>JAODKC010000016.1:10122541-10140743 GCA_026777985.1 Mormyrops attenuatus
CCAAAATTTTTGGGGAGACTAATCGTAGCCGTTCTTGTTCTTGACTTCCCTCCCACCTCTACCACCCCAAACCCCCCCCCCCCCCCCCCCCCAAATGGGGAGGAAAAAGTAATAGAAAGCTACATTTTACAGTATACATGCAGCTGATTTTGGCATAGACCTTTGGAGATAAGCCTCATGTCTATTCTTTGTAATTTACAGTGACGTTGGCACATTTGAATAATGCGCAGAGCCTAATTATCGCCTGAATTTTTACAGGGAGCTTCCGCTGTTAGGCAATCAGAAAGTTCATACATGTCAGTGCCAGAGTCATTTTTAGATCGCTGAAGAAAATGGCGTAAAGCAGTCTCATTAGCTGCTCCACACCTAATTTGGTTCAGCTTCTTTTTCCAAGTTTGGGAGCAGATGTGTCTGTGTTAAGTCTCACCTAGGTGGACACACACTACATATGGGCATCTGTTGATGTCTGATCTCTGCTTTTGTTAACAAAATTTCCCTGTATTACTCGCAAGATGGTAGCATATTTCGAAAACTTGTCTCCCTTGTAATGTTGCCACCGTTGTCACAAGTAGGAGCGTAAACTGACATTCTCTGTAGGAAAGGCCTGCCTTTGAGTCTGTGCGAAGTTGTTTGTTTGTCTGCATTGTGTGATTGTTTTGTGGTTTTTTTTGGTCATACTGTATGCGAAGCTCTCTGTATGGAATGCGGTCTCTGCAGATGCAGGAGGAATCTGTCTGTTTCCCTAGCTGCGAATCTACCTAGGTTTGTGATGGAGCTGTACGTCGAGAATTCGTGGGAGGCGGCTGAGCTCTGCTCTGTTGTTAGTCAATTCTTATCCTCTTTAAAACAAATGGGCAGTCAAAATTCACCCCTAAACCATGGTGAAGAACTCAAAGCAAAAATCCAATCCGCTATAAATGAGTCATATGCGAAGCCATCAGACGGGAATTAAAATGCCGTTTTAGCAAATAGTGTATCATTCGGGAAATTGATGTAAACTTGAAGTAGGCTGGATTGACCTACACTGAGTGCTGCTCAGGCCTGAACTTATAAATGGCGATTGCCTCCTATGGAATGAAAATTCTGGAGAGGATGTTGTCTTCAGTAGAGCGGTGAAGGTGCTTCATTCAGATAGGGGGATCCTTTTCATCAGATTCAGGTTTCATCCCTGGGATAACATGATCCAGGTATGTAAACCTAAGTATATGAGCTACCAGAAGGATTGTCTCCCAGTTTGTCATCAATTGCCAATCATCTATGTGCAGATATGTTACTGGATGATGAGTGACTGGACACACAAATTCATCCATGATTGACCAATTAAAAGAGCACATAATAAAGACAACAGTGTGGTGCACAACGTTCGCTTGAGGTGATAATTCTACAGTTATTACGGTAAGATGAGCAGCTGTTAGCTGTGAGAGCTCTCTGAACATTTTCTCATGGCCCTGTTGTCCTTCATGTGGAAATATTATCCTCTAATCCTGCTTGAGATTTTAGATTGACTATTTAATTAGAATAGTTAATGGAGGGGTTGGGATAAATAAATAAGAATTAGCCTTTAAGATGTGCATCTCCGTATTAAAGCAGTCGTGGGAGGTTAGCGTTATGCTAATAGGACTTGCTAAAATGCCACAAAGCAAAAACACATTCAGTTAAGTAATGAAAACACTGGGCTGATGGGCATTTCGCCTCATTATATTAATGTACAACTTTATGCGCTTAATAAGTCATGAAGCTATTTTTTTCATTAATTTCTGCTCTGACACAGCCATTTAATTCACGGTGATAGATATTAAGTTGGTGATGTAATGCGAATGGAGAGTACGGTGTTTCTGGCGATCCACTGAAATTCATGGTCCATTATTTATATTTCGTTTTGGTTAACCGTAGATCACACCACAGTAGATCAAAGCTTATCCAGTGTCCCAGCCCCTGTGCCCATTAGATAGATCATTAGACATTAGTCAGCCTGGCTGTCTTTATTATGTAGAAAGAGTAGATCTTCGGAAAATTGGGCCTGGTGCTAAATCATTTGCACTATGGATCTACTGAGTTAGTGTATCACGTTAATTATGCATTGAGATTTATTTGAGTGCTAATTTCGTATTTCCATTCTGTCCATCTACTGTTAGCGTGCGGTAAAATAGCATTTTTGAAATTATAATCTGATGGATTTTGTTCCCGCACCCAAACCTCGAAGTTAAATGATTAACTGGAGAGGTGTTGCAGTATTTTACAAGGGATGCCGTCACCTCAACACGCCTCACAGTTAAGGCAGATGTGGCGGGAGTTTCCCCGTAAGCCAATTAGCCCATGTTGAGGTTGGCGCCAAGCTTCCGGCATCACCTCTGTGAACTCGGCTCACGCTGTCGCACAACATGCCAGAGAGGAGCAGTAATTGCCCCCTGTCCTCCCCCCAGTCCCGGCCTGGGATCGCGCGAATAAAACTTAATCAAGTCTCCGTGGTGAGCCCCTATTGTGTCTAGCCGACGCCAATGGAAGCCAGAGCCGTCGCCTTTAATTAGTTGTTAATCCAGATATGGTGGTGGTTCCTGGCTGCGGTTTAGGCTCAGGCTAGCCGCCCATTTCTCTTCATCTTTTCTCATCCTCTACGTAGCTCTGTTGACGTCTACCACTTGTCGAAGAAGGCCGAAGCCAGCGTAACACCAAGCCGAAAATGGAAAAGCGTATCGCATTTTAATGCAAATCTTCATTTTCATTCATATTTGTGTCTCTTTTATTTATTTTTTGGAGCTTTTTAATTCTATAGTATTATGTAATATCCATCATTGTCCTATGGTGTCAACCAAAATGTCAAGCGTGTCAAACTGATTATCCCCACGGAGATGCATTATTCCCACCAAGTTAACGTTATTTTCTGTCCCGACAGGCAGGAAGTGGGTGTTTTGGCCTGAAAATTACATCATAACGCTTTCAGATATTTTGAAGATTCTTTCCTACAAGATTTCGCTACATTGTTTCATGCTGCAGTTTAAGAACCAGTATTGACTCTGCGTTGTATTTAAAAACAGTACACAGATTTAATTATCCCTAATACTATGCACTGCTCATTTCCAGTCAATATCTCAATATTCTCCATACTCGTTAAATTCTCCCAGGCCATATGCACACCTCTCTTTAGCCTTTGTCATGGTTGCTCCCCCTACTGGTGGGAAGGCCTTATGTGAGGCTCACTTGCAAGCTTGTTCAACGGGGTGCAAAATATACATCCATCTGGCTGCACCCTGAGGTATAGGGGGAGAAATCGGTCAGCGGGTGGTCTCAGCGACACGAGACGTGCTGTGCCTTCGCCATCATCTGCTTCTCGCTCTGATACATTTTTGCATATTATTATTTAATTTAACCGGAGCTCCAGAGAATGATTTCTTATCTGATGTGAATTTAGATTCCCCTCCCTCCTTCTCTGAGATCTTGCCTTATCTGCTTAGACACCAGCTCCCTGAGCATTTCCGTGAGGGGAGGGGGGGGGCAGTGGAGTTTATTTCCTGACACGCTGAGCCGACCCACGTTTTCCGCGGACTGAGCCAAGGAGCTGCAGGACGTCGTCGGTGCGGTGGTGCTGGCTGTTTTCATCCGGCCAGAACCATAAGAACGACCCCCTGGGCATTACTACCTGTAAGGAGACTCTGCTGTTCGAGTACTTGGGGACCAGAGTCATGGCAGAGTGGCGGTGTGCTGTGAATAACTGGTTTATAGCAACATCTGAGATGCGTGTATAAGAATGTGTGTGTGTGTGTGTGTGTGAGAGAGAGAGGTTCCTCCCAGGGACTGTTTATTGACACAGTGATGTGGTGACATCACATCATCAGATGGCAGATATGTGGCCAACATTAAAGGATAAACGCCCGAAACAGCACTTAATGCAGTGCGCAAACAGCCCGCCGCGCGCGGGAGCGGCAGCCAATCACTGACCTCGCTCTCCTTTCATCTCGCTTCACTCTCCCGCTGCTTTTGATGTCCGGTGCATGTGCCACTTTCTGCTCTCGTCTCTTAGCCACTCACTTTGTACTGTTCTAATCAATGCTTTGGTTCAACTGTTAAAGTGCCGCTGCTCCTCCGTTGCTCTGCCGCCATCTCCCGTGTCTTCTTTGATATTTTTTTCGCTGACTTGCCCCCCCGCCCCCACCCCTGTGACAAGCTCCTCACCAACCTTCCTTTGCAGGTGAGCAGAGGGTCGCTCAGCCTCTCGTGAAGGGCAGTTGGTCATGGCATGATGGCCATGTAGGGCCTCCATGATGGGGGGCATTAGAGGGGAATAATTCATACAAAGAGACAAACCATTAGCCGATGGTATGTTTTGAATCGATGAGTGAGGGAAGGTGGCGCTGTGGGGGCCAATCAGCTTTCAGCTAAGGCCAGTGCCCCTGTGGCCCCGCCCTAGTAGACGGCCCTTAGGTCCTTGTAATGTTCAATAATTCAGTCTGTGTAATGGCCTCTTGTCATTCCCGGCACCCTCGCGGCTTCATGTTTGTGTTGGGAAGCGGTCCAGAGAATCTCTCAGTGCACTGTGCTATATCTATAAGGTGGCCCACTTTTTTTTTTTTTTTTTCTTTTCCAAGCAGGAAAAATGGGCAAGTGTAAGGATCTGAGTGACTTTGACTAGGGCCAGATTGTGGCTAGACAGCTGTAACAGAGCATCTTCAATAGGGCAGGTCTTGTGGGGTGTTCCCAGTTTGCAGTGGTCAGTTCCTACCAAAAGTGGTCCAAGGAAGGCAAACTGGTGAACCAGAGATGGGGTTATGATTCAGGATTTGTTCAGGAATGGTTTGAGGAACATGGAGTTCAAGGTATTGACTTGGCCTCCAAATTCCACAGATCGCGATCGAGCAGATGTGGGATGTGCTGGACAAACGTGTCCGATCCATGGAGGCTCCACCTCCCCCCAAGTTACAGAACTTAAAGGATCTGCTGCCAATGTGTTGGTGCCAGATACCACAGTAAGCCTTCAGAGGTCTTGTGGAGTCCATGCCTCGACGGGTCAGATCTGTTTTGGTGCCACGAGGAGGACATACTGAGTATTAGGCAGGTGGTTTTAATGTTACGGCTGATCGGTGTATATTGTGAAAGGAAGTCTGGGAATTAGCTTCCAATTTCCCTCCAAGGAATCGGATGCAGCCGCACTGTGAGAGTCCGTAGCGTGGTGGTTACAACATGCGCCTAACAGCGAGAGGTCGGGGGCTTGAAACTGGCCTGAAACATGTTATTTGAATTTTCCCCCTGGGATCAATATAGATTAACTAATGTAACGTCGATCTCCGTGTCGCCCGTGTACTGCAGATGGTTAAGGTTAATCCCAAATGGCGCTCAAAAGAACGTGGCGGTTTCAGCTCCCAGAATATCCCTCATTGGGGGAGGATGATGATTTACGATGTGTGTTTCTGTATGCTTATTAACGTCCATCATGTTGAGACGGCAGTAACGCATCCGCCCATGTCCCCCCTTACAGGTACACCTACTCACTGTGTCCATTCAGTCACGTGACCCAGAAAAGCTCCACAGGGGCTGAGGTTTCATTAGGGTAAGTCTGGTTTCACTTTTAAAAAAATATTAGCTTAAATCCATACTTTGTTAAATAAACAAGCACTGTGCAGAACACAAGTGTTCTCGTGAGATATTACATTATACTGTATGCTGTGACTTTAATTCCTTCCAAAATAAAGTTTCTCTGGCAGCGCGGAATGACGGTCAGCCTGATTTGTGTCCTTGTGATATCCAACCAGGGGTGATTGTAGGTAGGGGGCGTAAGAGGGGCCATATTTTATATAGAGGGGCCAACCTTATCCTTAGCCAATGATATGTTTTGAATTGGGAGGGGAGGGCTCTAGGTGCCAATCAGTTTTCCACTGGGGGCGGTGCCTCAGTGGCCCCGCCCCTGAATTCTGTGACTTTAATGGGAAAAGGGATGAAATGAGCTGCCATACCTCTCAGTTAGCATGGAAGTGAGAAATGTCCGGCTCTGTGCTTTCCTGCGCTGCTGCTCTTGGTGCTGTAGAGCTGTTCAGAGGTTTCTGGTTACATCTCTCATTGTTGATCTTCCCTTTGATACCACTCTGTACACTCAGTCTCTTTGCTCTCCCTTCAGGGAGTCTCATGTAGGTGCAGTGTTTCTGAGTTTTAAACCGAACATTTACCGAAATGTTTCTTTTCAGGATCTCGTTTTTCATCGCCACTGTAAATATGTAATGGGTGTGTGCTGGCTGGTGTGTAAGGTGAATTATGAATGGATAATGGTATATAATGGATAATGACACTGAATTGGTGACATGAAACTTGATTCCCTGTGGAATCAAATGCAATGTAAGTAGGAATAAATACCAAAAAAATAACCCAACTTGTACCCTTTTTATGGGCCTCCAGCATGTGACGTCTTAATTATGGCGTTTGCCATTTTGCCGTCATCTCGCCCCATCCAGTCCCCCTCTGCCATCTGCCATGCCTGGCTTTATAATGTGTAATTACATGAAGGCTATTTTGTTGACATTTAGTAATCTTTTAATGCTTAATGCTGCTGGCATTGCCTCTGCGTTATATGCCGTGCTGAAATAAAAAAAAAACACAATGAAATGCTGAGGGTTGTACCCATGCTGTTTTATGTTCACCGGGGTTAGTGCTGTTTACGTTTGACAGGTAGTCTACCATACGCTCTACGGCTGGGGCTCTCACGGGGAAAATTGTTGCTTTGGGCAAGCCGGTCGGAAAAGACAGACACAAACACAGAAACACAGAACGACACACACAGATGCACATATATAAAATGTTTAACGTTCCCTCCAGAGCCCATGGTGAAAGGTCAGGTACCCCATCCTTTAAGAGGTGCATCTGGCCAGGTCCAGCTACACGTGGATGGTCAGAGGTATCATGTGCTTCTCATTGGACCCCCCAGTGAGGGGGCACACACATGGGAAGCCCATTGTCCTCCCACCTGATTGGACAGTGCTGGAACACATGACTGCTCAGCACCGGAGCGCCACCATCTGGCCACACGGAGAGGAGGCTGCAGAGCTCCAGCATGACCCTTAGAGGACGCGCCCGCCCCCCCCCCCAGTGGCTAGGGTGAGTGCGTGCACTCAAGCTGGACTCGACCCGGACTCCCCGGAAAGCCAAACACATCTAAGAGGTTATTTAATATTTAATCTGCTTCAGGCTGGCTAATGGAAACTAAATGACTGCTTTGGATCCTATGGACCATAACTCACACGCAGTAATATCGTTTGCAGCAGGGGGATTGCAGCTTTGGTGGGGTTGTGGGGGGGGGGCAGAGCCCACACATTTTCCTGAGTGCACAGGAGAAGCATGAATCATAGCCCAGTGCTGGGAATAAGTCATTTTTTATCCAGACAGGCTATCGTTCACTCAAGGCACAACCCCTTACAGAATATCGGTGTGTTCTGATATTAATCTGCATGCGATGTGCCGCTCTCCCCATCGTGGGAGGGACCGGCGCCGGGCTCTTATTTAAACGCTACCATTTATCACGCAGCTTTGTGCGTCACATAGCGAAAAATAAAGGCTGTTAATATTACAAAAAAAACAAGTATTAGTTAGCTGAAAGTTTTTACTAAAAAAAAAAAAAAATTGGTTGATTTGTTTATCAAATCAGTCTGAGTCATTTATGCAAGAGTTGCGGTGGACTCCGTATTGTTAGCTGTTAAAAAAATGTGTGCTACTTGTGTTGGGAAGAATTGGCACATCAACTTGCCGTTCTTTTAAAGCGTTCTTTTAAAAACCCACCATGATGTTTGGGCACGTCCAGGGCGCGGCTTTCTGTAAACAGAAGGTTTTGGGCGGGCGGGTGTTGATTTATCCCGATAGGTTCATTCCTATTCTGGCTTCCGATGGCAGCTCGGCATGGCCGCGGCAATAAGCGCGGAGTAATGGGATCAGCGACAGAGACGTAAGCCAGCGTAATGATAACAAAGCATGTGTGGCGACAGCTTTGCCTGTTTGTGACGGAACGGTCCATCATAATAATCCGGGGGGGTCGCCGGGGGTGTCTGTGGCGGTCTTAAAGTAAATGGCCGTAGTTTAAAAATGAAATGGAGAAATGAAGGCAGGGGTAGGGAAAAAAATATCACCCCTCTCACAATTTCTTTCTGAGTCTGTGGGTGATCTTGTGGGAGAAACGTGACCCAGGCAGTCATGAAAACAATCTGTCAATCTGATCCACCCCCCTCACGCAGTAGTGAGCTGGCCCTTTAAGATCAGGTTGATGAGGTTAAATGACGGCCTTTGCCGGCTGTGCCCCGAGGCTGCTATCCCACCCCCATCCCTCTGGGCGCTATGGTTGTGGGGCCACTCCGGCGGTCCTGAGAGCTCGCCTCTGTCGTTTGAGCCCCAGAAAGCACCAGTGAGTAATTAACGAGTCTTGTATCCTCCGTCCCCAGAGCGTGTAGCAGTGCCTTTTTGCAGCGAAAGGCATTCTTTGCTAGCTGCCTCTCACCCCCATCACTCTCCAATTTAAATATTAATACAGTATGTGTCATTGTAGGCCCCGCTTATGTGCAGTCTGCAAGCTCACTGCTGTCTCTGCTGCGGTTTGTTGTATTACCTCTTTCACCCCTCTCTCTGTTGGCACTCTCATATTTACATGCATAAGCTTAGCATGCTGGAAAATTTTTGGCTCTGCCCCCTCCCACACCTGTGGGGGGGCGGGTTCACGTTGAGCACCTTCTCCCCCACCCCCCCCCGCCCCATTCCAGGCACACAAAAACAAGTGCTGCTGTCACGAAGCAGACGTGTCGGTCAAACGGAGCCCAGTGGGAGAGGCTCACCGACGGTGACCTTGAGGGACCCGCACCTGCTCACAGAGGGACACCCCCCACGGTGTAAAAATAAACAGATGGGGGGGCTCCTGCGGAAAGTGGGGCCTTTGGCGTAAAACCTCTCCATATTCCTTCCCCTCTTGTATACCTGAGGGGGGTGCGGCGGACAGGGTAGGCAGGTAAACCAAGTGCAGGGCTGTTCTTATTATTGTCCTTATTATTGACTGTTTGCAGAGTGGTGAAGAAGCAATCGCAGTGCGTTAGGGGTCAGGGAGAGAGGGTCGGAGGGTGTGATTCTTATGAATGAATATTCCGTTCGTGTCTGGTAGTATCTGGAGACCAGGTAGGGCCCCAGATGTGTAATCAGGAAAGTAAGAAGCCCCAACGTGGCAGGCATCTTCGACAGCGAGCGCATCAAAGGTCACACGCCTCTAATGTGCTATTTGCAGTTGCTGTGGGTGGTTTTTCTGCAAATCTGTATCGCGCATAAGTGCCCCCTATTTCCAGCAACGGCTTTTGAGTCGGTTAAAAGAAAATCTATACTGCTCTGGTGAAAAGAGATATGTACTCTGTCTATGTGCCATCTATTCTTAAAGGAAGAAAACAGGTCCCTCTTATCACGGCCGCTTTTATTTTGCTTGGCGAGTTCCCTATCGCTTAGTATTCAAAGCCGCATGTCTCTCTTGAACCGCTTCATTGAATAATATATTTGGAAATGGTAAAGCAACGTAGCCTAGCAACATTACTGACCTGCAGTTGCTCAGTGGAGGATATGCAGTGGATCCCTCACTTCACTGGAGCCCTGTGTCAGGCACTGGGGTACTTTGGGGTATACGGGGTGAAGGTGTTTAGGGAGTCTGCTGTTGTACCTTTTGAGTTGGAGTACCGAAGCAGAATTTCCACAGTTGTCTAACAACATTGTCCATCTGTCTGGCATTTTTTTATTTTCACAACCCAGTTGAGGCTACACACTTCACACTGGATTCCCCTGAGGGAACTGGAACACAAAAGAGCCCAATTTTGTTGCAATAATCAGTGATTCCTCCTGCAATATGATGCATATAAATGAGCAGTTTAAGGGTCGGAAGTTTTACAGGCCGGTGCCGTGTGATTAAATAGTCTTGATGAAAAATACTAGAATAAATAAGCGGCATGTTTGGCGTGAGCGGCAGGTTTGTCGGTCCCCGCGGAGCCACCTGTGTGAGGGATTAACTTCCTGAAACTGGCACTGGGCCGCGAGAGTTGTGCTTTTGCAGAGAGACGCGTGAAAATTGGCCTGGAAAGCCTCGCTTTAGCGCTATGAAAATGTGTTTCTGTGATCAATAATTGTTCATTCCAGTGGGATGTAAGACAATGCCCCAGTGCCTTATTAAATATTAATAAGGGAAAAGTTCTGACAGTAACAATTTTCCTTTCCTTTAAGATTAATTACTGTTAATTAGCATAGTGTTGTTCTGCTTCAGCTGTGCATTTATAAACCGAGAGATTAGTTAGAGTTGACTCTGTGTTAACTGTCAGTGCCTTCCTGAAATGTGAACAGAAACAGCTCAGTAGATAATAAGAGAAAAAGAATTGTGAAATGCGCCACCAGGACGGATTGTCACCAGCTGACCAGCTCAAAATAATCACCCCCCCCCATTTGTCCATCATTGTTATAAAAACAGATACGGAGAGCGGTATTTTCACCCTGGTGCAGCGCACATATCAGAGGAAAGAAGAGGCGAGGGGGCACGATCTGTGCTCACGACCTGCCAAATTCATCTGTTGAGGCTGTTTTTTAGCCATCAGATCAACAGAGGTTGAACGTGATCCAAAGAGTGGATTTCCTCCCAAGCTGGGCGGCCGTTTATTCATCTGGAAAGTAGTATCTCTGCCTTTTGTTTTGCAAGGGAGCTTGTCCACTGAGAATCTGTTGTGCATACAGATCTGGCGGTAAAATGACTTGGAACTCAGCTAATAATTCCTGGGGGCTTGTCGTCATGTTTTACACATTATGTGTGTTTTGAATGTTGGGTCTCCCGAGTGACTGAGCTGGTAACGATGGTCGTCTGTAGCCTACGGCTGCCGGTTATTACGACAGAGAATTCCGCGCCAGCCGTATGTCGTGGAATTGGGACGTCGCCAGAATCGTGGTGTGACCTGTCGCGTGTAGAGAGAGCAATTGTCTTGGTATGTCAGTGTAGGCGTTCAGGAATGGCCATCTTGTGGACTGCTTTTCATATTTGCATCATCTGCAAGCTTCAGTTCAGATTTTGCCTCGTATCGCTTTATTAAGTCCTAGAATTCCAATTTTATTTTTCATGATGTGCAGCATTATATTAGTGTTTTATGGAGAACAAGAGGCTATCTGGCATGTGCGCTGATCATTCTGGCCCAGAGGGTCAGAGAGACGCTCTGCTGCATGCAGCCGTGTTTACTTGAGGCCCTTGTATCGCCAGAATAAACACCTC
The DNA here is from genome assembly GCA_026777985.1 of Mormyrops attenuatus. Lineage (NCBI taxonomy): Eukaryota > Metazoa > Chordata > Actinopteri > Osteoglossiformes > Mormyridae > Mormyrops > Mormyrops attenuatus. The sequence continues at coordinate 10,133,778 of JAODKC010000016.1, forward strand.
AACACTGCAAACTGCACGGTCTCAGATTTTGCAGATGTGTCATGCTGGTTTTCAGTGAAACGATCATACCAAAGTCAGATGCCAGTTTGACGTTTGACCTTAGGCGGGAGGCTTTGCATGGGTTGGCCAATAACTCGGTCGCATTATTGTCATTCTCTCGTGTTTGCATCGAAGACTGTCACACTCATAATTGTTTTGATACGATTTTGAAAGGTTTTACTTTTCCATTCAGTGATGATGATTTAACCTGCAGAGAGGCAACGCCGCACTAAAACAAGAGCATAATTATAGATTAAAGTGCTGAACTTAATGGGCTCATTTTCAATGTGCCAAGGGCATTCGCTGAGTGCCGCTGGAGTGGACCTCTTACCCGGGAATGCCGCCTGTGAATTGTGGCGGAAAAAAAAAATTACCGATCCAGTGGACGTAAAGGCGGATTGCGGATTCAGGGATTCACGCCTGGATGCCAACGTGTTCCGTCTCAAACCCATTCATTTTCCATTGTTATATGCTGTGTAATTTCACAGTGCTTTCAGGGCTATCCCTATCAAGGTAATGGATAATTGAGTTAGCAAACCTGAACCATGAATGAAGGTAGGGGGGGGACATCATACTGTAAACTCCACCCCCTTCACCATGGAGTAACCATGGAAATTTCTCAAGGAGGTTTGTCCAAATGGATAACATATACTTTCTGGCCATAGCAAATAAGATGCTCAAATAAGATGCTCTTGTCATGGATAATAAGCCATTATGTTTCTCTGAAATGGATTGGGCTGGGGAATGCGGCACCTTGGATTTTCACCTATTTCCCTGCCATTTAATCTTTACTTATTTCCCCTGTGTTTTTTTTTTTTACATAGTCAAAATGCCCCGTCCTCCTGTTTCTGACGTGTTTGATTGTTGCTCGTGTAAGTTTTACTTAAACAAAAATGTTCTGAGGGCAGAAGGAAAAGTGATTGGTTACCTCTCTGAACCAATCATATTAATAATTTTTTTCCTTCTGCCCTCAGAACATTTTTGTGTAAGTAAATTCCGAAGGGCTTGATTGTTCTGAACATTTGAGGATTAAGAGTTAGCTATGGTGTGGGTTCCGTATCGCCGTCAATTAACAGAGAATGACTGCGACGCTGCATGTAAATTAGGCAAATTATTTTCTGTCACAAGTCAAGATTTGTTAGCGTTATGTTGGCCGCTACCTGTCCGGACCGCAGATGGCTACCTGACTGCATGGAAGTGACTCATCTCATATAACAGGCCTGTAATTGGAGTAAACATTTCTGATGTTCAAATCCAGTATGATGTGTTTGGATTATCGACCAGCACTGCGGCTAAACCAATTGCTGGGACCTCTGCAGAGGCGTGCTGACGTCTTGCCGAGGTCGCTGCTGGATTTCTGTGACGCGTCCTGTCACCCGGATAACCTGCGTGCTCAGGTGCTTGAGTTGGCAGGCCAAGCAAGGGTCACTGCATCCGGCCGGGTGGGACAGAATGGGTCAGAACATCCTGTCAGAGTGGCCACCATCTGGAGATGGTGAGTGTGTGTCAGGCCACGTCCCAAGCCAGCATGGACCGAGGGCTACCGCATTGTCCTGACATGCTCTTTGAAAGCTCCGGAACATGCCAGCACCATAACATAGGTCTGATAACAGTTTCTCTTTTTCCTAGGTGTTCCCTGCCTTATATACAGCATTATGCAGTTCCGGCTCTGTTCTCGTATGCAAGAATTTGCTAAATTGCACCGATTAATGAGTTTAAATCATATAGCGATCTTTGCTTTTTCTGTTCCATAATGGACTAATTGTTAAGCTAAGGCCTGTCACAGTATTTGGGATATTTGAATAACTGAAGTTAGGTCTTCAAACACGTTAGCCGTCAATATCAGAATGCAGCCACGGTCAACCATAACAGCAGATGGAACGTAATGTTGGATTACAACCAATCACAGTGAGACGCTGTCAGCCTTAAAATAATCCCTTTGCTTTTTTTGTGTTGATGCTTTGTATTGTTATTAATCACCAGTATAATCATCATCAGTTTTTCATTCTTGAAAGCCTGGTTAATTTAAATTTCCATGTCTTCCGTGCGTTTGGTGTGCGGCCTGAACCGGAGAATAAAATCCAAGTAGAGTTGTCTAAATGATAATTGCCTTTGACAGCCTGATATGTTGCTATATCTGGGGCTAACTCATTCTCAATGCTATATGGGATCAGTGTGGATTTTCTGGGTTTATCGCCAGTAGCACACGGATTAGCACCGTGATGGAGTTAAACTGAATTACTGGCTACCACATATTTTTAAAATGAGAAGTGCTTATATCAACTCAACCTATTATCATAATAACATAACGCTAATCATCTTTTTTTTAAAAGCTAATTATTCTTAATAAGGATTAGACTTAAACAGTAATTAAACAATACTAGTATTCTGACGCCAGTTCTTGACAATATTGTGAAAAGAATGCTTCTGATGACACAACAAGAGTTTTTTTTGGAACCAAATGAAAGGGGGGGGTGGGGTAGATTAACGATGCTAAATATGTTTCCCCAGTCAGCCATTGAACCCATTTGCCCATAAAAAGTCTTAAACTGTACGACAGCTCACCATTTGTCTGTAGCAGGTCAAAAAGTTTTTTATCAGTGTGGCTCTCCGGTGGACAGTGGTGGAAAGCTTTATGAGTGCTGGGGACGTATAATGGGGGCGGGACTGTCAGGACACTGGCCTTATTTGAAAGCTGATTGGCCCCTGGAGTGCTCACTCCCATGTCACTCATCAATTGAAAACATATAATTGGCTAATGATAAGGCTGGCTCCTCTGTATGAATTATTTTCCCTCTTCGGCCCCCCTAGAATCACTCCCAACTTGCTGTGATTCTGCATGGGATGCGGAGTCGTTCTTTTTTGCACCGCAACCCAATCTTTACCGTGCCAGCCCAGTCGCGACCCTCTATCAAGTATAGCCTTAAATTAACACTATGGTTATGCGCGCAGTGCACTCTGCAATTAACGCCAATCAATGCCTATCGCACAAATCTGATTGGATGTGCCAGTGAATTTTAAATTAAGCATCTGTGGTTTGGCTTCATGGGTTGGTTGACTGAGCAGACCCAAGACCCATTTATCTAGGCTAACTCTAGGATTGGGGCTGGGAAATCTGATCGTGGATCAGCATTGGAGCTTGCTGGTTTTAAAATGCTTACATTTCCAACTCTGACTCACGACCCTTTCAGGACTAGCTGCAACCCAAATTTGGATCGCGACCCACGGGTTGAGATTCGCTGGTCTAGAGTATTGCATATGTTACGGGTATGAGTTAAATCCTAAAATAAACAAGTGACTATATAATAAAGGGTCTAATCCTAAAATATGCATTGAGTGACTAAAGTAATTCCCTGTGTACTGGGGAAGAAAAACTTCAATTTTAAAAATACTTTTAAAGAGAATACTGCTCTCTGTTTACTTGCTTGTTTTTAGTAACCGTAGTAGAGTTTTTCCATATTTTTGGGCCCGTTAGGATGCATCGTCATTGATCATTCATCGATCGCTCCATTTGTTAGCAAACACTTACTGCAGAGCACATAACAGCAAATGGAAATGTTCTGAATAATTCATATAAACAGCATGTCCTTGTAGTATTTTTCATCAACGGTACGTGTTTTCCAGTGTAACTTTTTAAAAGATATAAAAACGCATCACCTTTACGCGAAGGTGCTATTACAGGATGTGCCCTCTTCCATTTTAAATTGGCTTTGCCATTAAAAGCATCATTAAAATATTATACCTTGCACTATACACCATCATTATGTGTAGCAGTGTTAAATATTTTGCTGTGAGAGTTTTTCGTCATGGAAAGCTAGGGTCATATGACTTCACGACTTATCAAAATATACGTGAGGATGCGGGAAGACTTTCATAATGCAAAATTCAGGTTCCAACGTGACATTTTGTCCTGTCAGAGAAAACGAAAACGATATTTAAAATTACAGGAGAACAATTTATTGTCATACACCAAATGAAAATCTATTTACATTCTCTGCTGTAATTAAATTCTGCTGTTACTCTTTTGTCCCCCACCTACTAGGGGAACTGCATGTTTTTTTTGGAAATTGCTTGAATGCGATTGCCTTTTAAAACGCCAGTCTTAGCAATAAATGATGTACATGTTAATGCCATTACCTTCCTTTCCATTAAAGCCCCATTAAATCGCTATGGCATGCTGAGAATCAAGGAATTAGGGGAGTTCTCTGGTGCGTGAAGGTTGGAATAAACAGATGCAGAGAGGCTCTCTCTCTCGCTCTCTCTCTGAGAAACAGGCATGTTTCTCCGCAACTGTGACTGAAAGGCTCCTCACCGGCGTCAAATGCAGTGGGTCTCCCTGAGTAATTTTGTCGTCTGCCAGAACTTTGTAGGGAGGCACGGTGGATCCATCCGTAGGGGGAAGATACTTTGAGCTGTGAGTCTGGGTTCCATGAGGGCGTGGCACTTGTGTTACACCATGAGCAAAGTGTGGGTGTCTGATCTGCAGGGAGAGAAGCCTGTTTTCTAGTGCTTAACGCCACCTGCCGGAAACGCCCTCATCTCCTTCCCCCACTTAAGCCCCCCCCCCCAAACGTTGTGTGTGGCAGAGGTGTGCGTGTGCAGTTCAGTACATGGGCAACAGTTTGCATCTCCAGGGGCACAGCCAAGTGGCATGATGGTTGGAGCATACGGATCGGCTGTTGTACCCTAGAGAAAGAAACTCAACTTGAATGTTGGAAAAAATAAAGAAAAAAAATAGGCAGCTGTATAAATAGGTGGGGGAGGAAAAACTGTAAATTGCTTTGGTTTAAAAAAGCCTATTTTTTGAAGCTAAGTAAGAATGGGAATGAGATTGAGGACAGGCCTGTCTGGATGTTTTTAGCGGGTTTCTCACTAACGACGAATGTGAATTGCAGCAAAGAGGTGGGGTGGAGATGGGTGGAGATGTGGGGGGGAGGGTGCCGGGGGTGCTAAAAGCCAATCAGCCAGAGTGCAGAAAAAGGCAGGCAGTTTCCTCCCTCCCCCTTGTTCTTCCGCTTGTATAAGTGATTGACCTCTGAATGACACCATCCCGACGCCCCCTGTCACCGTCAGACAGCTGAAGCACGCAGGGATCCGCAGCACCACCTCAGAAGGGTCCCGACCCCCAGCTTCATGCCGGAACTGTGCTTCCCGGCTCTGAGGTCCACTGGTGCGGAAGGTCAGTCCCAAAAGGGGACTTTAATCAAGGCTGAGATTTTAAATGCAACGGGAACACTGTATAATGAGAGCAAAGGGTCTCTAGAAAAATATACGCTCATGGGAGGATTACTTGAGCAAATAATGTTCTGAGGGCAGAAGGAAAAATGACTGGTTCAGAGAGATATCCAGTTGTAGAGGAGACCAATCAGATTTCTTGGTCCCGCCTCCACAAGTTGCTTGAACCCACCTCCTCTGCAATCTGATTGATTACGTTTTTGAACCAGTCATTTTTCCTTCTGCCCTCAGAACATTTTTACGTACGTGAAACTCCCACTAGCAAAATATACATTTTCCTGATATGAAATGGGGAGAATACTGTGTGTTTTTTCAAGCTTTAGGGGGTACTTTTGGCTCGGCGGGTTACGATGCCGGTTCAAATCCCAGGGTCAGTGGGGTGGTTTCGCTGTTGGCCTTCAGGGTCTAGCTAACCCTGCTGTCCTTCTGGATTAAAGCGTTTGCTAAATAATTACATATAAATTGTGCCTCCTCTTTAATGTTTCTCATCCATGTGTATTTTGCTGATATCACAACAGAGAGTTTAAAAAGTATTTAACTGTACTGTTGATACCTCGACATCTAGTGGCATACATCGTGCTCAGAATGGCTGTACGGCTCAGCTGGAATCGGTCGAGTTTTGGTTTGTTTTCTTGTTTGCTTTCGTGATGTAAATGATCCGTGCCAAACGGTGAGCCTGTCTGCTAAACCTGAGATCTAATTAGCAGATGCCTCGAAGGACAGATCTCTGCTTTGGATGGCCTCAGCCTTGCCTGCTGTTTTGCTGGGAGCTGCCGATCCTGAGGACTGTGCAGAGCCCAACTCTGTTAATATTTTTTACTGAACGTTACCCTAGACATAAGAATTAATTCCACCTGGGGAATATTACATATTCTTCAGATGACTGATTCTTTGGATGAAGTCTACCTACCAGGGACCTCAGTGGCTACTCAGCCAAGGCCGCTCACCACTGCTCTCCGTTTGACTCTACAGGAAGTGGCGATACTGGGCAGGCCCTCCAGAACACCCCTATAGCAAGATGGAGTTTGAAGATGGAGCACCGTGCTGGCAGGGTCCCCCCCGCTCAACGCTGGTGAGCCCCCTATGTATGAGATCTTTCTGTGTATCTGTACTTTTTAATTCCTCTTGTCTGAGATCTGTGTGTGTATCTGTACTGTTTAATTACTCATGTGTTGGTGTATGTATGTTGTGGAATTTTGATAGTCTGTGTGTGTATCTGCACTGTGTCTTTCTCTGCCTGTTTGGTATATATTTGTAGCTGCACAGTCTATATCAGTACTGTCTATGTACCTGTAACACACTGGTTTTAAAATATAGATGCAAATTCAGATACTTTCTAATACATATATATGGTATTTCAAATGCAGATGCTTTAAGGGCCGATTTTTGGTTTTGGGCTGAGGATGTTAATACAGGAGTAGAAATGAAAGGCTTTGATGCATCACTAGCGAGTAAATAAAACATGGGGATCACATGACCTCACCAGCCAATCAGAAACCACGCCGCGCTTCCCATTGTCATTTGGCTGCGTGCTGATTTCATGCTAATGTCAGCCACTGCTGTGCTCCAGGCTATCCGGGGGGGGGGGGGGGGGGGTAAACCGTTTGCAGGGGGTTTTTAATTTAAAGAAAAAGGTTGATTTTTTTTTTTTGGGATTTTTTACAATAAAAAAATTAAAAACATTAAAAATAA
>JAODKC010000016.1:10150049-10164650 GCA_026777985.1 Mormyrops attenuatus
TGTTGTTTTGTGACTCCGCCCGCCCGCCCCCCCCCCCCCCCCCCCCCCCCCCCCCCGCGGCTCGCTCTGCCGCGCGGCGGGTTGGGGGGGGGGGGGGGGGGGGGGGGGGGGGGGGGGGGGGAGTGTCGAGCAGAACCAAATCTCATTTAGGCAGCACTCGTACGAGAGGCTTGCCATTTTTGCCGTTTTTCTCTGCTTATGAATGATTCGTCAGTAATCCCCATGCTCAAAAAAGCTGGAAACTGTAGTAATGAACCCAGAATGCGTCAGTATCAGACCAGTCATAAGTCATAACCTTTGTCTCAGGCATTAGGAATTCCACTGATTAGCATTTCATCAATATTTACAGCAGTGATGTTGCTATGCTACATGGAGAAAAAGGCGTCCAGGATAAGGTGTTGCTTTCACGGTGTCAGAAGACTTCGACGTAGGTGGCTGAGAGATGAGGACTGTATAAATACAGCAAGTCCCCCAGGCTCTGCTGAGAAGTTTTTAACTTTGATTAGTTGCACTAAACCAAAGATTTCAAAATTGTCATGCTGCAAAATGCAAAATAATTTTTCATGTGTTTTACCTTTCTTGCAAGCTCCTCAATGATGGTGACAAGTCACGACTAATATCGTTCTCCCTGCCGCTAAACAGACTCAGGCTGACAAACTGGGCTCTCCCTACACTACGTCATGGTCGGCTGCTTCTTGTTGAAAGGTGTCAATGCCGGGAAGGGAGCGAGACTGACAGATAAAGGGCCGAGGGGCTGGCTGGGTCTTTCCTGGTGCTGGGTGGGTGGATGAGATGGCAGACGCATGGGTGGATCCACCAGTAACACTGAGATGATGGAGAGAATTCAGCTGTGCCTGAGTGCCTGGCCTCAGCCACGCCCCCAGCATTTAATCCCCACCCCGAGTGCCTGGCCCGGTCTTAGCCACGCCCCCAGCATTTAATCCCCACCCCGAGTGCCTGGCCCAGTCTTAGCCACGCCCCCAGCATTTAATCCCCACCCAGAGTGCCTGGCTGGGTGTTAGCCACACCCCCAGCATTTAAGCCACACCCAGAGTGCCTGGCCGGGTCTTAGCCATGCCCCTCTCGCATTTACACTCAGCCATTTACAGTGTCAAAATATACACACCAGAGACTTATATATATATATACACACACACACATGCTGCTTGAGGCTACACACTGCAGGAACACCGTGTCCAGGCCTCTGTGTCCCCACTAAACCATCATACCAAAGGGCTAAAGCTTTGAACCAGCAGAGCAGCCATGCATGAGGTAGCTTGCTGCCAGTGATGGGATTACAGGCCCATCGCTTCAGCTGGCTGTTTTTTCCTCGCAGCTGGGGGGGGCGGATTGGGGGCTTTGCCATCTCCCTCCCTTTTTCTGCTGTCATTCTCAGTGTCACAAAGGTACTGCAGTAACACACAAAAAAACCGGAACTGTTAAATTATTCTACCCACCACAAACTTACAATTTGGTCATATATGCTACCAGTCTAAAGTTTTTACCACTTTTCCACTTATTTCATAAGAATTTAAAAATCTGCAGTTTAAGCACTGAAAAGTTGAGTGAGCAAATTTTAATGAAAATATAAATCAAAACAAGTTTCCTTTAGAACATGGAAAGAGTAACAGTGCATGTCTGACACCCCATTAACTGGTTGTGTGGTGATGGCACAGTCAAATTCTAGGTTATCCGTTAAATGCACTAGTTAACTTTCATCACATCATACTGAGCAGTACTTATTGTCCCTGGTAGAATGACGGTCTCAAATGTTCTCTGCTGTTATAACTACTAGAGGAAGTTAATTTGATGAATCAAGGATGACATTTTCTTGCTAGAAGGTACTCAAATGAACATACTGTAAATTTAACATTTACTAAAAATACTCCATTTGCTAAGGGACATGCAAATGTAGAAAATCCAGTGTGTGCAAAAACTCGACTGGTAGTATATTTCGATGTGTAGCGCGATTTGTATACATTTGTCAGTAATATGCGTCAGATGTTGATACGAGCTTCATGTCAATACATCTCACTGCATGGCGTCCATTTTTGTGCGAAAACTACATTCCAAACCTTAGGGCATGAATTCACCATAGAAAGTGAGTTATTCAGGGAAGCTCTCCCACCTGGTATTACAGGTGAGGTGGTAACTAAGCAAATAGGACCCAGGTCACCCCCAGAACTAGAGCCGTCTTCCCAGGCTCAGTAGAACCCAAAGCGAGACCTCAGACTCTGAGCCCCAAGAGCTGCCAGTTAGGCCGGCCAGGGACCCCGCCGCGTCGTCCTGCTGGCACCACCGCCGCCTACTCGCATGGTGAGATGGGAACCACCCCCGCCCTCTCCCCATTGATGCCCCTTCCAGAGCCATTCCTGGGGTGCTCTCCAAAACGCCCCCTTCACCAGCCAAAAGGCTGCTCGCGTTTTCACAAAAGCATCTTGGAGCACAAGGCAGCCAATGTTGATTTATATCCTTCTGTTTGTTGTTTTTTTTTTTCCCCTCCCGGTCACGGTGCCATTATTCTCCAGGCTTTTTCCTCACGGGGTGCATGCGCTGTCGCAGAAAGCACAGGATGGCGCATGGAAGCACGCGGCTGTACTCTGATGCAGACGCCGGCTGAACCTACTGCTTTGATCGATCCTCCCACAGGCAGGACGAAAAGGACGCGCGCCCTTGCAGGCGGCCGAGGCATCAGAACTTCGGACGTGATCGGGGGTCAGATTTGGATGGGATCTGCAGGAAGGCAAGCCAAAAGCCGCTCGGGCTCCCTGCAGGCAGCAAGACAGCTGCCATCCACGGCACACGGGCTGTCCAGCCCGCCCCTTTCGCTACGGGAGCCTCCTCACAAATGGCCCGGGAGATGGGAAGCACCAAGCGCTCACCTCCAAACCCGGGGGTGGCGGATGGACATTTCAGACGGTACTTGTTGAAAATGCACCGAAAAGGAGACACTTAAATTTATCAGTGGAGTATCTGTGACATTTTGGCATAAAAGCGTCCACCCAGCCACTTCCCATCCATCGTCTGAAGCCCCTTTCGTTTAATACGTTCGAGTGAAATATTGAACCCTGTGAAGTCCCACTTACATTTCATTTACCATCACCGGGGGGAAAATTGATTTATACGCACGCAGTACAACACGGGAAAGCAGCAGTCATTTATGGGCAAACAGCAAAGTGGGCCTGAATACTCAAAGCCCCACCCTTGTGCCTTAAACTTACTAAAAGCAACATATGCAGTCGAGCTAGTGATCCGTGTTCTATCACGGACTGCGCTGTACGCGGCTTTAACATAATGCAAAAAAAAAAACTGCAATGTACGTTGGTTTTAACTAACTACAGCGTTCGTGTTGTCGTGATTGAATACGCCACGCTTCACCTTCTAAGACATACATAATTAGATGAGAAGTCTCGGTTGGGCACTTCAAGCCTGCCCGCTGTAATGGAATCGAATTTGCACTTCCGCCACACTGGTTGGAATCAGTCACCATTTGCAAATTATCGGTACATGTTCTGCTTTCTGTCTGGAATACAATTAGATATGTTCTCCCTCAGTTATATCATGAGACCTTTTTCTTTTTTTTGAGAACTATTTGAGCACATAGAAATCCTGATTTTAAAAGCCCAACTTAAAATGAGAACAGGGCCCGGAGAACTTAAAATAAATTCACATTACAGGTGTACAGCAGGCTACAGGCCAGGAATAGGGACAGCAGCGCGATCTGTGTACCCCGGTAATGTGCCCATTTCACTTCTGAACAGCACCTTCAAACCAGCCTAATTATATGCAGCACACATTCTGTCCTCTGAGATTTGCTCTGTAGTTCTGAGTAAAAACTAAAATCTGATCTTCCATTTGCGAGAGAGAGAGAGAGAATGACGACAGCTGTGAGAGTAGGTGTTGCACTGCGCGAATCCGTTTGGCGCCTGCAACATTGGGTTGTGGCTGTCGATAAGCTCACTGTACACATCTCACGACAGCAGGTGCACTGGCCTGCCCCCCAGTATGTCTTTGGCACAACGCACCAGGCGGGGAGCAGCAATACAGCTTCTTTCCAGCAAACCCCCCCCCCCCCACTGCCCGGCGAGTCACGTTACACAGCCTGACCATGGAGGGGGACAAGCTTCCAGCTCAGCACATAAGTTACGTGGCTCTCATGCACAACTGAAAGTACGTCGACATGTTTCAGCAGCTCCATCCTCCCCTTCTCCCCCAATCTGAAAAGGTTCATTTACATTCTAGAAGGTTTCTGCCTACAAAGTGCAGAAAATAATCACTGTTGCAGTTATGCTAAGACAACTGAACATGCTGCCTGCAACCACCATGATTAGAAATCTGATTAAATGCTCAATATACTGCGGGGTGGGGGAAGAACCTTCGCTTTGGTCAGATTCTAAAACAGCAACTGTCTGCAGTGTCACCTAGTTTCAGTCATTTGCGGTAAACGATCATGTTTCCCTCAAATTCATGCAAGCAAATCCTACACCATCTCCCAGTGCATTTCCAGTGCACCCTAGATGTGAGCGTGACAGTCCTGCTAACAGAAATGTTCACTGCCCATGACCACTTTGTTACTTTTCAAAAAATACCCACATACATCTTCCCCGGTTTTCTGGCGAGCAGCTCTGTGGGAGCCGCTGCAGACGGATGCCACGGTGCCATCAGAGGATGTAAATGAAGCTGGCAGGCAAACCCGTGCAGATGTATTTACCAGCATCTGCTGATCTCCGCGCTTCTTGTCCAAATTTACGGACATGTTTTATTTATTGGCTCAGCATCCTCGCTGGCTGGGATTTGATTTGTGGGTGGCCAGTGGAGACATCCCTCTCTGTAATAAGGCAGGAAGCGGTATTAACTCTTTACATGTCAAATATGGCTTAAAATAGCTGTTGGAGGGGGTACACTGCTTCCCCATTTCAAAAGTACAAATAAGACTTGTAAACAAGTCTTTTGCTACACCCAAAATCATAAAAGGATGATTCTACATTAAGAACCTTTCTGCAACATCTTGCCGAGGTCCAGTCCAACAGCCCTCAGTTTGGTTCCTCTAGCGCAGCAGGCTCTCCCGCATGCCACTGCCGTCGGGCATGGCCGACTGCTCGCTTTAAATCAAAAGCTGCAGGAGCTGCCAGCCTGCCCACATCTGCCTCGTGCTTGCAGCAGCTCATCAGTAAGAAAGATGGACTAATGCACCAATATGCATGTCTATGTGCAACATGGGGGGGGGGGGGGGGCAGTTTTAACCTGAATGCCTAAAATGAAAAGGCATACCGCAGAGACTTTGTGGCATGGTAAGAAAACACTGGTGGGAGGATCTACCCAGGCTCATCCCTCTAGTGGTCAAATGCTGCATCTGCAAGTCACCCTTACAGCCATACCTGACAGAATGGCGCATGACAACTGCTCGAGAACAAAGCAGCCAGAGATCTTTCCCTTAAGGTACAAAGGCAAGGCCATTGTGTTCAGTGGAGCAAGAGCAATGCAGACCACCAGTAAAGACCTTCACTGTGAATAACAGACAGACTGCACGGACAGGTCAATTCAGAAGCATCAGCTACATTCTGCAATTAGATTTTACTCAAGAACATCTAGCCCAAGTTTAGATTTGATATTACCCTTTTGAGTATTGAGCTGATCCAATGTGTTCAGTGACTTGGGAAATTGAGGATTCTAGAATAATTCCTCTGAGTATTCAAAAAACTGATACAAATCTCAGAACCGTAGCAGTTTGTGTGTGGCTGTTATATTTGGAAAATAGAGCTTTAGCATCTTTGTTGGGTCATGAACAGTCATATGTAGCACTAGCTAATAAATCACTGTCAATCTACTCTTAAATACTGTACTTGGTTTCATCGTTATAGCAATAGTATCTCAATCCTCTTCTGAAAGGGAGATATTTTGCCAAGCAAAACTGATGTGATCCAGGAATACATACCTTGTAACATTTAAATAAGTGACATTCAGACTGGTGACAAGTAATGCCTCATCCACTAAAAGAGTATTCTGGATTCATTTGAAAGCGCAAGCAGTGGTTTCAAAATTGTATCATGACTACACATGGCATGGGCTGCGTGAATAATCTGGAGCAGACACCTTAGTAAATACCACAAATTTGTTCAGATTGAATCATAACTTCTCCTGATTTAATACTGAAATGCCCAAAACATCCTTTCAAAGACCCCTGTTTATTAATTTTACTGAACTTTATTACTGGTGTATAAAGGGTCAGTATAACTTACCAAACAGCATTTCCCTTCAATGTGTTTATTGATGTACAGAACATGAAAAAATACAAAGTATTATCCAAACACAAAAAGAACATGTACATCCTTTTAAATACTTAACAAAAAGATATATTCTATCCCAACAGCTGTGAACAGAGTCATACTGTACAACTTCAAATAAATAAATCAAGCTCATGTTTCAGGCTGACACACAGGAAGAGGCCTATGGCCCGACAGTGCCGTCTACACTTTTGCTGGAAGGGGGACTTGGTCTATTTAGTTGTCAGAGCAAAGACCAAGGGCAAGCAAGAGCCATTCTCCACAAAACCTTGTGCAAAGCTCTTCTATAAGGAATTAAGTTCTACAATAAATTAAATTCTAAATAAGTTGCAAAAATAAATGCATAGCACACTGCTCATTATAAGGGGAAGCATGGTATCAATTAGTTTATACAAAGCAGAATGAAAGTAGTCAGTGCATCTAGGCTACCCCAGCCTTCTTTTGTTCAATAGGAGAGAGATGTCTCATCAAAACTCACCCATCTCCCTCCACCCCCATCAGAAGTTAGCAATACCTTTGAGATTATATGCATCACATTTTCTGTATGAAAAGTAAGCAAATTGTTCAAAAATGTGGTTTATCCATTTGACCACGCAAGTATATATTTATATAATATTTATATATATAAAAAAAAAAAGTCTATATTGTTTTCTTAAGAGCAGAAGCAAGACTATCTACAGACCAAACAACCAACAAATCTGATACACTAATGCCAGTCCATGGGACAACTCAAGTATTTCAACTTAAATGTAAACTTTCAGAATGTAACTGGAGAGGAAAAAAAGGCAACACATTTAAATGATACAGTATGCACCAAGAAAAAGAACCCACTTTGTACCAAGTCCAAAGCCTAAATAAAAAAAGCATTAAAAAAAAAAAAATAAAAATAAAACCAAAAATAAAATCCATCTGCCAGACATGGTCACACAGGTTTAAGCTTAGGAGGGATCCTTCCAAAACTTCATGTAACCTACATTATTTTCCTTTACAGCTGCTTTTTTGGTGCACTTGTTCAGGTTTTTATACAAAGCAGGTAAAACCACTCTCGTCTTTTACAATGAAGACAAGTCTAACAATATAGCAAATACAATCACAAAAACACCATGAGCTGTCTGAAGGGATCCTTTAGGAAGAACCGATTTTTACCCCCAATCCCCCACCCCATTTAAATTTTCCCACTTTATAATTTGCATGCACTTAGCATAATTAACCTCTTATTTGCATTTCAGAATTACAGCTGGCTATCAGCTGTCTCACATGACCAGGATGATTGGACAACCCACTGATGATTATACAAATTGAACCAACATTGCCACTGATTCTAGAATCTTAAGGTAATACAAAGATCTCAAAACGTATCTTTTACATCTCTCCAGAAATTTCAACCACTGCAAACTTCCTGGGTAAAGTTCAAAAGCTCACAAGGTGTCATATGAAGATATTTCTCAAAGTATCCAAGTCAAAATATTTGTTCCAGGTCCAGTAAAAAGTTTCTCCAAATTTCTCTTTTTATAAAAATAGATGCTTTTTAAACCCACATCAAAGAGGTTCTTAGCTCTTTGGCAAGGTACTGCTTTAAGAAAAGGTATTCTCCAGTAATTGTACAATAAGCAACATTATGCAGCCAACCAATAACCCAACTCAGAATACAAAGTAGTCACAACATAAACATCAACAGAAGAGCTGCAATACAAAACAAAAAGGTTCTGTAAGTCACTTAAAAGGCAGATGCACTCAAGGCAAATCAAGACACAAAAAATACTAAATAAAAAGTCACTACACAGCCTCACAAGACTAACTTTCAAAGCAGTATGCAACAAAACAAGAAAATCCTATCAGTAACACTTTAAAAGGTCCTCCTTTAGAGACAGCATTAGAATGCGACCTTACAGGTAAAAAGAAAGAAAAGAAAAGAATAAACCTGCAGTATTCTCTAACATAATATTCTAAGAAGTTTCAAAGACTAGCGGGGGGGATACATTGTTGGATGCTAAATATTAGTTCTTTCGTAACACTGATTTACAAAGACTAATGTATAAAGTTTACGGCAAGTTTTTTTAAATTATTTTGTAGTTTTATATAAATAATCTGAGGAGATATTAGGCTTTGTGTGTTTTGTTGGTTTTGAATGAGACCTGCAGAACTCTGTCCCCAAGGCGGTAGCCATTGAGGCTAGCGATAGCCATGGCTGCCTCGTCATAGTTTGTCATCGTGACGAAGCCAAAGCCCTTGCACTTGTTGGTATTGAAGTCACGGATGACCTTGACATTTGTCACGGCGCCGAACGGCCCAAACATCTGCCACAGGATACTCTCATCTGCATCCGGTGCCAGGTTGTAGACAAAGATGCACCAGCCAGTGCCCGCGTGCCCGGGGATGTTGATGCCAGCCAGGCTGGTGACGCCATCGATGGCCATGGGAGAGAACCTGCTGGAGTACAAGAGCCCCAGTTGTAGTCTCTCTGAACAGGTACAGAAATTACTCCAAAATGCAAGACATTCATTTGGGAGAGAAAATGATCTTAAATGATGACAGCCACTGACATGTATATGAAAGAGGCAGCATCCAGACTTATCTACATTCCAAGTATTTCCCGCAGTGCCTTGAATTCCCTTCAAAGTTTCTCACACACATTTAGCATGAGTTGACAAAAGAACTTTCTATACGAACAAGGTTGCATAAGCAAAGCAAGGGCTCAGTATGGAGGTGCAAGTCTGGCACAACATCGATACAGCTGCTGTAACATACGGTTCAGCAGAAATTCTCATACAAGGCTTAAAGGGGCCTTCTGGTACACTTCACTTGGATACAAAGCTTGATTTTCTGTACTACCAGAAATGTTACCCCAACCACTAAAACACTGTGCTCTGCACTACTCTCCTGATTAATTTATAACGTCCCATTGTCAAATCAGTGTCTGATAAAGCAAATCAAGCATGACTAATTCCAAGGATTTACTACACCTGCACAGCCTCCTCTCACCCGCGGTGCTTCCAACCTGTCCTTGAATGGCAAATATTTGACATGAATCATTCCTGCAGTTCCTCAGTGGGCTATCTAATGCGGCGTATAGGTACACGACAACTTCCAGGAATGAAGTCCTATGCAGGTGACATCTTGCATCCAGACCATAAGAATCGTTAATGTTGGCCGATTCCAAGGACTGGACTGCCCAGTGCTTCCAGGTGCCTTCAGGCGACTAAGAAAAATGCTACAAGCTGGCTGCACTGAATCAAAAGCTGTTAGCGACCCAGCGGCACCCTTGACAAAAGCAAATCAACCCAGTGACTGGCAATAATCCTCAACATCAAACTTTAAAATTGCTCATGTGTTAAAAATTCAGAACCGTGTGCAGAAGTACGATGAGATACATTCACACCATCTACACAGATTCCCACCAGACCAATCACCTCAAGCCTTCTCTAGTCAAAATGGCCCATTTGAGTCCTCCCCCCCCATGCTTTCTATAGCTACACAAAACTTGGTGCAAACCTAAATAATTCCCCAATGTTTAACTGCACCACAGCAAGCTAGTAATTACAGCAGCTAAAAGCATACAATCAATCTCCTTATAATGGATGGAATGCACTCTTACTACTACTACTGTGACGGGTACATTACTGTATATGAGCAGAAGCCATTAGTTTTGACTCAAATTGCTACTGTTCACCAACCCATCCAACTGTTCCAAAAATGTTTTCCCATCCATACAATTCTCGACACCTTTTAGGGCTAAATTTATTAGAAATTTATTATTAGAATTCAGCAATTTATACATAGAAATCTGCTTAACACACCAGACAGACATTTTCACCCAGGTATCCAAGAGACACATAACTATCAGACCTTCCAACATCATGCACTCACTGAACTCAAATCTCGACCACTGTAGAGACATCGCTTGCATATTACAACCATTTTGTCAGTGACCGGTTTTTAAACCATAAATTAATGTCCTCAAAACGCCTTGTCCTGACAGTTGCACCAAAATGCTAGACTGGTGTGAAGATCAAACCGAAAGACAAGTTACCTCTTTACTCCGTAAGCCATGTTGAGGAGATTGTCCAACCTAAAAAGGAAATGAAAAAAAGTCCCCCTTGGTTTTTTATTTAACATTTTTACATGGTCTTAAAACCTAAATCTAGATGGCAGAAGGCATTTACATTTGGCCCAATTTAAAAACCCAATAACTACTGTGTCATGAACCAAGGTGCTGCATGCAGGGCAGACCAGTAGGTACCACTAGTGAATGGGTTGCTGGTGGCCCCTAGTAGAGACTTTACAGACTTGAGTTTTCCAGCTTCTGGGTTTCCAAACATACCAACAAAATGACCCCAAAGATTCGTGACCAGCACCCCCTACAGCTGACCTGAAGCGCTGCGCCTGCTGGGCCAGGGGCCCAGGGTACCGCCGGCTGGGCGACTGATACAGCTGGGAGAGCAGTGCCTGGCTCGTCTTTTGACTGGGGTTGTTGGCGAACTTGACGGTGATTGGTTCCGTGGCTCCCGGGGGCTTCTGCCCATTCAGTCCCTTGATGGCCTCTTCTGCTTCGACTCTCCTGTCAAACCTAATGAATCCGACTCCTCTGGACACACCTAGGAAGGTCCACGAATTAAGGTCGGAAACGGTCACTTCTTGCTGACGCTCCTTGGGACACACTAGTGACAAGACCGAAGTTGCTGTTCAGTGGGATATACGCGTCAGTGAAAGGTCGAGAAGCACCTCTGATGGCTTAACAGCAGCCAAGGAGTCAGCCTTTGCGCTGTAACGAAAGCCAGGCTAAAGCTGCAGAAGCAATTCAGGCATGCACACAACGAGTCCAACGTTACAAGACCCAGAGTCTGGGAAGAGTGGGAGCAGTTTTAACATTAACACCTAGAATTACCTGAGAGGCCTCCCCAGCTATAGCCTTGCCAATAACCCATGCCCAAGAGAGAACACCCAGCCAGATATGTAGTTCATTACGAGTATTTTTAAGGAGCGCAACCATTGCACTTCAGCATAGGAGCTCAAACCAAAAAATAGGTAACTAAAACATTTTAGCCCTTCGTCACACCTTCAGGGGCGTGGAATGATTCCACCCCCTTCTGCCCACTCTCCACGATGCATATTTATGAGCAGTTCCAGTGTGAGATTTTCTGGGCCTCATACCACCATCTTCGATAACTGCAAACATAGCTGTGGTACTCAGAGCACAAGCAGCCCTTACTCACCGGTCACCTGGTCCACCAGGATGCGGGAGGTAATGATACGGCCGTACTGGGAGAAGAGCTGCTCCAGTTCTTTCTGAGTCATGGTTTTTGGCAGCCCGCTGACGTACAGATTTGCATCTCTGATGGACGCAGAGCTTGGACGAGCATAGGAAACCTTTAGAGAGAAAACACATGGCAATGACAAGCGCAGCCTCTATGTAAAGCATGATGGCATTTTCAAAAAAAAAAAAAAAAAAAAAAAAAAAAAAAAAAAAAAAAAAACACACACCTCACTGAAACAAGGTCAGCTCAGTACAAAATACCCAGGACCATCTGCACCTACATGTCCTTTCAATGAATGGCCACATACGCACACAGAAATTGTAATACAAGGGGCAAAGCTTTTGCTACTCTAAAGCAGCCAAAAGGTCCAGGAAACTACACAAGCATATACTTGCCCAATTGTATAGAAACTGATTGCTGTACAGAGAGGCTACATGTACAAAAAAAAAAAAAAAAAAAAAAACCCATAAAAAATTTTTGCTTCTGTTGGATTGTCATTCTGTGGATTTACAAGTTTCCTTGAACGGAGGGGGGGGGGGGGACCTAGTGTGCACACCAAAAGAAATTGCACAAAACCGCTCCGAAGACAAGCAATCGCCTTGAAATGATGCAACTGCACATTCAGCTTATACTGTAGTATGTGTGCGTGCCGTTTTTTTTATTTATATGAATCATACATATGGGCAGTCTTGACTATAGTAATATGGCAGACCATATGTACTTAAATCAAAGGCAGGAAAGGCCATACAATGAGCGAGTGATTTTTCACATCTGCTTCGAATAAATGATTGTTAACCGACAAGAATGGATTTTGCTGGCTGGGGAAGAGATGTCATTTTACAGTTAGCCAATTAGGTACAGTTGCATGAAACCAGCCCTGTGCTTTAAGAGCATTAAACTTTGAACCTACAGGTCATCTTCACTGAAATAAGCTCAGATCTAGATGCACTAAGGCGCATCCAGCCCAGCCTTTACAAATAGGACTAAGGCAGTCATTGTGCCACCTTAATGTTGTCGAGAGGGGTGAATCAAAATTCTTAATTCTGTACTCAAACCTGACACATTCAAAACAGGATACTGTGCTCTGTATGCAGACATGAAAGCAGAAGTCCATTTGATACCGAGATTAGCTATAAAATAATTACGCGCTGATCACACCATCACTCAACCCACAGAGTACCGTGCAATTTAGAGACCAAATGAAAAGCGACTCACCAGCAAGATTAAAGATTGGTTAGTTCTCAGCCTTATGATTTTTGGTTCAAAAGTTTAAAATCAGTCCGACGCCTTAAAAAAAAAAAAAAAAAAAAAAAAAAGCTTACCAGGCTATGCAAGCAACCAACAAAAAAAAATGCCTTTAATTTAATACCCCCCCCCCCCGGGCTCCGTAACTTATCAAAACCATAGAGAATGTTAATGCAAGCTTTATTACCACTTTGATCACACAATGACATGGCAATCATGTAAAAAGGGTTTTGAGTTTCTCCTTAGCCGTCTATTTTGCTGTGCAAAACCGTAAGCAGGAAATGCAGGAAAAATCCATTAGTAAAACGAGTCTTAAAGAACTAGCCAATAAGCAGACTGCTCCTCTTCACGTGACGAGGGTGCCACCTCCCTCACATCACAAGGCCACGGTGCCTCTGCATTTAATTATGGTGTCAGGACTGCTAAGCACTTCCAAGACGAGACTTCCCAGCATCAACAGAACTTGCTTTTAATTAAACCTTCAAATAGGATCCCCTCCTGGCACTCAAAGATCAATAAACACTCCTCCGCCTCACCTCTCGGTCCTGGAAGACAGGCAACCAAGGTGAAACTAAGCTCACCTTCACACTTGATTTGGTGCGAATGCATGAAGCCTATTCCAATAAACTCAGCAGAGCAATACCCATGTTGGCAGAGTAAAAACTGCCTAGACCAGCCGGGTGAAAATCACGACGCGTCAGTTGTGCACACATCTATACAAATTACTATAGAATTTGCTCAAGGACTAACCATTAGGACAGGGCAACCCCCCCCCCCATCTTCAAGCCAAACAATGAAACTGGGCTTTTTATTGCAATGTACACTACCAAAAAGTAAACTCTTGCAATTTCTTTTGAAATGTGTTCAGAACATTCACACTGCTTGCCATACACCATTTACAATATGAACTGCACAACTAGCAAATTTAACTGACCGGATGGGAGCTCATTCCATTCCATTCTCAGGAGACATGTATACATTTGAGCAGAAATTCAAGACCATATATACACCCAACAAAAATGCAAATTGCCCTTTTAGACCGAAAAACTTCCAAAATCTTCTGCCCCAGATTAAAGTCCACTGGGAGTTTTCACCGACAAATGTAATCACCTCAGCTGCTAGAAGTATTCTTCGAGCAATAGATAAAACTACCCAAGAGGCAGAGTCATAATTTAGAGGTTTACCCTGCCCTGACATAGACTTCTAGGTAGGAAAAATTACCTCAAAGGCTCATGGCATTCAAAAAGAACTTGCATCCGAAGCACAGAGCGAGAGAAAGATTGGGATAGTATAACGCTCCTACCTTCCACAAAGTGGAAATCTGGCACACTTCAGGTGAAGATAGAGATGAAACTTTCAGGCCAATACTGACCAATGGGCAGGGATGTTTTGGGGGGAATCTTACACCATGACATCTTTAGATTCTTACCTTAATGGTTTTGGTCTGAAGTCTCAGCCCATTTAGTGTGTTGATGGCTTTTTCTGCATCTTTTGGATCCACATAGTTCACAAATCCGTACCCAAGGCTCTGCCCTGCAACACAAACATGCATCAGGTCAGCAATTTCTATCGCTTTGACATAACTGATGTTGGAGCAGACTGGCTCAGGCGTAAATGACGTGTTAAAGCCAGACGACAAATGACACGCATTGTATGCAAGTTAAAAATCACCACCAGGCATTTACGCGACAATGCTTTGCACAGTAGGACTGCTTTATTTAAAGCAGCCCCCAGAACATACCTAATTATTACTCTCCGACTCAAGTATGTATTTATTTTTCAATTAACGAAGCGGGATTTTTGGCAGCTGAGAAAAG
>JAODKC010000016.1:10164750-10174882 GCA_026777985.1 Mormyrops attenuatus
TGCTTTGCACAGTAGGACTGCTTTATTTAAAGCAGCCCCCAGACCATAATAACCCCCCCCCCCCCCCACACACACACACACACACACACTTACTTCACCCTGTTGCACGAATAGGACTTTCTTCCCCATTATGCATTTCTTGAAGGAAACTAGCAGTAAGGACTAACAATGAGGTGCCTGTGAAGAGAGCTCATTTCTGGCATATGAGAAAATGCAACATTAATTCAATTTTCTCCTCCTACTCCTTTTGAGCAGTCTAGATGGTTCAGGGTCCCATATGAAGAGTAAACACCACTTAGAAGAAGCCAAGCAATTTGTTTCAATGGTGGCCTCCTGTTTTTTTTTTTTTTTGTAAAAAAGGCATTAGTAAGCTAGAAGCCCGCCAGCTTGTGTAAGGGCCAAGGCAGACAGCAGCACACCTAGCACTAAACTGCATGCATTAAATGGAACTACACGTTCCATATTGTGTTTCCTCACATCTCAATTTCACCTGGGCTGACAAAATTGAATGTGCATCACTTGCTAAAAAGGACAGATCAAACCAAGATCAAGCCTTAATCAGCCATTTAGCAGCTCACCCCCATCACAACAGCCTGAAAGACCAGTGCTGCACACAGAGCTGATTTTGTACTTAGTACTCAAGTAGTTAGATAGAAAAACCTATAAAGCAATGGACACTACGTTAATCCAAAAGGTAGGCTTACAGGTACAGAATTCAGACTACAGAGATATCAAATCAGGTTTCCTGCAGCAATATCCAGCAACAATATCTTCTGCATAGCCTTCCCCAGGATGATAATCGTAGCTGAAACCTTGAGTGAAAGTTTAAACCCCTCCAAAAGCGGTGTCCCCCTTTCCCAAATATACGGGAGGATACGGTAATGTAACAGTACAGAAATTCAAAATGCTCCACCTCGTGTTCCAGGGAGCATGAGTGTCATCACTAGAAGAGATTAAAATGGCCTTTGAAAACAGACACCACTGTTCAAGCCTTGAGGCAGGTGGTGCTACTGAAGCTCTGTGCAGTGGGACATTTTTAGAAACAGCCGCAGTAGCAGTGATTAGTCTTCCGGACCCCTTTTCCCGTATTTGAGAACTGCACTGCAAACAGCTGCTCGTGCAGCGGTGACAGAACACACAAGCTTAAGGAGTGCGACTTACAGGCCATGCTGGATAGTGACTTAAAACAACCTTTAAACCTGGTGGGCAGTCCCCCCCCCCACCCCAAGAACCCTGAACCATCACAGAAGCCAAAAGGGGAAAAATGTGTAAACACTGCTTGCAGGGCACTGGATTGAGTAAAAGCGCAAGAGAATATCTGCAACCAGGACAAGAGCCGAAAGGGATAAACTTTTGGCATTTGAAAGTTCAGTTAAGCCCAACGGCAGCCAGGTTTCATGCATACATTTTAAAAAAAAAAAAAATGCCATGTGAAGATTGTTCACACATACTACAAAAAAAATCCATCTTGCATCCAAGCCATTGAGGAGCAGTATAGTAACAAGTCTATACTGCAATATTCACTGCTTGAGCAAGCATTTGCCATAGCTAGGAAACTAAGCTAATTGTTAGTGGAATCTTCATATGATCAGCTACCAATATATCACAACAAATGCTGGATTGCAGCAAAATCTAACTCAAATATTCCTGCATTTAAGAACCCAGCTCTGGCATGAGGCCGAGACTTCAGGAAGTGATGCAAATGCCTCCATGCACCATAGAAAGCCAAGGTCATTTGTGAAACAATCCTTCCTACTCCATATCCACAAATCAGTCACGTATTGGTTGTTAAAATCCAATACATACTGATGACCGTTATGCAAGATTGACGCTATGCTGAAAAACCAACCGCCTTTATTAAGCGGTAGCTATGCATTTCTGCCACACAATGTCTTATCCCTTGACAATATTTCAGCGCAAGGACCAACAAAACATCAGGACCTACCACTACTGAAGGTAGACACCAAAGGCTATTGGAATAAAAGGCAGCCTCCCTGGCTCCAAGTCACAGTAAAAATACTGGAACTTCATTCTACAAGCAGGTTCTGAGGCCTCTCTGCAGGTAGCCACAGCTGAGTAATAGGTGTGCTACTCACACTAAGGGATTATAATACAAAGCTTACACACACACACACACACACACACACACACACACAAATTAGCCAAAAGATGTTTAACAATTACGCAAGCCTTTAATTGGGTGAGCAGCTTGGCTTGCTGCTGGGTGGGTTTCATAACTGCTCCAACTTAAAGGGCATATAATTAGTTTTGCTCTGGTGGTGCCTTCTTTCGTCTAACTGCTCATCTTAAAGCAAGAGACCCATATTTTAAATTGCAGGCTGTGGGAAGCAGAAACTCAATGAGACCAAGCATCAAAACTGGAGACAAAAACATGTAAGCTATTTTATGAAGGCAATTTGAGAGACTATTGTGACAAGAACCAAACCAACGCAACCATAAAGGAATCCACTGCAAGAGATTGATACTTTACCTGTAATTTTGTCTCGTACCAATTTACAGGATTCAATTTCACCAATGCTTCCAAACAAACTCTTCAGCTCTTCCTGGGTCATGTTCTGAGGCAGATAGTTGACTATCAAGTTAGTTTTACTATCCTCTATGCTTCCCGACTCTACAGAAGAGGAGCAGTTGTTTGAGATTGTGGTGGGACCATTGGTCGTGTTGTTACAAGTTGGTCCATTGGACAGCTGTGTTTCCATGGCAGCAATAACCTGCTAAAAGAAAAAAAAAAATAAAACCAAGTCAGGACTGCCAGTCCACCACCCACTAACCAAAAAGAAAGTTAAAGGATGCTCTTCAACAGCAGTGTTGTCCATCGTATGGACACTTCAGTCAAGTCGGGACACCCAAGGTGAGCAATTGAGTCAAGTTTCAAAAGCAACATTACCTAGTTACCTACCAAAATGTCAGCTTTAGATGAGGCAATTTTCCCAGATTAGACAAGGTTTTATAATTTTCTCCACTAACAGGTACCAAATGTGTTGAGACTTCATGACCCACGTTTGAATCAGGTTCCAGCTGTGCAGATGTGACATTCATGTTATTGTCAAGTTATCCAAACCATCTTATACTGCCTTGGAGAAAAACCCAACTCCATGTGTATCCTCCCATTTCCCCATAAAATTCATTTTAAAAATTACCAAACCAAGTATTCTCCAGGACTGCCAAATATAAATCATGCAACCCGTGGCATGACACACAGCATCATTTTACCACTGTAGTTTGAATCTCCACATTTCCTCTACAGATTTCCAAGTACCTCATTGGCATCTAGTAGACCTGCCATGCTCAAGATGTGAGATTTCACATAGATGTCACACAGAGCAAGACCAGAATCACTTCACAAGGTTGCCTTGTTATGGCACCATGCCTACTTGTTCCCAAAAATTTGAGCTTGCAACAATGACTAAATTGCAATGAGCAAGTGGCTAAAGGTGGTCAACAGCAATGTCTTGGCCATGCTGAGGAAGACTAATAGGAACCCCCAGTAGATGTCAAGAGATGCAGTCATGCAAGCGTCACACCGCAGGTGACGGTTACAGTCACGCAAAGGAAGGGCACTCATTAACAGCCGTGACTTGCACTCTGGCTCTTTTCCAACCCTACATGCTCTACTCAGCCCTTTACAGAACAGGTCAAAGCAGCACATCTACTTGCACTGAAATACGCAGATACCTAAACTCCCTAACTTTTTAAACAAGTTCATTAAACCTTTGTTTGTAACACTTGTAATTAAGAAAAGGCAGATACACCCAAGAAGGGGGTCACCAATGGGTTTTTTTCCCTTGACAGTTTAGACTGGCCAAGAAGGCTAAAAAATCAAAAGTAGCGTCATATGAACAATTGTGCTCTATAAGTTAGATGACTGCATGAAGAGACATCCTTTGACATTTTCAGTTTAAACCCTATACACTCATTTGAGCATACATATCTGAATCTATTTGAAGTAACGTTTAGCTGCACTGAAAGGGGAGGGTACAGAGGAAAAGCACATCAAAATCCTAAAAAAACAAAGCAATTTCAGACCATACCAATACACAGATATTGAACCAGTTCCGTTATTAGCTCCCATATAAATTATCCACTACTAGAAGCATAAGCAAAATTAGTTCTTAAATATTTGACCTAGAGCTCTAGTTTTAGCAAGGACTGGTGTATTTGGTATGGTCTGAGCAGTGGATCATTAGCCTATGAATAATAAAAATCCCACAGACCCCGGTCCAAGGCTCAGCCGCCCACGAACCACTTCTAAGCAGAGAAGCCACATCGCACAGTCTGACTGCCATGTTAGTGTGGAGTTGCCGTCTGCAATGTGGACACAAGAGAGTACTGTACGTTAGATTAACAAGAACAAAACAGTCAGAGTTGATCATTTCAGTTCAAGACCTGTATACATTGGTCATCCATGCATAACTGCCAGTCACCCCGCACACACACACACTCCTAGTATCTTAATACAACTTCTGACAGAAGGAAAACAGCTGTAGGACAGGTCAAAACATTGATGAATGACAATTTAAACTGAAGGAGTTTAGAGTGCAATATTAGAAAAGTTTGCCTGAATATGACTGATAGCCAGCAGAATAAAAACTTCAAGTTGTGCAAACAACCCAATGCTTTTAAAGGAATTCTGTTCTAGACATAGTATATGCAAGGTTTGGATGTGCTAACAGGTGAGACTGACCTTTCCATTTGTCCGTGGTAAACCAAAAACAGTCAAGTACGGTCTGCAATTTATTCATAATTGTCAATATCTCCTGGCCCAAGCACACTCCTGAACCATCTTCTGATGTGTTCAGTATCAGAACTCATACTGTGTTGAATCCCCCACAAACCTTTGCATTTTCTGTTGAATGCTGTAATAAAGGTAGCTAGACTGCCAGACCAGGAGTATGAACCTCACACTTGCTACCACTGACATGCTAAAGATAGGCCAGGTAGTGGAGTAAAATCCCTAAAGTCCTTTAGTACCGGCAGCAGCATTTTACCAAAACCACACAAAAAGGCACAGGTATCAAAGACTAAACCTTGCTGAGAATTTAAAACAAAAGCATATTGTCATGACATCAGAGTAGACATTTTAGATATTCAGGCCCTACCCACATGAGAACGCTACAAAGAAATCAATTCACACTAAAGTTATGTCAAAGAACAAGTTAATTCAGACAGAATCCATCTACCAGTCATTAGACTGTCAAGTTAAAAAACAGAAAATCTGGAATCTATTTTGAAATCGAGAAATAGTGTTGCAATATATGCAGCACTGAAGGAAATGCCTCATTTGAAAGCATGTTAATCTAAACTTAAGGCCATGCGAAAGTGATGCAAATGAACCATTTCACCAGAATGGAGTTTAACCTGGTACACTACATGCCTTTCTACAACGCTCAAAACAGATAATCACTTCTGAGGCATCTAATTTTCATTTCAGAATTGCTGTTTAACGGGTGTTTCACAGACATTTCTCAATATTAACCCACTTCCTTCTATGAAAAAAAGTACTCCCAGACCCTACTTAGAAAATCCATAAAAAGTATGTTGCTCAATATACAGCACAGGCAAGAGACTGAATGAGGTGTTACGGAAGGGATCATATTAGTGTATGCAGTCTTTATGGAGTACTACAGACCACACTGATGTGGCAAAATATACATGGACCCCCAGAAGCAAGGATTATGAAATTGCTAAAATTTGACAAATTTCCCCAGTGTACACATCGTTCATGAAGACTGGGATGGAAATTTTCCCATTTTGATTGATGAAATACATTAGCCAAAAGGGGAAAGAGTATGAAAGATTAGGATTCCATTTGAATAATTTCCCCACCTTTGTAGCGTCTGCAACTACCGTAACATACTTAGTAGCACAATACCCTCCTTCTCATTTGTAAGTGTGTGATTCTACCACTAGTATATGTGCCCTTTATGGAGTACTAGGAGTTGCACTCACACCAAGTTTGCCCTCAGTCACTGAAAAAAAGTAATCTGCCACAGACTGCTAGAAATGGGTTACAATTGACAAGAATGCCATATTTTGGCAGGGTAGAATAAATGGGTGTCGTGGTATGAAGACTAAGGGAGCAACAACTAAGCTGCCGATAATCAGCAATAAGTCGACAGCAAACTCATCACTTCATTGCATTTTTTGCAGTTTGCTGTGCTACCTAGCAATGTTAACGGAGTGTTAACCTAGTACACACTTTTGCCTGTTATGTGACTGTCCACATCCCACTGTGTGTGAAGACTTGACAAGTAGACATACATTTGTCCGTGGACGCAGACAGTCGCAGTCAGTGCATGCATGCATACAGCAATGATATTCCACCAGACCAGCATAATTTATTGCAACAAACAAATGCATGCTGTGTAGTGAAATGGGTAAACCTAAGAACATGTTTAAGTTTACAGTTGGGTGGTATTATGGTAACTGTATAGCATGGAATTGTGAAATCTTGGTGACAAAAATCAGGCTTTCAGGCCTAATTATGACCATTTAAAAAATTCAAAATCCATGTGCTCTACCACCTGGATCAGCACTGCTGAATATACCAGCAATACATACAGTGCTCCAACCAGAACGAGAATAAGTGAATGTGCTACCACTCTGTAAAGGAGTTCAAGAAAACTGAGGGTAAATAACCACCAGGATCAGAGAAGCCTGCCTCCCGACCCCCAACTGTTACAAAGTCTGCAGACTTGCAATTCAGCAAGCAGTTTCCTTTCAGAGCCAGGAGACGCCTTTCCAAGGTAGCAAAATATTCCATAAGCACTCCACACAACAGCATTACTTACCATTAACATTTTACTGAGATGTTCTGAATGTGCAGCACAGCAGTTAATCAACTATTCCAAGAAATGAGCTCAGAGAAATCCATTTAAGGTTTATTACAAAAACAAAGTCTGTCAAAGGCTTTTTCCACCCCGCATAAAGCACAGCCTGCACAAACCAGGAAGTAAAGCGCTACCTGCAGACAACCATGTTCTCATGGTCTTGGGTTGAAATTTACCCATTCAGACTCAAGAGCCGATGCCTTAGTTCATGTCACCTTTCATTTGCAATGTCGGCAGCATAAACTTTGGCTTAAAAAAAAAAAATGCAAAGAATCTAAATCCAGATGCAAACAGAAGATCAGTAACCTGACTATTGTTCAGCAGAAACCATTTAATTCTACTGAAAAGCAGGTTAAAAATTTCACTTACTGCAATACGTATGAGCTTGCATTTAAGGTCTGGGTTTCCTAAGTAACTGTTCCACACATCCAACCTCTTTCTATTCCTGCACAAGTGTTCCATTACTACCAAATCCCCGTTACCCCTAAAAATAGCCCCCTAATTCATCCAAATGAAAACCCCCATTCCCTTTACAGCCAAGCATCAGGTCTGTTCCATTAGGTTTATCATAGAGAAAGATCCAAATCAAAAATGCTACAAAGATTTAGGACTGAAGCCAAGTCTGGTGGTTTCTCACTCGTGTGCATGCACACACACACACACACACACACACACACACACACACACGTCAGCTTTCTATTGAGCTTATGGTTACAGTTATGTCTGCAGCAATATTCTGATTCCCAATAGTGTGTGCCTGTTTTCCAGCGATAATGGCCAACATAATAGCAGCTAGTCATACAGCACAAAAGCCTGCAAGATGCTGACCAGCTTGAACAGTCTGGTTCATTGTTCCCTATCCTTTTGAGTGGTTTGTTAAAGTGATTATATTTTGTTCAGACTTGACATTTACATTGTTATATATATATAAAAATCAAGAATATCTTTGGGATTATAAAAACTAAACTTTAAAAAACCACCTGTTACATAATTTCAAATGTTTGAGACTTATGATTGCTATGGAATGCCACAAGGGAACATCAGGCAACCAAAGCTACTTTACACATAGCAAAATCTCAATGAGAAACAAAGCTTACAAAAACCATTAATGCAACACTTAACAGCAATGGGACTTTAAAACCATAACAGAAAACACCCACCTGCAGCACACACTACATTAGAATCCACATAGCAAGAGATGTTTATACACCCCATCCGTTATGACTACAAATGAAACAGTGATCAGACATCTCGAACTATTGGGTGCGTTTCATAAGGCCAGAGGTTGAGTGCCTATGCACATGCAAGGCTTGACCAATTCACCTAAACAATGGCAACATCTTCAGACAGAAAAATCCACCCAAGCTAAGTAAGAGGACAATTCAAACCAATAACCTTGAGGTGAGGGAACTATTACCTTCAGTTCAACTGCAGTTAAGTGAGCAGCTACTACAAAACTGCATACAAGCAGGTGACTACATTTAAAAATCTAGAATCAATCTTATATCAAATACTTTAGCATGAGGAATTCACATAGGAGTATTGGGCGATAAGCAAATCAAAGCATGAATGATATACATAAGATGCTTAGTGCAGAGAACGTGCATAGAGCAATCCAATGCAACAGCAGGTTTGTTAGATGGACTGGGTGGTGGGACAATATGCTTGGTATAATGCAATAGTAGGTGATTAGATGGGCAGGGGGAAGGACAAGTTACTGACAAGGCACTTCAATTAGGACTTCAATGAGAATTCTGTAATCACAGCAGCATAAATGTCACCTGATGCGAAGTTACCAAGATTCCAACACTTGGAAAGCTAAGCAGGCCTTAATTTGGGGCACCCTGAGCAGTTTACATAAGGGTATAAGGGCAATTGATTGAAAATTAACCCGACATTCAGAACCTCTAAAAATCGACAATTTTGCCCATGTCTGTTACTTCATTAAGTTACTACTACTTCAAAAAAAAAAAAAAAAACACACAATTGTTAATGCTTTCCTCAGTCTGTATTCATGTACTGCCCCCTTAAAAATATAGTACTGTGCATGCCGTCACGTGACCCTGCCCCATGCAGTCTGCGACATGGAAGCATTGAGAACTCAAAACACCAGGCCAAATGAGCAACTCTAGTAGCTCGTACCAAAGAAAAATGCCGTGTGTCGTTCGGACACATTGTGGCTTTAGTGAAGATGGCACCCAACAAGAGAGATCAAGTGTAAACACTGAGGAAAAAACAGTTTCAGCTACCAAAAGGTAATACCACCAGTGGACACTAGCAATACTTACAGTTCAATGCGCTTGTAGTGATCACAGTTATAGTGATGAACCACTTATATGGATCAAAAAGTCTGGGACAGAATCACTTCTGTACAATACACTGTGAATTTGTTCATAGGAATCAAGTAGTCTGCTTGCAGTGTTCATTTTGGGTCTTTATACATAATACGGAAAAATGTAAAATTATGGTAACATTTTTCCTACAGTACAGTAGCCTTGCGGAAACCCATCTGCTTCTGGCTAGCGACCTGAAGCTAATGCTGCATGCACAGAAAACATGGAGAAAATGTCCAATTATGAATGTAGACTTAAAGTTTAACAAAACAAGCCAAAAAGATGCAGCAGCAAAAGTACAAGGTTTAGGCCCATTTTATGGGCAGTACTGGACTGCATTATAGCATATTTGAATTGTATGAAGTTCAGTAATTTAATTTTTGCTATACTGAAGTCAAAATTCAGTAAATAACCTGTTAATGATCTGCTTATAGCAATCAATTTCCCCCAGACAGAAGTGATCACTATAAAACGGTTCATTTTATTTGCAAGAAGTGCAACCTTTTCTCCTATAAGGAACTTTACATGAAAACAAAAATGATTTATGAAAAAGGGCACATTTCAAACAAATTTATCCTTTGATTTCAGTTCAAAATAGTCAATAACCATAAATGGTTCATCCATGTGTTTCCTTCAAGCATTTTAAAATCATAAGTCATTAGAAAATAACCCAGCTTTAATTGTTCAACATATTTACAGTACAAACACTGCCAATGAAATGAGGGCAACACAAATTGTTTATTAGTCGTAATAGAGGTAGTTTAATTGTGATATGAATTTGAGGTCATATTGCCCAGCCCTAGTTCAACAGCTAGAATTGAACATCCTTCAGATTATTCACCAGGATTAAAAATTTGTGTTGTCAGTTTCCCAAAAATTCAGCCTTGAAATAAGGCACAAAACAGCAGGCTTGAAACATACTAAGGAACTAACATCAATTAATTCATT
>JAODKC010000016.1:10176818-10210617 GCA_026777985.1 Mormyrops attenuatus
CCCCCCCCCCCCCCCCCCCCCCCCCCCCCCCCCCCCCCCCCCCCCCCCCCCCCCCCCCCCCCACACCAGTCGTGGGAAGCTAATTTCAGGATTTCAAAAGTTGAGAAAACTTCAAGAACACAAGTACGTGGGACAGCAGTACACACACGAGACACAAACCTGGACATATTTTCCCGTGAAACCCAATTTTGTCTGAAGCTGAACAGTGTCAATTAGACTATTATGTACCATTTGCCATAAGTCATCACTTGGCAGTAACCGGCAGTGACCAACTAACAGCAAACCGATTCTAATGGGCCATCTTATCCCCTCCAGACAGCCTCAGAAGAGCTAGCACATTTTAGTACAACAGGCAATACTATTGCTCTCATTGGATGTTCTCAGAACACCCATTCATTAGAGCACAAAGCTGAACAATAGCAGGCGCATGAGGCATGGGGCTGTCTTCCTCCATAGCTTCGAGGCTCTTATTTAAAAAGTGCTTGGCAAGATCAGCCAATCCCCCAGCCAGGGGAAGGACTTTGCTGTCTGCGGCAGACTTCCACCACACACTGATGCTTCCATTTCAGTGTTGCTACTCAATAGAGTTCAAAACCATGCACACACCCGCCCTCTGGTTAAAACCAGGGCTTTGCTGCACTCTGGATTTTACTAATCCATAATTAAAACTGGAAATTTAATACCATTTCATGAACAGAATTTGCATCTCTGGCCAAGTAACAGGAATTCACCAAAAAAAATAAATAAAAAATATGCATTAAAGCCCACTTAGCTACCAACCCAGGCTACCAGCACCTTTTTAAACCAGAGAAAATCTCTTCAGAATGCAAGAAAAAGCACATTTACCAACCAATCTAAAGCTTTTGCCATGGAAAATATTAGAAATTCAACAATCCCTAGCTGCACCAAGTCTTGAAATGCAAAATGGAGTTGAACTGCAATGAGATTTAAACCCATTACAGCTACGACGTGTGAACTGTCAATCACTGCTTTTAACTCCAACAGCAGCCAAAGGGGATTAAACAAGTAACGGCAGAATTCCACCAATCGCTGAATTAGACATGTTGCTCCATCGATAAACAGGAGTACAACCACACTGGCAACCAAAGCTAAAGATAAAGTGTCAATGTTTAAAAGACAGTAATCGAAAATTAGCAGTTACCATTAAGCTCCCCATATACAGCTGGGTCAAGGATATCTACCATTTAAGCACTTAACACTTTATAATTTCTCTTTACAAATCACTTAAGCAAGTCAATCGATTTATCACATTACAATCAACCACATAAACAGAAGATGCAATATGACACTGACATTTGGTTTGGGCTCAAAATGGAATGTCTAAACTGGCATTCTAAGTGTGTGGCAGCACCCCCTGCTGGTGTCTGCTGGGCACTGAAGGTGCTAGCCGTGCCTCCCCTACTGCTTCACCAGCTGGTAGAGAAATAAGCACTGATCTGTTCTTGGCAGTGGTGGGGGGGTGGAGATGTCATGATATTTGCTTTCAGTACTCTCTCA
Source organism: Mormyrops attenuatus (assembly GCA_026777985.1). Lineage (NCBI taxonomy): Eukaryota > Metazoa > Chordata > Actinopteri > Osteoglossiformes > Mormyridae > Mormyrops > Mormyrops attenuatus. Next base: position 10,178,337 of record JAODKC010000016.1, read on the forward strand.
CATACAGCAGCTTTGCACCAAGATTACAGCTGACCTAATGCAATTGCTTCATAAAAATGTACAATTACTGCATCAAGAGGCTGCAATGCCAATAAGTGACTGGTATTAGCAAGCTCATTTAATATTTCTAGGTCAAAAGGATCAGATTCAGGAAAAGGACAGTAAAACAAAGCCACTGACCTTAGTGAGTATTATGGCTCACTGGTTGGCACAAAACTGAACACAAAAACCATAACAGACCATTTTTTGCAAACTACTGCAACTGTGGTTTAAATGTGCTGGTTATGGTTAAGTTCACAACTATACTAAAAATCACACATTCAAAGCTTGGAGAACAAAGATCACGCACAAGGGATTAAATGGGAAGAGAAAAAAAAAAAAATCTGTTGAACAAGTTTGTTTTCGTTCACCCTCAATATTAATTGCTAAATGTAGCACTAGTTATATTCCAAGAGGACAGATTTTATTCCCAATAAGAGCAGCAGGTAATTAAGCAGAAATATCCATGTCATAAGCACAGAACAGCATGTTACAAGATGAGTAATTGACTTTCCTGCAATAAAATTTCAGCCTGAGATCAGCCCACATTTTATTAACAAGCTAGAATATTCCCCAACATGACACAGTTTATGTATGCATGTTAGAAGCAGAATATTCAACTGTAAAGACCCAGATTACCACAGCATTTAGGACCAAACAGGCCTCCAAAACCAAAGGACAAATTCCAAGGACAAAGTCAACAGCTATCGATACATACACCAAAAGCTTGTTACAACCGACCCCAAATGCAGATAACGTTAATACAAATTTTCCAGTGCTGAAGTGACTATGCAGACAGCACAAATTTGCACATGGACACCTAGTCAGAGCACTGAAAAAGGACTGCATACAAAGTACACATCTGAAAGGATGGTTTGCAGACAAGCACCTTGAACCTAATTTATAGCTGGCTACAAAAAGCAAAGTAGGGTGCATATATCTGAACATTATTTGAGGCTAGTGAGACCCCATGCTGACTTTGCCATTTATTAAACCTTACCTGATACACTCCAGAGCTATATAATCATAACCAAGGACTGTAAATAGGTTAAGGGTAAGGGATACACATGTCCCTTGCACCACTTGGATTAACAAGCACCATGTACCGCAAATGGGGCAGAGTAAAACTCAAGTAGGGTTCGGGTACATCAAACAAATACTGAAGGGGCACTTTGGAGAGCAGCACGCCTGGTCTGTGATCTAGTGCAATAGGAGTATCCATGACTCAGCATTTTCTGGGACCAGAGGTCAGTTATAGGTATGGGGGGGGGACACTCCGCTATGTTATTTTGGTGGAGGTAAGGGGTATAAAACTATCAAATGAAGAAACCACAAGCGCTATTTAAACATGCAAAATAGGGACAAAAATCAGTCATTCATTGCACCTGCAACTGCATAACTACTACCCTTGGGAGAAACTTATGCAAGGGATGCAGCACAAAATACATTAAAGTACAACTGCTTTTCCTGTGATTACAGCCATAGCCCTCTCCCCTTTCCATAAGAATGCGCTATTTTTCTACCCACCTCCTAAATAGTGGAAGAGAAGCAATTAATCCTTCTGACACTTTGGTCAAAGTGTTTCACACAGTATTCAGTCCTGCAATTTGCAACACAACATTTAAATTCTCCATTCCATAAAAGGTCTCAACTGAAGCTTGCCATTTTCACAAAGGAAAAAAAAATGCCCATCAAAACCATACATGTTGGAAAAACCCAACTGTGGAAACCTTGTCCAGCATTAGACAGTGTGAAACTACTCCTCTCGCTTGGGAGCTAACCCACTCCTTACAACACGAGAACCGAGGGGAACAGTGCCACCGCGCTGACAGCCACCGGCAGGGAGATTTTCAGAGACAGATGGCTGCAGCAACAGTGTGGCAACACAGTGGATCACCATCCCAGTGCCGGAGGTTCCCTCTCCCAGGGACACACTGAAGGAGAGAAATCGCGAGATGCATCACCCAAGCCTAACACCTACAAATGAAGCACAGACAAAAGGCGATGTTCTATACCACAAACGACATTTCCCATTGGGCCATGAAACACACCCAGTCAACATCACCCTATGTACCTAGCCATCATGTAACAGGGTATAATATTAAGGACAGTGCACCCACCAGATCAGGATATTTCAGTAGCAAGAACGTCTTGAATGTGTAAACTGCATTATTCTCCTTAAAGAAAAGAATGAAAATGTCACCTGGCACATTGGGCTTCCAAGCATATACTCAGTTAATTGCATAGCTTGCATGATAAGATAAGCCACTGGTGAGAAACATAACTGGTCGATTAACAGCTTAGAAACTACCAATGCACATATAACGTGCCCTGACAAACAGGACCTCAACAGGGCTGACGAGTCGATGCTCTGCAATTTACACACCACAAATATTAAGTAAAAAGTACAGCACAAGCAAGCCTACCTCAGACAGCAAGCCCACAACCTTAGACGGATGTGTAGTAGAAATAGTACAATTTCTAATATCATTGCAGTTTTATCAGGTTACCTGGTTTTAAAATTAACATTTATAACCAATAATTGAGAGCTACACAAAGCTAATTTTAAAGGAAGAGGCAGCAAATTTCAATGTGTTCATAGAATTTCCTAACCAACATGGAAGGCAATCAAAAGATGATATCCGACGCACACTCCAACCAGATAATATACTGGACTTCTGATAAAGCCACAGAAAGACCTACCATCATACCCTTTAGCAAAATTTACTCCAAACTAGGCCAATAAAACCATAAAGGGAATGCCGTAAACTTTGGCAACAAGTCACATTTAGCGTTGAGTGCAAGCACAAAGTATACAAGGTGAATACTTCTCAACTCCACATTAAGGTTATATTGAGGGGAAGCAAACTCCAGAAGATCTTGTTCACCCCACACCAACACACCTGTGTTTCACACTGTCCCAAATTCTGCCTTGCTCCCCACACTTATAAAATAATTTAAGGAAAAGGCCATCGATTCAGAATTGTTTACCCTTTGTTACCCATCATATAGGACTACCATAACATCCATTTCATTATACACTCAAGACTAATATTATATACATACCACATAGAGAATTAAGCTCTGCACCACTAACAATGTTCAATTGATTCCACTGATTAAGACAAAAGACTCTGTACAGCTTAGTTACAATACCACCACCCACACACCTATGTCAAGACCGGCATATTTATTAACTACAAAAAATAAAGGGGGGGGGGGGGGCAGTTATGTCCTCTATAAAGAAATTAAACCGTAAGGGTATCAGTTACAGCATATTGTGAAGGACTAAAACGGTACTGCTTTTAACAGGCGCTAAAGACAAATGACCACTCATCCAACAACAGCAATACCATCCTTTTACATTGCGCTGACCAGACCTTAACTAAAAGCAATGGGATCAACCCGGATCGCAGGCTCCTGCATGTCCAACGCGGATTTCGCTAATTGCCTAACCGATGTCGACAGAGCGACTCGCAGGGCCTCAGGAAACCGCTGCGGCGGCAGCAGAAAGATCACTGCAGGTGAGTCCTGAGTATGGAGGCTCAGTCGAGCTCCCTGGACAGCTACCTCCGCATGAGGGCGGCCGTCCAAGCCTTCCCACAGCACTAGAGTCGACCGATTTACTTATTTTGGTTCTCATTTAACTTACAACTGTACTCCCTAAATTACGCCAATTTATTCTCGACTACTCCACCATGAAATGAATCTCCTCCGTTATACTAATTGAACACGCAAATAAAAAGTTGACTCAAAAGCCGACCTAGGTAGAGAATAAGGGCGACAAGGGCGTAGTTGGAGATGAATGGATGGGGGGATTGAGTCTTTACTGGGTGGGGAGGGGGCTTTGGCAAACATTAAAAAGCTATTCATAACCTAAGCCAATAAATACACATTTATTGGTGGGGGTAAAATAGGCCTAACGACGGCCCTGAAAGGCGACGTGAGCTCGCCGAAGTATCCCATTACCCGATTTGCGCGTTATCGCTTTATCAAGTTTAGTCACGTTAATGTTGGACAGCTACAACTATGGGAGCCACGTAGCAAAGTACCAGTCTCTCGTCTAATGCAAGCCCTGGAATATATTTCTGCAAAATGATACACTTTGCAATTTAGTCATTGTCAAAATCTCGTAATTCAAACGCACCTACAGAACCCCTTGTGCTACACCTAACAGGGTCTCAAAAATTACCCTTAACCAGAGCCATAAAAAAGATGAGCATAAATGACCATCAAGCCCCGTAATTCATGATTAAACGACCTTACAGAAAAGCAAAAAGATGACCGCAGCTGTGAAAAGCAGAAGTTCATTAGAAGCCGTCGCTGGACAGGCGAGCCCGACACCCGCCCAAGGTACGCAGCTATCTATGGCCGTTTACAGGCCGTCACATTTCACACCGCTTATTCTCAGCCGCAAAAGAACACTTCTGAAAAAGCCTGGGTTGCATACACAGATTTAGATTATATTTTACTACAACAAACGGGTGGGGTCTTTGGATCAGGCGTCATCTGTGGACACTTCAATGTTAACATTTTAAGTACGATACCAAGAAACTCCTGAAGACCCCTGAGAATTAAAACCTAAAAACCATATTGAGTTTTGGAAGACGTCTTACAAAAACGTGTTCTTAAGTTTATTAGACACTCCGTACTTGTACACAGAGGCGAGCGAGTGACCCGCCTTTTATATACCCACTAGCTAGCTAGCTAGCCAAGTTAGCATGGTGACCTTCGACCGCCCGCGGTAACAAGAAGGACCAAATATTACGTGCCAGTACCTTTGTGGATAAATACAACTCACAGCAGTCCTTAAATAAGCGCGGCTCCATAAAACAAGTGACCCAGACGCCTGCGAAATTCCGGGCAGGGGCGGCGAGCGGCTCGGCGATGGCGCCAAATCCACCGGCGTCAACCGATAAACCGGACAGCCAGGGGCAGGGAGCGCGCGCCTTATCGCCTGCCTAATTGAAAGCGCGGTCGCGCAGCGCGAGCCACAGCTCGCGCCGCTGGGCTGGGCGCCGATGGGCTTCAGGTGCGTGCGAATCATTGAGCATTTCAATGTGCTGATCAGCCATATAAAACAGATGCGTGAGTCTTTAATAATTACGCGGGACACCACGGGAGAAATTGAGCACTTGTTGCAATGTAGAGCCCCCCTAATGGTGACTGACGTACCCAACTTGATAGTATATAAATCCCTTATGAATGTGAAACGATGCTGAAAGCTGACAGCTAATACCAGCCGGTCCCTAGGCGAACAAATGCTTATAAAGTACTACCGAATAAATAGTTACGACACACAAAAAAAATGATTTTACAATTTTCATATTTTGGATATGTTGCGATTCTATTGTACAAAAAACGTGCATGGCTTTTTTTTGTCAAAGGAGTGCCGCGTCTATGATTTATTACCTATCTTGCGGTAGTGGCAGTCAACACGGGTCTACCTGTTCATGAGCAGACGTGCATCACTTCTTGGGCAATGCATAAAAGCGCAGATACATACTGAAATCTGAATTCGAATGAAAAGAGACTGCATGCTGAAATTCTTATTAACCAGACTATTCGGGGTAGTGAAGATACATAGAAGCAATTGCATATTATCAATTTAATGCAGTGTTTTGAGTAGCGTACCGGTCTTAAATGGTTTTTCATCATTCTCAGAATGAATTCGCATAAAAAATTCTGACACCATACCCCATAATCCCAAACGTGACATCCACGGTTCCGAACCCAGTGTTTCACATCACCTTTTTCCATTCTCATATTGCGAATGATATTTTTATATATTTTACACCCAAATCAGAAATCACAAGTTGACAGGGGCGGGAAGAGAATGCAACGATGTCCATTGCCCCGTCAGTGTATACTGGCACCGGTCTTTTTTTAGCCATAATGCGTTTCCCTCTACCTGGGCGTTTGTCTGATTTAACATTGCTGAGCCAAGTTCCATTCTGCCTTAACTAGGACAGAAGGCTTGTTTTCTTGCGTTCCTGCATAGCCGAGTGGGGCTCATGCGCGCTCACACACTTGCATCCTTGCATAGGTTACATACAGATTCACAGCATCCGTGAATCGCATCTACGTTTCCCAAGGCACAGTCGCGGCACCACGGCTGACATGAGTGCCGATGACAACGAATGCTATTTTCAAACAAGTGATATTAGCGCGAATCACACAAAATCCAAAAGAACAAACACATGCATTATTATTCTTTAAAATCCATGCCGTGTCAAGAAAAAAAATTATTATTAGTTATAGTTGAACCAAGTCACCTACTTTGACTTAACTATAAACATCACACCACATTTATTAATATGAAAAAACATGTCTTACCGTTTCTATAAATGAAAGATAGTGATGTCCTTACTGTTAGCCAAATATTGTCTCTTAAAAAGGCGAAACGACAAAGCACTAGGCAATGTTATAGAGATGAATTCCGCCTTTCTTAGCTGAAACTTGCGAAAACAAAATAAATAAACAAGACTGCCGAAATGAAATATTTATTAAAAGCAAGACATTCAATGGACCCCTTCTAGCTCAACGAGTCACGTAAATAAAAGGAAAATAAATGAAGAAATAAAAGGAATCAAATAATTAAAAAAGAGCCGGCTTCTGCCTCTCTCTCTCTTACTGGTTCGCGACAAAAATAAGCGACATCACTGAATGCGAGCCAAACCAAGGCGGAGGTTGTCTTTAAAGGGAAGGTAGTCCTGCCTTTGGATATATAGAGCCGTATCACAGCAGAGCTATACCTCTCCGCACTCGCTGTCCAGCACCGACTCAATCTATACACACGAGCACACATGCACGCGGAAGTATACGCTTCGGGACGCTCCGCCGTCACGTATTGATGGGCCGCACGTAATTGGCTGCGCGGCGTCGAACCCTCCCGAAATCTCGAAACGCTATTGGTCAAATATTTTGGTCAATCACGGATAGCTGGCGCATCCCGCAGCAGGCGAATCGGAATATCAAACAAAGCCCTTATATATGGAAAATAGAGGTGTGTGCGAAAAAAAGGGAGTACCGAAGTCATTCCATTTGTCCCTCTTTTTTTTGTGCTTTTAAAACAAAAACAGAAAGGACATTCTCTTTTCCTTTTTTTCCCTCTACCCGTTAACATCTTCATTAAAAAGACTGGCTGTAAAATTCACTATGTTTAACGACAGAAGGATACCTCGGTGAGAACCCAGTGTGATTTTAGAAACACGAGAATGTTTTGAGCTTGATATTTTGCTCGCAGTTTTCCATTTTTCGTCACGTGGAGTAAATGCTCCGCCGACGAAAGGATGCCAGGTGGAATTGGTAGTTTTTTTTGTTTGTTTGTCTTACGTTGTATTTACATCCCGATTGGATGTCGTTTTATTTAAAAAAAATTCTTTTTTTTACCTGTGCACACTTCCAGGCGCAACATTTATTGTGATGTTAACACACCATGAAATGTTAAAAGTCTGACATTTGCAGACGTAAGAAGTAGTGTCAGTCCATTTCTGTTGGCAAAGTATGCCCTGAAACCTTGGATGAGAAATGTTCGTTAAGGTTCATACTGTTAACCACCCACCGAAGGACGCAGAAATGGTATCAGTTTATATTATGAGATCTTGAAGTCGTGCAAACGGCATGGAGTCGAATTATTTTCGTATTAACCGCAGGTTTTTCTGCATTTAGAATATTTAATATCAAAACTCATTTTATTTGTATTTTTTTGGAAATATGACCTGCGTTGACATTTGCTAAGGCCGTTCAGGTAAGAAATTTTCCTTTACAGCCACAACATTATTTACAGTGTTTCTGGTTTATCGTGTCAATGAAACGTCAAATTAAGAACAAACTGCTATCCTTTTAAGAAAAAAAGAAAAGAAAAAACTGGTGGAGGTTATTTTTTTCACTTCTTTCACCACGCTGTCATGTGAAAATGTTGTGATACTCCAGCCAATATGAATTAATTCCGATGATAAGTTCCAATGATTTAGGTAATATCAAAGTTTTCCGCCCACGCGTATTTTCACCCAAAATCACGTATAACTCATGTCCCTCGAGGATGAACTGAAAGGTAAAAATAAACATTTAAGGACCAAGGACAACCACCGACAACGTCAACAGGACACACAACGAGAACCTGAAGTTTGGAAATGGTGTTGTGTTTTACGCACACACAGACACACACACACATAAAATAAAGAATATATATATATATATATGAAATATGTGTGTGTGTACGTACTTACATTTTTTAATATATACATATATCTAAATATAACGACTGCGATTTACCCATGTTCTTCTTTTATCCGAATAAAGCCTACAATTTCCTTGACTGCGAAGTTCCCTCTGGACGGGAAAATTGGTTTGAAATGCGTAGCGTACATTTTACCTTTGATCACTGTGTACGTTTTAGTTGGTAATGTAACATGACATGTATAACTAACATTTCTAAATGAGCAGGTTTAACGTCCCGTTAAGTTAATTTTGTACACACATCTGATTAACTAGAGATAGCTTATTTCTGTATTACTTTTAACCGATGCGTTAGAGAAGTCAAACTTTCAATTCATATACTGTACAGTTAATCAGAGAAAGAAGTAAGGAACTGGCTTGTAATGTAAGTGTTTTTGTTTGCTTACTTATTCATGTAACGTTTCCATAAATAGCAATTCTCCTCAGTGCAAATTCTTGTAAATCCTTTGCGACCTTGTATTTATGCATCTGCGCTAAGGCGTTTTTAAAAAAGACGAGGCTCGGATAAATTAACAAGGCTTGAGCTTGAATTAAATAAATAACCAAATAAAATGAAAAAACAGAACGTGATCCGCAGAGGAACAGGGACAACTGTCTTATCAGCAGGCTGCAGAAATTGTGACCGCTGAAGAGGTGCTCTACAGATAATCAGTTGAATGGGTTTGCTATGCACCAAACTTTACGCTTGATAAGGAGTACCCGGTGACGTGATTCGGCTGAAACGTGTTCTATCGAGTCGTAAATTAGTCGTGTATTTGAATCCTGTCGCCTTACACGGACTGTTCAACTTAAATAATTCTATATTAAGCCCTCAAAACCACTCCAAATCGACGAGAACAATATCTGCTGTTTCATATAGTAAAGTCTTTCCATGTTATAATTGTGTAAGAAAGAGTTGTCATCCTTAAATCATTAAAATGTCCATTTGGGGTCATATTTTTTATATATAGTATTTTTGGACCATTTTAGGCTTTGCTCAACCAAATGACAAAACCATGCCAGATCACTCTTCATACGACATCTAAATGCTGTAAAGGCCTTGTATGAATTCTATAACATGTAACTTAATTATATGCTTAATTCTCATTTTCAGGTTATTAGGCAGGCAAGTACGTGACAGAGAGCACATGTCATCACTGTCATATGTTGTTTTGAGTCATAAATAGAAATAATAATAATGGATGTTGTGGCACAGGAGTTTACACTGTTGAATTACACCTCCAGGACGGGTGGTCGGAATCCCCCCTCTGTTCAGTGTGTGTGGACTCTCTCCCTATGTTGCAGATTTACTAGTTAGGCTGATCGGTGCTTGTGTGCTGAGTGTGTATGTGCATGTGCCCTATGATGGACTGGCATCCCATCCAAGGTGTACGCCAGCCATGTGCCGCCTTGGGTGTCTGGGCTCCCTGTGACCGTCACTAGGATAAGAGGTTGGAAGGTGCCTGGACGGCTAATAATGGCCTGTACCAAGTCCGCATGGTGCCATTTCTGAAATGTATGCTCCTAATTAGACATTTTATGATCCGCCTCTTAGCTACTGTGGAAGAACACAGAATAGCAATATATAGTAACTTGGGTACTTTTATACACAAATGTATAAAATAAAAAGACTCAGGTTTATAGAATATTGCATGGTTCAGCCTTCAGATATTACTGGACACTTTGAATGATTAAACCATAATTAAGATGGCATCAGGCACAGCTTTGTACCTTCAGCACCTTTTGCGATAATGTTTAATTACTGCGTGTACGAAATTCTTCACTGATTAGAATACCATTCTAACCTGCTGATTAGGAAACCATTGTGGTAATTTAAAGTGAGCGCTAATGATAACAATTAATGCTGAGCTGGAAATCTCTGTGAGATGACAACAATGCAAATAAAACGGCACAGCACAATTTTTTTTCCACCTGGGGTTATTTTCTAAAGTTTTTTGTCATTTTGTCAAACATAACAGTCCAGAGTTATAATAATCATTGGCAAGATCATCTTCTTCATTCATTTCTTTTAAAAAAGGACATGTTACGATCTGTCTCAGTTCATCTTGCCTTTCACACCTAATGAAACCATTTTAAACCAAGACTCACCCTATTTTAGTTAATTCTTTTTTTCATGCTCCTACAAAACATAATTACACAAGAAGAGCAGCTTTAATCAAACAGGTCTCATCTAGATACATGGAGAAAGCGGAAATCACAAGCTACTTGGCTTTTCAAGAGCAACAATTACAATCACTTACATTTGGGGCAAAAATATACATATTCAAAATGCATTTGGATGCACATCAGACCAACAAACATTTCTTGGCCTGTAAAACGGCAGCTCAGTATTTTATTTTACAGGACTTTGGGTAGTTAAAGACTCCTGCTTGTAAAATTGTGTTAAATAAATTGGGGTTCTGTCTTGGTTGTATTGATATATAAACATTTTTGTGGTCAAAAGTATTTTTTAATTAAAAAGTCATCTTCATGATGAAATTCATACTTTGAAAGATGGATGATAAAGATACAAACATGATTATGCTAAGGGCTTATGAGTATGGCTTGTCTCAGTGGGCCAAGGACAGAGGCCATGGGTAATTTTTTTTCAGTACCCCAGCATGAATTATCTAGCTACTGAAGCCACAAGCTCCTAGTGTCAGAGTTAGACAATATAACCTCGAGATGGCAACGAAGCAGTCACTAAGCGACCAGCTAAGACATTGAACTGTCCGGTGAAACAATGCAGTATTTCTATCGCTTTCAAAGACGGGTCGAAATGTCAATGATGGCTATTCTCATACGTTAACATTTTCAGAGCCTCGATGTCAATGGTGCGTGAATGGCCTGTAGGTAATTAGAATGCTACCCAGATGCAATAAAGTGAAGTATGTCGAAACACTCTTCTTGTAAGGCTCAGGATGAAAGGGATATTAAGGATAATTACTGGAAAATACAGCTTTTCTGACAATCCGGGGCACTCTGTGCACCGTTTCTGCTGTACCATGATGATCAGGAAGCATATCCTGCAATAAAAAGCATGACAGATGTTGGAAATAAAATATTAAACCATGAATTTGCTCATGAGCTTTGATGTGTGTAAAGAAACGGGAGTTAATTTACAAGAGTATGCTGGGAAATTCCATTTCATTGAAGAGGAATGTGATTTTTGGTTATATTTTCTTTATGTCCAAAAATATAGAATTTTCCTTACCCATATTTATTCCTGAGGTAATAAATTTGTAAATATGCCAAAAAAAAACACTCCGACATGCATTTAATTAGCAAAAAACAAAAAAAAACAAATGAAAAAAACAGCAATAACAACTATTAAACTTTCATACTTAATAAAAGGTAAATAAATTTACATAATGGAGGAATTGCATATAAAAAATAATAAAGCAAGAATATTAATAGATTCAGTCCCCTAAAATGTCTCTCGGTAAAAAGGGCAATAAGAATATATTAGCTTGTGGCACAAGGTGTTTTTTCCCCAAACCCATTGCATTGCTTAGAGCTACGTATTGTGCAACTTACACGGCTGTTGTTTTGATGTGACGAACGCAGTCATTCCTACGACATGTTTCACCAGCGTCGCACTGTGTACCACTACAGGTAAACAAGTCTCCAAAGCACAGAATAAGGACGTCGTCACACTGAGCTCAGAAAGTTAAAAATTAGATCGGGGGTATTTATTTATGGACTCCGATGCAACCTTTACTGAACCATCGATTTCTGATATCCATTATGTACTATTATTGTACTGCAAAGCAATATAGACAATAAATTGTAATGTGTTCCATGCATGACAACATTCATCTTTCGGTCAGAGTAGCAGCTGTAAGTTGAGTAAGAAGAACGGCACAATTTTAGCCATGGTTTCTGGGTTACTGTCAGCCCAGTTGTAGCTACCTCATCTTTAGTGCTCCATAGTCCATTAAGGGTTGATTCTGTCCGCACAGGTGCCAGTTAGCAGTATCACTAGAATGGCAATAATTCCCCTACAGCCAAAAGAAAAGATAGTTTGACGTCTCAAAAGCAATTTTCTTTCCATGCAACATATTGAACAACTGCCAAGTTGGACACATTGGATGCGTGAAATCACAATGCATATAAAACATGTGAAAAGCTAAAGAAGTTTGTTGTATGCTGTGATCAGTGATATCCTGGGTCATTTTATTCCTAAGATCGATAAGAGTTAATTTCAGGTAAGGAAACAGAATAATTTAATAAATATCACGTCATGAAAATTAATCATTTATCACAATTATAATCAATGTAGCCTATATGATATCAAACCCATTTGTTCTGTGAATTTCAAATGACACGTTTAAAAGTAGCTGTACCATTTTAGCACAAGTGAGAAACATCATACATTGTCTGCTGAAATGCATATGCTGGAGGTCTAGAACTGAGATCAGTAATAAATCTGTTGACACGGAATGTGTAAAAACAGACGGTGAAAACTCGGCGTGTTGTCACTAAGTCACACACTCACCAACTCATTCACTCACGCATATACTCACGCATTCACTCACACACTCGCTAACTAACAAAAGCAGAGTTTTAAGTTCCGCTTTCAGTTACCGTGGTTAATCATACATTCCCCCGAGTTCTCCTCCTCGGATGCTGTGACGGGGCTGTTCAGCACCTTGGAGAGCTCCAGTATCGATTGCATGGCGGCACTGTACCCAGGGACTGGAGTCAGCCCAGAGAATGCTCAGATGAGGCAGCGATCCGCAGTTTGGGCATTAAGGATTGTATATACTGAAGACAGAGTGAGACGAACGGTTCCTGCCTCACATAATATCAGCATTTTAGTATCACACTCAATTCTATTTCTTCAGGTATTCCAGCTGCCATTTTACCTGTGAGGGGTTCATAGGGTTTCCTCAGTATTTGTCATGGTTCCCACCTGTAACACCTTCTAGCTCAATGGTGTACCAACACTGCAGAGCAGTGTATGACAGCAGGCCTTGCTGTCCATCACATCATCATGAGAGCTTTTGAAAACACCAAAGTTTACACACATTGCCGTTTATGGATTAATGGCCAGACAGTATCACACGCTAATTACATACAATGTGGAATTGACAAAGCACAAGATATTATGAATAAGAATAATAACACGACTACTACTTATAACAATAATACTGCTAGTAGCAGTAATTATATTGTTACTAGTAATAATGTCATGTCAGAATCTTTATTATTCATGTACAAGGAATTTTTCTTGGTGCAGGTGTCAGAATCATAATAATCCATTAAAAGGTATCGAAAGAGATAGAAGATATGTAGAATAAAAGGTGAAAGATACATGGAACATAAACTACACAAATAACTGCAAATAAATGGATATGCAATATAACAAGTAAAAGTACGTATGTGTGCTCACTGCAATAGTGGAAACTGGGAAGGTTCCTACTCAGAAGGATTATGGTATGGTGTTGTGTGCATTACATTGGGAGTCGATATGTTGTGGACAGTGGATATTCTGACTTGTGTTGCTTGGTACATCCTCTTTATCCTTCTATAGGAAAGATATTCCGATGTGATCTTTTAAGCCTGGATTAAATCAACCCCCTAATTTCTGATATACCGTTTTCTTTGTAATTACTTTCATAAGTGAAACAACACACAACCAGAATGTGTATAACCAAGAGAACCATTTTGATTTTTCCATCTTCCTTGCTCTTTTGGTGTTCAGGCATAATAAAACAGTGGGAAAAGAGAAACACGAACAAATCAGCAAAGGGAAAAAAAAAACAAGGAAACCACAAAAACAATCCTGGCATGTGGATCCTTGGGGCAGCGCAGAAGCGTCTAGATCTGCTCGAAATAGGGCGTATAATCTCAATTAAACGTGTCATGTTTCTGAATTGTATCAGCTTGCTTCTCTCTCTCTCCTCTCCCTACAACGCCGCAGACCAAGTGCATGAGATACATTCACACTCCTCTAAAACAGCTGGGTATAAACTTCCCAAAGACTGGTTCACCTTGGGCTTGGTGGAGTAGCTGAAATCCTGACACAGTATGGGCACCAGGGATCGATAGACGTCAACAGGTTTGATGTTAGAATTTTCAAAATTACATATCCTTTTTGGCAAATCCACAGCACATAGAAAGGCTAGGCTACAAATTTTCCGACAACAAACAAAGAACATCATTACACTCACTAGATATTTCACTTCAAGAAAGGCAACATCCAAGACAAAATATTCTATCCTACACTGCAGGGCTGGGAGTTTTGCAAAGGTCTTTGTGCTTGTGTGATAATAGCCAGGAAAATTATATTCGACGTTTGTTTAACTTGCAAAACAAATGTAGCAAGATGCATGCCAAACATTATTTATATGTAGTATATAAATGCACACAGATTCTCTGACTTGGCCATTTTTCAATCCATACTTGTGTGGGCAGAAGCCTGTTCCAAGTTGAGTGACTGATGACCTTCTGTTCCAATTATTCCCTTGAGGACCGAGTAGATAAACAGAAAAATCAGACGCCCAGCGTTTGAACACCAGGTATCGACTGACTAAATATCACTGAAGGGATTCACTGTGAATGTAGCCCATTTTATGTTAGCACAGCTGATTGAAATTCCATCATGTTTCACCTTTTTTTTATTATTACACACGATGCATAAACTTTTGAAGCTTTGGAAACTAGGGACTTCCACTGTCTGCAATCTGTAATATTTCCGGGTACCGCTTTGAATGGTTTTGAGGTGCTGTGCTGTGTGTGGCATGGAGCAATGCAGGCTGGAGTTACATCACAAGGCAGGACTAAATCACGTGACACCTGGAATTGTCCATTCATCTTCTACAGCCACCTGTTCAGTTTATGGCCCCTGTCAGCTTTGGAGACTATATCCAGGTACAAGGTACAGGGCAATCTCGATACAATGTAAGCGACAACGGGATTTATCCAAGCAAACATTTTTTTTTACTTTTGATTCAAAAATGAGAGCAACTCTCTTAAGAATGCTTCTTTTTGAAAAATGTTGGGGGGCTAAAGCCCCATAAATCACATAAAAGACTCAAAATCACTACATATATGGAGAAACCTTTCTCCGTCCTTTCTCCATCTCCCCTCCCCTGAATTTACCCAGCTGGGTTCCATTAATTGGGTTACCTGTGGGTATACAGCTGGTGATCATTCACTGTGAAAATACAAAATCCTCATGCCATCACACTGTCTCTCGCCAGCTCTCTGCCCGCAGAAGGTACGGCTCTGAAAATTATTTTATTAACCTTTATATAAGCACTGATGTCACAAAAAAAAGAAAGTCAAGGCTACTTCAAAATAATGTCAATTGGCACATAAATTCCAGAAAAACATAAAATATATAATCCAAAATTAGAAAAAACTACAGCCTCTCCCAAAGTTACGCAGGGGTTACATTCCAATAAACCTATCGTAAGGCAAAAATATACTTCATTTTTATACAGCACACCTAACCTAACAAACATCATAGCCTTGCCTAACCAACCTTAAACATGCTTAGAACACTTATATTAGCCTTCAGATGGGCAAAATTGTTAACACAAAGCCTAATTTATAAAAAAGTGTTGAATATCTTGTGTAATTTGTGGAGTAATGTACTCTACATAAAAAACATTTACCCATCGTAAAGTCAAAATATCGTAACACAGACCATCGTAACCCAGGGAGCATCTGTACAACAGACTGACTCTTAAATTTGAGAAGCTGAGACAAATCTGATTGTGACTCATTTTTCTTTTATAGCAGTAAACGGCTTATTGTGTTACTCGAACACAAGACTCCAGACAGTCTATACCTGTGGGGTACTGCAAATTAAAACACTGCACTATGCAGCTGTGGCACAATCCATCTAGGAATAAGGGGACAATAAAGCCAACACAGAGTCTGCGACATTGTCAGGGCATAGGTCAATTTAGCATTGTCGCAGATTTGTATGTTAGTTGTTCCAGGGCTAACATGTTGGGAAGGATGCTATGTATGTTTTTAATTTGATTTGAGTTTAATTTGAATTAATGGACATGTGATAGTTCATCTGCTGTAGCTCGGCCGGAAGAATCTGGTGGCTCGAGGGAGTTTTACTGACACAAAAATGTTCTGAGGGCAGAACAAAAGATGATTGGTTCAGAGAGATAGCTAATCAGATTGTAGAGGAGGTAGGCCCAGGCCCAAGCAACTAGAGGAGTAAGGACTAAGACATCTGATTGAATAGTCCTGCCTCCTCTAGTTCTTTGGACTTACCACTTCTACAATCTGATTGGTTACTGTATCTCTGAACCAATAATTTTTCCTTCTGTCCTCAGAATATTTTCATGCAAGTAAAACTCACACGAGCAATCTGATGATATCTTGTGTGTATGACAGTGGGCAGGACAGGTACTTGAGAGCGTAGGACTACAGGAATCGGCTTCCAAGAGGAAGTCAATGCCTATTTTCTCAAATTCAGATATGGTCAGACCCAGGGGTAGAGTACATTGTTTGCCATTCCCTCTCATGGGCCATGCTCTGATGACTTGCATGATCACATCTGCTTATGTTATCCTGCCCCCTGATACTTCCTGATCAGGGATGGTCAATAAACAAATCTAAATGTGTTTTCCACCCAAAATGCTCTGCATTTCGCGGTGTATATGTGCAAATGTATTGAATTTAATGTATTAAGATAAAATTGAATATTATGAATAATATAGCAGACAAAAAATTCAATAAAAGGTCCTTTTGTGAGTATCCAGTAATAACTTTAAAAAAAAATTTAAAAAGCAATAATATGTCTTTCACTGAGCACACACTAACCACAGCCGTCCTAAAAGGAAGACAGAAAAGGTATGTAAAATGTCTTGATCATTTTCCAGATGCTAGGATGCACTCTGGTGCCAACCATAAATTCATTCAGTGCGTTGGGATTCATATATCTGAGACTATTAAAAGCAGCGTTAAGTGCATCTCCTCCTCAGGCAAAAATCAATTATTTCTTCTCCGACAAGAAAAATGTCTCACTGCAAACACGATATAAACAGAGACGAGAGTGCTCTCTTAAAGATCACGCACAGGTCTCGCCAATTACTCCGTTTTTCCATTTCAAAGTCTTCGATTTCACATTCGCTCGGTGGATATTTCATTTGAAAAGAATCCATAATCGAACTGGAGATGATGTGGACTTGCACTGGCCTGTGTCATGAAGGAAACCAGACTTAACTCTGTGTAAATCTGTCTACATATATGAAATGACTACATGTATAGCTTTCAGATTTGGTCATTTTTTCACGGTCACCTCACACCGCCATGTTTTTTGGATGTGGAGCAAGCTGTCTTCAAAGGGCTATTGTGTTCATGTGTGGGGATGTACATATATATCTATATGTGCATACTGGTCAACACTGGGGGGCATGGAGCCAAACCAGGGCAAAAGGCGGGGATCCACCCTGACCGAGATGCTGGTCCATAGTAGAGCACATACATTTGTGCCAACTAGGGACAATTAACCTAAATCAGTGTTTCCCAATCTGGTCCTCGGGGACCCACAGCCGGTCAATGTTTTTGCTTCCTCTAAGCTCCCTGCCAGACAGTCCACATTTATGCTTCCCTACTGGGAGCTGGGAGGGAGCAAAAATGTGGACTGTCTGTGGGTCCCCGAGCACTGGATTAAGACACACTGACATAACTACATCACTGGAGTACCCAGGTGAAACCCACATGACATGGAGAGAACATGCAAACTGCACGCGCGCACACACACACACACACACGCACACATACCAAGAGTGGGATTCAAGCCCACAACCCAGGTGGTGTTACCCAGCACAGTCACAGTATCACCCCTTATTACAATATAACCATCAGAAAATGAGAATGTTACCCAGCAACACCAATCATGTGCAACGAAAGCATTCCTTCTGGTTATTACATTGACCGTTTTCCATTATTGATAAATTTCAGCTGTGTTTTTTTACACAGCATCCCTGTTTCTCATTATTTCCTAAATGGTATGCGCCCGCTTTTTTTGATGTGCTCTGATAACTGCGAAGGCCCTCCAGATAACCAGAGCCTGAATGAGGGCCTGCCTTCTGTGCAGAGGAGTTTTTATAGCAACAAATCAAAGTCAATAATAATTCAACAGGGTAAACCTCATGGCGTTAATCTTCTGAATTCATCAATGTTTCTCAGGGTAATTAATCAATGCATTAAAAAGTGGGAAAATTGGCAATTAATCTTTAATCCTCCAAAGACATCCTCTTACGTGTGAGGCACAGCGCACAGGACTACTGCTGGTGTGTTTAATTCAGCAGTCAATGTACATACATATGCTTATCCAAAGCCGTCCACTGTTGCTCTGCATTTAATGGCTGGAAGTTTCTGCTGAGGTAATTCTAACAAAGTGCATTTCCAGATTGGTCCCCCTCCAAACCTGCAATGAGTCATGAGTCTGGTTCCTTAACTGCAATGTGATCTGACCACGGTAACCAACCTGGGGGGGGGGGGGGAATGTTATGGTGTCAGACAAATTGCTGCCTAAAGGCTCCAGTGTCAGCTCCTTGGTTATGTGCTCAATGTTCTACCCATTTCTTAAAGTGTCCTCCTTATAGGTAAAAAGTGTATGCAAGTTTGTAATTGTTCAAGTTTCAATATTTAACAACGCGGTAGTGCAAGATAGCACACTGCAGTTATGTTCATCATCCTTGGGTATCCGTCGAAAGAGTAGGGGTGGTACGCTGATGTCCTGGCTAAAATTGTCCCTATCAGATCTGGCCTCCTAATCATCCCCTATGTCTAACTGGTGAATTCCCCTCCTGCCCCTTCTCCACCTTAGCTGCTGGGTGGTGGGAGTACTGGTGCAGAATGGCTGCCGTCGCATCATCCAGGTGGGGGCTATACAGTGGTGGTGGTTGAAGTGGCTCCCCATTGGTTCTGTAAAGCGCTTTGGGTGTCTTTAAAAGCACTATATAAATGCACCTTTCATTCATGCATTGTGTTGATAAATAACAAGTACTGGTATCAGACATCTCAGAAATTCTGGTGTCATCGCTTTAAAAACATACACCGTTCGGCTGAAAAGATTTAAGAAACATTAAATTCTTATGGCTTTGGTGTAACTGTGACTAATGAAATTGGATCTTCTACTGTAGCTCCATAAAAACATTCAGTTCAGCCAAAGCACAGAAACAGGGTTAGTGACCCACTTGACAATTCAATGTGTTGTGCAGTAGGTACTGTGAAGCGATATTGGTCTCTTTTGGTTCAATTCCCTTTCCAGGTTATAAAGAAAGTCCTTAGCAGTAGATCTAACAGTCACTGAAATAGTAGGCTTGGTATTAATAAGATCCTTGAGCATAAACAGGCTCTGTGGTAACTTATAGATTTAATTTCATTTTAATTGAATTGCACAGGTTGTATTGCTGAATATTTGTTCACATGGTGAAGGGACTATGTGTCACCTTCGGTTTAACACTGCAAATATTCTGCACCTGGTACAAATCTGTCAACGGTGATAAAAAAAGAGAGCATATTTATGGGGTAATTTTCAACAGAAAAACAAGGAGTGATTTTTTCTTACTTGCTATCATTTCCAAGGCCTTTTGGGCTTCCAAAACCCTGGGCATCACAGGACTTTTTGGGGCTGTGAGTCTCAAGTGTTTCCAAGGCTGTATGAGATGTTCACCTGGACGTCCGAAAGGCTGCGGAGTAATGCTCCCAGTGCTGGAGTCACTGGTTTCTCTGAATGCTGGCTCCATGACCAGCACCTCTGGCTACCAATTGTGGCACCGCGAAAGCATTAATAATAATCACACGACTGTGAAAATATTTTCATCTTAAGATATGTCAATTCTTGACATGCAATATGGTGCAGTGTGAGATAGTCTGGAGGCATCAGTTTTTTTTTTTGTTGGGGCTTAAAAACCGACAGAGGAGGAGCCAGTAAACACACAATAGCAGTACTAATAAATATACAGGTTAAGGAGAGCTGAGATAGAGCTGGCAGGCAGGGGCCGGACCTGGGCCGAATTCAAGAGGTCCCAGCTGAGAAGGCTGTGGGAACCTACAGCGTGAAGCTCAGCCCTATTCCTCATTAGAAGGTGGTGCTGGCAGAGAAGAAGAAAGGTGAAGGGAGAGAGTGGCTCAGCTGTGAAGCAAAGCTCAGGAGCATTGGCGTTACAGCCGGGCATGGCCCGAGCTGACCAGAGTGTGGCGGGGGGCTGAGGTTGCACATGGCATCAAAGACCCACAGCAGAATATCGGCAACATCTCAGAGCACCGGGTACCCTTTCCGCTAAAGCCGACAGCTCTGTTAGACGCCCAACTGTTTCAGTCCGAGAATCATGCAGTAAGAATTTACAAAACCAATTAAGGTTCTAAAAATGCACTTTTGAATTGAGGTACACAAAAAAATCTAATAATCAACACTGGAAGTGTGGGAAGAGTCACTTCCGTAAAAGTGGTAAACGGAGTCATGTGACACAAGGGGCATGATGGATAATTTATTGAAGGCTTGGATTTAACAAGTAGGCATGAGGGTTAAATACATCCAAAGGTTCTTCTGATATGGATAGCCTATTTTAAGCCATTTCTACCTTGTATTTGCTAATTGGTGAATTGCTTATTATCCGTTAACCAATCATAATGCTTACAGGTGAATAATGGAATTGCCCCCTGACTTTGCCCTGCCCTGGCATGTCCCCATCTTCCCCCATCTTCCCCACTGTTTAGAGACGCCAAGGAAATGACTCTTGTGCCTTGAGTCAGCACTCTTCAAGGCAGTCTGCTAGTCGCTTGACTAACGTGATGCCTAGTTACGATCTGGACCTGTTTAAGGCTAGATGACTTCTGAGCACACGCTCCCACTGCTGGGACTGCACCCAACAGTCACCCGGTTTTCAGAGGGAGGCGGCATCAAAGCCGGTACCCTATGAAGGACACCCGGTCGCTAATGCAAAAGCACTGTCAATGACGGGAGGCGAGGTGTTAGACCCTGTCAAGGCGCAGGCACGGGACACCGTCGCCGGCGAGCAGGAAATTGCATGGTCTGCTGAACACACACGCAGAAATGCGCCAAGAGGGCACCCTGCAACTGAGATCAGGAGATGCTGGCTTCTCGGTTAAGCCTCATTTCTGACATGTCCACACTAGAAAACAAGACAAACTTAAAAACATAAAAAAAGAAACAAACTCCTACTAAATGACTGCTAAACGATTAGTCACTCCCGATTCTATGTTCAAGAAAATGCTAAATAAAGGAGCTAGTGTGCTTTACATTTGACAGTGGGAAGCCTGGTTGTGAAAGTAAGGTGGACAGAAACTGGCAGCACGTAACTGCGCTCCTTCAGTGGCCTTCAGCAGTGCGGTACAGTGATTAAAGAAGGTTAGGTAACACTTTACCTAAGGCCATGTTTATAGTAATTTATAAACAGTCATAATGCATTATAATGCATTCATACAGCATTAAAAACATGCCTATAAATATTTATAAAAAGGCACATTACAGCCATATTTATTGCGCATTACGGCTGCCTTGTGAAACTCATCTAAATACACTATAGATACATTTATAATGCAGTACAAACCATCCTTAATGCTTATGCCGACTGTTATAATGCATTACAAGGTATCTACAGTGTATTATACATAAGAGCTTCATGAGGTTGCAATGCATAATAAGCATGGCTATAATGTGCCTTTTTATAAATATTTATAGGCTTGTTTATAATGCTTTATGAATGCATTATAATGCATTATGAATGTGTTTATAAATTATTATAAACATGGCCTTAAGTTAAGTGGTACCAAAGGTTATGCTTTTAGCATTAACAGTGACAGCTTGTCGCTGTATGTAATCAACTCCTTAAGTTAAAGGCAGGGCAGAAGCCAAACTAAACAACAACAACACAGTTTAAAACTGCAGCTTAATCTCAATATTGGTCTTCATTCCCAGTAATAAAAAGAGCAACAAAGCTGGGTTTATATGACCAGGGAAAAGGCAAATTAGATGTTAGCTAATCAGCTAAGAGGGAGGACAGTGTGTTTGAACACAGTCAATCTGCAGTCATTTTCTTATGATTGTGATAACCCAAAATAAGTGTTATTGCAATTAAAAAACCAGGCTCACTCCAAACTGCATTTGATCAGAATATTCCAAGGCCTATATCATGATTAAATGTACATACCTGCTGAGATGATCAGAATACTCCGCTTTGTGTAGTCAAGGTTTTAACAGAGTACATAATGACTGCACTGCACTGCCATCCATTTGAATGACTGTATCACAGTCACCTCCAAACCAGACTGTAAACACTGCGGGTATTCAGCACTCACGCACCGGTCACCACAGGCATGGAGTGGGTGGGACTTCCTGGGTGGGCGGGACTTTCTGAGAGTAGTGAGACATTCCTGCTGGGCGGAAGGACACATCAAACACACAAGAAGACATCAAATTTTTACCACATTCCTTGCCTCAGCAGCCAATTATTCATGTTTATAAGGTGAGACAGACTTTTTGGAGCATGGCCATCAGGGGACAGGGGTTCCTTGAAACTGAACGAATAACGATCATCAGCATCTCTGTCCCGTGGACTCTTTCTATGAAAACAGAGAGGGAGAGAGAGAGAGAGAGAATGAGAGAACAAGAAGATGGAGGGAGAGGGAATGTACAGGCCTTTGTTGGAAGCAATAACATTTAAATGTCAAAAAATAATTCTTGCTTTAATATTTTCTAATATTAGAGTATGAAATCTCCTCAGCTGCAAAGGCCAGGAATGCCCACAAGGGAAAAGAAAATGACTTACCACTTTCCCTGACAGTTCATAATTTTGTCTTTAATATATTTTCTTTAAAAAGTTTAAGGTCAGTTTTCATAACTGTTCTTCTCATATCTAATATATGGCTTTCAAATACATTTTTCATTTTGCAATCAGGCAACAGCGAAAGGGAGATCTTTATCGTCATGGTAAACCATAATTAATCTTATTATTCACCATCTCAGCCTTTTAATTCTCTCTTTCAACATAAATTAAAGTTGTTCATATTGGTATCTGGAGGATGATCTCCCTGAACATAATTCTCGATGTCTCTAGTGACACATATTCACTTTCTTATGCAACTTGAGCTGTAACGTGCTCTCCAGAAGCTTCTCGGTTGGCGTCCCTCGCCAATCCCAGTGTCGGTGTCCTGCTCCTGAATAGAGCTGGGTGTACCATCTGGAGACTATGCTTGTACTTCTGAAAATACACCCCCTCCTCCGCCCCGTGTGCCATCACTTACTCTACATAGAGGATGACGGATAGCGGTCTGGATGACCACAGTCAAAATTTAGATACCTCTCCGCAAAGATGAATTTTCTCGCAACCTTTCTGAGTTGATTATGAAAGAACATACATCACGCAGAAGGGAGAAACATGGACTAAGACACTTAAATTGTTTACTGCTTTCTTACTTTTGTAATGGCAAAATGTGCCAAAAAGCAGTAACTCGGAAGCTAGTTTATACTTAATCAGTGCAGTCAATAACTCGATAGTTTAACTAATTGAGATATTTTTGGGAAAAGATTGAAGCCTCTGTATAACTACTGTCACTCATATTCAACATTCAGTGATATTAAATAGCCAGAAGTTCATCGTTGTGATCTCTGTGTGTCCTTCCCAGCTCTAATACACCCAGCCTATCTCCTTATTTCAAATAGCATTCGTGTGCTGCGAGCCACGACTCAAGTAATTAAAGGTTAATTTCCTGTATCACGAGATCGATCACATTCTAATGACATGACAGCCATACATCAAACCTGATCAAGGTTTGATCAAGGTGATTTGTGTCTGGGGGGGTGGCGGGGTCCTGGTTACAGCTGGGACGGCAGAGAAGTAAAGGAGGATGCTTCATATTTCCTTTCCAGTCATGGCCATGGGGGCAGCCTCCCCCCAGCTGCATCATGGGAATACTTCATCAAAGCTGAACAGCACCGATCCTTGAGATGCAAGGTGATGGATGTCAAGGTGGCTCACGTGGGTCTGTGCCGTGATGACTCCGAATGGTTCTTCATAAAGCTTTTTACATTGTTTTTCTTCAGTTTACGTCAACCATTTCAATACGCTGGTATGAATCATATGTCTCCTGGGCTGACACGCCTTTCGGAACCTGGGGTGAGTGTCAACGACTCACAAAGCATCAGAATATTGAGAGACCCATAATTATCTCACAGTGTATTATCTTGGAAATTGCCCCGACATGATAGGAAATTGCAAGAGGGGAGCACAAATCAACATGCCCTGTTTATCATGCTACATTCGGCCGGGAAGAATTAGCCTTTTTTTTAACACCCAAGGAACTGATTTATTGAGAAACGCGATAAGCGTGGTGCAGCTGATCCGGACCGCCGAAGCTGTGAGACACTGAGAGGCGCTTCGGATTACCTTCGCCGCCACGGATCCAGAGCACTCAGCTCAGGCGGCCTGCTTTTTGGCACGTCTCTGTTGTATGTCGGTGGACGTTTTAAAAGATACGGTCAGGTTAAGCACCGTTGCTTGCTTGCTAGCTGGTTGGTTGGAACAAAATCTTGGCCTGGATTTTTACGTTCTGGACCTGAACTATCCACCTCTGTTATTCATCCATTGCCCTGCCTGTTGCACCTCTTCTGGTGGGGTGTCTACTGGAGTCTGAGATCAATTTCCTCCTTGAGCCAGTGGAATCTGGGTCTTCAGTTTAGTGGAATAACCCCCTTGCCAGTCAAGCTATGCCAGTAGTGCTGATGTGGGCGCCACGCAGCCATTGGTCGTCCCGAGCAGGCATCTAAAATGGGCTGGCCATGCCTATGGGACGTCCCCAGGGACCGCGCTGAGAAAGGTTCCCGGCCACCCCATCATCAATTACGTGTCGAACCACTAAACCAAAAGGGGTCATGTGATTTTCTCTCCCTTCCTCATCTTATGACACATCTGACCTGCATAAGTCGTCGCATATACTCAGAATATCCTCCTGATTCATTTCTCCTGGATGATTTTGATTTAGAATGAATCGTATATCTACTAAAAATATTTATTGCAATCAAAACCAAAGCAGAGATGGTATTCAAGGAAATACATTCATGCTTTTTACAGGCAATTTCTAAATGTGTCACTGGTGGAAAACAAATCCACAAATGTTTTCTGTTTTCTTTGTTGCTACTGTAGAGTGCAATGGAACCTGACATCAGGACAACGGAAATGTTTACAGTTTTGCTTAAAACTCAGTCTAACAGTTCTGTCGACAGTCCACTAAGGTTCCATCTAGGTGAAAAGGAGCCAGAATTGGAGTATTTATTACAAGTGAAGCTAGTCTGTGTGTGTGCTCACTGTGATGGCACTGGCGTGACAGTGCCTAGGGGACTTGGAACGAGCCACAGCTGAACCCCCGGAAGGCAGATGCCACCAGGCCCATCCAGTCACCCAGAAGCCCCCCCTCCCCTTGACAGGGCTGTGAGGAGAGAGAGGGGGCGGTAGGATGATGGGATGTACGTGGCACGTGTTCATGACTGCTGCTTGGCCTGACCTGAAAACTGACTGCAGCATGAAGTAGTGGGGCGGGGTTCAGCTCTGCCCCCCCGCCCGGCCGGGGGGGGGGGGGGGGGGGGGGGGGGGGGGGGGGGGGGGGGGGGGGGCGGGGGCCCCCGAGGGAAAGGAAAAAAAAAGAAAAAAAAAAAAAGAGAAAAGAAAGAGGAGACGCAAAACAAACACCACCCACCCCACAAAACACCACACAAAAACACACCAAAAAAAAAAAAAAAAAAACAAAAAACACACCCCCCCCTCCTTCTCCGTCCCCCCCCCCCCCCCCCCCCCCTTTTTTTTCCGTGCCCGGTTTTTTTTGGGGGGGGGGGGGGGGCCCAGGAATCATACTACTTTCTTTATTTCATTTCTGGTTTGGATTTTTTGATCCACCATTCTAGGCAGTGTATGTAGAACACAAGGGAAGATCAGAGCCTGCTATAACCTATTATAATTCCTTATTTCTGATTGAGTGCAATACGTCATGGTGTAGCTATGCCTGTACTTCCATGGATGACACAAAACCAGATGTTAATTTATGATGGTAATATTGAAATGCCAAAAAAATACTGCATTGTTAATTTACATAATTAATCTTAATAAATACAACTGGAAGCAGATCAGACTACAAATTATAGTCAGATGCATGTGTGAACCCATACTAGTAAATTCCCCCTAAGACAATATGACTGAAAGAGAGTTAATGTGATGGGAGAGTAATCATGGCTTTTTCTGGTAGCGGAGACGAGATCTGTCCTCTGCCAATGATCCATGTGGCGGTGAGAATAATCACTCCAGGAAACAAAGGGGTTCTTTATTTAAAACGCTCCAAGGTGACCTTCTCCATGTAGGCTTCTCTATTTAGTTG
Organism: Mormyrops attenuatus; assembly: GCA_026777985.1. Classification (NCBI taxonomy): domain Eukaryota; kingdom Metazoa; phylum Chordata; class Actinopteri; order Osteoglossiformes; family Mormyridae; genus Mormyrops; species Mormyrops attenuatus. Next base: position 10,204,968 of record JAODKC010000016.1, read on the forward strand.
AAGGGCCTTTTGTGTCATTTTAGTAAAACAGTAGTACATCAGAGCACTGCGATTATCACGCATAATGTCTTCAGGCCTGAAGATTTCAGAAGTTGTAGACAAAGGTTGAAGTATCTACAATACTGTCTCTTCTTGTTTGCTAATAAAGGGACGTTGCTGTTAAATAAGGGTTATCTGTGCTTTAAAATGATACCATGTTCATGTAGCAAGTGCACCAAAATGAGGAAATTATTAGATATATCTGTTATTCTAATGTTTTCCTTAATTTGCAACTTGGAACATAAAAAATGGAATAACTGGTATTAAATTGAATTTGGATGAATTAAGGCTTTAGTTAATTGCCAGTGGCCTAAGAACAACAGAAATGTGAACAGAAAAAAACATCACTCAACTAATGCATGTGATTCAACCTGAATTTATTTCTTTAATCTACAATTTAATTAAGACTAAACTAACAAAGAATAAAATCCAGTAAACACAGTGGCCTGCCAATTCCACATCTGAAATTCACTGTCTCAGGCAATATGTACTGATGTTCAGTACCGGGCTCTTAAAATTTTTGAATTGGGATTATTTTCCTGATGAAATATTACTTAAAACAGTTCATCATTGGACTGCAGTATTTTAAGCTAGAAACATTGTTGCCATCAATCTCAGGGAAAAAAGTTTATTTCATTACTTATGCGATATATGATTTTCTAAATGTATCTGATGGAAGCAAGAATAACGACTATTTTAGTCTTCTGACATATTTTAGTAATGGTGGTTGATTGGCTTCTATCAGCATTTGGATCTTTTCCTATCAACACATGCATACCATATTGCATCTATTTTCATTTTGTGAGGTCACTTTACCAAAACCTAAACTTAGTGTATTTTTCTATCTTTTTTCTTCAGTCGTGTGCCAGTTTTACAAGGAAAACAAAAGCATACTCTGACTTTATACCCATATCCACGGTATTCGACATATTAGCAAAGAGGGCTATTTGAGTTGTTGCCTAAAACATTTCACTGAATTTAGTGATATTTGTTAGTTATGTTACTGTTTAATGGTAGCTGATAGTGGATTTATAGTATGTAATATGGCTGTTATACGTTATGTTGGCATGTTTCGGACAGGAACATGTTTGGGACTTTAAGAAAAACGAGTAACTAATAACCTGCATTTTGATGGTTCTCACATTGAAGTAAATCTGGAATGAATTATAAAGTTCATTTGACAAGTTCTCCAATAGGGCCTTATATTATATATTTAATCTTGACATACTAAAGATAAATAATATGACACATGGCAGAAAGATCATCAGTTTTATATAGTTTCAAGTGTTTTTCTACCCTTTATCATTAGATTAGAGTGAGCCATTTGTATGTAATATTGTACAGTAATTGCAAATCTAACATATTAAAGCAGATTACTTACAATTAAATCCATCCATCTCCTAGCCGCTTATCCAGTACAGGTTTGTAAACTTACAATTACAGAAATATTAGTCAGTCTCCCACAGCAAGGCATTTCAGTAGGCGATGGAACCTTCATCAAGGATCTGGGGGAATTTGTTATATACACATTTAATGATTAAAGAATGTAGAGAAAATCATTCATATAAGTAAGTAGAATGTTCTTAGAGGAGTAATTAAAACAACAATATTTACAGATAAAAGCCATGGCAAATGGCTGATTTATAAAAGATAAAGAATATTTTGATTCAACCCTAAACATTCTGTACTGTAGTGCCACACATATTGAAGAACCACAGGAAACCCATCAGCTACCTCGCTATAATCTTACAAAGGCCCCAACGCGCCGCGACAGATAAAGTGCATTGTTCCAATTATAGCCCGACGCTGCAGGATTTCTTGGATGAAAACGCTTCTGCCCGAAGGGAGCCTATTGAGTAACAGTAACTGTAACACTTGAAGATAATCCATGCCACTTCTGCAGCACTTTAAGTCACGGAGGTACTAGTCTCTTTCTTTTTCTACTCTGTCTTGTGGCTGACTATGAAGATGGGGTTTTTCCAGACCTGACAGTGGGGGATGAAATGGGGTTGAGGAACATAAAGGCCAAATCCTCTGAAAGGCAGGCCCGATCATGCTTCATTTGCAATTAGTAATTGTGTTCTATTGAAAAGGCTGTCCGAGGACAAGTTATGCTGTTAACAACATGAAATGCCAAGAGCAATAGTTTTATATAGTAGTGTTAAAAGCAGAGCTGTATACAGACTTTGTGTTATATACTCAGTAATTGAAGGATATAGAACAGTTTGTACTAGCATCCCATCCAGGGTGTACCCCATGTGTCCTTTTGCCTTATTCTGCCTGGAATAGGCTCTAGTCTCCCCATCACTCTGATATTTGGAATTAGCTTATTAGAAAAATATACCTGTTCAATTTAAATTTCACAATGCTTAGTCCACAAATTTTGAACAAACTATTGCCAGTGGAGCAAATATGTTTTTGGAAGGTTTCTTTAGTTTAAGCCATTAAATCAGAACCCTTTGGCCCCCTATCAGTGTATTCCAAAGATTGTAGATATATGATATAAAGTTTAATATGCATAATTTGCCTTGAGCTGGATTACTGAAAAATGTATCAAGGGAAAAATAGCCTGATATCAAAAGACATGTTCCAGCCATCTTTGCAAGCAAATCGTGTCAGTTTAGAACGTATTCATATGTATATACTTTAATGATCAAATTAAGATTAAAAATGATAACCAAGCCACTGGCAACTTTTTCTAAAGGTCAATAAAAGCTCTGATCTTATTTAAGAACCTTGAGCATAATTATAAACCTGTTTAAATTTGCAAGGTAAAACATATATTTAAAGAATAAATAATTTGACTGATTTTTCTTCTCAAGTGAGTGAAACTAGAAATATTACACAAGAAATTACACTTCAGCAGCATTATCATAAAAACACACGATTAACTAGTGTGACCTTAAGATAAGCATGCACCATTAACATTTCATGAACTTTCCACTGCTCTGTATGAACATCAGCTCCCCTCTTCTCCAATAACAATGACATTTAGCAAGAAGGTACCACTATATGTGATTTCTGAAAAGGGAGGGTTTGAGGAAGAAGAGGCTTTGCAAGCAATTACACATACATACATATATTTGGTCTCTACAATGTAATATGAAGATAATCCACACGCACAGACGCCCCCCCCCCCCCCACATACACATACATAGACACATACACACACCAGCCAATTTCACTTTGCCTTGGACAGTGGACGCCATGCCAGCAGTGATGCTCGTCTAGGGTGTCATATCAGCTAGGGCCGGCACTGGGCTTATTTATTTGTTTTTTATATATATACAGTACGTCTGAGGAAAAGCGAGACTGGCTGGTGTGTGTGTGTCTGTGTGTGTGTGTGTGGGGAGTATCTCTGTGTGTGTGGATTATCTTTATATTACATTGTGGAGAGCAAATGTACTGCAGTATGTAATGAAAACCTGTTATTTTGACATTGCGGGGACCATTTTTCAGGTCCCCACAAAGATCTGTGAATGCAATCAAAAAACTAAAAATGGCAAAAAGTCTAGTATTTTGTTTAGTTCCTTGGGGTTAAGGGTAGGGCTGTGTGCGTGGGTGGCAATAACCTTATTTTGAGAGATTACTTCATGACCATGACGTTCACAACACATAATATGCTGTCGATTTTTTTTACAGGTTCAGTGTATTTTAATGGATTAATCACATCTTACGTTATTCTTCGCACAAGTGACAGAACGAGGAGTTCTTAAACCTTTTGGATTATGTAGAAGAAAGAATTACAAAGGTGAATGATTGAATGAATGATTAACTGATTCATATTATTAAAACTGTTCAGTCATACGATCAGCAGTAATTAAAAAAAAATGCTGTTATTAGGGATAGGAGAATGGGAAGTTATCAGAGCTGGGACAATTTTCTTTCTCAATAATAGCATACTGAGGAAACACATAAATGACCTCCATGCATGAAAATTTTGTAAATTTGAAATTATTGTCCAATTACAGTTGTGACTTTGGGTGGCTAATCACTGACGAGTAAAAAAATACTTTGGGGTTCAGAGAACAGTAATGGAAGAAAATTTCCCAAAACCATTTTTACCTTTTTTCTCTTCCTGCATTTCAGTCATCTGTCTCTAACTGCATCTTGATAGAGTAGTGGCGACAGTAGAAGTTGGCAATTGATGGGGGTGCAGTGGCAACTGTAAAAAAGGGCATTCAGCACTTATAAAGGGAGGTACTGAGCATGTGCTCAGCCCCCCACCAACCCAACAGTGCCTGATGTCTGGACGTCGCTAAGCACTGGGCCTGGTCAGAAACTGCTTTCCACATGTATAGGAGAGAAGTTCTTGCACAACATAGTACTGCAGTGGCAGGCTGAAAAACCACTCACTTCACTGCTTGTTATCTCAGAGGACTTTTCAAATGTGAAAGGTGTCATGTCCCGATCATGCCACTCCTCCTGTGTGCCAAGCCCCTTCGTTAACCACGTGTGGAATCCCTACATTACCAGCTGTTTCTAGTCTTGTCTAATTGAGTTCCTGTATTTAAGTGCTTCCCTGTTAGTCTTTCCCCAGTCCAGTCATTGACGTTATTGCCTGTTTTGCCATGTGTGCCTTTCCATTTGCCTAATAAATCCCTCGTTCCCCAATCCATCGTCTCCTTCTCCTGCTTCCCTGGTCCATGCTCCTCGTGAAGTCATAACAAAAGGAGCATTGCTCAACAATATGAAAGATTCTGTGTAAAGCCAACTCACCGGTCAAGAGGCCCAGCAATCCGTCCTTCAACTTCTGAAGCCTGCTGTAAAGAAGCCGATTTTCTTCCAAACATGGCCGCCTTCCTTCCTTCCCTGCCCTCACCCTCACAGAGCATGAATCACAACAGCATGAGCTCACCCAGCTAGTCGCGGGATGGCGCCTTTTCACCTAAATGCTTCCACGTCTCATTTCCCTCGCCGTCTTTTCCCAGTCAAAGCCCAGAATAAGTAAAAAAATCTCCAATACTGGCTTTCTAGGTTGCCAGGGGCATATCCCATCGAGATCTTCATGATCTGCATCTTCCTGCAGTCCAACCATCTAATTTCTGAACAGCTATAAATCATGTTGACCCTCTTGACTCTAGGAACTCTGTTTTTAAATGACAGCCTCCCACTTATTCATGAAATAATCTATAAATGTGTTAATAATATTATCTGTGTGTTTCTATTAATGCATTTATATAGAGATAAAAGATCTGTTGTTTTTTCCTTTTTATGTAGATTTAGTACAGGCTTTGGATCTTCTTTGGATATTAGAAAGTTTGTAATATGCTTTGATGCACTATGTAGATCAAGGCTGGCCTTAATTAATTTTGTTTACTGTGACTGTTTGCATCCCCGTCTGCTCTGTCATTTTATCCTTCAGCATTCATTCTTTGGACAAAAGTGATTCTAACTATATATACAAAGAGTCATTTCCTCTCTTTTTATGTCACAATACATATTATTTGAATGACATTTTTTTCCTAAGTTTGGGCAATTCACAAACAGGTAATTCACTTTTCAAAACCAGACTTGTTACATTTATCTAAAATCACCGCATTGCAACATAAGCAGGTGGGACATGGACAGATGGGGCGGGGGGGCAGTTGGGCTTTTGTTGGTGGTGTTG
>JAODKC010000016.1:10264283-10286663 GCA_026777985.1 Mormyrops attenuatus
CCCCCCCCCCCCCCCCCCCCCCCCCCCCCCCCCCCCCCCCCCCCCGCGCCGCCGCGGCGCCCCCCCCCCCCCCCCCCCCCCGAAAGCACACAAGGCAGCGGATGGAAAATCCTCGGTTTCCAGTGTAACTTCATCATAAAGAACGTTTTCTTTGTTTTGAAACTAGACTAATATGCTTTCATACTCAGTCACTTTTTTATAAGATGTACCTTTGCCCTTAACTGTCAGCTACTGGCAAGCAGTGCTTAACTGATTGACAATTTAATAGCAAGGTGATGGTTTGGTATTCAGCAAATGTACTTTCTATTCATATATCGACTGGCAATGACTTCGGCAGACTCCCTGTCACCCACTGCATCGTCGTGACTCCCCGCTGTTTACGACGGACGTCGACTGACGGGCGGCCCAGCCTTTCTCCTTACTACGTTTGGGGAATTAGAGGAGAAAAATGTGAAATAATTCGCCTATCAGATTATGCTGTGAAACAAACAGCTTTAGGATTATTGAAATGGGTGATCACTCTCGTTTCGGTGCAGGGATATGGGTTGCAGCAGTTTTGTAAGGCCTAATTTTGGAGGAATGCTGCGAACAGAGTGTAAGACGGGGTGGAGATAAGATGACGTGCCTCTGCTCATTCAGAGCACCTGAGTCATCACCCGAAACTGTTCCCTGTGCTGTTCCCCTGTGTTACTCCTTCTGTACTAAAACATTGGTCCCTTGTTTTCATTCATTCTCAGTACTTCTGCACCACTCTCATGCCCAAATAAAGCCCCAGTTCTTTCCTCCTGTCCCACTGCCAAGTTACTGCCCATTACCCCCTCACCCACCAGAGCATCATACATGGACTTCATGGCATTGTAAACAAACTCCTTTTTGCTGCCTATATAAAACTACAATAAAAGTCGTCCATTAAAAAATACATATATAAAACTTCATGCCAAAACTTTTAATTTGATATTATTTTTCATCAATTTCGGAGTTTCCCCAGCATGGGAGTGGGATGGAAATTAATCGCACTGTGGTCGCTCTATAGGGTTTTCAGAGATGATGTCTGTTTATCACCCAAAAGGGGGGAAGACAGCAATGATAAATGGTTTATAAGAAAAGGGTATTTTTCTGAGAACAGGTTCATTAGCAAAAACACAAAAAATTATAGACACAGCCGAATTTCTCTGTTCTCAGACATCTGTATGTTACAGACAGCCCTTCAATCTTGTGAAAACGCCCCATGCGGTATAAGTGGCAAACACACCTCGGTTCTCAAACCTAAGGCCCGCCAGTTACTCCTGCCCTTGCGACAGATGAATCCATCCACACATGCAGCCCATTCTGCTGCATGCTCGCCCAAGTTTAGCCGAGCACAGTCATCCTTCAGTTTGTTTTCCAATCCATTAGTGGCCTCGCTCCCGTCTGCCTGGAAAAAAGCCAATACAAAAAAAAAAGCCCTTATGTTTTTTGGGCTTTACAATCTTACGTCCTTGTGCCCTTCACGGTTTGGATTGTTGGATCCATTATGAGATCTTATGTGAATGGGGGGGGGGGGGGAATCATGAAGATGTTGCTAAGCATCAGAGTGTGGGAAGAAATGATTTGTTCACAAAGGTATTCCAGAGAGACACGGTACCAACAGACAACACAGTGGTCTACATGTTAATATCAAACACGGTACGCACAGACATCATGGCAGTCTATATGTCAATATCAAATTCAGTACGTGCAGACATCATGGCAGTCTACATGTTAACATCAAACATGGTACAAGCAGACATCAAGGCAGTCTACCTGTTAACATCAAACATGGTACATGCAGACATCATGGCAGTCTATATGTTAATTTCAAACACGTTTTGAGCAGACATCAGGGAAGTCTACATGTTAACATCAAGCACGGTACGAGCCAACACCACGGCAGTTCGCATATTTACACCAAGCGCTGTACGCCTAGGAATTATAGCAGTCTATATATTAACACCAAACACTGAACGTGCAGAAATCATGGACAGTCTATATGTTAACATAAAAAAATTATGCACAGACATCATGGTAGTCTACATGTTAATATCAAACATGGTACAAGCAGACATCAAGGCAGTCTATATGTTAACATCAAACACGGTATGCGCAGACATTATGGCAGTCTATATGTTAATATCAAACAGTACGCGCAGACATCAAGGCAGTCTATATGTTAACATCAAACACAGTACGCGCAGACACCACGGCAGTTCGGATATTTACACCAAACACTGTACACACAGACATTATAGCAGTCTATATATTAACACCAAACAATGGACCTGCAGAAATCATGGACAGTCTACATATTAACACCAAAAAATGTATGCACAGACATCATGGCAGTCTACATGTTAACACCAAACACTGAATAGTTCATTATTGCCCCATACACCCATATAGCAACATGAATCCTAAACTAGAAAATGAATTGTATTTTGTTATATTAATAATACATAAAAGGAGCCAAATATATTTCCACTATTTTACTTATAACTTTTTATGTCTAATAAGCAGTTTATAGGTCCCCATAAGGCCATAAACTGCAGTAGAGCGCAGGCCAATTCGCAGCTGTAGTTCAAGTTGTAAATCAATCGATGCCCAAGGCTCGGTGACCTACTGACCTGCCTCTCGTCTGTGAACTTCGCATTTACATACATATTTGTGAAAGACCCTCCTTCTAATGTAATTCCTCACAGACCGAGTATTAAATCGACCCGGCCCTTCAAAAGGTACTCAGAACTACAACCATAAAAAAGAAACGCAACACTGTGAACTGTGAATTGTCCAGAAGGATTAAAAAATGTATACAATATTGACCAGCCTGGTTAAATATGGAAGAGCTGTATTAATAACTGGCATCTCAACAGAGGGCAGAAACCTTTTGAGTTCAATTGATCCTGTCAGTCCTGTACTGTTATTTTAACAATGAATGTACGGCTGTAAGCAGGTGTACAGAGTGAGTGCTATGCTTATGTTTGACAAGAAGACAACGTGACGAGATGCGCTGCGGTAAAGACTGCCGGCGTCTTCAGTTCAGGGAGCGAACGGGTCGACTGCAGCGCCCGTTGCTTGTTATTGTTCGCTTCTGACGCCCAGAAAACGGACAAATGAAGTCTTTCACCTTATTAAAGCGGGCAGCCGGCAGATTCCCACAGCAGCAGCCGCAGCCGGGGCCCTGAATTGAGGTCTGTTTTTAGGAGTGGGTGGATGAAAGCGGAGATTAATAAAGCGAAACACTGCCTCGCGCTTCGCTTAGGGCCTCGACACGCTCTCAGCCACGAGTGCGGGGAGGAGAGAAAGCAGGGAGCGTTCTCCAGGACTTGGCAGCAAATAAGAGTTTGAGAATGTAAGGTTTATACGCGCATTGCCGCGGCACTGGTGCCGGGCCAAATATTGAACAGGTTCAAATGAACGAGAGCCCACACATCGCACTTCTGCAGCAAATCTATGGTGCACAAAGATCCTGCAGTGGATCTTTGTCAGATCTGGGAGGAAAATAATTTGACATTGAATCATTTGTATCAATTCAGAGTTCTAAGGAAATTTTAACCCGTAAGAATGTAATTCTCTGTATTCTTAGAACTGTACATTATTAGCTGTTAAATTTAGTTTCCTGTTAAAACAGGAAGTGACATCCACCCGTCTACCAACAGGTTATCCTGGTCAAGGTCGGGAGGGTAGAGTACAGGACACAAGGCTGGGGTATGTCCTTATATGGCTATAAATATTTATGAAAACAAATAATACATTACAGTCATGTTTATTATGCATTATAAATGCTTTATGAAACTCTCATCTGTACTGCAAAAAAATGTGTGTATTTAAATTCTTATACTGACCATTATAATGCATTATGAAGGTATACATAGTGCATTATAAATGAGAGCTTCATAGCAGCTTATGAAATATCTTAATCAACATGATAATGCCTTATGATTGTTAATAGAAGATGCTGTAATGCTTTATTAACTTATACCAACCATTATAATGCATTACAAAGGTATCCATAGTGCATTATACATGACAGCTTTAAGTAAAGTGTTACCATTAATTTTCCATACTCTGTCCCCATTGACTTTTTATGAATGAATCGTCATCTCACACAGTGGTATAAGCAGGTCTGGAAACAGTGTCCCTACATACAGCCTGCTGAGGTCCCTTATTTTAGTATGAATTATTAAAAATTTAACAAGTCGGGAAATGCTTGTCAGGCATTTATTACCTGTGAAGAAAGATGGAATGCCATGTTCAGTTATCCAGGGAGAACCTTGATGTGTTTCTTTTGTGACAAAATGCTGAAAACAAAGCATAGTATGAAATGAATGTGGACGGCATTTCAAAGTTCGGTGTGCACTGGAAGAATATTGCATGGAAAACATTCCTGCAACACAGCATCAAGAACACTTTCCTGTTCCTCTTCTGTGTGTGAGTCAAAGCTATAGAAAAATAAGATATCATGTCTGGGGGTTATCTGGGGCTGATGTGTCTGCAGAGGGGTCTGACCCGTGCGTTTCCGAAGCCGAGCAGTCAGTCTCCCAGGCAGTCCTTCAGTTCTTTTGCAGTGCCGGCAGTGAGCACTTGAGCCATGACTGAAACTTATACAATGGTAAATAATGAACCACTTTCTCAAAAGTTTCAGTTGGGGCTTAATGGATTTCTGTGCCTTCTATTCTCTCAGCCCAAGTGAGCCACCATTCCTACCCGTTGAACTACAAGAGCTTTTCCTCATGCTTTCACCATCAGCACATTTCCGGCCAGGTCAGGTGTGAGGCCACACTATACTTTTCTGCCCTTCAGACAAGCCTTCTGGGAAGCTCTGGGAGGGAGGCGGGGCTATACATCCCCGCCCCTTTCTCTCATTGGCCAACTTAACAAAGCCAGTATTATCCCACCTTGTGGCCTTGAGTTCTATTAAATTGCATCATATATTTGGAAACATTCAAGCTCAGTTAATCTTGACGTTTAAAAAAGTTCTGCTTAAATATGTAACAATAACAGATAGACTTTTTGGCTCGTGGGAGTTTTACTTACACAAAAATGTTCTGAGGGCAGAACAAGAAATGATTGGGTCAGAGAGATAACCAATCAGATTGTAAAGGAGGTGGGTCCAAGCAATTAGAGGAGGCAGGACCAAGATATCTAATTGATTGGTCCCACCTCTAGTTGCTTGGAGCCACAATCATTTTTTCTGCCCTCAGTACATTTTCGTGTAAGTAAAACTCCTATGATGATTTTGGGTAATGAGTACTGTTCCCTCCTTCCTCCATAGTTGGCGCTTTGACTCCTCCTCCTTTCTGTGTATGTGGATAACGTTACCTTTGCTCCCTATGTTTCTCACTGGTACTCTGACTCCCGCAGGCCAGACATGCAGTTAGGCTAGTCACTCTCTCTTAAACGCCTGTACAGTATGATTGCATGTGAGTATCTGCCCCCTGATGCACTGGCATCTCATCCCAGGCGTGAGGCTTCACGTGACCCTGAGCATAAGATGGATGAATACGTTTTTGCTCATGCTGATCAACAGGCAGCTAATGGGAGGCAATAATAAATTAAACCCGTAAACAATTTGTAGTGTGTTTTGAATTGCATACACGCGCACTTGTAATCGCTAATGACGGAGTAATTAGGAAGTGACACAGCCATTTGGTCTGAACGTGGTGTACATGCACAGTGTGACCTTGACTCTGTGCCGGCCGCTCTCCTAAAGGATCGAAGGTGTCCAGTTATTATCTAGATGTGTGTGCGACGGATCTTTCCATTGATTTTTTTTTTACTTTGATTTTGAAGCACAACTTTTTAAGACTGATGATTTAGACTCCCTTTCCAGACAGGTGTGAGGTCTGCTTGAATTTATGATGTGCAATATTGATGATGATAGAGTTTTCTTTTTTTCGACTGACTACATCGACTGGCCAGATCAGAACCTTAATTCAGAAGCTAAAGAAAAAACTAGTAAGGTTTAGCAATTTAGAATATTTAGAATATGTTAATGACACCATTTAAGCCCAAATGACTGAGAAATGGATGGTGCTAAATATCATATTACTCTTTAAATTTTAAATGTAAAATACTCAGAGTAATAATACTGCAAAAAATGTGTATTTAAATCATCATGAATGTCATTCTTTAATGAAGCGAGCTCCTGCCATGAATTGTCTGGTCATTGTACGGGGCCTGAAATCTATTCAAAAAGAGAGTTGGCATTATATCCCATTCATCATACACCCCAGCATTGTGCCTTTGTGCTGCCTGAGATAGGCTCCAGCCCCCCCCACCCCCGCAACTGGTTAGAGGATGGGCGTATGGACGGATGGATGTATGGACGGATGGATGGGCGTACGGGTGTATGGACGGATGGATGGGCGTATGGACGGATGGATGGACGTATGGATGGGCGTATGGACGGATGGATGGATGTATGGACGGATGGATGGGCATATGGACGGATGGATGGATGTATGGAAATTAACTGGCATGATATTCAACTGGGCTGTTCTAGTTCAAGGGACACTTACAAGATGTAAAATATTGATCTGTTTCTACTTCTGATGTTCTCGATTGTCTCGTTCCTTTCATCTTGTCCCACCCAACGATTTTACGACGTCATCATGCCTCAATTATGGTGTTTCGAACATGGACAAAATGTCTCAGAGACGACTGTATGGGCATCTGTTTCTGTAGCCCACTGAGATCCTTCCCAGTCTCCCTTTGAGGGTCACTTTGGTCAATTGAGATCAACCACATTGTGTCACATTGAGTCACTCACATTGTACCCTGGAATTGAGCCTCTGTTTAGTCATCTCCACCTCCCGGTATCTAGTCCTCTTCCTGCTCCAGATGTCCAGCTGACAGACTGCGCATTTAACGGTACAAAGGGCTTTTTTTTTTTTTAAATATAGATGGCTGCTTCTTTTCTGTCTTAATTTCACGGGTCATCTCAAACAGCTCGTCTGTCAGCCATAATGAGTTTTTCTCTCCGGAGACTTGTGCAAGACAGGCATTGAGGTACTGGCGTTTAAATGTGAGACACAGTGCTCCAGCCTTCTCAAAAAGGCTAATGCCTCTCCAGAGAAACAGGATCACATGCCTTCATGGAGGACATGAAATCCCTCTTTACCGCTTTTCATGCCGCAGCCCTGTTTTTTTACTTGCATTACATTTTATTCAGCAAAAAAGGTCTATTTACAACAAAAACAGCCAAGCTAATGCGCGCAACATGAAGCTTCAGGACTAGGCTGCAGACAGAGATCTTTCTTACATCGTCACGTTGTTGTACTATTTCAGCTATCTAGAATGACTTCAGAAGCGTTGAAAAGACCACCCCTTTACTAACGTTGATGTTAGTAAGGAACTTTTTAAGATGACAGCAATTTCTCTACAGATATGTTAAAAAATATAGATTGAGATTAATTAATGTATAACCCACTAATCAGCACTATTAATTGTAAAATTGAGAGCATCTGTCTTACTGTTGTAGGTCTCAAACATTGCTGTACATCTGAATATGGCAGAAATGAAAGAGAGCTTCTCGTGTAATTGCATATATCGGTAATTCAGAGCACAGGTCTTGTTACCGTCCCATGCACTGGAATACTGGGTCAGTCCCCTGAATTTGTAATGTTATGCATGTCCATATAGAGCCGTAATGCTAGAGGACTTTGATAAAAAGCATAATAAAAAGCATCCTGGGAATTCGCTGTCCAGCGACCCCATATATTTTGCCACTGTCGGGAAAGCAAGACTGGCGCACCAGAAAAATTCTTGAACTTGAATGGCCAGTCTGCACCTGGTGTATGACGATGATGATGAAGACGATGATGATGAAGCAGTACTTCATATACTTCTACAGTACATTAAACATTTAAACCCACACTGGTTATACTGGTCAGCGAACAATGCAGTAAATAATTGCGGTTTGGTTTGGATTTATGATTGTACATAACCATTCCTAGGCAAAGGCACAGTAACAACAGGACATGGCAAAGCCTTTTAGGTGACATCATAATCATAAATCTGCCATCTTCACATGTCTTTATTACCGGTTTTAAGAAGAGAGTTTTCATTCTTTTTTATAAGTCTCTAAACAACAACGACCAATGACTTTATATAATACATCTATCTACTCCTTTTACTCCTATCCATTTCAGGACAAAGATGAATGCAGAACTCAGTGCAGAGAGCACAGGCCCCAGTACATAGGCAGGGGGCACTCTGGGCGTGATTCTATGAGAAGGCATGCATTCACACACAAGCACACACACTACAGGCAATACACGGGAACCACAAGCATTTTTAGATGGTAAATGGTACCAGGAGTACCATTAGATAACCCAAGCAAAAATGCAAACACCACAAATCTAGGCCCATCCTATGAGGTGTACATCCACAGTGACACTGGCTGCCCAGTGCATATATAATGTATAAGCAAGTGGAACATGGATGGATCAACGCTTATAAGCAAAATTCTTCACCACTGTTACCAGCTCAAAAAAATCTGATTTCTTAGCCAGTTTTGAGACTGATTCTGCCTAATGTGCAGTGATTGACCTCTTAAGGGTAATTCATGCAGTTTTGTGTCATGCAGTTTTCGCGTCGTAAATGAAGTGAATCGGCTCACAAGCCCGACACATGTAAAACTTCCCGTTAGTGCAGGTAGCACATTGCCTGTGGCGGTTCGGCAGTCGTCCTTGACAACAACAGAATGGCTTCCAAATCTCCTGCTCTCCCCTACATATTTGTTGCAGGCCGTGTCTTGAAGGACAATAACAAGCTCCTCCACTTCGCATCTGATGAGGGTGACACCATGTCAAGGATTGTGTGGACTCAGCGTCTGTTCCCCGAACGACCTCTGCCTTAGCCTTAGCTGCCCCCCCGCAGAGCCCCCGTCTTGGCATACCTGCCCCTGACGCCTCTCTCCAGAGGTCTCGCTCGGTTTTTATACCTTGTCATTCTCTGTAGAGCTACATCTTATGTCTCTTTTGGTCTTAAATAAGATGTATGTCCAGAATTTACTGTCATCTGAACTACTACTATAGTAGCACATCGTACATAAGAGGAGATTGCTGGGCTACACGAAATATAGAAATACTACTAATACTACCATGATAATGATGCAATACTAAGGACTTGGTTGGAAGATGGATGGATGGATGGGTGGATGGATAATACAACTTTATTTAGACTTTGATTGTGTGGACTTATATTTTCAAACAATGACAATAATTCCTTGAAAGATTAACCTCAGTCTAAATGGTAATTTACAATAAAGGATTTTGCAAGCTTGAAGGTCAGAGTGACCTGGGCAACTGGATTCAGCTTCTGTCAGTTTGAAGCTAAACAGTAAGACCCTACATTTATGGATATATTATGCACGCACGCACACACACACACACACACACACAGGGTTGTAATTATATCTTAGTGGGGACTCTCCGTTCATTACTATGGGGAAAACTCTAATCCCTACATGACGACCTTAACCCCCACCCAGCCCTAACCTTAACCATAAGTAACCGAAGAAAATACAAGACTTTTGGCATTTTTCGTTTTTTGATTGCATTCACAGATATTTGTGGGGACCTGAAAAATGGTCCGCACGCCATCAAAATAACAGGTTTTTATTACATTGTAGGGAATATTTGGTCTCCAAAATGTAATATAAATCTAATCCACAGACACATACACAATTTATTTTTAATTTATATTTAAACACAACAAGCTAGATTACTTTATTTACATTTGAAAGGTCAAAACTTGAGTCCCTAAAGATTACCATGTTTATGAGAACTTGTGTATAATTTGTCTGTCCCATTTCAGTGTTGTCTTTAAAGCCCATTCACAGTCCAAAAGAAAAACAAAAAAGGTCTCTTCTGTTAATATTTAAACAAAATTGATTTGGTTGCCCTTTCTGTTTGATTTGCATTTTCAGGTTGACTAATCCTGTGCAAATTGCAAACCAAACTGCTAAAGGTCATACTTCCTGGCACTTCATGATAGTGTACGGAGTCCCCTGTCCCTCATCAGCAGTTCCCGGGCCATGCACTGGGACGACATGCCAATCGATGGAGAACTGCCCATTAGCTGAGTGCAGATCAAGGGATGGACGCACTTAACTGGGTCACAAGAGAAGCCGCACAAGACCACTCCAGAGAACACCCCCCCCCCCGTGTGCTCGGGGACCGGTGTTTAGCATATGCAAGAGTCCTGGATGCTGCCTGTGGCAGTTTTGTTTTCACTCTCTTTTCTCATCCGTTAATGAGGCAATTAAGACAGCCGAACAGCCGGAAGGTGTTAGCTGTCCGTTTGTCATTAACTTGCCGCTTAACTGTTGCTTTTATCCAAAGAGATCTGCCGTTTCAGCTGTTTACCCTGCTGTGTGTTTGTAATGGGTGGCGATCGCAGCGGAGAGCAAAATGGTAGCCTGACTCCAGGGACGTGAGCCTACGTTCCGCTGTTTTATGCATGTCACTGTCGCATAGCGCTGTAGTGTAATGTCAGAATGTGCTGCTTTTGGGAAATGTCCAAAAGTAAGATCAGAATATACATTCTGCTATTTCTGTATTACCTGTGCAGTGTGCAAATTGGATCCTTTAAAATGACTGATTCTTGAATCTGTCGTCTATAACATTTTCAAAATGGTACAATGCCCCTTCTGCCACTTTTTGTCTCATATTATTTTGCTACGATATTGTGCAGACCTCAGTATTATAGCTTTTCAAATTATACCGTTGGTGCGGTTACGAAATGACAAATATGGATTTCATCAGGACGGGAAAATCGAAAACAAAAGCCAACCACAAAATGGACAAAGAGTGGGCACACTGGAGCAGGACTCTGCAGAGCGGCGAGATTGCGGGTGACGTCCTTGGCACAGTATTATAATGAGGCTCATTAATTAAGGAGAAACAGAGCCCTGTATTTCAAAAAACTGATAAGAAATGAAGATGGCTATAGAACAGCATGACCGAATAAATGGCACACAATGGACTGCTGCTTCAGCATAGAGCGACCTGTGCTGATTGATTGGAATGCGTGTAATAATTAATGCACACAGGTTAGCAGAGACGATTTTGAGGAATTGTAACACACCGACATGACATGAGCAGCCCTCGAGTCACAATGGCATGTGTAACAAGCATGCTGCAACGCAGGCTTCAATCGACTCCTCATCAATGACTCCTCTCTGGCCAGGCGCACTGATTACGAACAAAAGTATAATCAACTTAAAAACTAAGCAACTAATAAGCTTTTCAGTTATTTAAGTGCGTCATCATTAACATTTATTTATTTGGCAGGCACTTTATATTGAAAGCATGTACGACTGAGAAAGCAGGGCCACAGAGTCCCTGCAGCAATTGGGGGTTAAGGGCCTTGCTTACAGACCCGATGTAAAATCACTTGGGTGATGGTGGGATTTGAACCGGTGACTTTCCAATCACTGGCACAGAGTCATAACTTGCAGAGCCACAAACTGTCCCCAAGCCTTTCAAGCTTTGAATAATTTTGTATGCATTCATCTCAGTTATACAGTCTCTAATAAGTACAGTAGCTGTACCACATATATTTTCAAAGGAAATTTTGGGCTCCATTCCTGAAACACTCACAAAAAATCTCAAACAAGACCAATACCTGTAACCATTTTTCCTTCCTGAAAACAGACTGTCAATTCCATTAACGGTATTGTATAAAGTAGCTCAACATACCACATCAGTCATCTATTATTTAGTATATAATGATTCTGTTTCCAGGACTAGAGGCATTTTATAAGCCCTGTATGTGCTAGACTGGAAAATAAAAGCAGGATAACGAGGGTGATTACAGGTTCAGCACAGCATCGCGTTATACGTACAGTCACTAAATGAGGATAAAATAGAGCGACACGCAGCATTCCTGGTAGCGTCTCAGGCTTATGTAATACTCATTTGTTTAAAAAAGGCAACTCTAATGTCCTTCGTTCATTTCGGGAACATAAAAACTTTTTAGATAAATAATAATAGTATTACATAATCTTAAAACATGTGGGCATAGGTGAAATTTTTCCCGTGCTGCTTGCTCGCATCATTTCCTTGACTTTTGCGAAGACGTATCTGTGCCAGTCGTCTTCACAGTCTAAATATTGCGCTGGGTGCCGCTGGGTATCTGCTTGAAGGCATCTGCTGCAGAGGAGAGTAGGATCAACCAACAGCAAGGGTCAGCAACTAGTATCGTGATGACCTTACTGGTTTGGGGAGACCAAGGTTGCAGCTTTGCAATCCAGCAGCATTCTGTGGAAGGAGCGCGTGGTGTTATGACTGTGTTCATTGGCACCGCCATGCTTCATTGGACCAACAACAGCGCCATCATTTCTGCTTTTATAAAAACCGTTATTCTTGTTTTTTCATCTCTTGACATGTTTAATGCGTTAAAGGTGCTGTATTCTTGGCTGCAAAGGTATGGCTCGCTCATGCATAATGTAACAAATTAACTGTCCACTCACTGTCCTTAGCTAGTCGATTTGAACGGTTTTACTGTGCTGACCTTTGACCTTTTCACGCAAAATAACATTTGAACCTCCTTTTGACATTGATCTGGCCCCAAATTTCTCGGACTTCGCTGTCCAGGCTTTGTTTGGGATTAACTATCATCAGGTCTGGACATTCCCATTAGCCCTGCTGGCTCAAACACTATGCAGAGAGGGGGGTTAATTACGGAATATGTGTCCCATGGGGTCATTTGGTGAAGGACATGGTGATGGGGAGCCAAGAGGAGGCTGCACCGGATCTGCTGTCTAACAGCTTGTTACCTCTCGCCCACCCCCGGAACGGTGGCCTCCTCCCTCGCTCTGCCTGAGGGAGCTTCTCTGCTTCCTGCGACAGTCAATAAGAAGACCAACGGCAGATTAATCCAGCCTGCAGAAGAGGGTGATTTTTGAAGACGTATGCGTTTTTTTTTTGGTAATTGTTTAGCGAGTCACAGCAATTGATTTTTAACGTGGAAAGGGCGGCCATGGTGGAGGTCGGGTCGCGGGGGAATAGCGGTACTTGAATAAATAAATAAAACAAATAGGGAAGACAAGCAGAAAACTCTAAATGCTAATGTCTGGCCTGGAAATGGCAGAAGCAGCTAAATTCTCCACCTTCTCTCACGGGCTGGTCTATAACTCCCAAAATCTATGATTAAAGTTGCTAATGTAGGACAGATTCCACATTGCGACGAACTGAAGAGGAATCCTCCATGGATACACAAGGTTCCTTCTTGATCTTCAGCTGAGAATCAGTGTGAACCTGCCAATCAAACACACAAGCGCCAAATTAACCTGCATACAACAACTCTGGCAGGATCTGATTATCACCGAATGCCACAAGGCAGAGATTTCACTCCCCTTCGTAAGCTGGCCCGTGGGCTTTTTTTTTTTAAAGGCATACCTTCCTCTTTTCCATCCTTCACTTCTCAGAGGATTCAGGCCACATCAATGTTGTATGAGTGTCTGTTCCGGGCTCGGCTCGCGGCAAGGAATAAATCGTAAATGCCGGTGTTTTATGTCCCGGAGACAGCGGGACCTCGAGATGAGGAGAACGCCGGCTTCATAAACAATGCCGGTTTTTTCGTTCACAGTCTCTCCCCAGACATTACTCCTGTTCACGGTTCACTCATGCCCCTTGTAGTTCTGTCCACCTTGGGACTGTTTTAATTTTTTTTTTTTTTATGATTTTATCCCACCGCCCCCTGCCCCCTGCTGTCCACCAGAACACCTGCACCCTCTTGGTTCGTCAATGCCCCCACCCCGGCAGCCTTGGCGCCATCACATGCCAGCCTCCACATCCGGCTCCCCCGTCTTTGTCAAACCCACCGCTCTCTTCCTGTCACTCGGCCCGCTGCGAGGCCGTCGTGAGGCGTTGACCGCTGAGCGTGTAACTGGTCCCCTAACAAGACCTGCCACCACAGAGAAACGGCCTTATAAAAAACTTAATTATGTTGGTTTTTGAGAGTTACGGCAGTCAGCAGTCCATGCAGACAAGCTGATTGAGCTGTATGAAGCTGCGGGGGGGGGGCTGCAATAAAGGCATCATCAGCAGCTGTTTTAATGTGTTCATGGGGATATCAAGTTCATTTTGAGAGTTGTGGGGTGGCGCTCATAACACATTGGCCAACAAGAGAGATTTCATTAAACAGTAATCAATATCCACCTTGCGTGAACTGGAATAGCACACACAATAACCATGGCTACTGGGACTCAGGACCCGTGTCATCAGCAGAACACTCCTCTCCAGTGACGGCGAGGACCTCGCACTTTGGGAATTGGCAGCCACCCCTCCCCCCTCCAGGAGGAAGGGAATCGCGCAGCCTCGACTGTGGAAACACTGCCAAGTGACACGGCCAAACCCACACCTTTAATTACGTGCAATTTCCAGGCGCACTTCTCCCTTGAACCGTATGGTTATGTTCCGACTGAGGCCCACCATACATAATGCCATATGGTGGTGATGGGAGGTGGGGGCGACACTAACTGAAGGCGGTCAGCACTTTCAGCCAATCAGGGGTAGGGGGCAGCATAAGCCTCAGCTGGCCGATTCTCCCTATGGAACATCTGCAATTAAGGAGAATCTTAATTAAGGCCTGCTCTGTGGTAACACTGAACATGTCATACTGGGACCTCTTATAGCGGTTATTAAAACAGTGCTGCGCTACCTGAAATGACCTCCATGTTCATCACTAGAGGCACTGTGTCGCCGCTCTACAGTTGAGGAGGTGAAACCACACCCTGCACAAAAGACCTGTGACAGGAACAGTGATTTCATGAAAAACCGAACTGAATACTTACTGGATGTAGCGATGTGGCCATACACCTTCAGGGTTGTAGGTTTAACTCCTGTGTTAAGCCTGTGTTTAGGTGCCTCCTCCTAAACAGGGTTCCACATAATGCCCGTATTTGGCTCTCGGTATTCCACTGCCATTTTATCCAAAGGGTGCCCTGTCCTATGTTTCACTGTGGCCCAGAGTTAGATAAGAGGTTATAGAAATTATATGAGTGAGCATGAATGCTGCTGCATTACCAAGTTGAACATTTTTGAAGACACAAGTAGTTGTAAGCTCACAAGGCACGCAGCAATATTAAAGGAGGCCCAGTAATGTGTGCATTAACCAATTTTTTCCATGGCAACGGAATGTTCAGAGTTCACGAATATGTATTTAATATTAGCTATGCATCTGGGTCTAGTTGCATTGTGAGTATAAACAGACACACACACACACACACACACACACATACACACACAGACACAAACAGACAGACAGTTATTTAATTAGCAAAATTAAAATGCTTCAGGTTCGGCGCGCACCATTTTCACAAGTAACAGAAACGGGCAAGAAGAAATCGAGTTCAGACATAAATATAAACACCGTCAAACTGAGCCCACCTCTTCAGCAACTCCTCTTACTCACACCTAAGGAGCCCACACTAAGGTGAGTCACTATGTACGCAGCAAATGGGCAGAGTAATGAATTAGTAATAAATATTATACACACCTCTGTTGTCCTTTCTCACCCACTTTGGGTAGAATGTACGTCTAACTTTAAGTGATTAGATTAGCGTCTTTATAAGGATAATGATCGTGTCTTGGATCCTATCATCGCTAATTTATTACTTTGCTAAAAAAAAAACGTGAAATTTCCCAAAAATGGTAGTGCTCATTTTATCAGTGTGGGGTTGCAGGTTTTTTTAACTTCACGGCAGATGCCACGACCTTGAGCACAACAGAGGTGTTTCAGAGACCCAGGTTATCCACTGTCCCACCAGCAGGAAAACGCAAGCACCTGTCCCCTACACCTGCCTTCTTTTCTGTGGCCGTCCACGCCTTATAATTAAATGCCACGATGGCGCTTTCCACCGATGTCGTGCTGCAGACGCGTCGCGGTAATGAATGGCTGTGGCCCATGTTGCTCCGTATCAGTTACCGTGGAGAAACGCTGTGCTTGGCGACCTCGGCCCCGGGGGCCCGGGAAGATGACTCACTGCTGGGTAAGATCATTTTCTTTGGATTATGATAAAGCAACTACCCGTGGAGATGGAGTCTGCCTCAGTTGTTATTGATAAGGGGAACAAGTCACCCGGTGATGGTGATTCCTGGTTGCCTGGCCTGCGTCATTATTGAATAAAATGTAAAGGCCACAAACAAACAAATAAATAAATAAAACAGAGGATCTAGCTTTTCATTTTAATTTAAAAAAGCAAATGTAAACATTCTACCATGTTTATATTAAACACACCTCACTGAAAAGGACATTCAGATTTAGCTAGCCTTCACCGCACTGATTTCATTACCATACATAATTCAGCATTACTAGTAAATATTTGATTAGTATAGAAACTAATTTGTCAGAATGTTAAAAAATAGCTACCATATCTGACAGAAAAGAAGAATACTGTTCAAGCTTGATCTACATTTAAGTCTAGTGAAATTAAAAGATGATAATTGTGTCTTTAACGTCACGCCATTGGCTCTTGCAGGTGGTTCAATCGATGTACAGAGAAGGATAGAGTTTACGATCAATTGGGACGTCAATACAGCTTTAATATTAACAGCACTGCTTTCAAGGCCTGTCGGGGAAAGGGAGGGAGACTTTTATTTTTTGCTTTCATATCACAGAGGGATTTTGAAGACATGTAGCAGCTAATAGTGTTTACTGTTGGGAGGCGCGTGACTGGGGAAGCAAGGCGCTGCGCCTTTGACGCCCCTCGTGTCTGTCACTCCGGAGAATACTCTGCGTCTTCAGTAACAAGTTGCTCCTGCAGTTGTACTGGACTCCCTTTTGCAACGCATCCAGTGTCGACAGGAAGTTGTAAATGTTTCGATGGTGAGAGGCATTGATCGTCAAGGGACCATGAACGGGTGACACTGATGGTCCTCGGACACAAAGAATCGCAACAGGAATTAACGTTACTTTAGCGTTATTAGACGTAAATGCAAACATCCATGGTATAAAATTATCCTTAGCAATACGCAAAATGGCCAGAAATTTCTGGCAAAAAAAACAAATGCAAAAACAGCATCAGCATACAAAGCTGTATGCACCTTTCCTGAGCCTATATGTTACTGGATCTTGGTTATGTATGAAGAGGAAATTAAAAAAAAAAAAACTACAGATGGTATATAGACCTTTTTTTTCCTCCTCTGAGATGATTCACTTAACAGATAAAGTCTCACATCTCACATAACAAGCGGGGACAAAGTGGACATAAATGAGAAAAATAGCATTTTTCTAATAAGTGATATTTATATCACCTCTCACCCACCTGGGAGAGAGACTGCAGAGTCAGTAGGGCCTGTTCCCTCGCATATCAGTGCCAGAAGCAAGCCCCACCGGATACACTCCCCCCCCCCCCCCAATACACCCGTCTTGCCACCTGCTGACTGAAGAACACGTTGCTACAAGATAAGAGAAGGCTGACCCCCCAGGGGGAGTGCAGCGGGCGGGTGGGGAGGGGAGGAGGGGTTAAAATACTGCTTTGTTTTTATTTCTGTTCTATTTTATAAGTCGTGGCATCGGATTAAAAAATAAAGAAAAAGGCTCATTGTGTACCTGAGAGCTATAGTTGGAGAGCAGCCCTGAGTCTCAGCATGCAGGCCTAGGTGTCTGTACCGCACTGGGATGGTAGCAAGTAGCACCCATAGCCAAAAACTTCGAGTACCAAGCAGGGGCCCTGTGCAGCCCGCCCAGCTGCGCGCTACATGTGCATCTTTGGGTAAAACAGCTAGCTAACCAGTTTAACATCAGTGTGATATTCTGGAATACGCCACGCTACTGTCCGGTGAGGGAATCAAAAGCAACTCTGGCTGAGCCAAAATGGGGGGGGGTATTTCGGGATGGAGTGCGTAGCTCTGTGGATTAAGACTCCATGCCCATGATCAGAAGGTTCCTGGTTCAAGTCAGAGTTTGCCAGAGTGACATCACGGTCAAGCCCTTGAGAAAGACCCTTAACCCCAAAGGTCGGGATTGCCTGGCCCAGTTTGCACAAAAAAAAATGTGTATCTATATATATATACACACACACACACATGTATGTCGCTTTGGATGAAAGTGGCTGCTAAATAAATAAAAAAGCAACAGTGCATCAGCTGACCAAGATAAGGAGATGAGACCAGTCAAGTAGCTGCTCTAGAGGCCCTTGACTTTGTGGCGGTGCGGTTCTCATCTCACTTCCTCCCTCTGAGGGTGCGGCGGGTGTTCTGGGGGGGGGGGGTGTTGGAGCTCACAAACAAGTAGATTGTGATGATTTACATGAATGATGGACACCTTCTGCAAAGTGTCCCCCCTTCAAACCACTTCAAACTGTTCCTCCCATTCCCCTTCCAGCTACCCCAGTCCAACAGTCAGAGAGATACCAGATAAATGCCCTTCTAATTTTTTGCCCCATCATTTACTCAGATGTATAGTTTTATATTCACTTGGGATTATATGCATAAAATACACACACACACACACACACACGTGAATTTAAAACTATAAAATCTGAGCGAATGATAGGCCTATATTATATTTACATATATAAATTGGTAATTCTCTCAAATTTCGAATATCAGTCTCAAAAGCCACAAACAAAACCGTGTGTGTATGCGTGTGTGTATGTGTGTGTGTGCGTGTGTGAGTTCATATGCCCCCGTGTGTGGGAGCACCTCAATGTGATGATAAATGACGCGCATGTGCGTGTGTGGTGAGGTGATTTTTGCAGCCGGGACTGCAGGTAGCGGCGCATGCTCACCGCCGGGCTGTTTGTTCGCACGCGGCCTTGAACCGTCACGTTCTCGCCTCCAGTCGCTTGATAGCTGACACCTAGCTGGCGCCCTGTCGACAGAAATACCTACCTGCTGACCAGTGCACTTTTTTTTCCCAGGGATTGTATATCTGGCGCTGAGGTGGGCTGGACATTAAACGACAGTTTTGTTCAGGAAGCTCAGCACTTTCAAATCTGTTTTGACCTTGACTGGTTCAAATTCAGCCAACTTATCTTGCCCGAAATACTGATAATTGACAATATTCTTTAAATAGACGTACTCTGCGGCAGCGGTAATCTCTGTAACCGATTAAACCACAGTCTCATGCCTTTCATTTTGAACTTAAGCGTCTTTGACTCTGTTTCAGGAGAGTGAAAATATCCCTATTCCCACTCTAACATCTAGGGTTACTATTTTCTTTTCATCACAAAATCATTGGAGCATGTTAAACATTTTTAAATGTCTTATTAAAATGCCTTAAATGGCGACCCAATAAACCAGAAGTTCCATCACTTGCTCCGTGCTCACGTAGTTCCCTTATACAAAACAAAGTCTGGGTAACACTGTACTTAAGGTCATGTTTTTAGTGATTTATAAACACATTCATAACAAATAATAATGCATTCATAAGGCATTTTAAACACGGCTATAAATATTCATCAAAAGGCATAACACATCACAGGCATGTGTATTATGCATTATGTCCGCCTTATGAAGCTCTCATCTATAATGCACTATAGATACCTTTATAATGCATTACAATGGTTGGCATAAGCATTAAGGATGCTTTGTACTGCATTAAAAATGCATCTATAGTGCATGATATATGACAGCTGCATAAAGCATTCATGATGCATAATACACATGGCTATAATGTGTTATGCCTTTTTATAGATATCTATACCCATGTTTATAATGCTTTATGAATGCATTATAATGCATTTTGAATATGTTTATAAATGACTAAAACACGGCCTTAAGTAACATGTTACCAAATCTCTATGTGACATAATTAACCTCAAGTAAAAAGCCTTATTTTATCAGAAGATGATGTTCAGAATCAATCCACATTGCCAAATAACAACTCTTTCAAGTCCTCTTCCCTTTGCTCAGGAGCATTTATGAATATAAAAACAAGCATGATGTTTTCCTTTGTTCTAAAAATTCATTACGCATGACAAAACAATTACAAAGGATGGAAGCCAGGAATACATGACTGAGCTCGTCGTCTTGTTTTAAAAAAAAATCCAACCTTCTTTTCTGATATTTACATATTTGGGCCTGGTACAGTGTGAAATAAAGCATTTCAAATTGTCTACAGAGAGGATGCGATGCAAGCTCATTATCTGAAAACATCTTGCAGGGCATAATTTAACAATTAATATTGTGAATGTTAATGTCGGACTGAAGAGGTGAGGAGCTGAAGGAATAGAAGGTAATTCACGACCTGGGAACAGGCAGAAAACTGAAAAAAAGAGTAAATGTTAAAATTACCATATTGATGGATGTTACCAAGTCCAAGCCTCAGTTTTCCATCTGAATTACAAAGACACTTACTAATAATGGTGATTTGCAATGCTTATTTGCATAGTAGCAATATTGTCCAACGTCCAACTTTTACGATCTGTGGAGAAAGCGTTCAAACGTGCTAATTACTGTCAAAGTTATCATCCCAGGTCTCTGTGGAACATCTCCAAATTCTTTGAGGTATGCCATTTGAACAGAAAAAAAACATTTTGGTGTATAAAACTTGTTTCGTACCCATACGAGCAATCGCATCCTTATCAGTAAGGATAGATGATCCTGTTGATGATTCCGGAGTATTCTCTGAAGATATATGATGCATTCCTGAAGAGCTGCATACAGGTTTACTGGCCGCATCTGCTGCCTGTTACTGCCTGTTACTCATTATTACTCATTTTCATCGTTCCCATAGGATTCCATACATCCCCTACACCAACTCTTCGTCAAACAATCCAGGGGAAATATTTGCAGGCATGCTCCAGTGACTCACACTTTAAAATATTTTATATGCATATCACTAGTTTCTCTCAATGTAGAAGGATTCTGTGTCATAATTTCTTTTTTATGTGGATGAAATTTCCATTTGTCACGTGATTAAATTATGTTAAATGGGGCTCAATTCTAAAATATGGCCAAACATTGATTTCAGAAACAAAGGGACCTTTTTTCAGACACGTACATAATCTCTGTATATAAATACATAGCGTTTGCTTTGTTTCGGAGCGAACTACCTATGGATTCTGGAAGGCTTGCCGGCTTACGGGTCTCCATGGCAACCTGCAGGCGCCCGTTCTAGCAGCAGTGTCACAGCAAACCGCGGCAGTGATGCAAAGAGGAAAGTGATTTACCAAGCAGTCCTCTTTCACCGCCAGAGCGGTATCAGCCTCATGCTGTTTTAAGCTCACACAGGTAAGTATTCACAATAGCCTTTGGGAGCCGGTGTATCTATCGTTTTTAACAACGTCCTGGAGCATGCAGATTGACTGCATGCAGGTAATAAGCTTCTGCCAGACACGAAAGGTGGCAGCAGTTGTGGATGACAGCCCCACCCCACAAGTCGAGTGTCGATTTGCGTATATAACACGCAGCTCCGGCAATCGATCGCTTCATCAGGTCATGGAAAACGGTTCCGTCGCTCGGCGGAGGAGCAGCCCCGCAAAAAGCGGCACCCTCCGCATGGTGTCGATACGCGATACCGAACCGTGACTAAAACAGAAGGTGAACTCTTTAGCGAGAGGTAAACACTGCAGACTCGTCGTACAGAATCTTCTGTCAAAAGTTTGGATTCAACAGGTGTTGATTCATTTCTCTCCATTAATTGACGTTCAACACTTAATGCTGCAGGACACATTCACTTCAAGTTGTACATGCGATTAAACCACATGCATGGTGAGTTACAGAAATAGTTGTACTGGATATACAATATAGCAACCTACAGATTTTTTTTTTTTACTTTTTCCCATATCAGAAAGACACAGTTTAAATTATGCAATATACAGTATGTGAAAAACACATTCATTTGGGGCCAGTGCATGCTGGGAGGCTTGAATCGTGCTTTGTTTGTGCTTTTGCATGTTTGTTGTGCGGATTTCCTTCATGTAGTCAGGTTTCCTGCTACAGTCAAAGGATTGCAGTTAGACAAACTGATGTCTCTAAAAAGCCCACTGTGTGTGTGTGTGTGTGTGGATTATGTTAATACTACATTGTGGGGACCAAATGTGATAAAGAACATTTTTCTTAAGGTCGTCATGTTGGGATTAGAGTTTTCACCACAGAAACGAAGGGAGAGTCCCCACAAAGATATAACTACAAACCTGTATGTGTGTGTGTGTGTCTGTGTGCTGTGATAGACTGATATTTCCCCCCTCCCCAAAAAATTAACCTTTAATAAAAACCACCTGAGATATCCCGGCTGTATGGTATGGTCTCCTCTGGGGTTCAATCCAGCCACCCTCTCGGGACTGTCCTTGACTGCACAACCCACACAAATGCATACAATGTTCTCCACAGTCCGGTTGGGGGGGGGGGGGGGGGGGGGGGGGGGGGGGGGGGGGGGGGGGGGGGGGGGGGGGGGGGGGGGGGGGGG
>JAODKC010000016.1:10286763-10304248 GCA_026777985.1 Mormyrops attenuatus
AAAATTCAAAAAATTTTACCCCACCTAATTTTCCCCCCCCCCCCCCCCCCCCATTTTGATCATCCTCAAAGCCCTCTTGGTCCAGGCTAAATGGTGCCAGAACCTGCAGACTTTATTTCGCTGTTTTTTTTTTTCCCTTTGGCCCGAGATAGCACGTCAAAGGTGATTACAGCTTCAGCCTGAGAAGATTCCAGATTGGAGCGCAGACCTGTCACGCGGCGATCGATAGGGGGAGTCAGGGTGAAATGGTTGTTCTTGTAATCACGTGCGCGCCATGCTGCCAAAAAGGTAAATAGCTTTGTCTCAGGATGACATGCGTATGTGCGGGAAAGGAAAAGACCAAAGACGCTCAAGTGAAAGTGACAGTCAGGCATCCGGATCCTGTTGTAAACCCAGAATCCCATTCCCAGAACCACGGAGACAACTGGCTCAGGACCAGAAGACAAGGACATGCTATGCTACCACACCACACTAGTAGCTCGAAGAAAACGTAGAAGTACGCAAAACATAGATAATGGACAACTAGAAGTAATGGGTAACACTTCTAGAGGGGGCACAAATAATGTAGTAGTACACTCTTATCTAAGTGTTAGTTACATATTGATCTATTGTTCGTTCACCATTAATCAATCATGACTGCTCATGATTTGTTCTTGAGTAGTAACTCAGTGACTAAATTATTTGTGCCCCCTCAAGTGTTATCAACAAAAGCACAAGTGTGTTTTATGTCTTTTTATTCACTGTATTACTTGATTTGTTTAAAATTAGCAGTTGTATCTTATATACTCAAGTTCTGATGGGGCTACGCAATACAGCGAA
Organism: Mormyrops attenuatus; assembly: GCA_026777985.1. Classification (NCBI taxonomy): domain Eukaryota; kingdom Metazoa; phylum Chordata; class Actinopteri; order Osteoglossiformes; family Mormyridae; genus Mormyrops; species Mormyrops attenuatus. The sequence goes on from JAODKC010000016.1 coordinate 10,287,583, forward strand.
TTTGTTCCTCATGAAATTATCAGGTTTGTTTCACAGCAGTAAGTGTAAGGACCCTTAAAGGTCATTATTCCATCATGATTCTTACACATTTTTGTGGGATATATTTCATGGAGACTAACATCTTCATGAGATTCACTTGTGATTTGTTAATATTTGATTCACGCTCCTCCTTGCAATCGGCATAGATTTAAAGGGTAAAAGTGAATCCTCACAACTGGATCTTTAAAGAGTTGCCTGTTGAATACTTAAATCAGTCAGCACCTAAAAGGGGAACAAAATCAAGACAAGATATAAGAGCTGCTAGGTTTGATCATGGAAAGCCAAACTAGAAAATACAACGGAAAAATAAGGGACTTGGAAATCAGGAGAACAGCCTGAAGTTTTCCAGAATTTCAGTAAATTTTTCTAGGTTGTACATTTTTTTATGTGCAAATTCCCATAATATGCAGTGCCATTTTACTAATGAATGAATGAATGTTACATTTATTTAGCACTACTAAAGACATACAAAGCACTTTACAGAACCAATGGGGAGCCACTTGAACCACCACCGCTGTGTAGCCCCCACCTGGATGATGTGACGGCAGCCATTCTGCTCACCACACAGTAGCTAAGGTGGTAAAGGGGCAGGAGAGAATTCACCAGTTAGATATAGGGGATGATTAGGAGGCCAGATTTGAAAGGGCCACAGTAGGTAATTTTAGCCAGGACACTGGGGTACCACCCATACTCTTCCGAAAGATACTGAGGGATCTTTTATGGCCTCAGAGTCAGGATCCCAGTTTTACATTTTATCAGAAGGATACCACCATTTTTCAGCACAATGTCCCCATCAGTACACTGGGATCCACACTAACCACAGGATGCGCTGACCTGTTGGCCACAGCATCCCCATCACTGCACTGGAATCCACACTGACTACAGAATGGGCTAATCTGCTGGCCACAGCATCCCCATCACTTAAATGGGGCGCTGGGATCCACACTAACCACAGGATGGGCTGACCTGTTGGCCACAGCGTCCCTATCATTGCACTGGGGCACTGAGATCCACACTGACCACAGGACAGGCTGACCTGTTGGCCACACCAACACCTCTTCCACAGCAACCCAGCTTTCCTAGATAGTCTCCCATTCAAGCACTGGCCAGGCTCAACCATGCTTAGCTTCAGGGGAATTACCTAGTCTGAACTGCAGGTGGCATGCCTTATAAGATTATCATGTGTCTATAAGTGTCTATGGTTAATGCTGGCAACAGGAAATACAAGCTACTGTCCATGTGACCTTGCTGATTATGAATCACTTTATACAAGAGATAAACTTGCAGACAAGCACTTATATAATATTATATAAAAAAGACAAATCAGAAATCCTTTCATGTAACTGTACTTAAGTTAATGATAACTCTGCCCGAAGGATAGATTTGCATAAAGGCCTCATATAAACCTTAATAAAAAAAAGCACAACAGTGCACAGATCCATAAAAATTATGAGCTAAACTTTTATTGGTGGAAACATTCATAGAAACAGAGGTCAATTGTTTGCAGAGCGAAATGTGGCTAAAATCACTCGACAGGACAGGGCTGTGCAATTAAGCTAAAAACACTGACCTTCAGTCTTGGTTTTATCGCTCAACCAGCATTTTTGAAGTATCTCCATTAATACAGGTAGCGTAGTGTACTGAAATAGCTAAATTTTGTGTGTCACTCAAAATGCGCAATAGCACTTCACCTAAGGCATAAACCAACAATCTTACGTGTTAAGTTTCCATCCTTAATGACTGCCTGTGCTATCTCCTTTCTTTCTTAACACCATACTCACTGACGTGATAACAAACTTAACCTTTCCAAGGCCCCTACCCCTCCATCACAGTTTCTGTGGTTCAAAAGCAAACCGATTGAAGAACTTTAGACCATCTGTTTATTTCTAGTGTTAATTACTATAAAAGGTGAGGGGGGGGGGTCTTTCCAGGAAAGCTAAAATCTTGTGTTCAGTTTTTTGATTACAAGCTTTTAATCATAGTTTAGGAGCAGTCAAGTGACGCTATATTAGCATAACAGACGCCGGAACGGGCTCCACAATAGCAGTTAGAATGCTGCAGTTATGTGAAATGACTAATTACCTTTGCACTGCTTTTTTTTCTGATCATGTCAAAATAAGACCCATTTACGAGCGTCGCATGTTGGCAATAACGGACTCCCCTGTGAATGAGGCAAAGGGAAGGAGAGGGGAAGTGACAGCAGCAGGCGACGCTTCTTTATTCATCTCGTAAGAGATACTGCTTGTGGCTTTTTAACAAAAACAGCACTGATAACACAATGTAGCAATATTCTGTCACAATCATTTCCTTGCATCAATTTAACTTTTAGCCCTAATCTTAATGAAGTCCATGAATCTAACCATCATTTTACAACTTAGCGGCATATCCCAGGATTTAAATACAATGAAAAAAGTTTAGGTCTGTTATGGAACAGCATCAAATCTTACAGTGTAGAAACTAAATATTGCATTATGCAGAGCCATATCCTGGTATAGCATTTGATTCGGGGGAGGAGGCCCACATGAATGGCAATGTAAGTTATGAGTTATTCTGCCTGCCATTTTCAACTCCTGGCATTCATGGCAATGCCAGACAAATCCTACCACCTACATTCTTTGGCCTGTTTATTAGGTAAACCTGCTTTCTGATGCAAGCAGCCTGTTCCTAGCCTGTTCAAAGCATCACAGAAACAGCCACCCCCCCTGGAAGTCTCTCACACACTGCAGTATCTGGAGTTTACAGAGAATGGTGTGATGAACAAAAAAAAGGCAGTCAGTGGCTTTCCTGCAGCTGAAAACACCTTCTAACGAGAGGAAAAATGCCATCTCACTACAGCTAATCCACTCTTGAAATGACTATGGAGGCAAAGTGGGTCCTACCTTGTACTAGCTGGGTGTATCTAATAAAATGGCCGCTGAGTGAACATTGAGTTGGCAGCAGATAACTCTAAGTGGTGACAATAATAATACATTTTCAAACTGTGCAGAAGAAGATAATGGTGAACTACTTCTCTGCCCTACAAGAAAAGACCTTAACGATGGACACACCCAAAACGAATAACAATAAAGTGCTGGACAAGGGACCCCTCAGGTCAGAAGGTGCTTAATATTCTACTGAGGAAGAGCAAAGGATACTTTGGTGTGAAGCTGGAGGACACAGCAGGATGGGAGCCTTTCAGGTATACACGTCGACGTTTCCGTGCGGGAACGGAAAATATGAAGCTGCAGAGAAAGGATAATTCCTGGGACATGGAGAGTATAGAGCAACCACCAAGGACAGCTGGGCGTGGTAAAGACAGAAGTGGTTCACTTACAGCTGGACACTGTAGACATTAGCGAACTTAATGGACTGGATTGGGACACTTTCAGCCAGGCGAACACACAATTTACTGCTCGGGAAATGGACATCAAAGAGGAAATGGTGTGCCTTTCGCAGTTATGAAGGACGGCGGAGACACTGTAACTGGATACAGTGTTATGAATGTTATGATCGATATCAAAAAAACAACAACTTCGAAGGAATGACCTGAAAAACACATCCACTGCCTTCAAGGAGAACATCAGGAATACAAGAGAAAGACTGGTCAAAAATAAAGTGCTAAAGAAATCAAAGTGGCGTTGAATTACAGTGCAAATTTGCAAAGGAAGAGAAGGATCTCTTAAATCTACATTTGTAAATTCTAAACAGAAAACTACCAAGAAATACGAAGAATGATATTTCATTAGCATCTGCAAAGTGAAAAAGAAAATAAATATGGAAAAAAACAAGAGGTTGCCAGCTTTGATTGGGTATGAAGGACACGAAAGCGGAAATAAGAGCAGGGTATCGAGGTGAAGCAGATATGGAAGGAATGCACAGAAGATCTTTAGAGCAGTGTTTCCCAGTCCAGTCCTCGGGGACCCACATTCGGTCCATGTTTTTGCTCCTTCCAAACTCCCTGCCAGACAGCCCACATTTTTGCTCCCTCTGAAAACTTCCGGTAGGAGCCAAAGCGCGGACTGTCCGTGGGTCCCTGAGGACCAGATTGGGAAACACTGCTCTAAAGAACCAAGAGATATTTAATGAGGTCAGATATGTGGAACTTCCAATGAAAAAGGAGGCCAAATTATCCTTGAGATGATGCTGAAAAGGAAGGACATGGTGACAAATGCCCAACTGAAGTAGCAGAAGCAGCTAAATAAGAATCCGTGTTGATTATATTGAGAATAAATTATGAATAAATGTCCACTAAATTATATCAACAAACTTGGAAAACAACTCAGTGGAAGTGATTGGTTGAAAATCCAATGACAAAAAAGTGCAGTTTTCTTCATATCATAACACTTAAATGTCCTGAGGGCAGAAGAAAAAAAGATTGTTTCAGACAGATAGCCAATTAGATTATAGAGGAGGTGGGTCTAAGCAACTAGAGGGGGTTGGACCAACCAATCAGATGTCTTGGTTCCACCCATTCTAGTTGCTTGCCACAGACTATAGCAGGGTTATTCAAATCACGGTCCTCAAGATCCGTGCCCTGCTGACTTTTTAGCATTCCTTTACCTGGGAACCAGGTGTGAAGCCTCTGACCTATCAGAAACTGTAATTATAAAACTAAGAACATGGAAAAACTGAAAACATGGCCTGGATTTGGAATCAAGGTCCAGATTTGAAGAGCCCTGGACTGTTGAATATTTTAAGAAGATGGGTGAACCAGAGTATGGTCCTTATGAAGATCCCTTTCTGTGAGAAGAAAAAAGTCACAGTCAGAGAAACTGAATGTTTTTGGATTGGTAAAGAAGACGCCTACGACGGAAGAAAGCTGACCATCAACAAAAAAGGATCCAACTGTCAAGAAATACATGGCAGACTGACATTTGGCAGAGCTGCAATGACGGACTGAGGGGAAAAAAGGGCTGATGTATCCCAAAGAACAAAGACCAGATTTGTTCAGAATGTGGTATTTTCGGCGACTCTCTACGGATGTGAAAGCCGGAGAATGAAAGAAGCAGAACAGGAAGTGTATCGATGCCTTTGAACTTTGGTTCTAACAAAAAAAATAAGAAATCCTGATTGAAGTTGTCTTATTTGGGATATATTATGAGAAGTGCCAGTGCGTTTAATATACCATATTAAAAGTTATACCATGTTATGCTAATGTAGTGTTAAAGTAAGAAGAAGGGGAGAAGGATCATTTATGAGATGGAGAGAGTCAATCATCACGACAATGAACATGCCTTTTAGAAGCATGAAGACCCTGACAGAACACATGAAGTTCTGGAGTAATAGTCTACATGTTCACGAGTTGTCTATATTGTCTATACTGACTTGACAGAACCTAATAATATTTTTATATGCAAGGGATGTTCTTGACCTTCAGTTTGACAGTCATTTTAACCTTTCTCTGAGGCAACGTTATTTTTATTCTTTGCTTATCGAAAATAATAAAAGCACATCAAAATGTAATGACGAAGTTCTTAGCCCTGCTAGCACGCGCCAAACTGCCGACAGCCGCTAGCATAGCGCAGCCACTCATTAATGTACACTGCTAACGTAAGGTGAGGTTGCGGGATCTTTGAATCCACTTCATCTGGGCTGTTGAGCAGCAACAAAACAATTACTACAAACATGCGACACGGGGGAGCGGGAGGCTTATAATTAGACTCGGTAATTAAATTGAACTTTGTTGCTAGTTGATGAAACCTATAAAAATATCAGATGAGTCTGATCTATTACAGCGCATTGCCTCATCTGAGTAAGAGCCTATTTTTTTTATAGCGTTCATGTAACATTGATGCATGATACCACACAACCATTGGCATGTATTGGCGCAAGTCCCTGGAGATCTATTGTTGTGGTTCTTGTGCTATAGGGTCATCGTGTCATGTCCTCTAGGTTACCTTTGGGCTGTAGTTACTTATGCAGTAAACAAACAGTGTTGTTCAAAGCAATAGCAAATGTGTGAATATGTGCCAGTGCTCTCTGGAGACTTACATCCTCAAGGTGTGTCGTGACACAAATGCAGAACCAAGTTTTTGAATAAGACTCATTAGAGCCCCGCTGAAGCCCGATGCGTGTAGGCCTTGCTAATGCGCGACCAGCTGCTCTGCGCTAACCCTCTTAGCCGCAAAATGGGAGCGACTTGATCACCATACGCCGTAATTATTAATTGGCCCGATTTTCAATTTCGGACCAAGCGGCACGGGCCATGAATCAACAGACCCGGCAGTGTGAAGTTTTCCTGACCGAGTTTCCTTGAGATTTTCCATCATCACAGTGTTCATGTTCTCTTTACGATGTGCAGGAGACTTCTCGTCGCTAACTGAATCGAATGCTAATTGTGCAGGCCATTTTTGCGTTATTACTTGCAGCTCTAATTTTCCATGCATTTTTGCAGGGCAGCAATGAACCGAAGAACGAATGGCATATTGCATTTTGAACCGCTAAACACGCAAATTAAACACAATTAAACTCAATACCACTGGTTTTTCAATAGGTACCCAGTTTTTCCTAGTTTTCTTTAAGATAGGTTCTCATTCGATCAAGAGTCAGATTAAACCAATTTAAACTGGCCCTCGTACAGTGTCCTTGATGTTGGTAGCTTTACTCAGCTCTTCAGGTCAATGAAATCAGATTTTATTTATTTTGTGAGAAAGCAGGAAGAAGCCAAAAATATGACAGCACTTTTTAAGAGCAGTTGGTCCACGTCCTTGAAGAAACTGAGCTGTTTTCACCGAAGGTCCTATAGTACGTTTGCGAAGTGTCTAGTTATAGGTTATGTGCTGCCCACTGTTATTATTGCTATTATTCAGTAGCGCAGCAGCTTTTCTATAATTTTCCGTAACATTTTCTGCTGCCATTGTGATTCAAAGTTCAATTGTGCGCTTCATGAAAAGAAAAGAAAAAAAAATGTTGATGGCCAGATCATTTTTCAGAGACTACTCTCCCATTTTTCAGTCAGGCTCACTTCTGTCAAGGTCAATTCCATTAGTTTACATCATTACTTCATTCCCTACAATTTCTCTACAAATTAGCTACCCCATCTATTTATTAATAAGGGATAGACTCCCGGCATGCATCAGGCAAATGCAGCTTCATTTAATTTTCATACTTTGATTTCCTAAAAGGTAGACTGGTCCAAAGTTCACATATTTGGGTTACATAATTGAATCTCTTGGTTACATAATATTTTTCGATATTCTGTGTTTGTTCGGTTTCAGACTGGCTAGACTTTTTCTTCACAATGTTTGCCTTCGCTTTGTAGTCCATTATCAGGGCCTGGGAATGGAATTAGGAAGGCATTTCACTTTTCCGTAACAATAATTGAAAAAGAAAAATAACTTTGAGTATGCTCCATGTTGCATGTTTTTGAGCGGTCCTGTAATCTGCCAGTATGATTTCCTCATACGCTTTTCTTAGTTCGGCATACCATAATATTATTCATGTTAGCGGAGACTGTTCAATGCATAATACTACCGCGAACAGGATGGAAAAGCAGAACGATCTGATCACAGCATTAGACACGTAGAAGCAAGGTGATGCTGATTCTTGTCTCCATCTGATATTCCTCTGTTAGTGTTTCATTAATTCAACATTCTTTTTGTGCTTACTTGTCTTCTGCCGGTTCCATTCTATCCACACAGTCTACATCATCATTCCCTTTCTACCACTGAAAGAAAAATCATTACCCAAATAATCTTGTCATTTGCCATTCGGACCCTGTGTCATGTAAATCAGTTAACCTTGAGACTCGAGATGTTCATGCAACTATCTTGTTTTTAAAAAAATTGAGTTGGATGGGGTGCCTGTTGTATCAGAGGATACATGCTCACAGAAGCAACGTTTTTTTAAAGGACAAATCCACATTTCTGAACTGAGGGAGGTAACCAGATGAAGCTCTTGTAGCCAAAAGCTGGGTCAGAACATCAGCCTAGAACCCTGGAGATGTGAGACCACACCGCCACTGAACCAAGGTCATGCTTGACTGTCTAGAGTCTCTGCTGCTGCGGCTTCCCAATATTGCAACTGCACCTATAAAACAAACTAATTACCAGGACTATGGATCCATCACCTAAACTAGCACAAAGGTAGAGGACAATAAATATTAAAAGAGAAATTCTTTTAGATACCTTTTATGTGTTTTTATTTATTTTTACATTTTGTATATCTACCCAATCATATATGACAGCAATCTAGATTTGAATGAAGTGTTTGCGTTGAAAATGAAATTGTGTTATATATTTGCTGTCGGATTCTTTGCAGACATATCGACTTTTGAAAACCTATAAGACCGCTTATGAGGTCCAGAGCAGCGCGTGGGCTGTAGGGCTACTGCTTCGACTTTTATGAGCAACTCTCAAAAGCCATATATATATTATTTCAACAATGCTGAGCCCAGCACATTGCAAACAGCCAAGGGGCAACGCTAAGATAATTAGCACAATGCCATTTTAACTCTGCCCAATGTTACCCCACCCTTTATGGCGGAAAAAAAAAAATCTGCCATCACTGCAAACCTCTAAATGGGTCTTCTGAAGGATGTCCCTCCCCAGAGAAAGAGCTTCCTGACACCCAGGAGAAATAAACGTCTTGGTTGCCCATGCTGCTGAAGACGTCACCGTGGCTGGAGCTCCGGCGTGGCTGCGGCCCGTCTCCGCGGTGACTGACTCACGGGGGCGTCCTTATTCTACCATACTCATCTCCCACTTATTGGAAAGCACCTAATTGATGGATGAGGACTTTATGGAGCATGGCAGGAGTCGTTATGTCTGTGATTTTCCTTGAAATGTATCTGTCATGCAGCTCAAAATTGAATAGCCATTTTCGGACCCCAGTCAGAATGCAGAACTGACGGAGGGGGCCCTGAGGATGGGGGATGAATGATTAATGCAGTTTACAGACAGGATACATACCCCCCACCCTCGATGCCGACGTTCCTGGGGTTCAGCCCGGACAGATCTAATGAAAAAGGACGACGTGTTTTCTGTCTGTCCTTCTGGGCCCTCTCTCGATGAATTCTCTATTGACAAAATGTGCTAATGAAATGTCACCTTGGACAGCTAGCTTAAAAGATGGATGCGCTGTAACTTTTACACTTTAAGTTACCCAACATTCCTTCTGCTTCTTACTTAGAAATTAAACCCTCCACCATTTATGTGGACGCTTGACGGCCTGATGTAGCTCTCTCTTCAGCAAATTCCTTCCCCCTAATATTACATTAATGTTACCAACTGCACATTTCCAGTAGGAATCAAAGTTAAAGGTCATTTGTCACTGCAGACACAGCAGGAAGGGGAAAACTCAATGAAAATGCCATTGTTGCATTCCATTAGCTGTGGTGTTACCTACGCTCGGTGCCCATGGGCTGGAGCAAAAGCTCACAGAGCTCTAAACACTGCAAAATAGGGGAAAATTAATGACATTTGAAAGGGCTAGACACAAACGGGAAGTGAACATGCGAGAGGAATTCAGGACTCAGTATCTGTCAACAGAGTAACTACGTACCTGATGAGCTAGGCCTATTTCACATCTCCTCAAACAGCAGCAACTGATAAATATAAAAATTAGAATTTCTCTAACACTGGGATTCTCTGAATTGTTCTGTTTCATTAGCCCACAGTCTTCTAAAGTTTAAATTATAAGGCATTGTTAAGGCAGAAAATGGAGAGTGTATTTAGAGTTATTTAGAAAATGACACAGGCATGTTTTTGTTACAAAAAAACAGCTTGTCTTGGCCTGGTTTGGACAGCGGTCTCCAGAAATGCACATTGTGAATGTAAAAACAAAGCGGCAAAGCCAAAAACCTTAACGAGACAATACCGCTCAACAGAATGTGGTGCGGTGAATCCCTGTGGGGGGGGGGGCTGAAGGACTGAGTCATGCGGCGCACATGTAAGTGGTGCACTGTGGATTATAAACAGCGGGTATCAAACCCATTTGCAAGAATCCGTAAGCCAACTCAGGGACCCCGGCACGAGTTCGTTTTGACCTTCCTGTAAAAAACCTGGACAACAACGAACAAATCAAGAGTTTAAAAACAAAAAAGAAAAGTGAAGGAATGGAAAAAATGTGGAAGCGGCAGCACCGCACAACAAGGAATATGCAAATTGGCTTTGTTTATCATTCTGGAGAAAAACCAAGCTTGGCAAACAAACGTCGTTATGCTTTTGTGGCAGACCATTTTATTCGTTTACAAACTGCTCCCTCGCTTTAATTGCAGTCATTTACATTCAGCGGGAGAAGGAGCCATATAATAATTTGACATTTTTATTATTTCCAAGCATCACGGGCTTCTTAAAATTGGAGATCACACATGCATCCGGGTGCCACGGTTTTAAGACTTAGGAGGGACAGGCAAGCCGTTTCTGAGGAGAAGAGGCAGAGATGGAAGGCTGCGCTTTGTGCCGCACGGCCGATGACGGGGAGGCCCGCCCACCCCAGACGATAAGAGCGCCACCCGCGATCTCTGATAAGGATCGCCTATCTTCTCCCTGTCAGGGAGGCGCTAACGAGCCAGAAACTCAGATGTCGTTTGTGACGGGGCGCCATTTCCTGACGCTCCGCCGACACGCGTTGTTTAACACGTCCGCGGTGACTTGGAAGCCGCCGCAATGTGGGCCCAACGACCTCACTGAGGAGCTCACAGGGAATCTCAGTTGCCATGTCAGATGCTGCGCAGTCCAATTAATCTCTTCTTTACACCTGAGGGGTGAAAATATAGAGCTGACCTGAAACAGGAATATGAGCAACTGCCCAAGGATATACGTTACACATGGCACTCAACAGGACGTGATGTGTCAGGTTTGTTGAGGGGTTGTTTGAGACACTTACACTTTGATATTTATATTCAATGCACCATCACATAATTCCCCTGCTGTGGTTTTACTGGTGTTACTGGTACCTCACTGATGTTCGGAATTATTACTTCCTCATGTTTGGTGGACACAATTAACATCTCCCAAAACACGTTCAATCTACTAACAAACCTTCTTAATTTTGCTTAAATTACATATTTATACATATATAAGTTATGCAGTATAAACACAAAAATGGTCCTTTAGCAGATAATTCTCATGGTGATTTGTTAGAATTACCCTTTGAAATGAAGTGTGCTTTCTGATTGCAAACCACTTTACTGGCCTTTGCGTCCCTCACATTTAGGCTCTGCTGGGTACTTAAGTCTGCCCAGCCAGCCCCCCCCCCAAAGTAAAAACAAAGAAAAAATGAATAAAGGACACATGACTCCGTTTTAACATGGAGGCAGTGGTGACATCTATCCGGGGTCTAACGGGGTCTCTTTTGGGCTAATTTCCTCCACAATCCGAGGCTATTATCGCAGCTTGAAGCCAAATAAATAAGAAGCGCTTGTGCGCTGTGAGCTGATCCATATTGATCTGGCCCACTCCCCTCCTCCTATGTTAATGGAGCATGGGGCCCCTGCGTGGCTTTCACCGTGAAGTACAGGTGGTGGGGGGTGGGGGGGGTGGCTTTACTGCTTTCCATTAGGCCTATTAACACCAGTGAGTGCCACGCCCGCCTGCCCCCCCTCCAGAAACAGCAGATGAAACGGGGCCTGTCATGCTGTTGCATAAAGAGCACCCACCCTGAACGAGGCAGTGCACTGGTGATCAGGCTCACTGGATGCGAGCAGTTTGGACAAAACGTCTTTCCAGTGTCAGCTGGCCTGTGTGTATTCAGCATCTGGCACCCAGAGTTGTGTCATTTGCTGACATTTCTCCCCTGATAGTGACTGCACCATTATTATCAATAATAAATCATTTTATACATGTGTATATACATATATTTAATGAGTTATTATTTACATATATACATATACAAAGCCATATGTATGATATATATGTACATATAGCTGTCATTTACATTTATTTACTAGACACTTTTATTTTTATATTTTTTATAGATATATGAGAAAGCAGAGTTAGAGAGGCCCGGGGGCAATTGGAGGTTACTCTGCTGGCTCTGAGATCGGAAGCCACGACCTTCTGATTAAAGGCAGAATGTCCTAACCCACCATAAAGAGTGGGCCTGGAGCCTATGTGAGGAAGCACACTGCAAGGAAATGCCCTTGAACAGAAATCCACACAGTATATGCAGTACTGGGCAGGGCTGCCCGTATTATTGCTACTATTATTAATTAACTCTGAAGTTGACTATATCGCCAGCGGGATATGACAGAGATTTCGGTTTTTGAGAAGTATGTGTTTGAAGTTGATTTTAACAAAACATAGAATAATAACATTCTAAGTGGTCTCAGAGTATAGGTGCTGAGTTTGTGCTGAATAAAAGCACATGTAACACTTTGGGATAAATGTTTTGTAGATAGGTGAAATATTTTAAAATGTCACGGCATGTCAGACTACCCCGAAAGTGGGTGAGAGGCCTCAGACTCCAGAGGGTTAATACTACTTACTGCTACTACTACAATAATAATAATAATAATAATTGTTATTATTATTATTATTATTATTATTATTATTCAGTACAGGTCACAGTATATTATGTATAGTTATTGTTGTTTGGGGGTTGTTCAGGATCTGACATTTCTTTTAAATTCAGCTCATTAGGGGTCTCATCGATCATTTTATCAATTTCCATATTTTAGAAGCAGATCCAATATTCCTAAAAACGTCTCAGTATCCCTATACATCCCGGAGGAAAACAGTGACCCTTGTGTTATTCAGCACCTGAATCCTACCTGCATTAATCAAATGGAAAGGAGAGCACCATATTTTATCGATTGTGTTGCTGCGGTGATTCTGAGCCCGTATCAGTTACATGTTCCTTGTGGGTACTTCCTCTGCTCAGAAGTTTGCAGATAAAGATTTTCTGTGTTATTTCAGCACCAGTACTGGATATAGCACAGGAGGGCTCGTAAAGGTTTCTCTGCCCTTATATCCTTGGATTAAAAACATCACTCATACACCTGCTGTGTTTATGTTATCCCTGAGATTACTCCCAAGGACAAAATTCTGCACCAGTTGCTCAGATTCTATTGCTCAAAAGGTGTAGGTTAAAAAGTTAAAAAGGATTAGCCAAAGGTATCTCCACTGGGACTTACAGCTATGCAGAATTTTTATATTTTATAGATTTTTAGGCAAATTTTAAAGACACCAAGGAAAGATCAGTTATTTTAAAGGCATCGAGGCAGTAAAACGAGGTTTTTCAGAATCAATCCACTTCCATCTGCACAGTCCTCATAGACACATGAAAATGAATGGGTTCAGATTCACTCCCCTGATCCTGTTTCTTATCGTCACAGGCAGTCAATACAAGAAACTCCATTTAAATCTTAGTATTTTTTTTCATTATCATTAAACCCATAAAGCAGGCATACTAATGATTAATCGGCCTCAGTGTCGTCGGTCTCCTCTCGGAAAGATACGTAAAGTCGCCCATCTGAGGAATCCATACGCAGATATTGCAGCAAGCGGTCCCATCTGACTGCATCCAGTTCTCAGATGTTCGGCATTAAATTCCGCCCTCGTCTTTCCTGTTTGCGGACTACACCTCCCTATTTATAACCCAGGGTATAAATTTACCCCCATCCGTCGCCACGACACCCGTTCCTCCAGGTGCAAAGTCAAGAAGTAAGTGCACCTGTATTTGTACACAGGAACCTGGAACAGTATCAGGTACCAGTCACACGACCGAGCCTACGTCTCTATGCAGGAGGGTTAAGTTAGGCAGTAGGAAAGAAGGGATTCAAGGCTACATCAGCACCAGAACATGGTCAGCCTGTGTCTGCCAAAGCTTTAAAAAGCACACAAATATTTACACACATTCATTTATACATATGGATTATAAAAGCTGTACGTTTATGCATATTCATTGTTAGCTATATTATGTAAAATATTTATTGTGTTTATAGATATTTAAATATACCAATAATAGTTAACATATTAACCATGAAGGCCGTGAATAGCATAAACATCAAAGCATAAACCGCAGGCTTGACTCAGGCGTTGTTTTTGATACTTGGCCCCGTGATTCATTTTAGTTTCATAGCCAATCAGCAGTGTTGTGTTATGTTCAGTTTATATAAGAATTGTAAAATGAAGACTAAAATCTGCTGGCATTCGTCACACGTTTAGTCAGACTGTAAGTCATGGCCCAGCGACAAATGGATGTATTTAATGTGACAGCTGGATGGAGAGCCCGCCATAGAATTTTCTCACGAACAGTTACATTTCTGATAAACACATCACATTACACACCCGTGCCATAAGGAAATGCATGCCCTCAACATGAATCTCTCTTCTTTTTCATTAAGGGCCAGCGGTCTCCAACCGGGGTCGAATTCATCCACTGAGGTCTTGAAAGGAGAACTCGATCTGTGGCAGCCGGGTCGGTGTCTATAACTTTATGGAACTGTCTAATAAATTATATATGGGCCAGTTCTGAATCAATATCAGAGTATCCAGGCTCTGAATCCAATGCAGGGTTCATTGTAGTTGAATAATAGCAATAAGTGGGACTGTACTCTATTAAATAATAATAATAATAATAATAATAATAATAATAATAATAAATACTAGCAAAGTAAGGTTGGTCTGCCAGCAATTCAGAAAGAAGAACGCACATTTTAATCTAAGTCCCTTTCAAAGGCTTCCGGCACAGAGATTAAAGTAGAAGGACATTAAAACAACGTGCCAGTTTCATCATAAAATTCATAGTAGGGTGGCATTCTCGTCCCTGTGCAAGTTGCCGTTTGTCAGATGATTCAACGTGTGTTTCCTCGTTAATTAATTGCTGCTTTAATGAGGGTATAAAGCAGCTGTTATTCCTAGAAATATTTTGAATAAAATATTTTATGGTAGAACATTAATCATAAAATGGATTTAATTTTGATGAGATTACAGCACAATTATGAATAAAAATTCCACAGAAGAATATATATAATTTCTACAAGCAATTGCAAAGATGCAAAAAAACTTTTAATAATAACTACAAATTAATCCTAAGATTATTTAGTCAGCAGTTGCAAGAAGCCTAATATTGCACACTGGTCATATTTATGTGGACCTTTTTCTGGAATAAGATATCACAAGGGGCATGCATGCGTGAAAACAAACTTGCTTTACAGAACAAAAATGAAGCATTTTATGATTACCGCTGGAATGGGTCACTGCGTTGATAATGCAACCATCGTGTGAATTTCTCTGGAGAAAAACCAGTGACACTGGTATTGCCTCTAACTGGACATATTCATCATTTCTTTCCACATATTTTCTAATCAAGTTGCATTTCGTTGTGCAAGATTGCAAATGGATCAACTCATTGACTAAATTAGTGTCAGTCTGATTTTACACCGCTGACAATATGATGGATTAAGGCCCTCTGGCCTTGGTCAGTGCCCCTTTTAATTGGTTTGTCTAAATGTTTTATGAAATCAAGATAAAATTCAATCAGTATTCTGTGCTGCTGACTCATTCTAAAAACGGGGGGACGTTTTGATTAATAACGTGAGACGGGAGTTCTGGGGCGAGAGGTGTGCAAAAGGCAGCGACGGCTCAAGGTTAAACTATAGCGGAGTTGTGCTGGTCATCTCAAAGACGCCAAAGTCTGAAAAAGTGTGACACGCCCTCCCCAAACACTGCAGACAAACAGTTAGGCCAGTCAGAGGCTTGGTCACATGGTCTGTGGCAGCGCTTTCACGAACGTACATTCCACGTCCCCCCTAAAAGTCCGCATTTTGATATCACTTTGTACATTTCATTTAGCCTGGCGTTTCAGGGATAGACTCAGTCAGAGGCCGAGCATGCGTCTTAATGTCCGTGACTTCCGGAATGGATGACACAGCAGCACGCAGCAGAAATGGATCTCGGAAATCTGCCTCCTTCGGGCAGAATGAGGTCTGCGGTGAATCGGAGATTCACTAGAACCGCCTCCTTTGGTTTTAGAAGTTTTGATTTTTTTTCTACTGATTTTAAAAATATCTACGGTAAAAAAAAAAAAACAAAGAAACGGGACGTCCTAATGTGCTGTACTTCAGAGTAGATTTCCGCAGGTATTTCTGTCATACCTGCAAAATCTCAGTCAGGTTAGTTACAAACAGGAAAGGGTGAAACTATGTGCAGTATGTTAATTTGAAGGACAAGGCAATATTGTAATCACAGTTTTTTCAAGTGAGACTGAATATGCTCTGGCAATTCAACACAAGTGAAGGATGCAGACAAATGTCTATGTGGCCCAAACAAAATGTTACAAACCAAAGCTATAAAGATAGAGTGAATGGAACTCATTACAGTTAATTACGTGAAACTGACCATCTATCCACAAGTTACAATGAATAGGTACTTTAATTGTATGTGTACTTTTCACTTTACATATAACAAAATGGTCTAATTGAGCTGTCTGAACTCACCTGCTTAAACAAATGGGTGATTCACTGAAAATCTGCCCATAATTATATTTTATTATGTTCTGTAACTGCTTATTAATTGCTTGTAAAGGATGTTCATGGTGTTTTCATTCAGATTATAGCCGTGACCAAAAGTTTTGAGAATGACAAATATTAATTTTCACAAAGTCTGCTGCCTCAGTTTTTATGACGCCAATTTGCATATACTCCAGAATGTTATGAAGAGTGATCAGATGAATTGCAATTAATTGCAAAGTCCCTCTTTGCCAT
>JAODKC010000016.1:10314525-10335246 GCA_026777985.1 Mormyrops attenuatus
TGGCGTCGCCCCCCCCCGCCGCCGCTCGCCCCGCCCGCGCCCCTCCCGGGCGGCGGGGCCGGGGGGGGGGGGGGCGGGCGGCCCCCCCCAGCAGCGATGGCCAGCAGACACCTGTTCGGAGCATGTGACTGGTACTCAGACCTCCCGCTTGGGCACGGGGGCCGTAGGCTGCAGAGGGACACTACTGACATGTGTAGTCTGTCGTGCATGTAAATCAACAGGCAAAGCTTTACTTGGGAGACCCTTCTACCAAGAAAACTAAAGATCATCTCACTTCCTCAGCAATGCAGGTAGGGCAACTGCTTATTCTGCATATAGCTAGAGATGGCTATGTTTCTGCCTGCACATAAACATTCTAATTTGATTATATGGTTTTGTTTGTTATCGTAAATTATATATATTTTTCTTCACAACTTGGTATGGGCCCTCAGCAGCCGCCTGTGTCTGGTCCTGAAAGCAACATACATCAGCCAGTCTCTGGAGTAGCTGGGGGTTAAAGGTCTTGCTCAAGGACCCAACAATAACATCACTCTGCTGATACTGGGATTCAAACCAGTGGACAGAGCCTCCTAACCCACTGAGCCACACCCTGGCCCAGAAATATTTAGCTAACTGGAGCCTTGAATCCAGATCGTTCATCACATCAACAGTTCAGCCCTAAGCTTTAAAACGCTTCAACTAAGATATAACAGAAAATCAAACAAACATTGTGTGGGTATGAATACAGGATCAACCCAGTGGCTAACATGAGTATGTTTATATATTAACAGAAAACTAACCAAAAAAAAATAGTGTTTGTGCAATAGAAATGTGTAGAAAAATAAAAAGCATGCTATGATTACAGCGAGCTGAGAATTAGCCTAGGCAATTATCTGAAGGTTAAACTAAGAAGCCTTGCTTTTTAAATTGAAAAGAAAAACAAGTATATCTGTAGCCGTGATGACAGAGCGCCTTCTCTTATTACAATAGAAATAGAATTGTTTGATTTTTTGTTTGAAACGGGTAAAGTTAGATGGTGTGTCCAATGAGAAGTCAGAATGTATTGAATGCGTGTGTCACCCTAGCCTTTGAATTATTACAACTCTTAGACTAGCATAATATTAGTCGCATCTTTCTGTTTATTTGAGAACATAATTTTTGTATGGTAACTGGAGTCCAGCCAGGGAAGGCACATTCCAAATACCATTCTAACATGTTGAACTCCTGATATCTGACTCTGATATGTGAACATGATATTCAAAAAGCACAATGGAGCAGAGTATAATGGATCATAAGCTGAAACCGCTTCCATCATAAATGCACTCTCTGTGCCTCCAGCTTCCGCCACACTAGAAACAGAGAGTTTACTGAGAGCTCTTAATGGATTGCGTTATTTAAAAAGCCACGCGTCTCACAAAGGCAATTTGCTGTATCCAGAATAGCGCCATGAAAATGCATCTTAGCGTACCTCCATAGCATGAGCTCAGTCTCCATGGCTGTTATTTCGGGCCGGCGGGGGTCGATTCGCCTGCTTTTTCGCTTGACACGCGCTGCATTTAGACTGTAAAGTGACACAAGTGTCACTTCCTCAAAGTGCAATTAGCCCCCCAATGCAGACGCGGAAGCTCTACTTGTTGCCGGGGGGGGGGCTCAGAGAACAATTTAAAAAGTGCATGCAGCGCCTAGTGCCTTTGCATTGCAATGTCACAGGAGTCAGCGGCAAGCCTGTTAAGGGGTGTGCTGCGGCGGAGAATGTTCCGGAAGGAGCGGTGGCCCATTGAAGGGGACCCTAATTAAAATTCTGAGTCGGCGTAACCTTCAGAGTCCCCACGTTTAAACGTCATCACTTCTTCCAGAAGATGTGGCAAATTAAATCAGGGATGAGCCGGGACAAGCTACGGGAGACAAGCTCAATACAGATGACTTATCTGCTCAGACAAACGAAATCAGTGTCCGTTTATTCCCGTGCAATGGCACCGTCGTTTCCTAAACTCACATTTAGGGGTCAACCTAATTTATATCGAACTGTGTTTTATCAAGAAACTTTTTCGTTTTCGCCCCCGACTTGGCAGATTCTACTGTAGCAAGAAAGAAAAAATGCAGGATATGCAACACAGCAGGACGGTTAAAAAAAACTATATGACATCAATTGGCTTTGAGCTAATTTGAACTGTTTTACACGATTCGTCTCACCCAGCAGGTAATATTTTATAAATAATCCTCTTAGTCATTCTTAGTCATTGAATTCATTACAAAACTTATATTATATATGTATGTATTACACACACACACACACCCATGCACACTTCTGTATACTGGAGGGAGGTAGACCTAATTATCACTTCAACTGCTTTCTGCTAATAAAAAAATGGACACAAATGAAAATATACCCTATTTGATAAAAAGGCACCTCTCTGGAGAGCGGAATAGCTTTACTGAGAGCCGCTGTGCATGTACAAACAACCCAGTTCTGACCGAGCCTTTGCACGCAAACACAGACGTAATCCCAGCACCTACAGCATAATCCATTCCTGTAGCGCACTGGTGTACCTAGATACACCCACATCCTAGGTACTCCACAGGGCTGTGGGGGTGGGCTTCCTTAGCTGAGCTTTATGTATTCAAGGATTGAAATTATCTGCTATGATTTAAGAGGGTTATAAAAGAATAAGTCTTTAAAGTGAGCTCTGTCAGAAAATGTCATGGGACCCATCATGCTGCTAAAATGGTTTTGGCTCTTTTCTCTGAAATAAATAAGGAAATGAATAAATAAATAAACAGATGTGGACCGATCTGCCCTTGTAAGAGGAACTGGAAGGGCGTCCCGGCCCACAAGCACGACGGCTGAGGCCCAATTCGATCTAACGGACCCGGTTTGGAAAAAAAAAAAAAGACATGATATGATGTTGGAAGTTGTGAACAGAAGAGCACAATTCATGCACAGAATATGCTTTCAGATGAGTAGGCTGTGAATGAACTAAAAGAGGAGAGCCTTTCAGAGATGAACAAGAACAAGATGTAAATGTAAGACCACGTAAGTGATGTAACCATAGTGTGGGATACGGCAAATGATCCATGATTGTCGAGCAAAATGCAAAAACACACAGGATAAAAGCACACGTGAACAAAACAAGCAAATATATAAAATCTGCATTACAAACTGGATTTTTTTACATTGCACGTTCGTTAAATGAGCTTGATAACAATGCAAGGGGAATTATCAGAACAAATGTCAGTAAAGAGTAATAGAATACAGTAAATGACAAAAATACAGCCAATTCCCATTAAAAATCCTTATAGTATAGCTGTGAATGCACATTTTTTGTTTCCATACCAAGCCACAATTTCCAGCTGGGAGTCACACCGGGTGTGCTTACAAATGAATAAGAAACAGGAAGCCAATATTACGAAATAACTTCTAAGTCACCCAAAAACACAAGGAACTTGAAACATATATTAACATTTTAACTATATAATGAAATAAATATTGCATTATTCCTAGAAATGCACCAATCCGATATTCACATTGGTTTCGGCACCGATCCAGACCTGTTAGACGGATCGGGTATCGCCCATATATGCGGCTGATCCGCGGTCGATACTTACTTATTTCGTTTTCGGCATTTTGTATAAAGTTAGTACCTATTTCGTATTAAATCTATTTCCACAGCAGTCGCAGGACAGCTCTTTCTTATTTTCGATGTGTGTTTTGCGGCATATAAGCTGAACGTTAATACAGCCACTCAGTCTATTTGCCACTCAGTGGGTGTGAGCACGGTGACTTCCGCTTCTGTGATGTCATGCGCATGCCCTTCGCAGTACGAAGAGCATAAGAACATCAGATTAGAGGGTGACAGCAAATGTGACTTGCCTGCTTGCAAAGCAAATTAACGAACATGTCTGCAATTTAGACGTATTATACGCTTTAAACAACTAATACGACAGCGATTTGCAATCTTTGTAAAAGTTTTGAGTGGTGGAAGTAGCGTTAAATCCCACTAAACAAAGCGCGCGCAATTCTGCGAGACAAGCGAGTAATACAAAAAAAGGCAGCGGATGATTTGGGAGTCACTAGCTAAGCTTGTATTGCACTCGCTACAGCTTGTGATACATGAGGGGCTGCTATTGCAACAAAGTGTAAGTGATGCTGTTGCCAGTGGGAGAAACACTGTGGGGCATTTTATGCATACGCCACTTAAATGTTACGCATTCGCCACTTAAATGTTACGCATTCGCCACTTAAATGTCAATAATATACAAAGTATAAATACTTATATATATTATATATATACCTTTATTATAAATAAAAGGAGCTCTTGTAGTGGAATCTGTATCGGTATCGGCAGGATCGGAACTGAAAAAATATGGATCAGCCCACCCCGAATTATTCCTTTGTGCTGATTCATATTTTATGGGTGGGAATAATTTTAAAGGAAAAGGCAGAAGCATAGATATAAATAACATAGATAGGCAAAGATAAAGTTAAAACAACACCAAATTTGAATCTCTCTGCGATTACTTTTTCTAAAATATTTGTGATCATCACATAAAGATGGATTTGATTACCAAAATTCAATAGGTTGTTTCAGTTTCGTTAGGTTCACTTTACATTTTCAATCAATAATTATATGAAAGTTGATGAACACTTTGTTATACAGTGATTACAGTTTGATAGTATCAGTCCGACAGTGCCTAAAGCATGACCATTCCAGTTGGGAGAGCTTCTACAGCAGCTGTTTAATCTTCAGGATTACAAAAGACACCCCAACAGGAAAACCTCATGCATAGTCCCTGCCCCCAAGACAAGATGTTCCAGTACCCCTAATCATCATAGGTCAGTGGCACTGGCATGCCATATTTTGAAGATGTTTGAGAAGCTGGTCCACCAGAATCTCTGAGCACTGGTGAAGGATTTCCTAGACCTACTACAGCTTGAATGTGTGACATATCAAGGTGTGGAAGATCCTATCCTGGAGTACTCCACAAGCAGGCATCCAGACTACATGATGAAACACTCCCCCACCCCACGTGGCAAATGTTATCGGGGGGGAGGGGACCTTGGCTTTGTGCTGCCGATGGAATTTGACCTTGAGGAAAAACACTTTGGGACTCTCCTATATGAACTTCATAGGATATAATCACACCTAGACAAGTCTAGCAACGCCATTTAACTCCAACCAGCCTTGTATGCAAGAGGAGAAGATCAATGTGAAGCAGGTTGAGAACACCATGGTTACTTGGATCAAAGATTGCCTTGCCTACAGGCCACACTTCATCTGCACTGGTAACAGCATACCTGACGTGGTGCTGAGTAACACAGGGCTGCCATCTTCTGAAGTTCTCTGATGATTCTCAGATTGTGGGATGTGTCAGTGAAGGAAGAGGAGTACAGTAGTCGAGTGGAGAGTTCTGTTGGGTGGTGGACATCAAGGGGAGCAGGGAGCCACTGACAGGCGTCACCATTCAATGAGAGATTGTACAAATGGCAAAGTGATGTGAGTCCTGTGGTGTCTACATTAATGACAGGCCAGGCCGCTGTAATGACGCTGAGGAAGTCTACAAGAAACTGCAGAGTAGGCTGTTTTTTTCAAGGGTCTCAAGTCCCTGACTGTGTGCAGCAAATTGCTACTCATGTCTTACAAGTCCTTCTTTGCCGTGTCATGTTATTCACTCGGGCTTCCTGGGGATAAAATAAGGTGAAAGGATGATAGCTCTCTCACTGGACAGAATCTTGACTGCGTCGGACCAGCGGTGGAGGGAAATATGGTATCTGAACTGTAACCCAGTTTGAAAAAATTAGGCTTATGCTCTCAACATTGAAGTGGTATATTTACATTTAGGAGACACTTTTATCCAAAGCAACGTGCGATTGAGGGATCAGGGTCAGCCAGTCCCTGGAGCAATTTAGGTTAAGGGCTTGGCTCAAGGGCCCAATGGTGAAATCACTCAGGCAACTATGGGATTTGAACAAACAACCTTCTGATTACTGGCACAGAAGCTTTGTGTAGTCTCCCATACATGCACAAGTGAAGGCTTTAGATGCCCCTTTGTACCTACTGCCTACTGTACTCAAGCCCACTCAGCTCAGAGGACACCAGCTAAGCTCTCGGTGAATCATCGCCAGCAGCGGCTGGTAGCTAAGAAAATTGATAAAGGTCAGAAGATAATACATTTTACAATATTACAATAGTGAATTTTTCCAAAGAAGAAAGAAAATGTGTTTTTAAATGACAATACCATTTTAGTAATGAGTTATTTCAAAAGTACTTGTTTCATAATTTGATCTCAAAAATAAAGGAGATACAACCTTCTCTACCTCTATGGACCAGCCGCCTCTGCTCATCAGGGTATTGATTCACCTGAACTGTACTGTATAATATCTAATTAATTAATCCTTTGTAGTAATATACTGCTGCTGTCATCCAGTGAAAACTGTCACAGTTGTGTAATCAATATTATCATTGCCACATAATGAATGCAGTCACAATTATCATTGCAATACAATAAAGAGTGTCACCATAGCATTACAAATATATGCACGCATATAGAAATGGTCACCTTTATCTGACTGTGTTAATGTGTAAATGAATCCATGAATTGTGCTGCATGTGTGTCCCTGTTACCTCCCCGGGAGATGGCGTAGATCAGGGGTAGGCAGTGTCATCCGGAAAAGGCCACTGGGTTTGCGGATTTCCGCTGCAACTCACTAATTAGATTACTAATCAGAGGACTGATTGGCTGAAGAGTCCTCACACCTGGGTTTGAACAGCTGACCTAAAGGTTATCCCAAAAACCTGCATACACAGCGGCCCTTTGCGGGTAAGGTTGTCTACCTCTGACATAGAATTTATTTTTCATTTTTTAAACACCAAAGGACAAATACAGATCAGCATATTGTTTCAAGCAATGACACACTTTGAATGAAAATGCAGACATTATTACATTTATTGTGATCATTATTAACGTTAGCATTTCTGATAATTGCTCAATATGTGCAATAACGGGAGCGGCACTGAGGATTGAGTGTGTTTCTACAAATCAAAACCACAATCATTAAATCAACTCCATTTTGAAATTGATAGCTAGACAGCCTACTTACTTATTATATTCCACAACCAGCCCAGCTTAAAAAGCTTAGAGTAAGTTATCCTTTGTAGACGAAAAAAAGCACTTATCGCTAATGTCTTCACAAAGTTTTTCCTGAAGTAAATTATTAATGGTCAAGATGCGTTGAATTCGACATAGATTCCAGAAGCATCTTCTGGTTAATCACTTAAATGGAACTGTCTTCCTTTATCAGCTCCAAGCCAAAACAATAATTATGACATATACGCTCAGTTATACTCTGTAATCACCCCGTAAATACCCATAGTAATTACCTACAAATGGGCCATGCATTAGTAAAATGTGATTTATGAACTTGTCCAGTCCAGGCATAAGCAGGACTTATCAGTATATGCTGGGTAAACTGATGAGATTTATCCTCATGTTTACTAGGATTACTTTATTAATAAGGTTGTATTAATTTCCTCTAGATAAATCAACAGAGTTCTAATAAAAATACTTGCTCACTGTTGAAGCATTAAGAAAAATTAGAAAAATAACCCCACAAAAAACCATCCACCTCCTATTTGTGATACTGCTCTCAGAAGCAATGAATGAAACTCTGCGTTTCTGAAAGCTTTTTCGCATTAATGCGGTATGCATTTTAGAATAAAAGTTCAACGTGTCTTTCAGGTGGAACGTACAGTACTGCCGTCTGCCAGCAGATGCAGAACGACTTTCAGCTAACGAGAAAGACATGCAGCTGCGGATTTCCTCCTGTAAATACCTTGCCTGGCATTTAGCATCAGCGGAATCCCTTCGAAGATAGTGATGGTGGGTACCGCTGATGTTCCAACAGTTACACAGCATCAGAGTCAGCCAATGTCCCCATTTTAGTTTTTTGTTACCTGGGAGAACATTTGTCAGCAAGTGCGAAGCAGCATTCTTGGTCTACTGTCACACAGTTCAAACGGGCTGGTCTGTGAGCACTGCCTTTGCCAAATGTCACTGAAATATTACATCAAAATGTAACAAATGAAACACTGCAGAAGTAAATACGTGAAAATACATCAAATACAGCCCGTTGTGATTCAAATGTCAGTCTGCCACAGGAAAGAGAGTGACGCTAAGAGTGTCACCGGCTGGCCGAGACTGCTACGATTGCAACGCTGTTGCCTTGTGTCGCTATCGCATCTGAGCAGCTACCATAAGGTTAGGCACATATGGAGAAAGAAGTGAGAAGAATCATCACCTGCAGAGCTGTCAGATGTGGACTCGTTTCACGCTTCTGTCAGTGATGAGGAAACTTATCCAAGGACCAGCACTCCATGAGAGCTGAAGTTCACATCAAAAGCAGAAACCTTAATGTTACTGCTAAGCCAAGATCTATCCCGAAGGCTATTTGGATCACGACAACATAAAACAAAATGACAACAATCTTATGTAACCAGTTATGCAACCATTCAATTACGACTAATTAATTAAGATCTCTGCAAGAACAGACGCCAGCATGCCCCGCAGCCCACAAAACCTGGAATGTTTCACCTCTGATTTCTGAAACCTTACAAACAACCTGTTTATCTATGCCCAGCCTCACAGGGCAAGGCCTTCCAACATCCAAAGGCAATACTTTCAGAATGTCTAAGAGCCACTGGCAGCAGATCGGTTTCATACTGAAACACAACACTTTTTACCAGAATTGATTACCCTTAAATGTATAATGGGGGCTTACAGATTGCTGGATGGCTGAAAGATGTTTTGGAAGGATCTGAGGTTTCTGAACAACCGTGATAATGCAGTGTACATGTTGTTCATGATGTTCGACCAGGCGTAGTCTAACACATCACAGTCCAAGGAACCTGAAGTGTCATGTAACATTCTCTCACTGCTCACTTTTCCATAAATAATTGCTGCATTGGGCAATAATACCGCACATAAAAACAAGTGTATCATCTCACTCGACAGCCAGACATGACTACATGATGTTGCTCCTCCAAGGTTCCCCTCTTTCAAATTTCAAATAAATGCATTCGTGGTCCTGCTTCTCCCGGAATGGGGGCGAAGATGTTGCTGTGTTTGACTAATCTCTGTGTTTTTCCCTGTTGCCAGACCTTCCCATGTGATGCATTTTATGATGTCTCAATTCTAAAGAAGTAAATTGACCTCACGGGGGTGTAAGGGGGTGTGCGCATATGCCATGCAATGGACTGGCATCCCATTCAGGATGTACCCCAGCCTTGTGCCCCATGCTGCCTGGATTATGCTTCAGCCTCCTCAGGACACTGACTAAGATATGTGGTTGGTGGAAGGATGGATGGATGGATGGATGAGTGTGTATGCACCAAATATATCTGCTACTCAGTTACAGAACATTATATTTTGCATATATTTTTTAGCAGAAAAGAAACTCTGAAGATAGTTATATCCCTACAAATATAGTTTGTTATAGTGTGCACAGTGTTCGTGTCCAAAATATCTGTCCGGCTCTTGCATTTCGGAGGAACAGAAAATCTATTTTGTCAAAAAGACACAAAGCCACTGAATTTGGGTTGAACGAAAACAAAAGTGGTGGCCCGTATACATTCTGCAGTTTCGGCCAATGAACTGGAATGTGTTTAACAGAAAATAATCACAATGGACATGACAAAGGGAGAAAGCAGGAATGGAAAATGGCCACCAACAAGGCAGAGTGACTATAGAGGTTAATCTGTAGTCCACCCTGGTTAGAATTACCAATGGAAACAGGAGGTCAGGACAATTGGACAGCGACACCATCCCTTGACAAATGCGATCAGCACCGATGCTGTATGTCCTCCGGGAGGAACGGCGCAACTGAAAATCAGCGGTATTGTGGTGCCGCTCGCGATTGTGATCGCTCTTCGCAATCAATGAGTCTCCAGCAGGGTGGAAAATTATACCTCCGCGTTTGTGGAGCCCGAGATACACATTTATTCCCAAGGACAGGAAATACCGGAAAGGCATGCGAATGACCGGTTTGGCTGTTTGCAGTATCGGACATTTGCAATTTGAAGAGTCCTCTAAGGGAATACGCAGGATTTTTGCTGCAATAAAATCCAATGCATCATGTTGGGTAGTATTACAGACAATCCTTTCACTACATTTTGCCATGAGGTTATTGTTAATCATTTTCATTGAATAATAATAATAATAATAATAATAATAATGTAAAACAAACAACAAAATTATGTTGGCCCCGATTTAACAAGTCCAAGACAGTTAGATGACAAATAAGGCGCAATACTTAACAGCATATTACGCAGAAATGAGAAGTTAAAATAAAAACATAGTGGTTGCAGCCTAAAAGAATGCATGTATTGCAGGGGTCAGTGTTACGTGCGTTAGTAAGAGTGTGTGATTGTGTGCATGTGTGCACCCACTACTAGAGGTACAGTCTGTGCTCAGCAGTTTACTCTGAGTTTAGTCACTGCGGAAGAACTGATTTTTCAGTCTAATAATGTATTAATAATCTGCATATCAGTCCGGCTGTTACATATAGGAGTTGTGGCAGCATTGCTAAAGAGTAGCTTACAGTAGCTTTAGCTTCATATAGTTGCGTTTATCTCTGTTTTGCAGTGGACCTCTATCCATGTTTATCCGCGGATACCGAACAATAAAAAAGCTGCTAAGAAACACAGTTCCCGGCGGATTAAGGCCGTAAATTTACCTAGGCTGTGAATGGCTCAGTGCTGCTAACGACTCTGAATTCTAATCATAGTTCGACAAACACAGGCATAAATATTCCCTACTTTTCTGGGCGCTCTGCAACAAAAAAAAAAATTACTCACTATTTGGAATCTGAGACCCGGGGACAATAAATTTCAAACAAGGCCTTATTTGATGTTATAATCAGTTTAGCCTGCAGAGTAAAGGGTGACATTGAGCAGTTTGGCACGGTTTCTAAGTCAGAACAAAAACACAGCATTTTATTCAGTACAGCTCGGGGGACCAATACCATACCAGATATACCTCTGGAGCTCGCTTGTGTACGTGTCCGCTAAATGGCATACATGCTAATGTTGAGCTAATTGTTATTTCTCTGCAAACCGATTAGGAACCTGCAGCAGGAAATTTATCTAAGCCAGAAAAACAGCTAGCTGCAGAGCGAGGAATATGGAAAGGGCGGACACAACTAAACGGTGCCATTTCACCCAGATAACGACAACAGCAACAAAGGGCAAAAAAAAAACAAAAATAAAAAATAGCATCTCAATCGCAAATTGTTAGTTGCGCACAGAGATGCCCACCAACACAACCTCAAATGCATCATGGCAATAGCGTAGGAGATTACCCAAACATGAAGGTTGAAAGGACAGAAAACACTGGAACGAAAGCAGAGACACAAAGTGTGTACCAGCTGTAAAATGATGTTTGACAGTCAGCGGGTCCACTCTATTCGTATTTTAGGCCTTCGTGTGTATTCATGCCTCCCGATGACATGTAATGATGTCCTGCTGATTTAGGAATAACAGAAACAGGATCCATATATATTTAAATGGGTGAACAAAATCTGTCATAGTCTCAATGAGATTCCTGTAACTTCTTTTTTGTTTGCAGAGATATAAATATATATATATATTTATAATTTTCACAAGGTCCAGTTTACGTTGAAGATTTCACGGCACAAATGGACCTTCAAGATCCTTCCGGATAAGAGAAAAAATGAGTGATAGGAGAGGAGAATAAAGTGACACGGCAGTCCTCAGATGGGCTTGGGCCAGATCACATCTCCAAGGATCTGCTGGATAAGGAAGAAGCTCTGGGTGACAGATAAGGAAGCGTCAGTCTAATCCCTCAAATGGAGCCCCTCGCGCGCGTCCCAGGAGCATTCCCTGTGATGTGCTTTCCGAGGGATTGTCAATACATGCCTGGAAGCGGGGAAAAAATAACAAAAAACATCTGTCATGTCACGACAGCCAAGGGAGAGGATGGCAACTCAAATAACGGTGAGAATATGCGCCTTTCCGAAAGGATAATCATCGCCTTGTAAATCAAGACAAAACAAAATAGGGGACAATAACTCCCGCCAAAAATAGGTCTGAAAAAGTAGAAAAAATTTTGAATAGTGTTCATTAATATTTTGAGATATAACTTCTTTTCATGTAATTAAAATGGTTTGACTGTTATTAGACCCTATTAGGCTTTTAAAATGCAGGTAATAGATAATTTCACTGTAATGACACCCCCAAATGCACCATTCAATACTCATCCTGTATTAATTGGTATTTACTTGAGATTTATAATTGTAATAATCTCCCTGTAATTGTAAATGGTAAAGGCACTTTGAGATGCTGAGGGCATACTTCATTACATTTTCATTATGGCTTGTTTGGAGCTTAGATTGCCTACAATTTTTCATAATTAACTCATGTCTTTTGGCAGCGCTGCCTATTCTTCGCGTTATCTTACTTTATTTAACTATCATGGCTTTCCTGTATTCCGGGAAATTCCGTGGCCTGACACCGTGCAGAAATTTTAAGGCGAAGCCCATCAACCCAGATCTCAGCAGGGAGAGAAAATTCATACCTCGTTGTTTATTTGCTTAACAGGAGATATTATTCAATGTGACCTTTACAAGTTACGATTTTAGCCATTTACACAGATTAGATATTTTTCCAATGCAATTCGCATCCTTCTTCTAGCACAGAACCTGTGTCCTGAGGAGAGAACCTACTATCTTCCAGATACCCGCCCTGTTCCTGACCTGCTGGCATTAGCTCTGCTTCCCGCGCGATGAGTAATGGCTGCGGGGACGCCTCGCGGCGGTAATGCGCCTCTCTCCCTCTCTCTCCCCCTCTCTCTCTCAGCAGAGACACATCACTCATCTTCTAAACACAACTTACCTGGCCAGATTCAAGCTAAAAATGTCCGCGGGCCCGAGGGCTGGTGCGGAGCCAGAGGACAGGGTGGAGGACCTGGTGAGCTGCGGGGTGGCGTATGACGCCAGTATAGGTTGGGTTCCTCTCACGAACTGGACGGAAACACGGGGAGCTGCACAGATGGTCAGGGCTCATTGGACCACCTGGACTGAAGTTTTGCAGCTCCCCAGCTGAAGCGAGACTCGCTGCACCATCTGTGTGACCCTCTGACAAGCAGGATAACCTGATTTCCTTCAGACATAATGACGCTACTGAATGTGCGAGCCTTGGCTGTTTCATACCTAATCTAGGCAGATCGCGGCCGCTTCGCTAAACCTCCTTTCGACTCTCCTAAACAAATGCGACGCCTGACTGTATCTCGCAATTTCATGTTACGGGATAAACAAGATCACGGGGTGTAATGCCACTGCATCTATAAACAAAAAAAAAAAAAAAAAACACCTTCCGGGGAGAGAAGTTGAGTGATGGTATAAAAACACGCGGCAGGACGGGATATCGCGGCAGTTTAGCCGAATCGCTGTCGCATGATCTCTCAGCGCCCCTGTGTGCCATTTGGCCGGTGACCACATCAGGGCCATGCCCACATTCCCTGCATGACACTGCCCTCCGATGGGCAGAGTGAGACCCTAAGATAGCCTGGGTCTCTGCCGCGACGGCACTGCAAGCCAGTATGGGACGCCACAACCTCTGGCAAAATGAGGGGGGAATGTGGTCCATGCTGGTCCATCTTCAGTAGAACGTTTGTCAGAGGTTGAAAAGCAACGCAGAGGCCATTTTCTGTTTTCTTGGCCTCATATTTTTTATCAAATGCATATGTAGTTATCTTATTTCATACAACTTTATACACTATGTGTAGAATTTTTAATGTATCTGATCTCCTCTGAAATTATTGTTACACTGGATAAGCAGCAGTGTTTAAAAGACATCTACAGTAACACACAGAAACTAAATCTTTAAATTGGCACCTCTGTGCTCTGTAATGATTTGACTCCAGTGTCCTTCCAGTGTCGTTCCAGTGTCGTTCCAGTGCTGACATAAAACCAAAAAGCAGAGCTGCATATCAAGTACTATGTTTAAGTTTTAACAAGACTCATTATATTCATTATATATATACCTATTTGAAATCTAGTTTAAATGACCAGGATTGGTCTGAAGTCAGTTGCCAAGACAGCTCGATTAAAAATACTATCCTTGTCAATTTCAGAAAAAAAAAATCATTCAATCATTTAATAGTACACTTCCCAAACACTAATTTTAGTTCTGAAAGTCTAACAATGGGTGTTTAAGACCCTTTGTACATTACATGATACGTCAACTTAGTCGCAATAACAACGGTATTGCTGCTTATATTTCAAACTGAAATATCTATGTTTATTTTTTTATTAGTTTACTATGTTGAAGTTTCACTTTCATGTACACATAATAGTCACATATTGACTGAAAAAAATGAAAACAATTAAATTCTTTGTATTCCGGCACCTGAAAGAGACACCGCTCAAATTATGGCCAGCAACTGGTATTATGTTGCATCAAGGTGACAAACTGGGTAATCCATTTTCTACAGAACTGCCATATTGGAGCCTTCCCTGTTTCAATATAAGAATGGTAAGTAATACAGGGCTATGTTTTTAAAACTGTAGAAAAGGTCAGGGAAGATATTATAGTCTGTATGACTTAAAGTAAACAGTTAAAAGAATATTACAAATGTAAAAGTGGTGAATCACAACTTCAGCTTACATAAACAGAATAGAATAGAGATACTTTGGGTGATTTTTACAGGGCATTTGGGTTTGAAGGCCTTACGCGAGAGACAAGAGTGATACGATTACTCTGCCAGTGATGGGATTTGCACCGATATTCGTCTGGAAGCAGGCATCGCTCTGTAACCTGCTGAGTTTCCTATTGCCTCACTCATTACCCACCTTAAAGAGTCAATTAGGCATTAAATTAGGCAAGCAGTCATTTTGCCAGTGATGCGTGCCATGCATCTGCATGTCTGTCATGCGCAGCTGCAGCGCCGTCTGCCGCTCGGTGCTGGCCGGCCGATGGCCCTGCCACAGCTGTGCTCGACGGCCACCCGTGCCACATGGTACCTCGCCTCGTGGCCTCCTTGTACGTTAGCGGGTTTTCGGCAGAGGAAGAGAGAAACAAATCAGCGATGTGGGACCGTGCCAAGCAGGTGGCAAATCAGCTTCCTCATATTTTTTACTAAAACTTGGAAATTTCAACTCAGTTTATACATTTCCATACCCACTTCTCCTATGCAGGGTCATACGGGTCTAGAGCCTATCCCTACAGGCGCAAGGCAGGGAATAACCCAGGATGGGGCGCCAACCCATTGCAGGGAACTGATAGATATAGCAATTTGGCAACTCCAGCTCACCTTAGCATGTTTTTGGACTGTGGTTATCGGAACCCCACAACAACATGGAAAGAACATGGAAACTCCACACACATAGAGCCATGGTGGAGACTCGAACCCTGGTCCCAGAAGTGAGGCAGCAGTGCTATTCATTACACCTTTTACTAGGGAAAAACATTCTTTTTTTTATTTGAGCAATGTGGCCATGGAAACCCTATAAATACAGACAAAAATACCTCTCAGTGTATTCTGTAACATAATTTTGTCTTTAAAATCATTCCACGAACATTTCCTTTTGTTAGGATACAGCTGGAATTCAAAATAATCGTCAGGTATATTTGCCTTGCTGTTAATTAATTATCCATACTAAACTATGCCACTGGATTTGCCTCCCCAAAGAACTTTAGTAGTATGTAAATTAGTCGTATATCACAACTGACACAGCACAGACTGGGAAAGCAGGCAAAATGGAGCAGGACTGGGGTAAAATAAAGAGATTTAATAGGGACTCGAAGGAACAGACAGCCTAACAAGACATAACAATACAATGACTGAACTAGGGAAACAAAGTCTGACGTGGACTTAAATACACTGAACTAACGAAGACAACTTGAAACAGCTGGTAAACACTGGGAATCCACACGAGGGTAACGAGGAGGGCATGGCACAGGATGATCGGCACAATCAGGGTGTGACATCGTATTTGACCCATTCCGAAAAGTCATGATATATGTACGTTTTTCTGCAGTGGTATTCTCGGTTATTGGGAATAGCGTAAATGCAGTGTTTGTGGTGAAGCAGCTAGCTGGCTGTAATGACTGTATTTGGCTGGTGTGATGGCGTCCAGCTGGTGCCATGTGTCACCGGCACGGGATGATGATGGATTGATATTGTTAGTTTGGGTCTGGTCACATGCACATTCCTCTCTCAGCTAGGTGTTACGGCAAAATATGCTCCCCATGGAAAAACTTTTCATCAAGCATCAACAAATTCAACACAGTCATGGAGGTTAGTCTTTTAGTTTTCCCGCATGTAATGTGGCTTAAATAGACATCATTCACTGTCAAACAGGAAAGAACGGCCTTAATAGGATGGTCTTCTGTCAACCCAAACAACGGATCAGTATTCTCATACAGCTACTGATAAGAATCTTCCCAACTTCCATCAAGAATAAACATTCAAGTGCCTCTGATATATTACAGGTAAATAAAAATGTATATCTTTCATCTTCAAAAAAGAGAGATGCTAAATTATAGTAAGTAAATTTTACCTACTATATTTTTCGTTTTAGCTATATGTGTTCCACAGTGATAACACGGTTATCCTAAATTACGCTTTTCAATTTCTGCTCCCTTGCAATAGTTCTATGGTTTATCAGAATTGCACCTTTTGTTGGGATGATAGACCCATCAATGCGTTTGGCTTGTTTTAATACGTGTAATGAAATTTTGATCCATTTGTTGATGCTGTATATCGACTTAATTTTCAATGCATTCTAATAATGCATTGGCAAAAATAAACTCCAAGTTGAAATATGATTTTGCGGTTGTATTTTAAGAGTAAGTACCTCCCATGTCATTCGGCTACTGCGTCGGGGGCCAATGACATGATGCCCCCTGTAGATACACCAGGATGATAACAGCACTGTATAGGTGGACTGATCTGATCCTCACCACGATCTTCAAGTTTTGGTGCCGCTGCTTACGTTTATCCATGAATAACGAGGCCTTAGAAACATATATACGTAAAAGTCAGGGAACGCTTTTAAAAAATAAAAATTAGAGGAATGATATAATAAATCATTCATCCATCAATCCATTCATCGAAACAGAACAAGGTTAGGGAACACCCTGGATGGGATGAAAGTTTATTACGGGGCGTAAAATCGCACACGCTACGGGCGACTTCGAAACACCGATCAAACCATCTACAGATGTATGCAGAATGTAGGATGAAGCTGCAGTTTGAAGAGGAAGCATGAGAAAAACAGAGAGAACATGCAAACTTCACACAGTGAGAGATGTAAAGCAACACTACCACCCACTGTGGCATCCTAAGTTAATATAATTAGTGGTGCATTCATCTGTTCATCTATCCAACTGCTTTACCTGGTCAGGGTTATGCGGACCTGGAGCCTATCCCAGATAGCACAGAGCACAAGGGCTACACCCAGGATGGGAAAAATGAGTAATACGCTATAATTAAATTAGATTTTTCTTTAAAAATTCAAATTAAATCCTAATCATTGATTAAAATCATGGAAACAAAATTGACCAGCACTGCAAATTCATGACAGAGACAAAAAGACATAAAATACTGACTAAAAAACAAAAAGTTGATCTGAATCCTGAACCTTTTTAATTTAATTTTTAGTTAACATTTTCTTCTTATGGCGCCTGTTTTCACTGATACTGTTAACCTTTTTGATATAAAATATGCACATACAAATATTTATGTTTGTTTATATACCCTTTTTAGCTAATCCATGTTTTTGTATTAATTACAATGTATGAAGGGAGGAGACTTTTATTGTGACGTGAGTGAAGTGGAGTGTGGGCTTCCACCAGTAGAAGCAGTCTGAGGATGGATGGACAGATATTATCGTTTTCACTTCATGTAACCAGTTTTTCATGTACAAAAATAATATTCTTGTTCTGGTTTCCCTGTCTAGTGGATGCACAATACAAGCAGATCTGCAGGTAGACTGTTTAGCATCATGCTAATATTATCTAGCTGCCTCATATATATATAAAAGAAATAAACAGTGATCCTGAGGTTTGAAATTATGCAGCAAACCCTCTTTGTTATAGATAAACATCTCCAATTATGTTCCATGTGCAATAAACTCAGATGCAGACATTATGCCCAAGACACTTGCTCCACAACTGTATAAACAATCTCCGTTGTATTGCATACATCATACTGTACTATCGGTGAATCTCAATATGCATGCTTGACCATACTTGTGTTTTCGTGTACCCGTTTTACATCATCTGTCATTGCTGAAGAGCAGTTCCAGATAAGAAAACAAGTACAGAGGACGGTCAAAAAATCCCTGGATATTGGTTTTGCACTGCCGCAAATATCAAGGATACATCGATTGCATCCTTGCCAAATGAGAGCAATCCCATGATTCATTGTGCCCCAAGTTCATTCTCAGAAGGCAATTTAGCGAGACCGGTCTTGCCAAGACCACAAGTACGGTCTTTGCCTTCTTGGTATTGAGATTCAACCTTTGTTTGCAAAGCATTTAGAGTTAAATATAAAGTTTAAAATGCTTTCCGTTAACAGCGAAAACACCCCACAGGGTCCTAAACTAAGTCACTGGAATGGCCAGTGAGGACTGTTTAAAGGACTGTTTAGCATGCAGCACCTACACAGTCCCCTTTTCATTGCAGCTGGTTGGCATGAAATTCCAGTGAGATTATCCCGCTGATTAAAGAGCGTCATGTGAGTAAAGCCAGGACTGTTACCATTAATGCTGCTGCATTGTGCAAAAACAAAAGACAAAAACAATTTCCTACAAATAATCTCTGTAGGCCCAGTCGGGCAGTGGGGGGGGGGCAGCGCAGGGGGGCAGTGGATCTGTTGTTGGTGCAGGTGCAGGTGGGAGCACAAGAGCACTTCAGCTCCTCTTTTAATGCGATGTTAATGCCTGAATGGGCTGCGGCGATGACAAACTCGGCACAGAGGTGCAAAAAGCTCTCTCTGTGTAAATAAACAGTTACATAGATTCCATTACGGACAAAGCAAAATAGCGAAAGTAATACTGATTAAAAAGAATTACCATGCTTTCTTAGTTAGTCATCTAGCAAATATTTCCTGGGTCACACGAAACGTATCCAAGGTAACATAGGGCACAAGGCTGGGGTACAATCTGGATGGGATGCCAGTCGACTGCGGGGCACGTATACAAATAATTGGAGTCCATCCATCCATCCATCCATCCATCCATGCATATTCTGTAACTGCTCGTCCTATTTAGAGTCGTGGGGGGTCTGGGGAGAACATGCAAACTCCACACACACGATGCTAACCACAGCACCACTAAGCCAGCCCCCAAACACAAACACAAAGGATAGTTTATTTATGTCAGATAGCCTATGGACTGCAAGAATATATCCACACAACACAAGGAGAACATGCAAGCTCTACACACACATGGCGCGCAGTCACCGTGCCGCCCTCCTTGGGTTCGCATTTTTCAAGATAAACACTGCAAAAAGATAGCAACATGCAGCTTATTTGATTGAAACTGACGGCACACACAGTAACATTCAGGTAATGTCATTTCGTCCCGTTTTCCCGCTCCTTCTCCAAGTGTTGCGGTAGCATTACGGTAATAATTCCGGAACTATGTGAGAAATGCCGTTTGTTAATGAAGTTCAGCATATACAGTAACTTAATTTTCCAAAACACTAAATGCTGATGTGTTTATTCGCGTTTATTATTACTTCAAAGCACTTTTATTTTTATTCGCTTTTGCTTCAGGGTCCTATTGCTATAGGTGTTTTGATTGTGAAAAACAACTAGATAGCAAGATGGAATGATAATCACCTATGAAAAGCCCTGAAATTGAAGCGGGTTAAACACTATTTTATGGATTTTACTGTTAGGAATTTACAGCATGACAGTCACTTTTCATTTACAGATAAGATTTCTGTCCAACACTTCGCCATCATCCGAGCTACACTTTACCTTCTTATGGCACCAAGTTTTCACGGGAGACTGATAATTGGGATCTGAAAGGGGCAGGGATCGCATATTTTAATATAGATCACAATCATCTCTACATAATGCAGTGGTGATATTCACATCTGATGAAAGCGGAGTATAAATTGAGCGCAAGACATCTGCTCTATAATACATTGTCCTTTAGTTACTCAGATAGTGTAAGTTAGGAGTTTCCAAACCCTGGCCTATGGAATGTTTGCTGGAGGGGTTTTACTTTTCAAAGACACAGTTTTGACCTACATTTCAAGCCACACCTTTTTTTACGGCCCTTGACATTTGCGTGTTGTGATCACATCCTAAAAATTATAAAAACTTACGCCAGTTGATCTGGCAAGCCACCCCGATAAGTTTTACCAGTCCCTGAAGTTTGTGTACGACTTAAACTGGCCCACGGACGACAAGAGTTTGAGACCCCTATTATACGCAATATAAAAATTTGCTTAAAATGTTACCTTGGAGTGTCAAGGTAACGAGACCTGATGACCTCATGATTTGTGGAAGCTGTTTCCTACTGTCTCTGTTGTCCAAGGTGTGGAGGGATGCTGGTCACGTAGTGGGGGGCAAAATTTACTGAGTGGCCTTATAGGTAACAGATGATCATGGAAATTTTGCAACTAATTTACGGAGTTGGAAAGGGGTGCGTGGTGCTCCCGATATCTTTGTAAGAGGACGAAGGTCCAAGACTTTACAGTCCTGGTGCTCCCT
>JAODKC010000016.1:10335346-10382121 GCA_026777985.1 Mormyrops attenuatus
AAAAGGGACAAAGGAAAATACGATAATCAGTGAGCATTTAAGAAGAAACATATTGACATGACATTGGAGCTTTGCAGCTCCTTCCAGAATAGGGGTCTGTCAGCTGGATAGAGAATGAATATATATCCCTCTTTAAATGGATCCCACCCAGGATGTTCTCTGCCTTGTTACTTTTATTTTTTGCCAATGGCTCCAGCAATCGTCATAGTCGGCAAGGGTGGGTGCTCCTCTTCTTGCAAACAACAACATCCAGAGGTCCACTCTGTACACAGAGACACACGGGTGAAACTCGTCACGGTGCCGTACGTATTTTCAAAACAAAAACGCGCCACAGCCATTGCAGACGCCAAAGCTCGCGTCGCACATCGAGACGCGGAAACGGATTACGAGAAATCACACAAATTGGAGAACAAAATCATCCCAATCATTCATTCTTGTTTTATTTTATTGCTAGGTTATGGTCGAATGTGATTAAAATAACACTAAGAATGAGCCTTCGGTACGAAGGAAATGCTTTAAAAGGCGAATTCTAATTCTTCATTTAGGCAGGAATTCAGCTTCATAAACAATACAGCCCCATGGCAAGGAAATTATCTGTTCATGTCCTTAGTGCCATATGTTCTTTCACTGCTCAAAGCTACTTAATTTGAGGAACTGGAACCATTTAAAATGTGCTTCAAAGCACACATCCCGTTCATTAACCCAAATGCAAAATATATATGGTGGAGCAGGCTGACATTTCATTTTATTTCGTGCAGTGATCCCTTTCCCGAGAATCTTTTCAATACCTGCATCCCCTTTGCTTTTCAACCCAAGCGGCATTATCTCCATATGATGCCATTTATTTGCTATTCAGCCTGAACAGTGTGCACGCAATGAAGGATCAGCTTCAGCTGAATACATCCAAGCATCTGCAATAAAAAAAGAAATGTATTCCGTGATATATTAGCCTGATTTTAATATGCCAGAGCAGGGGTTCTTAATTTGAAGGCACATCCCCAAGTCTGCTGAGGTTACCTTACATTTAGCTGCAGGCATGCAGGCATGTTTTGCAAAAAAAAAAAAGAGTTTCATTTCATCTACTTCATATGCATGAAGTACTAATATTTAGTTATTTGCTGCTCTATAGATTTCCTTTTATAAATACATAAAATGTCCTCTATTCAAAGCCGGAACAGATTAAACACTGGCTCTCAGTATCTTCTGATGCATGTGGAGTCTGATGAATTGAATTAATAATAATTAACATACTGTTGAGTAAAAGAGGAGGGTGAGGACCTGAGATACCTCATCATATTTTCCATGTACACACTCTTTAAGGACTAAATATATGTCTCACAAATATATAACTAAATATATGTCTCACACTGGGCAAATATACTTCTTATAGTTGTGCTACATAACTATTAATTCTTAGAGTGTAGGCAAATTGTTTGCAATTGACATAATCATCATCAAATATTTGGTGGATGTGTGTCTTGAATGTGCTTTCAAGTACTCCAGGTTCGTCCTACCATTCAAATACATGCAGTTAGCACAAGGGTACCACTAAAGATTTTGGGCCCCCAGAAACCATATCATATTGGGCCCCTAACGCAGACCAATGCAATTATGTTCCAGACTTTTTAGGGCCCCTGTCACTCACAAATCTTCTTAGCAGAGGCTCCAGGACCAAAGTGACCCCATACCAAACAAGTGAGTAAGTAGGTTGATGGATAACGAGATTCAGATTAGAGTTTTTAAAAAGGCTGCTCTTTTTTTTTTAACAGATTAACTGATATTGTCAAATAAAAGTTTTCTTATTCAGTCTGTTAGTGAATTAATGGGCTGAAAAGCTCAGCATGACATATACTTTCACAGCCAGAGTTTTGGATAGAACTGTAGGCTCGTCTATTATTTAGTACATTAGTTGGGTGCCAGCTACAGAAAATAAGGAAGAACAACAGGAATAAAAGAGCATAGATAGATGGGGTATTCTGTGCATTTCACCAGTGTTTTTATGTTACACATAGAGATAAAACAGTGGGTGCATACTAGTCATGATCAAATTAAGCATCATGAACCATTTGCTGTATTTTCTCACCCCACTAGATGGTGCTCTCTAATCAAATAAGGGCTCAAATCATGCCCCAAAGCAAACCAAGAGCGCCATCTAGTGAGGTATATAAATACAGGAAATGGTTCATGAAGCTTCGTTTGGCCATCACTAGTGCATACACATACTTGTTTGCTATGTAGTAGTAGCAATATATTATGCAAAATGAGCAGTCTGTCCGAATCCTCAGTATGGATGGTACCTGGATGACATACTACATTCTGCAAAATTCTAAAACGTTCAACCGATGGATGATTTGCTATCCCATAAGGCCACTGGAGCTGCAACCAGAGACAAAGAATGTTTCTTGCTCAGAAATTTGGACCAAGATGGTGGTGGATGTGCCATCTCTGTACAAACTTAAGTAGGAAACAATACCAAGAGTACAAGTTGACTAAAATATGTATTTCTTTCATTGGTAGTTTTGAACTATTCTTAACTCGTGTTAGGGTCAAGCTACGTATTTGAAAGCATCCGGGTCAGGTAATGTGCAAGATGGCGACTGAAATATGTCCAAGTTAATACATTCTGTTCTGTTACATTGTTTATGCAAACAAACAGTGCATACTACATTAGCGGGCGAGTAATAGGCTTCTAACGAGATTCAGTGCGTGCTGTATAAGTATGCGATTTCAGATGCACCCAGTGTCGTCTTCATTATTGTCAGTTGGACACTGACCTTTAACATCTGACATTATAAAATATTATTGCCATTCTTGGAAAAAAGCCTTACATAAATAAACATTAGCTTGGCTACATTAGCTACGCAGCAAATGCGTAGAACCTGTACAGCACATGTCACAGGGGCTCAAAACCCCAACTTCTGCCTGGGAGCACCAATCAGCGCTCAGCCTAAGCCAGATGTTTACTGCTGTTGCCATTCCGCCAGGTGATGATCTGTAGTGTATCTCTCTGACTCCTCTCCAGAGGAAGGCCCACCTTATGCACTTTGAATGAAGTGACAGTACATTATATGTAGACTCAGCTGGGGCGGTCCCCACATCTCATTAAAAACCTTTTAACACATTCAGAGGAGGATTCCTGTCTATTGGAACACTCCATATCCATGGCCAGGAAGGCGTATTTTTTAATGGATGCTAGGAATTATCCTAAAATATTCATGGATGTGTAAGTGCCTTTTCTCTATAATGTAGCTTTTGAGTTTCTTACTCCAAACTTGGGGCACTACTAGGGGGGGCTCAGCTCCCTAAAAAAATATTGGATGCCCCCCCTGCCCCCCACCACCCCCCTCATGATTAAATTTGCCAAGAGGAGGAGGGATCCCCACGATAAAGTTTGCTGAGCTGGTGGTACGAAATGTATACGAAAATCTGGGACGAATCGTTAAATGATTTACTGAAAACTATTTTTCAGGGGGACTGAGACAAAAAGTAATAGGGTGTAGTTGCTTCTAAACTCTTGATTTTCTGCTCAGTCTGCTGAAAACTGGCAGAGATAAACCTTTAACATCCTTAATCACAACACCATCATATCCCCCCAAAAATGAACGCCTCCTTCATTCTCCGGCAAGCAGATGTTTATAGTCTGATATTCAAAAAGGTTCAGTCTGGCTCCAGGAATATACAACGTTAGCATCTTAGCAACATTCCGTATCACTCTGCCTTGCTGGAACATGCGTGCATTAATCGAAGAGTTCCAGTTGCGCTAAAGGCCCGAAAACAAACTTCTCGCCTTTGACAGCTCCCAGAACTGAGAAACACAGCGGCGCTTCCTCCGCTAGCTGGCAGATAATAACTAGACATCGAGAATCGAGAAGGTTGCTGCCTAAAATGTGTGCTTCACAGCTTCCAGGCCTAACAGAACGGCGCCTCGCTGCTCTGCTGTGAGAGTAGCAAACAGAGGGGAGTTACTTTCCACCTGACAGCTGTGGAAGAAGGAGGCGGTGCCGGCATGATGCCGGGCACTGACACATCTCTGGGCCCAGTCAAAGCTTTCCCAGCCCCTTCATAAAAGTGTATTTCTGAACCTGATTTAGAGGGCGGATACTGTTCATTATGTCTAAGCAAAAATTATTTATTTATAAATCCATTTTTCCCACCTAGAATACCATGTTGTACATAATTTAACTTAGAAAAGCAATTTTTTAAGACTGAAAATTTATTATTTTGGGGAACTTGAGATCACATCAAAGATAAAAATGCAATTCAGTAGAAGGAACAAATCAAGCCAGGAATGGTGTGTGAGTGTGCCCTGTGATGGGCTGGCTCCTCGTCCTGGGTTGTTCCCTGCCTTGCGGCCACAGCCTACGGGATAGGCTCCGGACACCTCCCCCTTGACCCTGAACAGGACAAACAGTTTCAGAAAATGGATGGATGACTTTCAGAAAGTGGAGGGATGAAGTCAAACCAGTCTAATGTGGCCCCTTTTGGTTTAAGAGTCATATCGTCATGTGAGATATTAGAACAAGCATGCATTCTTGTTTTTTTGTATGGAAAAGTCAAGCTTTTTGATGTATGCACTTGGCCCAGAAAAGAAGCGACTTTTGGAGTATGAGACTATAATGGGCAGACTGACTGGATTTGCTGCTACTCCCACATACCTTCTGAAATTTCCGACCTTTCCCTTCAACCCACGTTCCCCTGACCATACTTTGTGCCAGGAAGTCTAGCCTCACCAATGCTCTAGGCGAGGATCTTCTCACCGTAGGCACGTACGCAGGGGCGGACACGGCGAGATCGCTCATTGACCTTTCCCTGAGTGGAAGAAACATCTGCAGACGCCAGCCCCGTGTCAGACGGTAATCCTGCAGCGGATTGACATTTACAGTTCAGTGTGATGGCGCTTAAGCGTCCGAGAATAACGCAAACATCGATGTACAGCCTAGTTGAACGTTACATCAGCTAAAAAACAGAATGTACTCGGAATGTTACAATGTTTGTTTCATTAGGCTAATGTTCGCGTCTCTATTTTGTAAAACTAAAGGCTCTGGCATGCTATTTATAGGAGATACCAGCAATTCGCAATAGTATTAATACAGCTATTATTGTG
Source organism: Mormyrops attenuatus (assembly GCA_026777985.1). Taxonomy (NCBI): domain Eukaryota; kingdom Metazoa; phylum Chordata; class Actinopteri; order Osteoglossiformes; family Mormyridae; genus Mormyrops; species Mormyrops attenuatus. The sequence continues at coordinate 10,340,451 of JAODKC010000016.1, forward strand.
AAAGACACAGAAGCAATCTAATTATTTTACTAGCTTGATGATTGCATGAAAAAGACACATGACCTATAAATAGGGAATAATGAAATAGCTTCCAAAGTGTACTAGAGTTTTTTACAATTTCAGTATGATAACAGTAGCTGGGGCGAGGTACCTTCTTATACCTGTTTCCTACTGATTTTACTGTCTAATACTATCACTGTGGAGCTGACCAGTGCTCTGCTTGGGCCAAATGTCTGTTTCTGGTTGCTGTTTCTCAGAGCTCCTTGATGTGTCCTCTCCGGAGGTCCAGCTTATCTATTGTAGGTGAGGTGAAAACACACTCTACTATCATCCCAGAGTGTACGAGGGATCAACCCAACACCTATTGCGGACAGGGGCGGATCCGGCCAAGGGCAAGATGGGCAATTGTCCAGGGCAGCATCATTCATGGGGTGCAGTGGGGAGCCAGCACAACTGCACAGGAGAACATTTGGCTCAGATTTACCCTGGGCTCCAAGTACGCCAGAACCACCACTGATTGCGGACAGCAGATGCATGCATTGGTGACCACGGTTTATTGGATGAATTGTGCATTAGCACAGATGGAGCAAGGGGGAAGACGTGGAATTTTATGATACAAATCTTGTGTTGAGCTCTCAAAGTTCAGGAGTCTTTTGGGAGAAGTCTAGTGCTGCACCCTGGTGGCTGGGACTTATAAGGCATCTGTCCTTGTGTTGGGGGTGTACCGAAAGGGAGTGCTCAAATTCAGGACCTGGATAGCTGCTGTAATCTGATAAAAAAATTTCACTGCAGCAGCTTCTGAAGGAGTATAAGGTCTCCCTCTCGGTGATTATCTCAGTCTACTTGGGTAGCCACCGACAAAAAGTGAATTAAGGCCTGTCTTCTTCTCAGGTGGAGCCCTTATGGTGCGCATCCCAAAAGGCTTCGGATGTGTAATAAACATTTTTTACGGCTGACAGCAATTTAGTGTCAACCATCTGGCTTTGCATGCCAGGCTGACCTGTCCAGATTGGTTCTGGAAGCTTCCCTTAGCATCACACTCAGGAGGTATGAGCTGACGTTCTGGAAGCATGTTTGGTGGAGTGACATGTTGAGTTGGGGGCATGTGGAGGTGAAGTGTCACATCTAGGTGGAAGGAGCACATGCCTCAGACTCTTGGTTTCAGTCTGCATACAACTGCGACCGAGCATCAAAGGCAAATAGTTATGGAAAGACGTTTATGTTCATGATGGCATTTGGTCTGGGATGATTAAAGCGTGACAGCAAATAAATAAATAGAGGAATGGAGCTGGTAATGAAGCAGAAACTCTCGAGGGATTTTTCCTTTTTCACTCGACGTGCGCTTTTAGAGCTTTCCGATAGGCACCGCCGTTTACTCCAGCGACGCATGTTTTCCACTTCATTTGCAGTCGCTGCCTGAAATGTTGCGAGGAAGGAAAACAGCACGGTGCATATTTCTCTGTCCGCACCGCTATGATGTGCGGCCAGGCTGTCACAATGACATCCGACACCACGGGGGGGAGGGGGGTAGTATTGATTACTGCGTCTTTGACACATGTTGGTCGTGGCTAAAGGTCAGTCTGGATTACTTTCCTCTCAGCGCTTAACATGACTAACATAACATAATGTTACGCTGCTTAGCTTTTATCGGAAATGACTTTGATATTTACAGCTGTGGTGTTTTTACGGGAATTATTTAGGTAAGTGCTTTCTCCAATATTATATTGGACTGCATATGCTATATTAGAAGATGCTGCTATACTAAGGTATACCATACTACACTATACTCTGCTAAACTATGTTATGCTATATACCATACCATACCAAACCATGCCATACCATACCATGTAATATAAAACCAGGGCTCCGCCTCGGATTTCAAGTCTGTGTTCATAATTTCTACATTAATTTCTTCCCCTATATAACCTTTCAGAACATCTAAGCACTCCATCCATCCATCCGTCCGTCCATCTTCTGTACCCACTTGTCTTATTCAGGGTCACGTGTTCACCAGACAGGGCATAACCGTAGCCGGGGCACCAACCCATCGTAGGTTATACCATCCAATACTCAACAAATAATAATTTACTGCTTTCCAGAGTAACTGGCTCGAGATAATGGATTGCCACTTGTCATTGACCGTGATGTGATTGACCATGGTTGCAGAAATATAGGCAGAAATATATTTTAGAATGACTCAAATCATTTTTTGTTATATATTAAATATATTCTTAGTGTCAACAAAAAATAGTGATGCTTTTTTAGAACACATACGCAGGAAAGATCGCCAGGCAGAGATATTATTTGTTTTTAACCTCAGTTCCTACGGATGTAGCAGCACATGATGGATAAATCTGTCCCTTTACCATTAGCAAAACAAACAAAAAAGACGAATGAGTGCATTTAGGTTGGAGTGGGCTGTTTGTCTGTGACCGTATAACTCCTCCAAGCAGCTTTCCAACAGTATTTCAAACCCCTTTGTTCTACTTTACCAGCGTCTGCTAAAGGGTAGACTGTGTTCAACTATTAATACTATGGTTATTAATCATCCTATTCCACTTCCCTACTTATTTTTGCACATTGATTAATGGAGAAATATGCGCTAATAATTAAAGTTTCCAACAGAAATTTAGGAGTTTTCACGCCTTCCTACACTTCTTGTCAACTTGCAGAACGGATTCAGATCTCACATGCGGGAAGGACATAATGTATCTGCTCACTGAGATAGAAGAACCTGGTCCGAAGCCCATAGTGACCATTGTATCACTGTCTTTGTTTCATGCTTACTTCATATTTAGCGATAGTGTCCTACGTGTAGATTCATCCACTTTTGTATTCATGCAGTGAAAAAAAATGGCAACTTTTTCTCATTCATTAAATGAGATTTACTGATGCACGCAAAAAAAGACTCAGTGCATTGCTGGTTCTTAATGTGATGCAATGCATGCAAACAATACATTTACACTGAGCTGCTGGAATGATCATTTTATTAAAAGTGACCATATATTTCACTGGAGCAATTCAGGCTAAAAGCAGTGATATGGGCTAAATACAGACCTTGGGGGTGCGATAGCAGGGCTGCTCTGGGGGTTAGAACCAGCAACCTTCCAGGAATGACTCCTATTTGTGCTACCCAGGGGTGTACTGTGAAGTTCTGGGCCCTCTGACAAAATATCCCCTGCCCCCTCCCCAAATGTACATATAGTTTTATGTATTTAAGGGACCCTGCCAATTTCTGTGTCCCTGAATCTGCCAGGGAATTCAGCAGGGAATCTATATCCCTCCGACACCCCTTATGCCACCATACAGACACTTTGAAAATATTTTGAAAGATTCTCTCAGATTAATTACTTCAAAGTAACAATTAGACCCAGAATTCTTTTATAAGAATCACCACAAGAGTATCTTCACGTGAAAACTTCATGAAGGCCCTTTCAAAACCTACATAGGCAGTGTTTCTATTTTGATTTAACACTTATCTTCAGTTTAAACATAACTTGATTAATAAAACCACATCATTGCATACAGTTTAATTTAAACTATTTAAATGAAACACATTTACAGGAAGTAATAATCACAACAATAAAACTATTCAATCATCTTTATTTGCCTGTAAAGGCCAAATGGCTAATTAAATATGAAAAGCAATCTGTTTGGGTTCTGGTTTATATGTCATCGCTAGTTACCAAGACAGACTGCGGCTTGGAGATTCGGGAGACACAGGCAAATTAATCATTAATTGCAATGGCAGTAATTATGTATTTGCTCAGCTAATTAGTGCAGATGCTTGGAATGAAGATAATAGTACAGCATTTCTCCAAGGCGTCGTGATGCTCTAAAACTGACTCTCTTAGCTATCGCCTCATGATTTAGGACCCTTAAGCACCACGGTAGATGCAAAGTACCTCTGCTGCATAAGAATAACACAACTGCAGAATTTTCACTCCACCCAAAACAAGAGCCTGAGGTTACAACAAAAAAGGCTCATGTTACATAAAGCGTATTAAGATGTTTTTCTCTGTTTCCAATAATGCAATGCGCAGTATAGATTAAAAATAATTTTAATAATCTTAATACTGAATGGTGTTGATGTATATCTATGTGTATTTTTAACAAAAGACCACAATGTGTTAACCAGCGGTTCCCCAAAGCCCACATCTCATTCAGAAGGTACCTTGTACACCACATCTGTGCTGTGATTGGCTGTCTGAAGTCTGACATATAGTCAATCACTGATAGTAAAAAATAAAGTACTCACTTTCCTCTTTTAAAACACTGATGTGTAAATTTATTGCTTAGAATATAAATTCAATATTGAGAATATAAGGCTGGCAAGCAAAAAATATTATTTTATTTCATTTGTAATAAAGTTAAATTAGATGAGGACAAAGTCTGCAGACTTATAATAAGCCATTATAAAACTTATAATAAAATGTTTCCTTGGTTTGTCCTTGACATTTATTTAATGTCACCGAACTGGGAGCCTTGCTGATAGTCATGTGTCCTCGATGAGTCGTGTTTTACACTCCGAGGCTAAAATTTTAGAGGTGGACTTGGTGAAACTATTGTCACTGAAGCTGAATGTCACTGTAAGTGGGCGCAGTAAAAAGGAGATGCTGTTCTGATCAAAAGGAGGATCCTGTCCCAGGTGCTGTGTGAGATAGGAAAAACGGGATACACAGTTCCAGCTAGTATCTTTGCCAGCAAACACACCACTGATCAGCACTTTTATTTACAAACCGGTCTGTTTAAGAAAGATACCCGTGCCAGGGGCCTGTGTCACAAAGCAGGATTTCTTGCTTAGCCGGATAACTTATCGGATTTAAGGTAGCCTGGGCTGAATGTAAGTGAATGAAGATAAATTCTATTTAGCTCATGGGAGTTTTACTTACAGAAAAATGTTCTGAGGGCAGAATGACAAATGATTGGTTCAGAGAGATAACCAATCAAATTATAGAGGAGTTGTGTCCAAGCAATTTGAGGAGGCAGGACCAAGACATCTGATCGCCTCCAGTTGCTTGGGCACACCTCCTCTACAATTTTATTGGTTATCTCTCTGAACCAATCATTTTTGTTTTGCTCTCAGAACATTTTTCTGTAAGCAAAACTACCACAAGCGTCCATTTAGCCCAGGCTTTAACCCAGGCCTAAAATCCAAAAAGTTACTTAACTAAGCAAGACATCCTGCTTCGAGGAATACCCTGCAGCTCCTTACAGCATGACATGAGGACAATGTGATATTTTGCGACTGGGTCTTGAGAGGAACCACTCAATGAGGAAAATGGTAACGTCTAAAAAGGACAGTCACTGGTAACAAAGAAAACAAGATTATCACACACTTACATGAGAATTAAAAAAAAATACACAGAGAAAGAAAAGTGAGCAAAAATGAAGTCTAAAATAAAATACATAAGAAACTCAGTAGATGGTTCGGTGTGGGATTCTGCTATGAACTTCCTTCAGGTATTGTAAAATGGCTCACTTCCTACTCGCCAATAAAGCAGCGGGTCTGAAACTCATGAAGCTCTCTCTCGTTTGCTGTCACTTGAAATGCACGCACAGTATGAGTCTGTCTTTGACTTCCCTCCTTAGACTCAGACCATAAAGAGACTCCCAGCTGTCAGGTGGTGAAGCGAGTTAAGGCACAACTCATGCATCGCAGAGGATTTTTGCTCTTCTGAAAACAATAATCCCCCTGAGCGGTGGTACAGGAACGGCCCAGGAAGGCGAGCGAGATGTTTGAGGCCCCGAGCAAAAAAGAGACATTTTAGAGCACATAAGGAAATAATAAAGTAATTTGTAACAAATTGTTATATATATATACACACACACACACATTTATATAATTGTGTGTGTGTATATTTATATATACATAGTTTTATAAACCCCAAAGTTTTGTTGCTGATGTGGTAATTATTTTACGAAATTAACTCTTAATGTTGACACTTGCCTGGACACAGTGGCACCATTCCAGTGACAGTCGCCATCTGAGTTTCAAAACCGGGCACGGAAAATCTTTGATGGGATAATCGATGTGTAAGTTTACCTATTTGCAACAATCAGACTTCAAGAAAGTGTGCCTAATTAAGTTGGCCGAGCGGGGACAAAAAGACAAGCACAATAGATCCAAGCGAGTCTGAGAACGGAGCCTCGGAGGTAATTGTTCTGGAAAGAAGAAAAAAGGAGGGCCGAGCATTTCCCACCGTGTGCTCTTTCAATCTCTGTTTGCGCCTCAGAGCAAGTTTTCGAAAGGAAACCAGAAGCAATCAGGCCCAGAACGTGTATAGAGATTGAATTTTTCTGGGGAAGAGAGGAAAAAAGCAAATCACGGAATAGTTACGGCTGACCTGTGGCCCGCATCTGAGGGCCAGTAAATGAGTCCACCTGATTCCGCTCCTGTGACAGAGGTGGCTTGGTGAGCTCTCATTCCTTTTAGCCCCCCTCCTTGGACGAGGGAGCGACACACTTCACTGCTGACCCCACTTCACCAGGACCCAAGTGAGGGTGGGGGGTGGGGGGGAGGGTCAGGTCGTTTCTCAAAGATGTTCTCACACGATGATGGCGCCTCCCTGTTCTTCAGCAGATTTTTTCATGCGACAATGATACAATGATTTCAATGGGGAAAAAAAAAATTAATAACAATAAGGCATCAACATTTTGATGTTCCTTATAGAAACCTGATAGATAAATATGAAACATAAGCTCTTCCTAAGCTTTATATACTGCACACCACTGTTCTGAACTCAATTTCACCCTCCACTGGCTTTCTGACAATTTGGACAGGCTCACGCCAGCAGCAGAAAGTGGGAAGACACTGAATTTTTATCTGTGTTTTTTTTTTTTTTTTTTTTAAATCTGAAAATATGATGCAACACAAGTTAGGAAAACAGTGGCATCTCCAGGAACTTGTCAGGTATTTCTTCCAAACACAAAACAGTTTTGCTCTCAGGCTGGTAACCAGTGTCCCAAACACAATGTACATAAGTGGATGGATGTACAGGGCAGATGTTCTGGGTGTGGTTCTTCTTTGCAGGAGGGCGGTGGAGAGATTCAGATGACCTTGCCCCGCTGGATCATAAGCAATTATCGCGTTGTCATTTCACTACCGCGAAAAACGGTGTCACGTAATAATGGCTCGATAGTAGTAGACAAACAGGTTCAAATGGACTGTATATAGATTTGGGATGAGTGTTAGTTGATCATCTCTCCTCAGGGACCCAGGGCAGAACACGCAGGCTTTGGTGGTGGTGACAGATTTGCCATCAGCAACTGGCTCAGACGTTTGTGTGGCGTCTTCAGAAGCGTATTCTAGCGGTGTGTGGCTGCTAAACAAAATCACAAAAGCCCCTTGGAGGGTGTCTGTCATGCGACTTCTCACTGTTCCCATCGCTGCAGCCACGCTTTTAGGATGGCGATGGAAACCAACTAGCTGCTCCTGCCCCCTAGAGGACAGACAATGCATGACCTCAACAATGCATCAACTTTAGGATCAAGGCAGCTACAGACTGAGCTACCTTTCTGTGTGTCCCTCAATGTCTATTTGATTTATCAAAATAACTGCTTACAGAGCACGTTAACGTAAGTTCAAATCACACATCACGCATACCGTTTAGGTATCTCCAAAGCTGCGGGGATGCACATGAGACATTATTTGTGGATTAGCAAGTGCCGTGTTTAGTATCATGAAAACATTTTCGCGCAGATGCTGAATACGGATGATGTTTTGGTAATTATATGGTTGACTGACAGTGTTTTGCGACGCGCTTGGGCAGCTGCTGCTGACAAATCCGCACAAGGCGAAAACATAACCAATTAATGGGTCTCGATAAGACCTGCCCCCGTTTCCGTGGCTTTAAAAGATGCAATACCTCTCGCTTGTGCACCTCTCTCTATCCCTCGTAATAAATTCCTCATCCAGGTCATACTTTTCCCACATTGCGCATCAGAATACCAAACAACCTGACGCTAAAGACTCGGAATAAACCGCCAGTGCAGGTGTGAATTTCCTGTGTGTCTGCATATGCGTTTTGGAAACCTCCCATACATGGCATCTCAACTATAGTAACCTGACAAATTGCTTTAAAACTTATATAATGGTTTTAACACACACCATTCACGTTTATATTTGCGTCTGGCTATTGATGGAAAAAGGCGAACGTGGCTGAAATGTCAGCAGGCCAATTCTTTAGTTCAACCTTATCAGCGAGGTTGACTTTTCAAAGACTTGGCGAAGGACGAATCCTTTGTGTGGGGAGGAAATTAGTTTCTTATGTGTGCCGTACCCGCACAGAACAAAGTTAATTATTCAGAGCATGGACCCGTGAATTTGCAACAGTTTAGTCATTCCGTTCAGACAGTTCGGGCTCAGTGAGCAGCTTCTTATCACAGAGATTTTGATAATTGGCTTAGACATATCAAATAAACTTTAGAGAATTCAGAAGTAAGCAGGTATGACGTTCTAATAGGGCTTTCATTAGTCTGTTCTCCACGCGGTAATGTATTTGAAATTACTGTGACGTTTTCTACTCCGAAGGGTTTGGCCTTGTACTGTTTTTTTTTTTTCCTTACACTTGCTGTGAACAAAATTTATTCTCAGTAGTGATCTAATTCAGTACAGTGCTCTATTTGGCCCCATTTGCCAAAGCTGCATGCGCTACAGATATGATGGAAACTGACACCTACATCTTGGTGGGAAAGACATATAATTTTTTGGCAAGATCTATAAAGGGCGCTAGGCCTTCCCCTGAATTCCTCTCTAGCAGGAGTGGTAGACATTAGCCAGAGGCTGAACCAGATGAGAACCAAACTTTATCCTGCCTACATACTGAAGATTCCTTTAAAAAGGGCGCCACTGTGCCGCCGATAGGCTACCTTCGGCATGATTTCAGCCGCGCGTGAAGCGACATGGGTGGCCTGGCAACGATTTTCCAGCCTTCCTGACCCTATCCGCGTCTTGATTAGCGATCCAACCCTGGCTAATTAGCCTTCTGTTAAATTTCATGGAAGACGACGAAACTAGGCGGGAATGCGTCAGGCGGAGTATGTTTTGGTTTGAACTGCATCGCTTTATGCACGGATGGCCATTGTCGACCCTCGCAGGCAGCGATATGTGTGTAGGGAAGGCAAAAAAAAGAGAGAGACTGAAAGGACTGATCAGATCATAGTTAAAAGCACCGAAGTTTATCCTATTTACAATTTCAATGACATACACAACTGCCTCTCTTTATATTATGAATACACATTCATTATTGATACCTTTTCATCTTTCAACAGTACTTTGAAGTACTTCATACTTCAGCAATACGGGTATTTGCCCTTCTTGACATTATATCTACTTCCTCTCTTGCTCTGTTCATTTGCTTTATTATTCTGTATGACAGCCTGAAAACGTCAGAAATGTTAAACTGAATTCTTCATGCTTATTTCATTGATTTGCTTTGAATGTTATATCCCCCCAAAATTTACTCTGACTCTATATATCTCTTGGTATTCTTTTCACAAAACGTCTAAATGAAAGATGTGCACACACACGACCCTAAAAATTCCCCTCCGATCTACTTTTATTAATCAGTTTCACTGTCATTACATTTCCTGCTAAATAGCGGCTATGCTAATATTCCCTCTGGCCCCAGTGTAACTTTGAGCTGAGCTCATACCCGTGCCATGTTTCCATGGAAACCTCCCCGCGGCACACGCCATTAAAGAAACAGACACTTGCACATCACTCGAGGAAGCTTTCAGAGGATCTTTAAGTCAGGAGGTATATAAAAGATTGATCACTTTTTATCGTTTTTTTTTTCCTCATCATTACGATTGCATGCAATGTGTGAAATTATGCGCCCAAAAGAGCTGGCTGGAATTATTCACATAGAACAAGAATCATCTTCACCTTATTCTTTATGCATTTCCTACATCTCAGTGAGGAACCTTTAAAAAGGTACATTGACTTGCCAATGCTTATACGCAATATAAATGTAGAAAGCTATGTTCAGAAAATGTTTGACTTGACTGCCTATACATTGCTACATGCATGTTTTAATGTTGCCTGTCTAGCAGTATAAATCTATGCTCCTTTTCAGCCTAACTGTCTATGAGTATGTCTTACTTGCGCACTGCTACCAAAATAGATCGGTATTTAACCTTTGACACATTAGCTTTATGAGAATTCCATGATCAATTGCCAGTAGCTTTGCGAGTCCAGCTCTAATAATCCGGACCAAATCTTCAGATGTGAAATGGCAAAGAAACCAGGCAAAATAGATTATGACAAAAGCAGCATTCAAAATGAGGATAGCCGTCACATCTTTGTATCAAGGTATTAATAAAGCGATATATTCCAATTGCAAGACATTGCTTGTTTCAAATAAGTGAAGAAGTATTTATTTTGTAGCTTTGGAATTACTTTTTTTGCTCATTCGTTGTTACATCTCCAGCATGAAGATCCATCCATTCATCCATCCATCCATCCATCCATCCATCCATGGAATGTTGGAAGGTTGCTGGTTTGAATCCCGTGAATGCCAGGAGTGATCCTACTTCGTAGGGCCTTTAGCAAGGCCCTGAACCTATGATTAATTAATCTTGGGTATGACGTTGACCTACATCCAGCCCTGTAAGAATGTCGTCCAACTTACAGGGAAAATTTGGGGGTTGGTGGCAAGGACAATGTTCCATTCCATTTGGACTAGTGTGGTGCTGAGGTATCATCTGTCCTATGGCTGCACTCAGGATCTCATCCCTGAGGTGGTTTGTTGTGTGGTGGGCACAGCAACACGCTGTATCAGCGCATGCTCCTTACCTCCTCCTAGAATGTGACTGTGCCATCACCACACAACCAGTTAATAGGATGTCAGACATGCACTGTTACATACTCTTTCCATGTTATAAAGGGAACTTGTTTTATTTGACTTATATTTTCACACAACTTTCCAGTGCTTATCATGAATAACAAATATGCAGTTTATGAAATAAAGGAAAAAGTGGTAAAAACCCTGTGGTCTGCAAAAATTGGTAGTGTATATCTAGAGCATGATTATGCTCCCTTTCTTTGCTATTTGACTTTGTCTTCATTGCGATTCAAACTTCATCAATTGTTGTTCTGTGATGCTATGATGGCAAAACAATATGTAATATAAATCAGTGGAAATATTACATATAACTCGAACATTTCTGTTGCAGGTGGACTGAGAACAGAAGAGAGGTAGTGATGGCTTTTCCCACCAAGCTACGAGACACACAAACACTCAATGACAAGAGCAGCCACAATAGTTAACGCGTATTCAGGCCATCGAATTGCTGACAGTTTTTCCTCTTCATGTGATTTTTTGCATTGCTGGACATGCTCTGTTTCTGCACTGTGCCAACTGGTTATGCTCTTTCTGCTTTTCCTGGTAATACTCAATTCCTTTCGTCTTAGGCTGCAGTTGCAGCTCTCCCCTCTGGAGTCCATGTCATCTACTTTGCTTGCAGCTAACCCAATTTTCCCCGCAAAAATCTCGTCGGCCTATGGGCACCGTAGAAGAGATTATCTCCCCGAGCCGGCTGCTTGGGATGGGGCCTTGAAGGTTTCCTCGCCTTCTGCTCACTCGCGTTGGCTTCAGAGTCCCCATGGCCCCTCTGACTCAGCGTCGGCGCATTCGCATCCCTCCAGACAGTCACGATCGCCAGGGGATCATCTAGTCTTGCCGACTGTCTTCTCCTCTGCTCTGGGTGAGGCTGTGACGGCCTTCCCTGATTTATCTGCCACCTCCATGCGATGGTGCTTCAGGAGAGCAGAATTTCTCTCTGAAGGGGCATCTGACTAGACTAGAAAGGCAGCAGGTAGTGGAGTGCTTCTAATGACCTGGATTTTTAGTTGAAATGTTGCTGGTTCGAGCCCCAGGAGGCAACTTGTTATTAGAGCTGAGCAGGTGTATGGAATGGAAATGAAGTGCAGCCATAAAGCATCTAGGCCTGCCATGATGCAGCATTAATGAAACCTCCAGATAATGTCATGCAGTAGGTCCAGGCTGCCATCTCTTGGCTTTGTTTTATGAAAAACTTCTGTGTTTGTCAGAGTCAGTGCGCCCATCAGAACGCTACCTCTTCCTCACTTGGCCAACAGGTGTTGCTGGCCTTCTTGTTCCTTCCCGTTTTCCCTATTGGTCCTCCAACACCCATCCTGCAGTCCCCTCATAGCTCACCAGCTCCCGTCCTGCACTCCCCTCACTGCCCTCCACCTCCCGTCCTGCAGTCCCCTCACTGCCCTCCAGCTCGCCTCCTGCAATCCCCTCATCACCCTCCAGCTCCCATTCTGCAGTTCCCTCACTGCCCTCCAGCTTGCCTCCTGCAATCCCCTCATCACCCTCCAGCTCCCATTCTGCAGTCCCCTCACTGCCCTCCAGCTCGCCTCCTGCAATCCCCTCAACACCCTCCAGCTTGCGTCCTGCAGTCTCCGTGTCGCCCTCCAGCTCCTGTCCTGCATTCACGTCATCACCCTCCAGCTCACATTCTGCAGTCCCTGTGACGCCCTCCAGTTCCCTTCCTGTGGTTCATGGACGTCCACTAGATCTGTCTCCTGCTCCAGTCGTGCCGCCGCTAAGCCCAGCCAATTGTTTTTCTAGGCCTGCCGCAGTCCACCCTACCTGCCCTGTATCTCATCCCTGTTCTACTGCTACTCCTGTGTTCCATTGTCCCCAGTCTGGTCCTGCCCCTCGCTGCGTCTTTTCCCCGCTGTTTCCTGGTCTGCTGCCCTAACAACTCCCATGTTCGACCTTCTGTTTTGGTTCCCCTACCTTGTCCTGGTTCTTGCCTCATGTCCCTGGTCCTGTCCCTGAGCTTCCTGCCCCCAACAAATTCATCCCTGGTTCTGTCCTTCAATCTCTGTGTCCAGTCCTCAACACATTTGTCCGTGGTCCTGTTCTGCTCCCTGTTGTGGCCCCCCTTAGTGGCCCTTTCTCTGCTTCTCATGTTCGCCCTCTGTCTTTGTTCCACCTCTTGGCTCTGTCTGTCCAGTTCATTGGTTTCTGTTACTGTTTTTTCTTCTTCTCCTCTTCTGTGCTAAGTAGCTGCATGTTGTGGCTCTGTTTAGTTTCAAGGTCTGTTCCCTGCATTCCCAGTCTTTCCTTGTTCCTTTGTTTTGATTAGTTTCATGGTTTTTAGTCGATTCCTTATTTGTCCCTGTTTGTTTTCTCACCCCTCATGGCACGTTTGTTTTGATATATTTTCCCAGGTGTGTTTTTAGTTGTATTAAATAAACCCATTTTGTCTCTGAGCCATAAATGGATCGTCCCCTCCTTGTTCCCGCCTGCACCAAGTACCACATCCGTGACAGTGTTGAGTTAGACACCTGCGGTGGTCTGTGTTTCCATTGCATTGTCCAGCGTGGCATGGGTCAGAAGGTCATTCTGCTCTGCTTGCCATGGTGGAAATATGATACAGCCAGGCCCTACATGCCTCAAGTCAAGCTGGGACTGCACATCAAGTAACAGAAGTTACTAAGTAACAGAACAAGCCCATAGACGCACTGAGAACTTCAAATCATCAACGGCCCTGGCTGTTAGTCTTCAAACAGTAAATACTGGCATCGCCGATCACAATTTTCTTTGCTGTCCATTGCTTACTTGGCCATTAGAGAAGACCAGGGACAATTGTTGAACAAGGTCCGTTGTTGAACAGACTTTCAGCACACTTACCAGCTATACATTCCTACATTTCTGCTAGCTTAAGGCTCTTGGCAATAGCTGTGATACAAAATGTACACAGATTAATGAGTAAATACGTACCAGGTTCAATTCAACAACTGGCCCCCCATCTCCCCTAGTTGTTTACGTCCATTTGGAGATTTTCCACATGTTTCTGTTTGCATCTGCATTGGTAAAAGCTGCACATTTACACAGCCTGGCTGCTTATATTCATGCATACAAGCCCAGTGCACGATTTTCAGAATTTCATAAACACGGACAGGAGTGGAGCTTTTATTAAAAAGCTTTTTTTTTTTCCAGGGATGTCCTCCAGCTTCATATTAGTGTGTGTGGTGGAGGGCTGAACTTGCAAATATCTCTTCACCTCTGAGGAGCCTTAAGCAGTGCGGCACCCGCTCTCCCACGGCTGTGTGTATTTTTACAACATGACATTACCTCTAGTAGACACGACACTTCTCTCCGATCGGGTTAGCGCGTGCTGCTGGCCCGTGGGTGGTGACTGCAGTGGGACTGTATGAGCCTAATATCACCTAGCGGGCGGTGCCGGCGTGCCCATATCTGAGCGAGGCAATTGGGTGATTCCTCACGACAAAACTGGGAGTAATTGGAAGAACGAGCGCGCTGGGAAAGACACAGCCGCTCTGTCATCCTCCCTTCACACTCAGAGAGCGGGGGCCTTAATATTAGCTGCAAGGGCGGAACATAACGTAAGATATCAAATTAAAACGTCAGTTCGAATGCAAACGCAGACTGAATGATTTATTGGGCTCGGCAAAAGCGTAACTTGTATTGGCACGTGTGTCTAGGATCCTTGTAAATGTATTTCCCCCGTTATTTAGTCCTAATTACATTTCCTCATTATTTTTTTGGCAGTCGCTTACACTTATTGGATGCAGTGCTTGAAAGATGAGAGCTTCTCCTAGAGGCATGGCCATCGTAGGACAGGGAATATTAAGACAATGCAATAGGGAAGCCTCAGATCTCAGCTACGGGAAAAGGTCACGCATGCGATTAAGTCCGGCCAGCGATCGAACAGCGGCCAGTGCATCGGCGCATGTTTTTTTTAACGCTTCGCATCGTCCTGTCTTGTTCAATTGCTGCAGGTTGGCAGACAGCTTCTTAAATGAGCTCAAGAGGTCTTGTGGACTTTAAAAACCTTTCCCCAACCCTGCTTATGCTTTTTCCCCCCAGTTTAGAATGCAAACCGTGTTAGATGGAGTGGAAGATCAGTAAAGTTCAGTAATTTATGGTAATGGCCACTTGTTCTGTTCGGTCCGTTTCAGTGATTAATCCCAAAGACAATGAGTAGCTTCAAAGTGCTAGATTATTGCAGTTTAATCACAAGCCCATTGTGCATACAGTTGATAGGAATGTTAATTGCCACGGGGGTCATTTAGCATTGTCTTGGAGTAACAGAAAATGTCAAACACCAAAAACATACTTAGCTAATGGAAAAAAATATGAGCATGACATTTATCACCGTCTTTTAATTTTTACAAAACATAACCCAGAGGTAGGGCCTCTTTATGTGAGTGGAGTTTGTATGTTCCCCCTGTGTCATGGTGGGGTTTCCTCCAGGTACTCTGCCCCCCCCCCCCCCAAGGTCCAAAATTATAAGGTGAATTGGAGTTGTCAAATTGCCCATAGGTGAGCAAGTGTGTGTGTGAATGGTTTGTGAGTGTGACTTGCAATGACGTGGCACCCTGTCCTGAGTTATTCCCTGCCTTGCTTTTGGGAAAGACTCTCAACCCCCAATGGATGGATGGATGGATGGATAGATGGATGGCACTCAAAGGTGCCATAAGGTGAAGGAACAGCAGAGGATAAATAGAGTCACAATAATGAAACTATGTATTTACTGCTAAATGCTACATAAAAATTCTGAGTCGGCGCAAGAAGCGAACTCCCCATTTGCTGCAACATATTAGGTTTATAAATCAAACAAAAGACTGCACATAGAATAGAAGCCCATTTTGCTTTGTTTGGGATCCTCAGCTAATTTTCTGTTAGCTAAATGAGCAATGCATATGTATAGTGGGAAGTGCAAATTGACAAGATTATTCTCTTACGCACATAGACTGTACACTATCAAACTTGCTTGTAAAGGACGATGCATGTAAAGAGGTTTACTGCTGAATCTCCTCTTAGCAGCTGGTTGAGGAGCGCGGTGAAACAGGGGAGAGGCAGGACGGCAGCACACCCGTAGCGGCTGCGAGGTGACCTGTGTGACTCGAGTGACGTTGGATCGGCTCTCTGAGAAGGACAAACTGCGGCGTGGCTGCAGTGCCAATCTGAGCGCTTCCACTCTCCACAGCTTGGTCGGATTCGCTTCTTCCAGATCACACCAATCTAAGTCTCCGACACAGAGAAGCAGCAAACGCCAGGCTGTTTTTCTCCGGCAGTCAGGCTATCGGGCTGCTCCAGCATACCAGCATATCTCCGGCTGCTTCTCTTGGTGTCTTACAGCACAGTCACGCTCACATAGTATCTGTGAGCAAACAGGGGATAGAAATATCGTTTACATTAGAGAACACAGTGAATCGAAAATATACTTTTGTTAGCACTTGTATTGATTTTACTTATTACTAGGACGAGCAAATGTTGACATTGCGTAATTCTCATCTTACGTTGTGGGCAAAAGGATGCCGTCACACAGGTAAAAGGATCTAGTATGCAGGTGATGATTTGTTAGTATAAATGCTATTTCATCTCTGTTAAACATAGTCACCTGCTATAACCCCCAGCAGAAGGATTGGAACATTTCGATGGTGCCTCTCCATTCCAAATACATATGTTGTGTATTTGTACATATTTAGAGGTTAAGGCTGAGTAATATCACTTAATTTGTACAGGATGCGATTGCACTGTAAGTTACATCAGACAAAAGATTGTGACCCTTTTTTCATTTTTTTCATGCCTTTGAAATGGCATGTATATTAAAATATATATTGTCATTCATGTAAAATAGAGTTCATTCATGTATTATAGAAGTCATGTGTCTGAATATTAAAAAAAAAACATACTTAGGATGGAAGTAATGTTTGGTACAACAGCTCCATCCACATTCCATCTGTTATGTTCGTCTCTCACTTCATAGTTTATATTATTTACATGCTTAATCAGAATCTCTGGGGACCCTAGAGGACTGATGAGTTGGGTAATGTTCCCTCATTCCTGCCTCAGACTTTCCTGCAATATGGCAGCTGTAAGGAAAAACAGTGAACCTAATCCATAAGATACATATGGAGCAGGAGAATGGTGCTGTTTTGAGGTGAAGATTACGGATGAATGTTTCGGGTAGGCCCACGGGAGGCTGCCGTGAGTCACAGTAGGGAGCTATTTTGTCCCTCAGACGCTTGGTCTCCCGGGGTTTGTTCACCGAGGCTGGGTAACGAGGAGGGTTAGGTTAAGGTTTCATCTAGCCTGAATAATTTAAGTAGCTTTTGGAACATACCCAAAGGCTTGTTGATTGGACACGACCGTCTAACTTTCAAAAGTTATGTGGAAGAACCCAAAAAGTTGAGGCAAATTCTCACGGAGAGATCCGCCCAAACCTGCTCTCTTCTCTTGTCATTTTGTGCCATTTTTTGACAGTCACTTGTATGGTGTCATTTTTTCCTGCCAGCTGCCTGCTAGCCTAGCGACAGTTTCATCAGAAGTTTGACTTAAGTAATTTGCTTCACTGGTCCTTTGTGTCTCACAGTAGTGCGTCACGCAAAAATCAACACTTAACGGGCTGTTGACAGCCAGACGCAGCCGGGCTGCATGCCACAGTTAGCTTTTCTGTATCGTTAAATCAAAACAGGTCCTGTTTTTTTGGCCACGCATCACCTGTCCATGGACTGCCGGTAGTCTCTTGCATCCCAGGAGACAGCTGGATGGCTGATTAACAGATGTTAGAACGTAACATGCCAAACTGTTAAAAAATAAAAGGAAACCAAGACTGTAGCAAGTTTTATTAGATCTAGTTCTGCCATTTTTATTTCTTTGGATGATCTTCATCTCCTGTAAGGACCTCTCCATGTCCATTCATTTTAAGAATGCTATATCCGGAAATGTCTCGGCACTCAGTATTCTATTTTATTAACATTATTTTCTATTATTTTCCTATTCTGCTTCTGGAGAGGAGGTGGTCTCATTGTTAACTCTGAAAGGACTTACCTTGCATAAGGGATGGGTTATGGACACAATTATATGTAATTCAGGACCTAATATTCACCTCCCTCAACGTCATTGTTCTGCGAACTTTGATTGCACACTTTAGTCCGTCTTAGACTGGACTTAATAAAATAATGAGTGATGGATATTCAAGAGAAACAGTTTGGCTATAGACATGAATTTCTGAATTGATCTTGGTAACATTTTACCAGGATGCTTTGTATTATATTATAAAGAATCTATAGTGCATTATAGTTGAGAGCTTCATAAAGTATTCATAAAGCATAATACACATAACTGTAATGTGTTATACCTTTTATAAAGATTTATAGCCAGGTTTATAATGCTTTATGAATGCATTATAATGTGTTATGAATGTGTTCATAGATGCTTATAGACATGGCATTCATAGAAAATGTTACCTTGATCTGTTCTGGGACGCCTGGCATGGTGGTGTTTGCAGCACACCTTTTTGTCACAACTTTACTCTGCGTGTGTGTGTGTGTGTGTGGAGTGTGTGCATGTCCTCTGTGTGTTTCCTTGGAGTACTACATTTTCCTCTTGCAGTCCATATAGTCATACATTTGGGCTAACTTCCACCTGTAAATTTCCCATGCTGTGTGACTGTATGTGTACCTGCTCGCCGGTGAACCGGCATCCCACTGGAGGTGTACTCCTGCCTTCTGCCCTATGCTGCCTGGGATGCGTTTCAGACCCTTCTACAGGCTCAGCAACAGGACAGGCAAGGCAGGCAATGGCCTGGGGCCCCAAGCTAGGAGGGGGCCCCCGAGGGCAGCTGATTACAAAGCACATTGCAACGACAAATCTGCTTTATTTGTGTATTCTGTTTTTCAAAAAAGTGAAAATGAGGACTTGTGTTCATTATATTCTCTTTGCTTGTATCATTGATTTAAATCTCACACTAAAATGCTGGTAACAAATTTTACCATGATGAGGGAGGGAGAATTGGGGGCCATATGACTTTTTTTTGCCTAGGACCCCTAGAGTCCCTAGAATTGCCTCTGGTCGTGCACCATGACCCCATCAGGAACAAGGACTGCTCCCTTACACACACTTACACACTTTCTGACAACACTTTAATAAGCTCAGTTTCTTTCAATACAAAGTACTGGTGATCTCTATATTAAAAATTCTTGAACAACAGGCTTCATCAATGTGACATCATCATTTCCAGTAACACTACGACAGATGGATTAAGGAAGGGATTGGACAGTAACAGCATATCTCAGCTTTGTATATAAATCACTTTTCTTTGTTCACTTCTTTCGCATTATTGAAATGTTTTTATCGTACTTCGTAGATTCCTGGGATTTCTGCTTGGAAAAAGAAAGCAGGAGATGCATTTTAATAAATCCCGCATGCAAATCAGACGAGCGACGCTAAGGCGTCTGCCCGAAACACGTTTGAACGCTTTCGGACTGGTATAGAGGCGCCCCGCTTCTTTCTCCGTGGGGGATTCATTGTACCGTAATATTGCGTTTTATCTGCTTTGGTTAGTTTGATGTCCTTTCTCCGTACGCGTTGCATTTTGTATTCCTTGAAGCTGCTGGGTTTTTATAGGCTGGCGCTGTCGGAATGTCAATAATCGTTTTATATTGTTATGTTGTGTTCAGTCGTCGCGTATTTCAGATGCCCTAGGAAAATTACCATGAATCGAATGAGAAATGCGCATCCATAATATATCAAAGGAGATGAAACATCTTTAGGAGATCAGTTGAATCGCTTGCAGTGATAAAAATGAGAATTTCTTCGTACATACTTTCACACGTGTTACTACTCCAAAAGTTTTGACAAACCATCCATCCATCCATCTATTACAGCTGACAGTCCACAGGGTTAGGGTGGGCCAGGGGCCTATCCCAGGAAGCACAGGGCACAAGGCAGGGGACATCGTGGACAGGATGCCACTCCCCGCAGGGCACACGTTCATCCATCCAGCTGCATACTAAAGGCAATTTGTCTTACAAATTATGCTCTGTATTTTGTTTCGCAGTGCTTCACAGTGGTGACTGTGAAGTTCCAATGGTTAGATGCAGTCCTTCACAGTGATGACTGTGAAGTCCCAACAGTTAGATGCATGATACAATCATGCGCTTGCTGGGTTCAGCTGCCTAGTGACATGAGCGCTCGTGTCTGTGTGCCAATTACAGACACGGCAGAGGACATTTCGGCATAAATGCTATTCATGATACCCTCACAGACAGCGGAATGTGTAATTGCCTCTGCATGTGATCAGAAGGGCTAATTTCCTGTCCCCCACCCCATCTGTGGACCAGGACACGGCACCGTCAATTAGACAATCCACCGCAACCCTCGTTATGTCTAGTTCCCCCACCGCGAAATGTCCAGATGACCAGTTAAGCAGATTGTCGCGTAAAAAATAACAAATGACACCATTAGTCATACAACGGTGACTACAACGGCTTGTGCTCCCACAAGGAGAGTTTTAGATGTCAGAAGTGAGATACTCCCGCTAAACCATACGCCGTGCTAACCTGAAGAAAATGAAATATACAGAATGAATCATTGCAAAGGCAACCCAATTTATTTAGTCACTCGGAGGCACTAAGTTATTTATTGCTTGTCGGCTTGCGCTGTTCAATTTAATTTCAAGTGTTAAAAAAACAGGTGTGTGTACAGAAGGAGAGGTGACATTTTGGGTAGAGTAATTTGACCTTTGCTTTTTAGCACACCTAGCTTTTTGCAGAGAGGATGGTCTATGGGATGGACACAGGTGTGAGAACCCCTCAAGCCTCTGCTTTGTCTCCGAACTTCACAGCTGAATCTCCCAACTGAAAAGCAGGTTCTATAGGAGAAGATGCTGAGAAGGTGGATAAATTACCCCGTAACCAGAGCATAGGGAAAAATAAATAAACCCAACCCATTTAATTAATGCATATTAATGGAAAACACTGGCAAAGCGTAAGTGTAGATGAAATGGTTTGGTCTGATTTGTCGGTTTAGAGTTCTGTTGGTGCTTGAGCTCCCTCAGGAAGCTAATAATAATATTGTCTGTAGTTTTTCCTACAGAATGATAGTATTGTGCATTCTTGACAGAGTCTTCGCCTCTAGGTCTGTGATAATGATTTTGCTCCTTTTGGGACTCACATCAAACACGGAAGTCCTCCTTTGATCGAAAAGCTAAGAATGGAGACAATATCGAAGTACAAAGAGAACGTTCAACAGAAGCCTTCTCGGCCCTGTAATTCCAGTGTGCTCCTGAAGTAAAAGGCAGCGATGGAGGGCTCTCTTCCCAGGGGCCATTATGGACCACATTAAAGTGAACCATATTGGCCCCCCAGCCCAGACTGATCCAATTATTTTCCAAATTTTTAGGCCCCCTGAGTGGAATCACCCTACCCCACCCTATGGTGCTTCTGGCTCTTCCTATGGTTGGTCCTACAGCAAACCCCCTACAGAGGGGCACCATGGTATAAAAAATTGCACATTGATGTAAATTCTAGAAATGAAATACTTACTTCACCTTGGTTCTGGGATTCGCAGCTAGTTCAAGCTCTACACTGGGGAAGATGTTACTCTTGGCATAAAGGTTCGGTATTGAGGGCCTTGAGTTTAATTTTAATTAATACTTTAATCAGGACCAAGAAAAGGTGACTTCCTCTGCAACTCCAACAAAGAGCATGATCCAGAATGTTCTGCAGTACATATGCAGCACCTGAAAGCCCGGTTTACAGCATTGTTCCCCCCACCACAGCATGAAAAGAGAAAGCGATCCTGAGAGGAACACCACTTCCCCGGGAAAGTGGGTCACAGATAACTGGGGAGGAACTGGTGGAAAGTCCAATCTCCCGAGCAATGCTGTCTCACTGCCGCGCGAGCCAGCCTTTCTCAGCTTACAGCATCTTTTCATGTGCCGAGGAAGTCAGCCCCAAATATGGAAACAGCCTCATCCAAAGGAAGAATCCGATTGGCTGCTCAGGCTGGACACATTTAGCTATAAAAACAGGAGACCAATTGGATACAACAACATGATGTCATCATTGCCCTCAAATTAAACATCATGGGCAAGCGACTCACAGACAATAAATCTCATGCATACCTGGGAGTTTTCATTCATCATCTACAACTGTTCATATGGTTCCCAAAACCTTGTCGTTGAAATCTGAAACCTAATAAAAATAAAAAACTTTTCTTAAGACATTGTCCAGTTAATGATTTTCCACATGCTTGCGTGTGGACTGGCCTTGAATGGTGTTAACTCTGTTAAATCTGGCATCTCATATTGACTCGGTAAAAATAGCACAGTTGCTGAATTGCTGTGCCCTCCGATCTATTAGACACACTCCAGTGTGGAATCTGCTCTGGCTGATATTTGAAGTAGCATTTTTCCCCTTTATAAGAAGAGCATGTTTTGTAAAACACTTACTGGCAAATGGAAATGAAGAGGACAGAATTATTATCAATGTGTTGGGGGGGGGGGTGTTCCGTTAAATGCAAATACCGGAAAGTCAGTCCCAGTGCTTCATTCTGCATCTGATTCAAGTTTTTCCACTCTGAATCTGTGACTACATCCATCTCCGCTGTACTTTACCAGAAATAAATCTCAACCCCCTCCCTCTGGAAAAAAATACAGAGGTTAAAGCTTTCTATTTGCAATGTTATCCAGTAAAAAAAAAAACAAGGAAATACAACATGATGAATGCAAAAAGCAATATTAACAGCACAAAGCAGCACTTGGTTCAACTATGCTCATAGTGCTTGCTGTCAGGACTCCTTTGAGTTCCTGTACACTCATAATGGCACAAAGTAGTAACCACTCTCACCTCCATGATAATCACAGGGTCAGAGCTCAGCAGAGGCCGATAATTAATGGGAGAGAGGGGGGAAGTCCCACCTAAACACCTGGTTAATGTCGCCACATGCTCACCACATCACGTGGAGTCGGCGGTGCTCACAGACCGCGCTTGCAGCTCCCAATTTATCCTGTCCCTGTATCTGGCCACCTTTATTTTATTGTATAGTTCCTTGTGACTTTGATTCCTGGCGTATTATGCACCAGGTCTACCCATTCTTCGGCCACTTCCCCGCCCTAAGCAAAGTCTACAGCACAGAAACATGTACAGGCAAAATGTCTAATAACTATCATTTGTAGTAGAAATCTTAAGTCTCCAGTATCACATCTTACATGACATCGTGGGAATCTGTCAGGTGAGACTGAGCCATAGTTTTAACCGTTTTGGCAATGCTAACCATTTAGAGCAGAATCACCTGAAGGTGGAAGTGCAATGCAGAAGCTGACCTTGAACATACTTGCTGCTGGACATACACTAGTAGGCAAGATTGTAGAAACACTTCCAGTTTTTAGAGTTTACAGAACTTCAGTTACTTATTTAATCATCCAATGTATCATATTTGTAACATTCTTTGATTGGTTACAAGCATTATCGCCAATACTCATGTAGTAATTTTTAAATTGTAATGCCAAAAATTGTAGGTGTTTCCAGAAATTTGCCCACTGGTGTACTAAGTTAAGGGCCCTAAGTTAAGGGCCTAATGTCTTAATGATATGGTCTGTTTTGAGTCATACGGCGTGCTTTAGGAGTCACTGGACTAATTCTGGTGCTGCTTTTGATTTCTGGGTTTTAAATAGCGTGCTGCTCATGTTGTGACACCGGACTCTGAGCCTCAGAACTGTCCAATGAAAACATCACGCTGCTTGTCATTCACGGACACATTTACCTTTGTGCTGACTCACTCCCTCCTCTGGCTCAGTGGGCGGGAGACAGTGCTGGAAGGGTTCTGGTGACCCTTCTTACGGCCCAGCCCATCCTGTGGGTGGGTGCGGCGGGCCGGAGCTGGGGGGGGAGGCGACACGCAGCCACTGCCTGTGATTAACCCGCTCCCCCCGTCACCGTGGAGTGCTCGGCAGCCTGGCAGCATTCAAAGCGAGCGGCGGGGGCCTTGGCTGACTGCAGAGTGATATTAAATCGATACGTCGACTCGGGGCTAAGCACTGCAGAATATTAATAGACAGGGAAAATGGAGCCTGGTGCTCCGGGGGAGCGTGCATGCGTGCCGGAATCAGCGCGGTTAAGCGCCGTGACATTCCCAGGAACGACGCAGAAGCATCCTATTCAGAAAACAACACAGCTCTGATCTCCTGCAAAACATGAATACAGCACGCTTAAGTTATCTAAAATATACAACAAAGCAGCCAAACATAGCCAGCACAGGCCCACACGTATACAGCATGCAGAGCGCAAGAAGACCTTTGTCTAACCCCAGGAACTTCAGTCTGAAGGGATCGCTTCATGTGGAATTATTGCATTCTGGTACGATAAGCCCACACATCTTTACTTCTGTACAGAAGGTGAACATGAGAGACTCCTACCTGAGCCCAGCATTGTTTTCTATTTGTGCAGCTTTCATGTTTATGCGAAGAAAACACCAGACGTTCTCAGCCATAGAATACACCATTAAATTCCATACAATTCTCTCAGGGCAGCTGAAAGTCTTTGCGCATTACTCTTTTAACAAGGATCGTTTTTGCTAATGTTACCAAAAATTACAATAAGATTGCCCTGCAGACATATTTACACAAACAAGGGCAACAGAATACTGATAAATGTGAATGAATATGGTGTTATAGCTTGCGCCCAAAGGTTCTGGAATAGGATTTTGACCCCTATGAACCTGCACAGGACAAACGGGTGTAGAATTTGGATGGAAGGATGGATGGATTGATGGAAGGATGGATGGATAGGATATCTTATGTGACTGTACAACATAAACTGAAGGTATCACATCCAAAGGAATGACCGGAAACTTCCTTTTATTTCTATGACCTCAAGCACAAAAACTGTGGGGTAGCTCTGTCTCTCTCTCTCACACACACACGCACCTCAAGGTTCAGTTTTCCTCGTCCAATTATTTTTCCATCCTTGCACTGAAACCAAGGCAAAGGTCAGGCTCTGTGCTCTACTTGATTGCTCACAAAAATAAACTTTTATTTACCCCACCATAAAGCAAACAGCATTTCAACCCCCAAGGATCTGCATCAGGATTTCCCCCCACTCCCCCCACACTGCCCACTTATATTTTTTCAGGTGTTTACACATTTTCTGCATCCCCCTAAGTTTCCATTTATAAATCTCACTGTTTGCAAAACACTACACACAGTAAGGGCAAAGTTCAAAAAGACAATCTGTCGTGTTTGTTTGCAAAGCAGTGTCATTCAAAATGTTGCACTTATTTACCAACTGGCAACCTTGCAAACACCGATAGCTTAATTGCCGACTTACAAACCAGTGCTTGAGCAAAAAATAGCCAATTGGCCAGGGGCCTGTATCACAAAGTGAGATTTGCTGCTTCGTTAGGTCCCCCAGTTTAAATGGACTTCATCGTCCATTCACTTGCATTTAGTTGGAAAGTTCAGGTGCAGAAAGTACAAATCCAGACCAGGGTTTTGTTTCCCCCAACCATCTGAGTACTCCATGACTGTGACTCTTTATATTCAACTGGTTGGTTGAATCAAAACCTTGATCTGGATTTGTACTTTCTACACCTGAACCTTCCACCACCTCATCTAGTGCACACTAACTGAAATCTTGCCAACCCAAAAATCCAGTTTTGTTATACAGGCCCAAGGTCTCCTGTTTAAGTAAACAATGGAAGCCAGAGTCATTGCGAGAGCTAGAGGAAGAGTGAGAATGAGAGGAAGAGGTTAAACAGACGCAAATAGAATAATCTAAATCCAGACTATGGGAAGCTGGAATGAACCATTTCATGGCTGCTCTTATCATCCCGACATTTTGAAAAGATCCGGAAAATATCACATATACCTTATAATACCTAATATACCTTAATGTGTACAGTAGTGCTACCGATCACTATGTCCATGGTACTCATTCATGCTTGGCCAATGCCAATTGGTTGGCCAATTGGTTACTGCGATGTATCATTCCAGATTGCAAAAAAAAAAAACATTCTTGTACCCTAACCACTTGCATCATGTTTTTTGGATCTTCTACAGAACCGTAAATCCGTATGAAGTAACAATATAAGGAGCCGTTTGAACATAGTATCAAAGAACTGTGCTAGGAATATGTAGAAGTACGCCATACTATATCATCAATTAACTATATTCTACCAGTACTGAATAGGCATAGGACTGTAATCCAGTGCATAGTGCTACATCAAATTGAGTGATCTAGATGTGGAGTTCCTGCAGGACAGGATACGCCCTTCCATGTTAGGTTATACCTTCCTACAAAACTAATTTTGTTTATATAGTACAGTCTCACACTGTACTGTGTGGCAACTCACAGGAACAAACAAAAGAATAGTTTTGTCCCAGTATAATATTTGTGTGGTCATATATACATGGAAGTTGATATATATACCACAGCAGTCTTTTACACAAGGCATAGCAAGATTAATAAAGATAGTATTGTTGTACATTGAGCAAGTCAGCAAGGTCTGTGTGTCACTCTGATGCAAAAATACGATTTTGAGACATTTTGATTTCAGTGTTTTATTTTTCATTTTGTGTTTGTGTTGCATCTTGCGAAAATGAGCTATGACTGAGGAATACACGCACGCACGGCAGTGAAAAACTTTAAGCCGAGCCCATTGGAACGACAGTGTTATGGCACCACCCAGAGGCTCGCAGTGGTATGACAGGGACACACTTAAGCAGAGAGCTGGCATAATTTTGGGTGGCACAAACAGTTTGCCTGCAAATTTTCAAAGCTTGCTTGATGTTTTTCACCCCTTGTTACGTACGGTTGCCGAGATGCCACAGCTTGCGACAGACCTCGGCACGACAGACTGTCACTTGGCAAGAGCCACTCATCCTTGTGCTGATGAAAACGTCTGTTTTCTTGGCGCGAAAACCGAGTGCTTTTGATTACACAGCTGGTCACAGTTCCACTTAGGGCCCAAGCAAACATGGCCGTACAATTGATTTATGCAGGCTGTAGTAATTGAAAGCGACAGCTGTCCCTTAAGTCAATGTAACACGAGTATAAAGATTATTAGACAAACATCAGCCTGGAAAGAATATAAATAAAAATGACATAAACCTCTGCAGATTTTAATTGATCCTGAAAGCTAATTCATATGCATATTTAATATTTCAAATTTGCTTTTAAGAAAACTTTCTATAATAGAAACACTGGTTCATCTCAGCTTCCCTTTTCTGTACATATACTAAACTCTACAGACCAGAGCATGAGTGACACATCATGTAATTCATGTATGTAGAAAGAGGTCAAAACGAAGACTGAGCTGTCGATTCCTGTTCCATTCAGCATCACCCAGCCTGCATTTACCTTGCATTATAACAGCAAGATGCACGACTGAGAACGGGCAAAGCACAGTCAAGATCAGAGAACGACTTCAGTCTCGGGATGAAGCTGGCTTCCGTTTCAGCCAGCGAGTGCTGAAAGGTTCCCGGAAAGCTCTGCGTATTGCTGCCCACCCCCTCAGTTCAGTCAGCAGTCTACGCTGCCAAATCCCTCTCCCTGAAAACCACCAGAGGCAGCTAAAAAAAAATGAATTAGCCAGACTTGTTGAACCTTTGGTATCGACAACCTAGAGACAACCTCAACAAATAATAGATAAATTAGCTCCTTGGGACCACCTTCAAAGGATTCCGATCCACCACGCGCTGCTAAAATAATATTGAATTTTAACAAAAACACAAAACAGCACCCCATTTGAGGCCTTCGTAGCTCCCACCTTGTTAGGAGGGGACTGATCTGACATCATTTGTGGCGGGGCTATAAGGTCACATGTCAGGGGGCGTGGTCACAACTCCACTAAGTCCATCCTAGCATACCAGACAAACCTAGTCCAGCAGTTCTAAGTAAACTTGAACATTCAGCATGCTGTCTGCCATCTGCCACATACCTTGTTAGCATGCGGTGCCCTTATTCTCTTTGGCTATTAATGCACTATATCTAATACAGTTTATTGCCTTTGAGAAACAGCACTGGTGTTATTAACACGGAAGCCTGTCTCTTTGAATCAGGTAACAAAAACTTTCTGTAACAGATACCATTAGAATTGATGAAACACAAACAGGCTTCCGAATACGCAGGGAACATAGGCGGAAAAGATTATTTCAGCTGATTACGGTGACGGCACGATGAAAAAACACTAACTATGGTGACTGTACAATGTGACAAGAAAGCCACCGGTACGACATATCCATTAGGTCAACTTAAAGCAACGTGACAGTGATGTGTCTTACTGGGAACATTAGCTGAAGTCTAATCACACCAGATGGACTCCAGACTGTCCTTGTTGGTTCAGTCCATACTGGATGACAGTAACGGCACAGAACGAGATGACAAACCAGTTTAAGAAAAGCTAGCCAGAACTGTTCAATCTGCACTTCTGTGGTCTTCAGACACAGGCACTCTGACTGACCTGCTTTCCATTAAGAAGGTTCTAGAATATAGAAGAAATAGCTTTTTTTTAATAAAAACCCAAGAAACTACTTTGCATAACGAACACGAGTGCGTGGGACAGTATCTTCCCATGTGAAGTCTACAATCATTTGCTTCATTTTGCCATCTCACTATTTGAAAAGCGGGGATAATGGAATCCCATATTTCACAATATCCTTGCTGAAATGGAAAACCTTCACTCTCCTTTAAAGACTGGATATCTGAGACTCTGCTTAACCTACCATTTCAGCTCGGAATAATACAG
This sequence comes from Mormyrops attenuatus, assembly GCA_026777985.1. Taxonomy (NCBI): domain Eukaryota; kingdom Metazoa; phylum Chordata; class Actinopteri; order Osteoglossiformes; family Mormyridae; genus Mormyrops; species Mormyrops attenuatus. Next base: position 10,368,992 of record JAODKC010000016.1, read on the forward strand.
AGCTTCTTCTGCATGAGTAAGAACCAAAACCAGAGGATTATACCTAGAAATGAATGCAGAGAACACAGTCTTTGTGAGAAGGAAATAGAAAATATGCAAATTTACATATTTACTGTATGTGACTAAGGAAGGTAAAACTGTTAGCTTTGTGATGTATTTAAGCCTCAGTGAGGCAGCGCACTTATAATATTCTAATACATGTAATATAATACTGCTTGGTAAAGTATGAAAATACAGGAACACAAAGTATTTGCAGTTATTTAGGTAAGAAAGACTTGCATTACAATGTAAAAGCTGAATATGTACATTTGAGGGTATAACAGTCATTATGATTTGTTTTCCGCTTTGTGTGCATGCTAACGTAAATTAATAAATCACACACAAAAAATCAAAAAACTATACACAGGCAGATGCTTTCATGATTTTAATTACTACTGCTGTAAAATATTTACAGGACATAAACCAATTTGTGCATAAGAGGCAGAGGAACAAGGCAACAAATTAAGCCAAGTATAAACACAAAAAAAATACCGATATTAAACAAAATCAAGTTCCATGCTTTAGATGGCCCGGCTGCCTGGGCAAATAAACAAATCGTCCATGGGTTTGCCTCCCAGGACTGAACATCACCACCCAATGACTGCCAAGATCCCGCCTCCCGGGACTGAACATCACCACCCAATGACAGCCAAGATCCCGCCTCCCGGGGGGGTACAGTCAACTACAGGTCTGCCTCTTCACTTCATTAGCCTTCATCAAAGCCTTAATGGCACGGGCCCTCATCTCCAACTCTAGAAGCTCTAGCTGTTGGGCTGAGGGCAGGGCTGTCTTAGGGGGTGGAGCTACCTGGGGAGTGACCCCAGAAGCCACACCCGCCATTGGTAAAGGGGGTCCTGGGGTGGCCACCTCTGCTGGAGGCTGCTGGTCTGCAAGCTGTTCCCGTCCAGGGATGACTCCCAGGGCCAAGATCTCACTCACGCTCCTCTCGATGTCCTTCTGCAGCTCTCTCTTGGTATCCACGGACTTCGGAGCCTCTGCCGGCTTTACTTGGTCTGGACCAGGCATTGCCTGGACCGCCCTCTCCGTCACCTCCTCCTTGGGCCCTTCGATGTCGCTGTCGTATGTGTCGGCATTGATGCTCAAGACATCGCTCTCCTCTCCAGAGCCACCGCCTTCCTCACAGCAGTGGGAAAACAATGACACAAAACGCAAGAGTCATGTGCCTGTTCAAATCCAAGTTCCTAAGCTTTCACCCTTAAGAATAGGTATTAACCGGAATTACATCAGAAAAACATCCTAATAAAAAAAGCAGCTTCCAAGAACTGACTAATCAATGTTAATACTACATCGAATAATAATAATAATTATTATTAGAAAAATAATTATTAAGAATAAGCACTTGAGAAGGACTTTAAATAGGCATTTATTCTGAAACATAAAAGATATTTCACTGTCACCTTGCTTGACAGCTTCCATTTCAACATTCTCCTTCAGAGATGAAGTGGAGTCGACATTGTTGTCCTGCCTGTGCCACACAAAGACATGTGCAATCAGGCACACGGACATGGGGTGAGCGCAGGCCCACTCTCTCATCCTCTGACATTTTCCTTGAAGGATGCTTTAAGGATACCATTTCTGAGGGGGAGGGGGTACTTTGCTTTCCATCAAGTACTTTAAAATAAACATCCAGCTGTAGGACAGACCGACATATTCAGAGATGTTCCTGACTCAAGAATAGAAAAATGGGAAGAATCTTGTCACAAGAGTTGAAGCACTTTTCACTTACTGGCTGTCAGTCTCTGACTTTTTTTTCATTCCCTCCTCTTCAGCATCTGAAGACCCAGATACTTCTTCACCTGTTTTAAATAAGGAGAAAAACAGTGAAATTAAAGAAACACAATACTAGACAACAACAACAATAAATAACATCAGTGCTGAGATGCGGTACCTTCCAGGATCTGAAGGAGATTACTCTGCGAAAGCTGCTTCAGCTGCTCCCAGCAGAGGTTCTTGATCTCAGCAAAAGTGCAGCTCTGCGAATTACAGTAAAGTGTTGCTTGTGACACCGAACCACAGCTTATGAGCACCTGAAGGACAAGCAGTTCCTTTACACAGGCAGCCATTTGCTAAATTCTATCCAAATAAAGACTCCTATCTGCATCTTTTTTAAAATGAACATCATGGATGGTGTGACAGCAGACGGACCTTCAGCTCATCCGGCAGCATCTTCTTGAGTTTGTTCTCCCCCAACACACGGAGGCATTGCTCCAGCATCTCCTGCCTGTCCGTCAGGTAGGCGCTGATGGGCTTGAAGGACACGCTCAGGTCTAAGCCACCCTCCTCGATGTCACTGGGCTCCTCTGTCCCCTGCTGCTCATTGTCCTCCTTGCAATCGGGCTGGTTGTTGAGACAGTATGCTGAATTGCTGACAATGTCTGATTAGGCTGCCACACTCACGCAAAAATTCGTACAATTACCGCTGGTAAATGACCCTCATAAGGCATTATAGTTTGAATGATGAGCTTTATACCATAACCGTACTTGCAAACGTTGAGGGTAAACCAGTTAATTAACCAGGTTTAAATAGAGCTGCCTTTACGTCACTCGGTTGCCTAAATTCTTAGAAGTCTGCAAGGAAGACTTGCTTTATGTAGCAATAGCAGGGCATATTCACCTCCATGCTCGATTCCGTACTTCTGCGCTTTCGGTCTCCGTCATGGCGACCCTCCGAATGGGAATGTTTCCTCTTCTTCTCTTTTGCAGACTTTTTGCCTGGCATCGATGCTGGTAACCAGTAACCTTTTGCCGCGACGCTGCTGGTTTATGAACAGCTGATAGTTTACCTGTCACTAATTAAACTCTCATCACATGCATATGTCGATACGTTAAGTAAGCGAAATGTGAAGACTTTCAGTTTCCCTAAATTAGCCCAAACGCAACTTACGTTTAGTAAAACGAAACCACGAACTAACACCCCTACCGTGTCGCATATTTTCTACGTCACCCCATGTCGGAACACACGCGACCTCACACATGACTCGAAGGCTGCCTTCAGCGTTGGAGTTTGCTAGGGTTTTCCTTTTTGACTGATTTGTACGGGATTCCTCTTTGTTTCATGCTTTCTACAGCCATAATATTTTCTGTATGCATATTTGCGTTGCTTTGACGCCTCTATTTGCGTCCTGTCCCCGGCAAAATATGGTCACCCTAACTAAAAGATTTATACCCAGGGAGAATTTAACATCACTTAAACTGATTATATGTTTATGTATAACGGAAACAGTATGGATTTATAATACATATTTACATTTCATTGTAATTATTATTTAATTCATTATTAGCCACACACTCTTTAAGACTTCTGTACATCCGTGCACCAGTGGGTGGAGAAACAGGGTGATACTTGAAATAAGCAGTAGGATAAACCGTCTGCGACCGGTCAGCGTTTAATTATAAACGCTCGTAGCATTAAATTATCTCTGTGTTTCACGTCAGCTACCAGCTCGTTTCTTTGTCAGATTAATGAAAAAAAGGTTTACCACGCAAGGGTGACGTGACATACGTCAGTGGTGCTACCCGAAAATGGTGTAGGTATTTGTTTGAGGCACTGGCGAATATGGAGATACTGGGGGCCCTAAGCAAAAAAAAAAAAAAACATCTTTGGCCCTCCAACGCACCCCACCCCCCACCTTGGTAACATTTATGACCATTTTAATGTGAAGTCTAAATCAAAAATATCAACCAAAAGAACTTAATAAACACCATTCCTTGGTGCTCCCATTGCTTTCCTTGCCTGTCCTGTCCCTACGCTTCTGGAAGGGGGATATTTTGTCCAAATGTCATTGCGTATGTACGTGCGACTCTGTTATAATGGTAGACACGATGCCACAGTGTGTTCCCTGATTGGGGGACTCTATTTTAGCTGATTTATCTTCCTCATAAAAAAATGAACATTCGTTTGGAAACATATGCTTCCTCATATGTACATCGCATGTATTTTTTTTCTTCCCGCAATTACACATTTTTTTCTTGTAAAAACACCATTGTATGTTTAATATTGCCACTATTTGCAGCTAATTTCGCCACGGGAATCAAAATTCTATCGGTTTAAATTTATGCTAGTGAAGTGATCCTCTGCCTAACTGTAATGTTCAGTCACTAGATGTGCATTATTTATTATTTAAACAAATTGTCTGAAACTCCTCACTGTTCGACCAGATGTCCTGAAATCGTGGGGAGGAATCCCATAATGCAGCATGAGTGTTCTTGGTGAAACCCATGGGATGTCTTGAGCATAGACTGATTGTGGCGCAGCATGTCGCTGCCGCTGGGCCAACAACTGGTCCTGCAGTGTAGCTAGCAGAAGTCCAGGAGGTCAAGCTGAGCCAGAATCTGTCATGCTGAAGACCTTTTGTAATTCACAACCTGTGCCAAATATGTATTGGTGCACCTCCTACTGGACAGATCAAAATACTATTCAAATATAACATCCATCCATCCATCCATTCTCCAAGCCGCTTATCCTTCTGGGTCGCAGGGGGTCCGGAGCCTATCCCGGAAGTTCAATACAATATAACTATATTATAAAGTTACCTTTGGAAATGTGATTCATATCAATGTGTAACAATTATTCATTACAAATTTATTGATTTATTTGTTTGTTTTTGTATGTGTAGCTTAGGGGCCTGTTTCATGAAGCAGGATTTCTTGCTTATCCAGATAACTTGTTGGATTTGAGGTAGTCTGGGATAAATGTAGGTGAACGAAGATAAACTCTATTTAGCCCAGACTACCTTAAATCCAACAAGTTAGACAAGAAATCCTGCTTGGTAAAACAGGCCCCAGTTTGGCATAGCCTGTAATAAATGACCGGTTAGTCTCTCTCACCGTGCTCCCCCTGGGAGAAATAGCCTACGGTTGCCTATGATCTGTGCAATGAGACATAGGCCCTTTAAAGCTAAGAGGAATTAGGTGTATTGAGCGGGTCAGGGAGGGGTCATGTCACTCTGTTGTTTAAACTTGGATAGTGCTGGCGATGGACAAACAGCAGGTGGCATCACCGTTAAGGTTCCTGGCCATGGCACTGCCGGTTTGTATGCCAAAATGCAAACCAGCAGAGTGTAAGAAGACAGCTTGCCAAAATATGCTGTAGTTAATGAGACCTCCTCAGCTGAGAGACCAACCTGTGGCTTTAATATTAAATCAGGGCACAGTTTGTAGGCTCCATGACACAGTGAATAATCATCTTTTGATTACTAACCATATATTTATGTATTCAGATTTGAATGAATATTGCAATAGAGTATGAAATTCAAGAGAGAGAACCTCACTTATCTTCTTATTTTTTCTTTGTCTAAGAACCTGACTACAAATAAGTCCTTGGGAATCTGGCTAATACTGTAATGGGAAAAAAGATGCATATAAAAACTTGCAATGGTGTAAAAGAACAATAATCCTTAATGTAATTGGACTAAGACTAATCACGTTTAGTCCAATTACATGTCATATTGCATTTTTGATAGAGCATGTTTGCAATGCAAATCCCAGTGCTCCTGGGATTGTTATAACCTTGACCAATCAGGGCCAAAAATGAGAAGGTAGCACAAAGCAAGTTACAGTAACAATGTTTCTCACTCCTCTGGTTTCTGATAATAAAGCCACTTTTAAGCGTGGAAGAACCCAAATGGGAAATGCAGCACAGAATCAAACAAATGCACTTATACAATTAAGATAAGGCTCAGGCAATTCTGTAGGGACTGTAAATAAAATAGAATGCAACACAGTTTAAGTCCTTTTCCCCGCCTCTGTGTGTTCCTTTGTAGGCTTTGTAAGGTGTTTTCTGACGTTTGAGAACCTTCCAAGAAATAAAAACAAATGCTGACTGAGAGGAAGAAACATGTGATGTAACAGTGGCCTCTGTGTTTGCATTTCTTCTGGCCAATCAATGTGGCTCCCTAATCAAGCATCCCCTGGCCCGGGGAGAGTGCAATAGGCTTGCTACATCAGCGCCACCTCAGGAGGGTTGACTGACACTGCTTCCAGTTGATTATAAGGATTTGTACTTTAAAGTTGTTGGATAGTAGGTGCTAAGATAGGCACTTTAGTGGTTACTATAAGGTTTTTATGCATTTATTTTGGGTTGTGTTAGTAGAATAAGAGCCAAAGATTATCTGTGCAGCTTTCATTGCTTGGTAATGTATGAAAAAAATGTACTGGATGTAACTGGAGGGTGGGGGTGGATGTACTGTTAGTGACAGAATGATGTCACCCTCGGTGTTGATTCCCCCCGCATTCCCCTTACAGCGTGTGGGCGTGCCAGACATATCGCTTTGCCCTCAGGTACCAACAGGCGTGGGCTCACGCGGAGCCTAGGCAACCTGACACCTCCGCCGCCCGGCCCACCGAAGCAGAAAAGTGGAGTGAGCGGGAAAAGCGGGACGCCCCGCCGGCAACTAGGTGGTGAGATCCGGGACGCAGAGCCTCGCCGATTGGCGCCGAGCAGACCGTGCGGCCAAAGGGCTCGGCTCGCGCCACCTGCAGCGGGAGCAGATGGGCGGCGCGTCGCCGAAATGCCCGAGGGCGCCTCGTGATGGAGACAGCGCGCAGAGTTGTTCTTTTATAAGCACGAGGACAGTCTTCCGGAAGACACTCAGCATGCCTGACAAGAGCGCCATGTATAATTAACTTCTTTCCGTGCTGCCACACCTTCTTCCGCCCCCCCCAACTCCTTTATCTTTTTCCCGTCCGCATGCATCAAGCCTGAAATCTCAAGGTATTACTAGCTTATATGAAATAAAAATAATTAGGAAATTCAATAACGCATTCACTCCAGACAGAAGGGATAATGACCGGCATTATAATCTGTTGTACGAAGGAGGGTCATGCGCCTGGGGTTGTTTGCGTTGATTTGTGTGAAATGATGTGTTCCGTTTCGCATCCCAGCCCCAAGTGCCGTCACAGTCTGCTCTCTGCATTTTCTTTTAAATTCAGCCCCATTTTCGAGATTATTATTTTTTTGTCTATTTTATGTGTACATTTTGTTAAATCCTGTCCTTGTTCCACCCCACCATTCCTAGATATGACTACCACATCTCAGAATAAGCTGTCAGTCTGTGTAGTCTGCGTGGTATGTGATTCTGATGTCCTTCCTGACCATTGGGACTGTTTCGCTGCTATTTTATAACGTTATGGATGGAGAAACGAGTTGTGCAATATGGAGGTGCCACGATTAGATTTGCTTCTTATATTCTTCACAAGTTCCGATAATGTTAGTAGGATTTGTGTTTTGGGTAATTGTTGGTAGTGCTGACTGAAGCAAATTAATCTGAATGGTTTTTATAGCAATTTTCCATCTTCCCACTTTCATTTTTAGGTTTATTGTTATAATATGGAGTTTGGAACTCCATGTATTTGTAAATATTTGGTGAACTGAAGAGATTATTTTAATAGCTTACCTTTGACAATGGTGATATTGGGGAGGGAAGGGAGGTGGTAGTAGTGGTGGTGCTGGGGGGGGGGCTGCAATTGGCCAGCAGAAGGCATACTCCCACAACTAATTAATTAAAGAGTTGGAAAAATAAGGACCCCTTGATGAAGCAGTACCTCAGCACCCTACATTGATCCCCCAGCCATCATCCATATGATCATCCACAAATGTCACATAATGGTCAATCAGAAGTGCCCGCCCAAAATAAAGATATGGTGGACCTGATTATATCCATGTGGCTTAAGTGAGGCATTGTGACTCATATAGTAGCGACAGTAGCATGTGATGTCGATTTAACCTATGAAGCAGAACACAAACCGTGGTGCCACATCTGACTGGTGCCATTTACAAGTAGTAACTTACCCTAAGTGACATTTCACTCGATCCATTTTACAGAGCATGACCCCTTATGAGTCAGTGTGCTTAACAATGGCTCCCCTATTGTCTGGGAAGTATATTAATGGACCGGGTGCTGTGATCTTACCTTGGCTAAGAAATCTTCCAACATTAGATATAGGTTGTGATTTTTAGTGTAACTTTTAGATGTCACGTAACCTATTAAGGAAAAACTAAGCAAGGGTAGCTTATGAAAGCCGGACACGTCCAATCCATCAGGAAGTTTGCAGAATGGGGAACATGGAGAGGAAGTTGTCGCAGTGATGAGAGACGGCCTGCTCCTGACACACTGTCACAGATAAATATCAAATTCCCTGGTGTTGCCACTTTTCTGAATCTGTGGAGATAAAACGGCATAAAGCTGGTGATTCTAGGCAACCTTAAATCCATATTAAATACCGGCATCCAGGAACAGAAAAGCAAGGTTCAGATCACAGCTTATTATTGGATATTGGTGAAATTATCTGATTGAGTCTGGTGAGTCTACCATGAATCACTCTGACTTCTACATTGATAAGAGTAATGGGGTTAACAGGAGAAAAGATGCTGGCACCTTGTAGACACAAGTTTGAATCTGTTGACCTTTTTACCGTTGTTAACAATGCCGAAGGGAGGAATTTCATTAGCGTTTCCCATTCTGGGAGTGCTAATAGGCTGTGATCCCATTAGTAAAGACAATATATACGTATATATATGTATATATCTCTTTGATTTTCATTCATCCCACCCTCAACATGCGCAAACACACACAAACACACACACAAAAAAACACTGCCTTTCTGCCTCTAGAGGGCAGAAAAGAGCCTTTAATTTCCACCCTGGCGGAGACCACAGGCATTTTCTCACCACTACAAACATACGGGCATCCACCGTGAGCTACCAAATTAAAATCCATATCCAGATTAGACATATTAGTCACACAAAAAATAAATTCCATCTGAAGAAAGAGGCCTCCCAGCTTAGATAACACCTAGGTTCAACACGCTTTTCATTCCCTGCAATGTGGTGTTGTTTCATTTTCTTATATATATATATTTTGATTTCAATCATTGCAGGCTCACAGAGCCTTGGTCCATTTAGCTAATCATATGTAATTAGCGCAGTATGTCTTGCACAATTTATATGCACAGATAGAATATTGATCTCCTATGCAACTAGCCTGACCATCGGGGATAGTCAGGGTCCCACTGAAAATGAATCCCCCTACCCATGGCTTTTTCGGTCTTGTCAAACTCTGCTTGGGAAATCAGACAGTGGCCAGTTGTGGAGCAGGCCTCTGTACAGAAGCATGGTGATTTTGTGCGCTCCTCCGTCTCAAACATAGGTGGCAGTGTGGTTGCGGTTCTGGCAGTCAGTGTAACTGGATGCCGGTTCACTGGACTTAGGAATCATGCCTCCACTGACACTCCACTGACTCTACAATCCACGGTCCTTGGAACAATTTGGTTGTTGAAAAGACTTTAATGGGTAGAAGTGACAGACAATTTGGGCAAGAGCTTTGCCTTCAAGGCTGAATGACGATAATGTATCACCACAGGGTGTTGTTACCATCCTAAGCACGAGTTTCGGTAGCTATGACAGGTAGTAACTGCATTCATGAGCAGTGCTGGTGAACGGAAGACGCTGCAGGCTCCGCCCCCCTCAAGGTCATGGCGTTCGGCCCTGGAGATGTTGCCGCTGGGCTTCGGGCACCGTATGACTCACGTCGGCTGCCTGGTACCACCTGCTCCCTTGAGCACGACCACACACGGGTTCCTGGATGTCAGCCTGTCACTGTGGCCACAATACAGGCTCCTCCTCCCACTAAAACTGTCATCATCAGACCTCCAGACCAGCTCTGCACACCTGGATGATCATTCCACTTCATTCTGTCTCCCTGCCCACTTTTTCTTCCTTCCTCTGTCTCTTTTATTCCTCGCTCTTGATTCCTGTCTCTCTCTGTCTCTTTTTTAATGGCTCCCTTGTCCCTCATCCCATTTTTCAGCTTTCAGTTCTTCTGTACCCTTATTCTGTCCTTCCCCCTCTCTTTTAGTTCGCCGATTGTCACTCTCCAGTCTGTTTCTTCTTTGTCTTTCTGCTTCCAATTGCGTGTCTCTTACAGTGAGGAGCAACAGCATGTAAGGTCCTCCTCTCTCACTCCTCCCTCCCTCTGCACCTCCTCCCTCCCTTCCTGCTGGCTCCCAGGCCGGTCACAGGGAAGCGGATTATGTGGGAGAAACTTCGTGTGCCAGCCGGGAAAGTGTGAAATCTGATTGCTCAGCAGAGTTAAACGCGAGGCCTCCGTTTTGGGTGCTGGTTGGGTGCGCGTTACTGGGGCGAGATTAGCTCAGATTCAGTGTTGCTGGCGGAGTTCAACGCGGGATAGCAAGAGCTTAGTTACTGCTCGAGATCTCGGCCAACTCCACGGTGCCCGATGCCAACTTCAGGTCATGCTGTTTGAAATGTAGAATTTATCATTTTGACTTGTTACCTGTTCCGACGTGTCGGCGAGAGAGGCAAGATAGCTTGTGAGCAAACCGCAATGTTTACTTTGATGGCTTAAAAACATACCCTACAGTATTTTTGCGATTGTTTTCTTTAAGATAAAATAATCCCTGTATAACCTACTGGTTGCTTTCGAACAGAATTTGAATACATTTAAATGTATTTAAATGCAATGTCATATCAAACCAGTTGAGCTGTTTGCTGTGTCTTCCTACCACTAGAGGGCATGCATTGCTAACCTTTAAATTTATGTTGGGTTGAGTTGAGTTGAACTTTTTCATTAGTGTTCAATAGCAAATGTAATGGCAGAGGCCCAAGGCAGATGAATGTATGCATCCTTTATTTACTGATGTAAAATAAAACAATTTTAATGGCAGGATATGAGGAACTTGGCTGTAGCCTGTTGCATTATGGGCATCATTCAAGGGCTTTTTTTTTTCCGCCGCGTGAAGCTGTTTTGGCATGGCTGCCGGTGTGGCCATCAGATTAGTCACAGTGAGCGGTTATTGCGGCTCCCAGTAAATCTGAATGAAACACTTCCTGCTGGCGGTCGCCGGACCTTTAGCTGCTGGAATGTGGGTCAGGTGGCGTGATTTCCAGTGGCGAGTTAGAGGCATTTTGGAAAGGCCTGTGGGTGGCGAGGCGGGGGGTTGAAATGAAAGGATTAGAGAGGCTGGAATGAAGCCTGGGCTCACGGCTAGCAGCTGAAGCATTAACACGCTCCGCCCAACCATCACCGTTCCAAAAGCATACGTCTCCCTTGCACCCGAGAACGTGCCGTCTCGTCAGCCGTAATCTCTCTGAGCATGTGTGGCGTTAGGCACTGTAGCACTTTGACTTTGCCGGAAAGCTCGCGGGATGTAAAACGCAAATATATCGGCCTGTCGCTCCCTCGTCAGTGGCACTCCCCGGTCTCCGTTTAACATTTTAATGGTGCAGTTCTGAAGCGCTGAGTGACAGGATGGAGGATCAGAAAGGATGAGAGCATCTCGCGGGCGGGCGGGATTTTTCAGAGTTACGTGTCAGATTAGCCGGTTCCTCGGCCGCATTTCATCCAGCTGTTGTGTTTCAACTCCCTCCCTGAGCTTCCCAAAGCCTCTCTTCCCTACGACCCTGCCTCTCCTGCTCTGCTTTCTCTCCACCGCCATTCAAAGACTTTCGTAAACGGTCCCAGAGAGCCTCTCTGAGTTACCGGGGTGCCTAGAGGTGCTTGGGAGTCGTAGTTTCACTCCTTGTCTCTGCTACACTGTCATTAATATTGCTGTATGTAAGTGGTCACCAAGTGGTCCTAATCTAGACCAAGAGACATTTACACCTGGACCGTGGAGCATATTCTGTCATGCTAATGAACTTTTGAACAAGCACAGAGTGGCCAAATCAGCAGGGGTCCTCTGGGTCCTTTGGTTGCAGCGTCTTGTCCAATCGTGCCGCGAGCCATCATTGCGCGAACTAGCAGAGCAGCAAAAGCGATGAATGTATCGCTAAAATGGTCCGTTCAAATATTTTTTTCTTTTAGTTCATCAGCAAGTTGCTTGAAAATATACTTGGTTGAAAACCTTTAAATAAAATGACCATTTATATTTTTGCAATGTAGCTCCTAGAATCATCGTTATGGGTAATATGACATTAATGCTTTGGCCCTCACTGGGGTTGAGTAGCTGGATCTGAACTTTAGCTGAATGCCTCTGCCGTATACAATCGAATTACGTTTACCTGACACTTTTATCCAAAACAACTTGCGATGGAGGGAAGGGTTACAATTTACGTGAGCTCCCTGGGATGCAAATCTATAAACTTTGCGTTATTAGCACATTGCTATACTTGCTGAGCTTCCTCACGTAGGGTTCTGTCAAAATGCAAGAATGTAGCAGCTTTATGTGCATGCTCCCTGGTTTACATCTTACACAGGCATTTAAGTTCTGAACTGAAGTAATGACTTTACTGCCAATCTACCCCAGCCTTCCCTTGGAGAACCAGTTATTAGTTTAAACACCTACATGCACAGGAATAACCTATGAGGCTAATGGGTTCATTTACCTGCAAGTAGCGCCGGCCCCGGATCATTGAGAAGCAGGGTTAAACCCGGACTGCTTTTGCGTACGAGTGGGCCGAAAGTCAAATGTGTCGGTCACCCCTATTACATACTTCAGTGTAACGAGTTTGACTGACAAATTGCATCCCTGTCATTATATGTCTTTCCCTTGTTCATTATATTAAACATTGTGAAATTCATTCTCTGGTTGACAGCAGGAATGGAGTGAAAGAAGAACTGGTAACAAATCTAAATGAGGCTGGCTTATTAAGTTCACGCACTAGCGTTTGGTGACGCATCGCGTGCGATCTGACTTTCCGGTTTTCCCTAATGTCGCAGTAAACATTCCCGGGATTCGGGTCGTTCGGGGATAGAGGAAAGCATCATGTGACTGGTGGCCTCAGCGGGTGACTAGGGGGATGACTGTCACTGTGATGGACTGTGTGGCGCGGACCAGCTGCATGACCTCCAGTTCATTCGCCTACTGCGCAACGTCCAGCATGCAGTCAGGGATGATCGATGATCTTGCCGTGAGTGAAACCAGCAGTCCCATCTTCTTGTGTGCAACTCAGGACTCTGGGCAGTGACTTTGAGAAGCGTCCCCAGGCCCAGACAGGAGTTGGGGGGGGGGGGGGGGGGTGTTTTTGGAAAGTTGGGGGTTTTGTTTTGGGGGGGGAGGGGGGGGACCCGCCCACAAACCCCCCCCCCCCGGAGCCGGCTGTTTAGCGGGGG
>JAODKC010000016.1:10389870-10400509 GCA_026777985.1 Mormyrops attenuatus
GGGGGGTACTCCGGGGGCCAATCGGGAGACAGCAGTGCTCCGGGTGCCCCGCCCGGGGGGGGGTGAGGGTGGTGGGGGGGATGGTGATGGGGGGAGGGGCGGGGGTCGGGGGCAGTGAGTAGCCTTACCTCTGATGCAGCGTGGGATTGTGTTGGGCAACATGAGTGACTGGCAGCCTCAGTGTGATCTAGTGACACCCTGAGGTTTTTTATCTGCCATGAAGAATGAAACGACCTCCCCCACTTCCTCTACCACTCTAGCTTAAGAGCAGCGCCGCCGTTTCCATGACAGCAGCACTCCATCTCACCTTCTCAACTTCTGTCCCTCTTTCTACATCCGCAATCATATTGGCGCGGTAAAGTGGACGTCTGATCCAGGCCCGCTGGCTCCTCCCGCCCCGTCTCTCATTTTCCGTGTCTCTGGCTTCCGCGATCTCGCGCATGCACGCACACGCTCACCTCGCAAATGCGGGGTGTCGCCACGGACACCTGTCACGCGCAGCTGTCAATTACGCCACTGAGCAACGGGCTGGCACGCAATTAGCGGCGGCCCCTCGCACTGGGCGGGGGCCTGTAATGACTTCCACCAGCCATTGATCAAAGTCAGAATGGCCACTCCGCTGCGAAATTACCCAATTAACATCTTACCAAAGTGCATCTATTTTTGGCTTGTTGAGGTTGTTGATTTATTTAAATAGGGAGGGGGGCGAGCCGTTAGCCATGCCAGTGGGAAATCTGAATTAACATACTTTTACAATTCCCATTGCAGTTTTTAAAAGTCGAACATTAGAGTGTGGGGTTTTTCCACACAGACCCTGTGTGTACAGTACCGTGCAAAAGTCTAAGACAGTCCAATGAAATGTTTAAAGCTATTTATCTGGGTAGTAAGTGTGTATTTGTTCAGACAAACACAATGTTGCATTAGAACATACGCAAATTAACAGTAACAGTATTACAAATAACCAAGAATTTCTTATATTTTCTAAGTTACTGATATGTTATTGTATAGCTAGATGCAAGGATGTAGATTTGGGTATGGGCAGTAGGGACTGTTCCTACCAATGCTGTAGGTGTACTGTGTGTTTTGTTTTTTGGTGGGGGGGGGGGGGTTCGGTTGATTTGGTCCCTACCAGTGCTGAAATCAAACCCAAGCCTTTGGCTAGATGAACACCACTTTGGTTCCCAAACCTCTCCTCAGGGGCAAGCCAGCCATTCCATGTACAGTATTTGTTACATTTCACCACCAGCTCAATTAATTAGTTAACTGAATTAGTTAAATAACTCAGTGAGGTAATGATTGAACCATCATTTTCTTTGACTGCTGAAGACTTTTGCGAAGCACTGTACATTTCATCTAGGAAACACTTCCTATTGTCTTCTGCTAGTTTCAGGTCAGGCAGCGACTCAGGGTGAAGATGAAGAAGATGAGGATGAAGAGAAGAGAAGATGAGGGCTGGTGGTGTGCGCTGTCGGGTCATCACAGGCTGGTGGTATGCACTGTCGGGTCATCGCAGGCTGGCAGTACACATTGTCGGGTCAGCGTAGGATGGCTGAACTGAACTTTCTGTCAGGTCAGGCTGGCGGTACACACTGTCAGGTCAGCACACGCTGGCAGTACGCATTGTTGGGTCAGCGTGGGCTGGCGGTATATGCTGTTGGGTCAGCGTGGGCTGGCGGTATATGCTGTCGGGTCAGCGTGGGATGGCTGTACTCTCTGTCATGTCAGGCTGGCAGTACGCAATGTCGAGTCGACGCAGGTTGGCGCTATGTGCTGTCCGGTCGGCCAAGGGCTGCCTTATCTCCAAAAATCATATACATAAACCTTCCTTCACCTAGTGGCCTTGGAGGCAAATTAACAAGCAGCAGTAACTAAGCACAATATAAGAGGTCCTCAGCACTGACTAGGGATTAGGTAAGGAAGGTGTTTGCAAGAACAGGCCAACGTTCACCTCTTCAGCATTTATGGGACGACGGATACAGTGAAGAGGAATTGAGTCTTTAAAGAAAAGGAGAAGATTATATCCTCCTTATTATATAACCCTAAATGAAGGACAAAGTTTATTCTGCCACCAAGGGGCCAGGTGCAAGCAAAAATGGCTCTAAAATGGAATTATAAATTAAAATCATAGGCTGAGAATAATTTAGTAGCCTTCTCCTTAATCAACAAGGGTTCAGTACTTTGTCAACTAAGTCACATTAACACTTGGCAATGTTTTCTGTGTCCCAGCAAAAAATGAGGCTACCAGACGCCCCCTTTGAAGAACGCAAAATTTCCACCGACAACCTCTCAAGCCCCTGCTCCCCCCACAGGCCATCATGGGACACTGCGGAACAATAAAGTTCAATTACACCCAGCTGTAACAGAGCAGGGTGACGTCGGGCTGCCTGCCCCCACGACCTCGCCATCTGAGCGGCGCCCATTGTTGTCGTCTGAAGCGAGCACGAGCGGCCTGATTGCGGGTTGTCATTCCCTCGCGGTCCCTCCGTCAGGCTCCAGCTAGTCATTAGGTGAACGGCATGGGCAATGGTGGGATCTATTTTAGCTAGCAGAGTTTACGGGAGAAAAAAACTGCTTGAGTGAGTCTGTAGGAAAGCGACGCGGAATCAGTGCATGAGAGGCTATCAGGAGCCTTTGATTCTGAATGCATTGCAGCTATGAAGTTCTTATTAATTATACGTTGGCTGCTAAGGGGGGGAGGAGGGGGGACCCTGCCTACCTTCTTGAACCCTCCCACCTGCTGACTGTCTGCCTCAACCCCCTCTCCTGTCCATCCACATGCCAGCCCATTCCATAGTATGGCTTCCTATCTGTGCTGTCCTAACATTTGCCTGAATTCATCTCACGCTAAATTATGTGAACTTCTGCAGCTCTGGGCCAGAGGAAGATGTAGCTTCCCTCTAAAGTTTGGTTCCTCCCAAGATTACTTCCTCTCTCTGGGGGAGTCTTTCCATACCACTGTCACCTCAGACGTCAATCTCTGGGAACCTCAAACCCAGGACTCCGTAAAGTGCTTTGCCAATTTTCTCCTTCTTAAAAGAGTTATAGAAATGAAACTGAATTAAAACTGGTGTTGAATTGTCTGACGATCATTCATATGTTCCTTTAATTTCTTTTAAAGGTAGGCAGTCCTTGACAGTATGCCAGTATGCAAAGCAGAAGAATTTTACTGGACGGTGCACAATTTGGTCATTAATTAAATCTGATAAAATAGTTTTCATTCATTAAAGACTTACTCAGTGCTTCCAGTTTTTGAGCTTTGAGCACATGCAAGAAAATGGGCAGAAACTTTATTGAAACAATTACGTACAACACATAAATGAGAAGTGTTATATTGAAGAGAATATAGACTATGTGAAACAAATTTACAAAGAAATAATTCATGTAAATAAACTTATTGTAAAATTGTTGTTAATCAAGTGTACAGCAATACATAACTTGCCATAATAATCGTGTATAGTGTGAGTTAGATGAAAAGCCATTGAACTTGTCATGATGTATTTCCATCTACAGCTGAAATCTGTAGCTGTGATATGAATGCTCTCTGCACAGCGGTACCTTGGCCTCATGCTGAATTTTAAATTTCTGTTCTGACTTTTTCTGGCTATCCCATTCTCTGCCTTTGGCAGAGAGGAACCTCAATGTCAAATGGAAGTCACGATACAAGCAAAACTGTATGAGTCTGGCTTTGGTTGAAATTTTAGCCTGAGGTGAACTGAGTCAAGGGGTTAATTGGTACCTAGTATGGAAGGAGTCAGCTAAGACATGTTCAAATACAGATCATATGCTGGTGGCATTTAGCTTAGGACCTTCACCTGCATGGCCCCTGTATCATGAAGGGGCTCCCAGTCATTATGTCTCAAAGCCTGATGGGGCCCGATGGATCCCAAACTCACTGGCTGGCCTTGGCCCAATTTTTTCATGCATCATTTGGGTTTGCGTGGGTTCAGGTCGGGCCTAGACTAATTGTGGCATCATGACTTTATTTTGTATTTCTCGTGCTAAGACGCCAATTGCCTAGTTATGCTTTTGACACATAGCATTTGTGTGAAGGACAGCACGCTTGTGTATTTGTTGAGTTTGTGTGTGCCTGCGTGTTACGCAAAATCACATCGTAGAAGTCGCCGTCGGGTTTAAGTCAGACTCAAGCTGAGAAATTTTGTTAGTGTTTGGGGTCAGGTCGGGCCTGAATGTCACAGGCCGGGCTGGGTTTTGGGCTGGGCTCTACTCCAGACCACCCTAAAGATGGGCTGGTAGCCAGCACGATGTAAACCGGTTGCTGTAAGGCTCTTGCGCAAAAAGCGTTCATGTTGACAGCAGAGGAGGAAGGGTGGGGGTGTCAATGGGTTATTTCACTACATCGCACCACTGGCTCCTTTTTGATGTGCTGTCTGGAGGCCAGGAGGGAGGGGGGAGATATGAGGAAGGCTACGGTGCCGCGTTTCCAAAGCCTGTGCCTGACGAGGGCGAGCTTGTAGCTGGTAATGATCTCCTCTGCTGAGGAAGCCTACGTGAGGGTGACACGTGGTTGAAGGTGATTTTTCAGGTGCTGGTAGCACTCCTGACATCATTTAAAGACAATTCATAAAAAAAAACACACTAAATCAAATATATATTACATGTCCATGTAACACACATTTAACTAGAAAATAACTGGATTTTTTAACCATAAGATTGTAAGTGTTCATGAGAACCGTGCTAATGGCCTGGCCTGACGCAATGTTGGTCCCTTGTATCAAAGGTCCCCAACCATCTTTATTTCATAACCTGTCAAAGTATGGAGGGAATTCCTAATTGAGATTGCGCCACACAAACAGCAAGCATTGCTCCTCCCCCAATCCCCCCCTCACAGGCAGAGGTGGATAGGTCAGGCCCAGAAAGTAAAAATCCAGACCATGATTTTGTTTCCACAGTTGAGCATGAAGAGTCACAGTCATAGAGTACTCAACTGGTTGGTTGAAATAAAATCTTGGTATGGATTTGTACTTTCTGGACCTGAACTATCTACCTGTGCTCACAGGTATGGACAATTTGGGCATGTCTACTGTTCTGCTCAGGGGCAGCCATAGGCTCTGTACCATGCTGACCTTGTCACTTTACAGGTTAATGTCCCAAATGGTACCCATTTGTCAAAATGGTCGGAATATAGGTAACCCTAACCCAGTATTTGCAGTTGCCATTCAATATACCCATGTAGTCGTTGACTCAAACACCAGCATACCTTGACTGGCTAATTAAAACACATGAAGTTAATATTAATTCATTAATATTAATTAATTAATATTAATTAAGTGAAACCAATTAATTGAGCTGGTGCTAGCATTTAAAATTTATTTGGACCAAAGTATTGGGGTATACCTCTCTGTCACTGAATTCAGGTGTATCATTCAGACCCATTGCCACATTGTATAAAATCAAGCACCTGGCCATGCAGTCAGGTTTACAAACATTAGTGGAAGAATGAGTTCTTCTGAAGAGCCCAGTGAATTCAAGCATGGTACTGTCATAGGATGCCACCTTTGCAGTAAGTCAGTGTGTGAAATGTCTTCCCTGTTAGATATTCAATGGTCAACTGTAACTGGTATTATTGCAAAGTGGAAGTGTTTAGGAACAACAAAAACTCCCTGAAAAGCCCCAATGTGGCAGACCAGGTAAAGTAACGGAGTGGGGTTTCTGAGTGCTGAGGCACATAGCATGTAAAAGTCACCAATGCTCTGTTGACTCAATTACTGCAGAGTTCCACATTTCCTCTGGCATTACCTCCAGCACAAAAACTGTGTGCTGAGAGCTTCATGGAACGGGCTTCTATGGCCGAGCAACTGCATGCAAGCCTCACATCACCAAACACAATGCCAAGCATCAGATGCAGTGGTGTAAAGCACACTGCCACTGGGCTCTGGAGTGGTGGAAACGTGTTCTGTGGAGTGATGAATCACACTTCTCTGTTTGGCAGTCTGATGGACGAGTTTGGGTTTGGCAGATGCCAGGAGAACGTTACCTACCTGACTACATTGTGGCATCCGTAAAGTTTGGTGGAGGAGGGATAATGGTATGGGGTTGTTTTTCAGCAGTTGGGCTTGGCCCCTTAGTTCCAGTGAAGGGAACTCTTAATGCTTCAGCATACCACAATATTTTGGACAATTTTATGCTCCCAACTTTGTGGGAACAGTTTGAGGAAGGCCATTTTCAGTTCAGGCATGACTGTGCCCCAGTGCACAAAGCAAGATTCATAATGACATGGTTGGGTGAGTTTAGTGTAGAAGACCTTGACTGGCCCACACAAGGCCCTGACCTCATCAAACCCCATCAAACACCTTTGGGATGAACTCGAACGGATATTGCGAGCCAGGTCTTCACGTCCAACATCAGTGCCTGACCTCACAAATTGCTGAATGGGCAAAAATTCCCACGTGCACATTGCAAAATCTTGTGGAAAGCCTTCCCAGAAAAGTGGCAGCTGTTATAGCGGCAAAGGGGGGACCAACTCCACACTGACGCCTATGGATTTAGGATGGGACGTCATAAAGGTTCATGTGGGTGTAATGGCCAGGCGTCCAAACACTTTTGTCCATACAGTGTATATAATGGCTGAGGTATTCCTGGAGAAATTTGCGAACCAAAGCTGTGTTCTTCTAGCCATACAAGAAGATACCAGCCAGTTTTTTAAAAATGGAAGAAACTTGTGTTATTTTTCATTGGAATACTATTTATTTATTTAAGGTTGAATTGTGTTTCTGATCAAATATATACTTTCTGACCAGATAAACAGCTTTAAACATAAATTTCTGTGTGCAGCATCATCAACAATGTGTGATTCAAAAATCGCTCAGTATGTCAATCCATTGCGGTCAAAACTTGCTGTGCATCAAATGAATCTAATGCGGTGCGATGACACCAAACAGCCTCACAAGCATCATTTGCTTGTGTTCTGTTGTCCTCTGAAATGCTGCTGGTTTTGCTGAAGGACGTATCACGGTCTACCATGAATTTATCTGTGCATTCATCCCATTCATCCCATTACTTTTCTCCATCTTGAAGGCAGCCAGCTGGACCCTTTCGGGATTTGCTTAATCTTTATCTAGTCCTGTCACTGGTCCTGTCTCCGAAGCTGCCATGCTTGCAAGAATGAAATTTGTTTGAATCAAGTTTGTGTCTCTGGATGTGTAGACAGTAGGTATATACGTCATACAGATAGGGTGCAGTGTAAAAAGACTCAATTTTCACATTTTAAAAAATATATCATGGCTCTCCGGTATGTGATCCATTGAGAGAAAAGTAGATGAAAGAAACTTATTAAAACAAAAGAAAGAGTTGCATGTTTTTGCAATACATGTGGATACAGGTGAATTGTAATGTTAGCTTGTTGATGTAAATAGATGTTAATCATCTTAAGCTTGGACCAGCCGTTTGCCCTTCCTTTCTAATCCTGACCAGTTTACAAAGCCCTTGCTCCACTCTCTGGGCTCCAGCCAGATCTTGCTTTTGTCTTTGTAAAGATGACTAATATCTTGTAATGATGAATGGCATAAATGCCATTTGAGGTGGACCCCGCTGACGACCCGTGAGATTTAGGTTTCTCCCTGCTTCTGACAGAGTTTGTTTGGCTTTATGGTGTGATACATTACTTGGCGGGGGGGTGGCTGGGGATCATAATGTGCTATCCTGCGAGGATGGATGGTGGCTTATTAAATTAAGCTGTTTTAACGGTACCCTTGGGGTTAAAATGCCCTTTGCTGACCCTGATGCTGCTTCTGCTCTTTTGGGCCCACAGTTGCTCTTCGAGGAGGGATGCCCCCTCCCAAATTAAAAATCTAAAAATAATCACTGCGCTAAACGCCACTCTGTCAGCGTGCTTTGATGTCTTCAGCATACAGTGCCGATCGGCCCTTTCGGTGTGGGTGTCAGTGGGATTCACCCCACCCCCAAAGACCCCTCCTCGACATTAGCACTTTACTTTCTTTTGCTTCAATGGAAATATGCTAATTATTTACAATAAATTATACAGGCCTGAAACAGTGACTGCTTTTTAACCCATATAATGATGACCAATTCCCCTTCCATATAAACTAATCCCATCATACACACAGAGCCAACAGTCCAAGCTTTTATATACAGTGTGTGTGTGTGTCTGTATATATATATATATATACAGACACACACATATACAGTACTGTATATATAGCAGTACTGTGTTAAACATACAGTACTGTGCAAAAATCTTAGACAGTCAAAGAAAATTATGTTTAAATAAAACTACAATATTATGTCTATAATAGTGCGTCAGTTTAACCTTTTTCAAACCTTTTTCCCCACCCCAGTATTTGCAACAACCATCCAATACACCCATGTACTCGTATTTTTTGGCTCAACCACTTGCACAAGAAGTTGATAGTTCAGGTTCAGAAACTACAAATCCAGACCAAGATTTTGTTTCGACCAACCAGCTGAGTACTCTGTCACTGTGACTCTTATGCTCAACTGGTTGGGGAAACACAATCTTATCTGGATTTGTAGTTTCTGAACCTGAACTTTCCATTTCTGAGTAGTATAACTTGTATGTCTATATCTCAATACCTGGACACGGACCTTTTAAGCTAATTAAATTTATTAATTAATTCAGCTTGTGATGAAATGTAACAAATACATGTAATGGCTGAGGTGCCTCTGATGAGAGGTTTGGGAGCCAAAGCGGTGTTCATCTAGCAGAGAACAGAAAAAAAAATCCCGTTACTTGAATTTGTAAATACCAATTAACACCCGCATGTTTTTGGGCTGTGGGACGAGACCTGAGTACCCGGAGGAAACCTGCGCAGCACAGGGGGAACATGCACATGTGGTGACAGGAATCGAACCCACAACCCTGGAGGTGGGAGCCACCCTGCTGCCCCATTGATATAGATGGCAATGTAAATGTGTATAGGAGAAGGTCAGCTGTCTAAGTGTCCCGTTAAGTGTGCAGACACGTAAAAGTCAGTCATATGGCTCCACAGCTTCACTCAGACGTCGTGCAGTGATGCTTCTGAAACAGTAAAGTGAGTTCTAGAAGTGTGTTCTATCCCTAACATCTCAGAGAGAGGGAGAAAGACATTCAGTAATGTCACCAGTGACTGCTGATGAGTATCACCATCGTTACTGAATGGCGGTTCCCTGAATTTTCTATTTGTCATTGTCCCGGAGGCCAGGTCGTTCAACCCCACTTGCTTCTGGTCTGGTGTTATCATCACACGACCGGGCCTGTAAGCTGAAACAGATCTCTGGCTGGTCACACCTCACTCCCATTCATCTCAAAAGTATGAAGAATTCCTGCTTGTTGCTGGTTATCGGCTTGCTTGTCCTGCTTGATCATAATGATGGCCGGTTTTTGATGGGAGCTGGGCCTGTTTCTCCAGCTCTCTCTTTCTTTTTCCATTCCATGCCTATTCAGCTGGTGGCTCGGCGGGCAGCTCCGTGGCCTCATACCTCCAGAACTGTGGGCTTGTTTCCTGCCTGCTCTGTATATGTTGCGGCTCAATGCTCTGCTGATGTTTGTGTGGGTTACTTGGAAACTCTGGCTGCTTCTCACAAACCAAAGACTTACATTTAGGTGAATTAGTGTCTCGGTATGATTACGTGAGTGTGGTCCCATCCATGGCGTCCCCTTCCCTGTGCATTCTGGGATAGGCTCTGGGATACTGGCATAAGCAGTATGAAAAATGGATAGACGGATAGCATCACATCTTCTGTACATGGAAAGCTTAAAATCAAGGTGTATATGTTCCTCCTTGAGATATTTTTACACAGCTTCAATGCTTCCTGGTTTGGTTGACAAGACTCAGCACAGCAACACATTATGTGAATGGATCCTGTGGGCCAGGGGAGACACAATGACTTGCTTTTTGGGTGCCCCGTCAGTGTTTTTCCTGCCTCCCAAGTCAATGGGGCGAATCCAGTAAAACTACAGTACATTACTTCCAAGGAAAAGGCAATGCTGTGTTGTTTCCATACTTTGCCTTGGCTTTTGAACAGAAGCATTGTCAGTGTGTGGTCTAGTTTTAATCAGCAAGGCATTGTGGGTGCTGGGAAGACAAATCACCTTCAGGTCTGCCTCTTTCATTTTGCGTCCTCATCATTCACCCCGAGACATCATGAAAATTCCACTAATCATAACCCTTTAGATGAAGGTGCATGACTTTTATTGAAGTTGTTCAGCGAACTCCTCTACCCTACATGGGTTCTGACCCACACCACATAGTTCCAACTTGCTGGAACATTCTTCAGTGTCAAAATGAAAAGCTGCAGATGTTTCTGTCGCCTGATTGTTCTCATTTTTTGCTAAATTCCATTTCTGATACTGTTGCACTGCAGGTTAACTCAGAATCATGCTTATAAACCCTCTGAAAGTGATGACTACCGTTGGTCTGGAATTGAGAGATCGCTGGTTCAAATCCCCAACCAGAAAAGTACCTCTGAGGTACCCTGACCAAGGTACTGCCCCCAAGCCGAATTAGCCGCCCCCTGCTATGTCACTATGTCACACATGGGTTAAATGCAGAGACCATGTTTCGTTGTCTTGCACTCTGTGCTGCGGTGTGTCAACAATGACCCCTCGGGGGGGGGGGGGGGGGGGGGGGGGGGGGGGGGGGGGGGGGGGGGGGGGGGGGGG
>JAODKC010000016.1:10400770-10467936 GCA_026777985.1 Mormyrops attenuatus
AATTGTTTTAATGCAACATCCCCTTTTTGGTTGGTTGGCACTCTGTGCGGGGGGGGGAAAACAACCCAAACAAACCCCCCCCCCCCCCCCCCCGTCTGAAACCGAATGACTGTGAGTTTTCTTTAACTTCCTATACGGCAGAGTGATGTTACACAAAGGGATTGAAAACACTCTGCTTATCCTGCCAGTGTTACAGACAGGTGTCCATTATTGCTTTAATCAAAAGTCTAAATAGCATAAAATTGACATTTTCAGCTTGGTTTTGTGCTGCCTCTGCGATTAGGCTTGTGATGCACTGCCTCGCTATGAATATCTCCAGTCACTCGAATGCTCCGGCCAGCAATCCGTCGTCTGCTAAGTCTGATCTGGAATTAGCCTTCAAAGCCTCCCCCACCCAAACGACGGAGCGCCTCTGACAAGAGTGTGGGCGTTACTGACGTCCCGCGTCACTCACGGAGAATGAAACGTGGAAGGGAAAGAGAAATGAACGATGAGTAGGGGAGAACTCGCTCAGCTTGGGGGGGAGGGTGCTGTTTCTTCTTACAGTTGGCCAATGCGGTGAAAGAGTTTGGTATCACTTTAGTTAAGGGTCTGCTCATTAATTGGCAATCTTCATTTGATTAGATATTAATAGATAGAAATATTCATTCACAAACCAATTCAACAATGTATTGCAATTATATCTTACTCCTGGTATTTACAGCACAGCTTGTAAATAACTTTCGTTTATATAAAACAAACTGAGCATTTCCAAGATCTTTAGTAAAACAGGAGTAAGATGTCTTTCTAATACATTTCTAAATTTGATTGTAAGATAATCTTTTTATTTACTAATATGCTATGAAATGGTTTATCAATAGCTAAGGAGCAGATCTTAAGCTACAGCGTTACCCGGAGTTCTTCCTCTAAGCTCCGCCCACGTCGGGTTTGCCAGATTTTGCAGAGGGCCACTTCTGCCATTTATCTGCCCTCCCCAGCGTGGCCTGCTGGAGGAGAGCGCCCCCGGCAGCCTGTGTCCTGCACCTACACCCCATGCCAGCTGTGGAGCCGCACACCCTCTCGCCTTGACGTGAAGCTTGATAGATTTGTTTTGCTCCCGTATTCGTTTGCTCCACATCAGGAAACTGACAGGCCGGAAAATGAAAATTTCCCTTACATTTTCAGCTTGGCTGTCTGGGGACGTTTGAGAAGGTGTTTCCTATGTTTTTAAATGTATATATATATATATATATATATATGTGTGTCTTTAAAAGGGTATGTGCTCTGATAAATAAATACACTTTATTAATATCATTATTATTATTGTTGTCTTTTGTCACTTGCTCATATACAGCTAAATGCCATATACCCGGCAAATTTTTTATGATGCAAAAGTCACTTTTTAATTTTAATTTTGATTGACGTATTCAGTTTATCTGAATATCGGCATCAGAATATAGCAGTCATTAGTCTCGACGTGATTCTCGTCGTATTTTTATTCATTTAAAGTCACCCTACACTAAACATGTATCAGGGCGCTGCTGCTTGCTGTCGTCCATTCTGCTGACATTTCCAGCAAATTTCACCGTTTTCTGAAATGACCCCGTGATTAAAAATTGACAGTAATGGATAGAGTCCTGTGTTTGAGTTAATTGCATTTAATTAAAATGCATGTCTTCCAGCAGTGATGTTCACAAACTGTAATTAAAACCAATTTGCTGAAAAGGATGAGGAAACATTTGTCTTTCTAAAAACAACCTAGAGGAGAATTTAAAATCTCAAATCAAGGAACAAAGTAACAGTCGGCTCTCTCCCAACACATTTTCCCTCCTCTGTACTGGAAATACATATTTTTCCATATAAATAAGGGGACAACAATTTTACGGATTTCTGTAGATTTCACTGACGTTATGATATAGCCTTCCATCGCTTCCACAATACATCGTTGTCAGCACTCTGTATTTACGTAAAAACACACAATGCTGTAATATACTGGTGCTGGAAAAGCAAATATTGAGCTGAATCTGAAAATCACACCAGGATATATATTATTACACAGAAGGGGTTTCGCATGTCTGTATATGGTGCCGTTTTCAGCACAATGCCGACCCCACACCACTATCCAGTTTCTCATTTTATGAGAAAAGCAAGATGCATTGAACTTGCAGCCCTCTCCCAATTCGAATGTGCTGCAGCAGTTGTTGGAGGCAAAATCAGCAGTGTGAAGCAATAATCATAATATACCAGGCGATATTGTTTTGTTTAACGAGTTCAGGGCATTTTCTCCCGAGAAAACAGTCTAAGTTTAAGTTTCGTTATGCTGTAGAAACCGGACTCATAAAGCAGCGGATTCCCCTAAAATTCATTTAGTGGTCTGCTGGCCATGGAGATGCAGAGAGTGCCTTTTTCTGACATTAATATCCTGCGGAAATGCTGTTCTTCTTAACATTTTCGCCGGATTTTTATGGGGAAGCTATATGGGGAAATAATAATGTCTTTGGGTAATGAAGTAATAGAGTTATAGTTGTCGTTGTGTTAAACCAGAAAAGGGCTTTTTGTAATTTCACTAAAATGTGATTTTAAGATCCTTTTTTTGTTTAATGAGAACGGAATCCGGCATACAAGCATGAATTCTTTGAGGTTTCAGGGGTTCGAGGGATTGTTAAAACTCTGAGAAGTTATTTTCAGTGTTAAATTGTGTCCAGTTGCTAATAACTGCACTGATTGCCTATTATTTTGGTATCTTTCTAAACATGACTTATGCAGGATATGTGGTTGGCCTAAATTCATAAAATTATAACCAAAAGAAAAACTAACCTCAACTCAAATCGAGCATAAATTCTCTTGTGTCCGTTCTAGTAGTCTTTGAGCGGTCTACGTGTGTTTCTAAAATAAAGAGATCCATCCATCCAGCCATTTTCTGAAACCGCTTAATCCCAACTGGGGTCGCGGGGGGGACTATCCCGGGAACAATGGGCGAAAAATAAAGAGATATCAAAGGTAAATTACTACTCTTACGCACTGCCAGCACACAACAGCAAACGTCCCCCCCCCCAACTTTATATGCATTTCAGAGCTAATGTAATTAAACAAATCTGTCTCCATACGTAAACATTTTTCCCCTGTTTTTTTGTTCTGAATTCCATTGCTAATGGGAAGATAAGCAAGTGAAAATTCCTTTTAACCTTTACAAGCTAACCTAGGCTGAATCGTTCACCCCACTGCCAGTATTCGTACTGCGGCATTTTATACCTTTGGATCTATGTACACACTTTGGTGCATCTGTTCCTAGGTGATTTTGGAATACTTTCATATTTTGCCTTTGCTTATTTTTTGATGCACGGTTACGTGACTGACGACATACCGCCGGTAACCATCGTATTCCTTTACTACGATAATCCGTGTATAAAATGTCTGAAAGATTATCTGATGCCAATGCTGCTAAATTAATATCAGAATGGATCGAAAATTATGACAGTAATGATGAGAATGTAGAGTTCGATGACAACAGTGATGTATCAGAGGCGGATAATGTAGAAATCCATGATTGTCAGGACATCAGCATTTTGGCACAAGCACTAAGACGGTTAAGTGATTTTGTGTTGAACATGGTACAAATGAAATTGTTCAACGAATATGGGTAAAATTTGTGTACGACAGCCAAATTAATGTGGGGGAAAAAATTCATCCCAGATTAGCTAAGATGCTACTTTTTTAGTGGTTAACATTGGAGGGTAAATTCTTGAGTCATTCTTAAAAAAAAAATTTAAGGTCAAGCTGAATATATAGCACATATATTTTTTCACATTTTGCAGGCATATCTGTTTTAATGATGCTCATATTTTGCGACAGATGATAAAGAATTCATATCCATTTCAAATTCACTTTTCTTTCTGGACCTATTAGACCGTGTTAAGGAAATGTTATTTGGAGCATGTTCTCCGAGGCTATAGTCAGATGTCATTTTTTTCACTTTGTGTCTTAATGGAGGTAATCTGGCGCACGCTGGGTGCCTCGACATCCCCTGAATCGAATCATATCTCTGACTGTATGAGCAGGTATTGGTATGAAATGGGGGACATGGGAGGCCTTTTACCACATTATGGTAATATAAATAAGCCCCGGACACAAAAAAAAATCACAAAACAAGTGCAGAATGTATATCAGCTGAAGCGACACATATGAAAGCACACAGAAAGTGACACGTCCCTGTTCCCCAGGTGCAAGGACTGACATTCCTATTAGAATGTGGTGTCTGCATCATAGATGGTGCCAGGGGGAACAGGGCAGCGACATAAGGAGGTTGGGACAGTCCATCTGTTAGTTCTGAACTTGGGATGTTTTTGGTGGTTTTTTGGGTTGGGGGATGTGTTGTGTTGTGCTCTGGGCACTATGGGATGTGTCTGCTCTTACTGCTGGGTCTCCTGCACTTCCCATCTCATCATGGAACCCTGAGCTCAGCAGAGCCGTGAGCATTCCTCAAAGAACCTCCAGCTTCCGTATGGTTTAAGCTGACTTAGCGATGAGGGCTACAGAGGGTCATCAGAGGAGCGCGAGGTAAAAGGGCCGCCTGTCAGCTGGCCCGTCAAAGGCACCCTTCCTGCTGTTTCAACTGCTGCCTCGCGTCTCCAAGCCTACCTTCCCTTCTACCACAGGTAGACTGAGTCCTGCTAGACTGAGAATTACCCATGAAAACCTTGGAGGGCTGATGGACACGCCCCTCCAGTGCGCAGTCATTGGCTGGTTTAGCAGACTGCTTCCTATCAAAAAATGCTGAGTTACCTATAAAGGTCTTGCTCATCTTGCTCATACTTGCTCATCTTGCTTTTGTTTTAAACATTTTATCCTGAATTAACTTAGGCTAGCCAAAAATTCTTAATGTCACACTCTAACGATGCATTAATCATGTTTAATTATATAGTCTGCCAACAAAAAATGCAGAAAACACAAATAAAAAATACAGATACTGTGCAGGAGGAATTTCTCAGGAATCCCAAATGAGACCAGTGTTGGCTCCCTTATTCATTACCCACATTATTGCCACATTGAGAACAGCGCTCGTTTTTTTAATTGAATTATGGATAATCACTGCATAACATGGCACAAATTGAACAAGTTTCCAGGTCAACATTTTTTACAAATACCAGATAACAATGTAATTAATTCAGCATCAATGCTTAGTCTTTTCACTGCTCTCCAAGGACTCTCGTAACAGAACTAAAGGCAATTTCTGGGAAAAGTAATGAAGATATGCAACTCCAGGAGAGCAGGAAAAACTGATGTGACTATTCAATGGGGAAATTGAAAACATATGAATTCCAAAAAGGAATGCATGCTTCGTTTGGAAATTCTAAATTGCAAATGGTCATGTGCTGTTCCGTTTCACCGGTGGCCACCTTTAATTATGCGTGGACTGGCAATATTGGCGGCTGCAAGACTAATGGAAAGGTGGTTTATCTGTTCATGGTTGCATCTTGAGAGGAACATTTCTGTTGCCAAACTTGCATGAGGTGATATGTCACACCTGACCTCTGACACGACTTCACATGTAGCTTGGTGGCCCAACTGAACTTAAGTTTAAAGACATTTTGTAATTCATTGCTTTAAATAATACAGGTAATATCTTTCTGTTTGTGTGGTAATTGACATGATACCATCATTGTTGTAGACAATTTAACCATGCAAACTACTAAGTTAAATACAATTTAGAAAAATTACTCAGATACATAATTAGATTGATAAAACTTTGAAAAACCTTAGTTTTCTCTTTCATCTTTTACCTACGGGGGTAGTGCAATGGTTAGTACTGTTGTCTCACACCTATGGGACATGGGTTTGAGTCTCCACCTATGGGTGTGGAGTTTGCATGCTCTTCCCATGTCGTTGTGGGGTTTCCTCCAGGTCCTCTGGTTTCCCCCCACAGTCCAAAAACATGCAGATGTTAATTGGAGTTACCAAATTCCCTATAGTTGTACATGTGACTCTGCCCTGCGATGGGTTGATGCCCCATCCTGGGTTGTTCCCTAGCTGCTGGCACAGGCTCTGGATCCCAGAAAAAGAAAACAATGGTATCCTAACACAATGACCTCTGAAGCATCTAATTTTTTAATTTTATGGCAACCAAAATCTCAGTAAAATCTCCCAAAAGTATTCCTGGCACAGAGCTCAATATGTTCTTTCCAGAAGCTTCCTTAATCAATAATTAATTTGTTAAAAAGATGCCCAAGCTTCATTAAATATATCAAACAATAGAGCACAAACACCACTAGAGCACTCCTGAGTATCCTGGCCTTGTTATCCATCGTAATTAGTGCAATCAGGGCCAGCTGTGCTTTTTCATTTGCAGCGGCACAGGGATGATGATCAAATTGCCATGGCAATGCAAAATAACCACAATGCAGCTCCAAGAGACTGGTCTGCCCTTCTCTGGCAGTTCGCTTATTATCTCCTAGAACATAACCTATGTGTCTGTCTAGTGAACGCATACAAAAATATAAATAGTGTAAAATTATAAAAAATATTAAAATATCTCTCTGCTCCAGCTCTGCATGTGTGGAGTTCTGCGTGTTCTCCCTGGGAGTTCTGCATGTTCTCCTGGGTTCTTCCTCCGGGTACTCCGGTTTCCCCCCACAGTCCAAAAACAGGCTGGATTGCAGTTACCTAATTGCCTGTAGGTGTGAATGGTGTTTGTGTGCCCTGTCATGGGTTATTCCCTGCCTTGTGCCCATAGCTTCCAGGATAGGCTGCCCCCCGCCCCCCCACCCCCCAACAATGCTGCATGGGACTGAAAATGGATATAATGGATGGATTTTTTAACATCAGAAGTACAATTTATGTTCCTCTTCCATCAGACAGGTATATTTTCTAAACTCCTCTCTGCCTGTTAGGAGGTGTAAAGCTGTGTGAGGTGACAGGTGACACACGCCAGCCTGTCACACACGCTTCAGTGGCGGCCCACTCTGTCCAAGACCCCCCCCAACTCACTGATGCTTTCACATGTACCAGCTCTCAAGTTCGCGTTTAGTGAAGGGAGGGTCACCCCAAACCGGGGGGTTCTTCCTGTGGGAGTCGGGCCAGTAACCGTCTTTCAATTTAATTATCTTCCACTCAGTAGCTTGTGTCTTTCATCGCTCTGGCCTTATTTCTGATCTTTCGGCCACATCTCCTTGTCATCGCACATCGTATGCGGCCATAGAGTCTCTCTGTGACATTATCTAGCGGTGCTTAATCCCTCCTCGCTGTTTATGCGTGATTGATTTGTGTTTGAGGGCAACTGTAGCAACTTATTTATTCACAGCTGATAGACATCTTTATTGAAGGTGGGCGATGGTCGGAGCCCTTTAAGTTGGGGCGCTTAACGGCTGCATGGCAGTTGGGTCATGGACCCAACAGGTGTGACTGTGCATCAGTGAGTTGGGGGGGGGGTGGCAGGGTTCATATACTTGCTCTTGTCTGTCAGTGTGAAGGACAACTGTGACAGAGCGGCTGGACGTAAACGCTGAACAATCGCATCACTTCCTGTCGATCACCCGACGAGCAGAGGACAGGAAAGGTGGGGCCGCTCATCACAGCTCCCCCACCCATGAGGGAAAGCAGGCGTAGCTACCGAACAGGAATAAACATATGTCAAGTAAATCTACATATGAAATAGTTGCGCGGACATAACCCCATATTTCTCTGAATCCATCTTTTTCAGGGTTATCAGGGTCCTTATGGCATGTGAACAAGCCAGCACTCTGGCAGTCTTCTTAGCCTCTCCGGCCTATAATGTATAAGCGAGTTGGCTGAATAATGGTGAAAATGAAATCTGAGCTTGAAATCCCATCATTAAAAATACACAGATATGCTGCGGACCGTGACCATCCAAAGGCAGAGCTGCAGCTTCTGTCTACAGACTCCCATACCATTAAAAGAGACATTTTTCGTTATTACGGTTTGAAAAAGGTAACCTTTTTTTTTTCAAGGTGACCAATTATCCTTTTCTCCCAGTGTGCCAGTCTTAAAAGGAAATGTGGTAGAATGGACCATAGTGGCCATTTTCTTCCTTATTTCAAGGGGCTGGGTTGGTGTGCAGGCAAAGAAAACACACAGGAAGTTCAGCATAGCAGAAACTTGAGGACAGTCTGTCCCTGGCCTTATCAGGGAATACATGTACGTTGCTTGTATTCATCACCTTTTCCCAGGTTCTATCAGATAGGTGATGGCTCACATTTAAGCTAGTAAAATCCAAGCATCACGACTGACTTCCTGAATTCTTTCAATTACTGTTTTTAATCTTAGCTGCAGCCTTTATTTAAAGAAATATTTGTCCGTCTTCTAGCCATTTACCCTGGTCAGGGTCACGGGGAAGAAACAAAGTTTTACTCATTTATGCAGATCCATAATTTACTGGAGCAGTTAGGGCTGTATAGGGAGCTGATGGCCACTATGGTGGTGGTGCCCTTACTTCAGGTCTCTACATGTCCCTGTGCTTAATCGCCGGGCTGCCTGCCCGTGGGAGCCGTCCGTCATCCGTCTTCATTGTGAAAGAAGTCAAGCTCTGCATTGTACCGCCTAACAATGGCATATCTATTAAGTGTCAAATTAAATAGCACTTTCGTAAGTCTTTTAAAAAGCACAGTATAGGGAAAATGTGTCCGCTGCCATTTCCACTACTGAATCC
The DNA here is from genome assembly GCA_026777985.1 of Mormyrops attenuatus. NCBI lineage: Eukaryota > Metazoa > Chordata > Actinopteri > Osteoglossiformes > Mormyridae > Mormyrops > Mormyrops attenuatus. The sequence goes on from JAODKC010000016.1 coordinate 10,409,412, forward strand.
TAACTCCTTTTATATTTAGTAAGCTTCCCATGATCCTCGGCTGTCATGGTTTGTCCAGTTGTCCAAACGCTGGATAATCCTTGGTCCAAACATAAATTTAACCAGGTCTACCTGCTACCAGAGATACCAGAGGATGCTTAAGGCTGTGGACTGGACTTAACTCTGGTAGAAGACCCAACTTTACAAATCAACTGACTTAAAGTTTAAGTGTCAAGATTAGTACTGTGAGTCAGAACCTTACCCGCATGGATCTCTGCAGAAGTAAACCAGGAATATCCTGTCTGAAGAGGTTCCTCAGATGTAGAGAAGTCTGAAAAATGTGGTGCCAGACGGATCACCAGGCAGGTACATGATGATATAAGCGCTCTGTAATTTTTTATTCTTTCTGGTTCTAAGCTCTTACTCCCAGCTGCGTGCAGCCCTAAGCTTAACAACTCAGGTAAGTGTAGTCTGTTTAACCCAGAACACCAAATGAAGCCATATATGGTTTAGTGTGTGTGCGGGAGGACAGTGGTGCAAGACAGTGAGTCAGTAGGTGGTGCTGTAGCCTCCCACCCCCAGGGTTTTACTTGATTTGCTCTCCTGGCTCCCCTGGTGTGTGTGGAGTCTGCACATATGTCCCATGTCATGCCCTCTGCTTCCTGGGAAAGGATCCAAGATGTCGGTGATCATGCACTGGATATGCAGTTATGGGAGATGGATGGATGGATGGAAGGATGGATGCATAAAATATGGATGGATGAACATGTGCAGTAAATATAGACTCCCTCCATCTTCTTCTAAACAGAATGTGAGATGCATACTCAATAGAAGAAGTAAATAAGAGAATCTGGCAGTTTGAATAGAGCTGTGGATGATGTAACATACGCTCTTTCCATGGCACTGTCCATTGCATTTTTGTCCTTTTGTCTTACAGGAACGGGCGGCGTGTGCTTGGGGGCGAGGGGCGAGGGGCGGGTTAACTTTCCATCTGAAATCCAAGCTTCACTGGGCACGTCGAACACATTGATTGTTCACGCCCGGCTGCCGTTCTCTCTGCATCAGCTCCTGGTGCCCTTAAGATGATTGCTTACATGCTCTTAAATGATCTATATTTAAAATTTAATTACCAATAACACTTGATTTTGAGGACAGCCCTGTTGTCGTGCCAAGCCTGGGCAGAGCTTGAAAGCCGCAATTGCTATCAGCTGATGGATGGGCCCTGAAGTACCGTGTGCTGGACTGCATGACATTCAGCAGAGGGTGCTGTCTTAGGTATGGCTGTTGCTGTGGGCCTACACTTTTCCTGTTCAAAAAAAGAGTGTACAGTGTCTGACACATCAGGTAACCCAGTTTCACCTCCTTAGAAACATACTAATATTATTGTTCAAATATTATTTCTATTGTTTTATTGTTATTATAATTTTTTTTATTACAACAGCAAAACAACGACAACAACAATAATAATAATAATAATAATAGATTTATTTTAGCTCCTGTTCTGCAGTTCCGTTTCTGTAATGTTCTGGAAAATAATAACAGAACTCTTGTGTTCGTCCATCAGTCCAGGAGAACGTTTTAATTACAGGCCTGTCACCTCATCTCCATCAGTCTTGCTCGAGGTAGTCATTATCTCGCAGGAAAAGATGAGTGTCAACTTCTATGCTTTTTTTGCACCTCTCCGCATTTAATAAGTTTTATTTTCTTGCAGAAGTTAGAGCTAAGACATTTTTGTCCTCGCTTTTAAGATTATTGCCTATATTTGACCTGAATGGATTTTTTTTTTACGCACAAGCTATTTTTGTAATTAACCCTTTCTTTCGAGCGTTTGCACCCTTTGGCAGAGCTTGTTTGCATTTGCTTATGTGACACAAACCTGTTTTTTTAATTAAGGCATCTGCATGTTTTTCCCGGTGCCTTCGATATCACGTCCAACATGAAACATAAACCAATCAGTTTCCCCTAATTTAGTGTCCCGCTCGTTATTGTGTATTCCGCGGCATTTCATATCTTGGCGACACATCTGCTATTCAAACGGCTTTAATTATTGATCCTCACTGACTGCCCAGATAAAGCTAATGAACATAATCTCATTTAGAGTCTCTAACTAAACACAGCACATTTCGAAGAATGAACGGAAGGCACGATTCTGCAGGTCGCGGTCTAAATGAACAGTTTTCTATATTCTCCCTTGCAGATAACAATCTGCTTTTAGTCCAGCCCCTTTCCACATCTAAAACATTATAAATCTCGAGGGGGTGACACCATTATCAAAATACATTTCAAAATTGTTTTCTTTATTGCTTCAGGAGAATAACAATCACGGGCTCCCCAATAGAAATGACATAGGAGGGTATCAGCATAATGGGACAAAATGACTATTTCCCACGCTGACTTATTGCCTGTCCCTGGCCTTGTCTCCACTTGGCTCAGAGAGAACCCGACATCACTGCCCTCATTAATGTCCAGGCAGATGGATGGCTGTTATCTGTCAAGAGTTTAGGGCCAGTGCTCCTGTTGCTGCTCTGATTGGATGCGGTAATTAATATGTCTTTCAGAAGAGCCCCTCCCCCAACCGTGTTCGGAAGTTTCTACAGAAGGGTGTCACACCGGACCAGAAGATCATTTAGATGCATCTTCATGTTTATATGTGGGAATGAACATTTAAGTGCCTTACCTTACTATTCCTCAGGGTTACAATTCAGTGCGATAAGCTAAATATTTAGACTAATAGGCAAAAACAACAACATTACCAGCTCAGGCTCATTTAGCCATTTGTTAGCGTACATACGGCAAGGAATGACCTTGCATTTTTTTACCTTAGCTAGCAATGTTGTCTTTATCTATACTGCTTTCAGGGATTAAGTTGTATGAGGGCAGAGGGATCCATGTCGTAAGCCATGCCAGATCTACTTCAGGATCAACCAAGAGCGTGAGATGTTCAGGGATATGCTGAGAAGTCACGTTGGCCCATGAACAGCTTGCTACTTGCATACCTGTATAGAGAACGACACAGTCAAGCAAGGCACATCCCATAATGCCGTGCTCTTGTTCACCTTAACCCATTGGATATGCTGGATATCCCCTGTACCTCAGACTACCTCACTGCTCCCATCAAGACTCGAATCGTCAGCCTCGCTCTTTAACCTCTATGACATTTCTAAGTACTGGCTCTGTGGTGACAGAGGTCTCAGTGTCAATTCCTTCTATTAGCTCAACCATCCTATTTAAGTCACTCACTTGTTAATAGACAGAACAGCCCCCCCCCGCTTGAACTAAGGGGATGTCTGATTTATTCTGGCAGTATTCGTGTGTCCGTTCGATACCATAATGCATCCAGTGAATTCCGCTGCGCCGCTGATGTCGAAGTGCCTAATTTCCCTCATTACAAGTCTGAGTGCCCAGCGGTTGCGCGACTCTGTGCTGTCACTCCAGCCCAGTTGGCACGTATGTACCTGCCGACAACATCGGAGGGCTGCGAGGTCCATCTGCCGTCACATACGCTGCTCACTGTAAGCGGTCAGGAGTGGGCCCTCTTGCCATTTTGGACTAGAATGAAACTGTTTCCATGTATATATTCTTTTGGCATGCCGGGAAAGGGCCTCCCGACCCCCAACTTTATTTCTCTGCGGTTAACACCTCCCAACTGGAGGTGTTAATGGCCACAAAGCCATGTTCTGCCGCAAATGGGCTGCAATGAGTTTGAGTTCTGTTTGAAAAACAGCTATCAAATGAGCTAATGTGCATTTGTAATGCAACACTTTGTGCCGCAGCAGAAATTAGCTTGATCGAGGTTTTCTGTTTTTTTCTGATTCCCTAATCCCGGCTCCTCTATCTTTCTCTGTAGCCATGCAGTTTTTCCATGTAACACACATCGTCTTTCTCCTTCCTCCTCCAGGTTTAATGGTTCTTGTAACTAATATGGCTTGTCCTGACTTGTGAACCTGAGAATCTTTTTTTAAATAAAAAGAACGCTGATAAAAGCAGGATGAAATCTTGTGTTTTGAAAATTATTTTGCAGAAATTTTCCTTTACTCACTGTCTGTTTTTTCAAAGGGACAGTTGGAAATTCCTATATAGTGAGGGACAGAACTGAATCCTGTGATAATGATTGCAATTAAAGTGCCCTCACATTGAGGCTGCAAGTAACTGGGAAATTCAGAGAGGTCTGATGTTCATGTCTTAATGAGAAACACCTCTGAAGACATTTATACTCCTGTGAATCACCCCACACAATCATCAATAGTAATGAATCCACTGATGAACAGATCAATAAATAACATTAATTGTAAAGAATTGCATTTGAAACGTCCTTTTTTTTCAAAGGCGACCAGCATCCTGGCGGGTGGTGCCAGCATTGCCCCTGCGGCTGCCTATGTCACCCCCACAGCTGCCTATGTCACCCCCACAGCTGCCTATGTTACCCCCGCAGCCGCCTAGGTCGCCCCAGTATCTGCCTATGTCACTCCCACAGCCACCTGTGTTGATCCTCCACAGCCTTTCTCATCTTTAGTGTGTCTGAATATAAACCCTCTATCTTCAGGCTTTTCCGGGCGTGTCGGTAAGCACAGTTGGCTGATACTTGATACCAAATTAGGGCATGAGTACCCTCTGGCTGGACTCAAGTCGTGATGGAGTACTATGCTGACCCAGAGCACAGACCCACTTTGCATCCCGGTGTGCACTTCGCATGCAGGCTGGCGTGGCTGTGTTTTTTCACCGGGAGGGTGCAGACACCTTTCTGCATGGCTTTGTGGTCTGTCCCGCGGGTTTGGCCCACTTTAGAACCCACAGCGTCGTGGTGCCAGACCGCGTGAGGACCGGTGCCTTTCGGAGGCCGACTGGAAGGACGAAAAATCCACCAAAGAATTTGAAACACGGCAGCTAAGATGAAGAGCAAGATTTTGGATGGCGCTGAGGTCAGAGGTCAGAGGAAGAAGAGGTTAAGAGGTCTACAGCCTATGCCGCATCGCTGGGGGCCATCTTCGGTGGATGTTTCCACCCCGCATAAGCTAGGCCTCAATGAAATAGGAAGGCTCCAAGGATGATACGGCAAGGGCGTGAGGGGAGATTGATTCCGTGAGTATTTGGCACATTTCACAGTTGGAGTGATTATGTTCTCCTAAATCAGACTCCTCCTTAATCTGAGTAGGAGTAAGACTCCCGGGACGGCCTCAGTAAAGCCAGTAAAGCTTCCTCCTTTTCTCCCTCCTGCCATAGTCCTGTCATGTCTGTCTGATATGGATCACAGGGTGTGGTAGCACGAGGAGGATGGGGTCAGACACCATGATTTGGGATGCAGCATTGGGGTGCTTGGGGTACATGGTAGTCGGTGGAGATCCAGGGTGCCCCCGGTTACCAAACTAAAATGTGGAGCTGCAGCACCTGGTTGTCCTGACGTCCAAACACAACTTTACAGTATCCATTCCAAGTAACTGTATTTAACCATACCTACACAGAGTATATATATACATACATTCCATATAGCAGATATTTATGTTACAGTGGCTGCCCAGATATGTCATTGGCAGAATGTAAGGAAACAAAGGAAAATAAATAAATTGTAAAAAAGGTGTTGGATCTTTTTGGTTGAAGAAGTACGGGGAACGGTCTGGGCATATATTCTGAATGGGCAGCCAGTGGACGAACCTGAGCCAGGGCATGTATCCATCTTCTTCGGGGCCTTTTATGCCTTTCCATGCTGTTGTCTCCTCCTGCCAATGATCTATGAAGACTTCCAGGTCTGTAGTGTTGGCACAGCAGAGAAACGGAAACTCTGGAGACACGGCCTGAGTGACAGCTGTAATTAACGGGCTTTTGTGCCCTTACCCGGATTATAGCCTTTTTGTGGGACCGATCAAGGTTCCAGAGATGACAGTTGACGGGCAAACACATGTGTGGAAACACGTGCACTTATGCATGCAACCTGTGCCGTGTACAGACCGCAGCTCTTCTCACTGCGTAGCACAGTAAGAGTCGGATGAATGCAAGGCCCTAGTTCCGCGATAATCGTGACAGCCCCACCTGGACCGTCTGCAGCTCCGTGACACTCGCCTCCCTCGCTCGTCACACGTTCAGAGCATCATGTGGTCATTAGGGCTGAGCGGAGGCGGTCAAATGAGGCAGGAAATGAGCATTCCATCTGAGCGATAAGCCCCGCCGGCCCCCAGCGGAAAGGCGTCGTTTACCGTAATTTGATTGTTTTTTTTTTAACGTGAGGTTTGTCTGCTTCAGCGGGACGGGGCATTGATGAGCGGCGTGGTGCCTGGGGCTGACGGAGCAGGTGCGGGTGAGGCACAAATAAAGCCAGCGGGCACCGTGGGTGAGCCCCTTTTCATTTCCATTGGGCCAAGACGTAACCCTTTCAGAAGCATTGTCATTTCAGAAGCATTTAATATCCTTTCTTAGATTTTTTACAAATAAGAGTAGAACATGACATAATATAAATGAAATAAAAATAAATTTGAAAACACTGAGATGTGGTTTAACTTTCAGGCAGCATCCATGATCGCTCAGTAAATCATAACCAAATCGGCAAACCGTAAAATTTATTTTATTATCACCTCCATTATAAGATGCTTCTCCCATCCTTTCTGTTTTTTTTTTTTTTGAGAGGAGCTGATTTTTAATCCTGTGGAGATGCTGAGGAGAGAGAGAGAGCTCTGGATAAATTGATGTGATTTTGATCTAAGAGAGCCTGATTTGTTTTTGGAAAGGTAATACAAAGAGGACTGATTATTTCGTACCTCCAAAGGAGTGGCTTTAATTAGGATTAGACTTGCTTGTTTGTCTTCCTTATCAATTTATTTTTATTCATTTGCTGGGATAAAGCTATGTGTGAAATTACTGATATTTAAGAGATAATTAATCTATCATAGGCATTATTTTACTGTCAAATTTCCAAACCAAAAGCGTTTAATTTATAATGCATTTTTGGATCGTGTTCAGTGTGTGTTTCTGACGAAGAACGTCAAAAAGTAACACTTGTCACAGAAAGAGGGCAGTGTTGTCCTTTATTTTTCATATATAGTTTTGGAGACCAGGATTTGATGCGTGGCTTGTGCCTGCGTATGTGCGACAAGTCAAAAGGTGATTTACATGCACACACACAGAGCAGTGTAAACAGGAACCTGATGTGTGTGAGCAGAGGCCTGATATCAGATAATACACCATTGCATCTGAGCTGCTTGTCCAGGTGAGGGGGGAGGTGGAAACCCGACCCGTGTACCTACACTCTCACTGGCCTTGAAAAGCTTATGCTTTTAATTTAACATACCCGTATGCTGACAGGCATGTGACCACACACACACATACATGCTGACAGACTCGGATTTACCCTGAGCTGCCCTATAGCCGACTTTACAAAAGACGCTTCAGTTGCAAATCTGACCGACTTCATTTTAAAACAAATGTGACATAGCTACATAACATCACAACAAAGACAATTACTTCAGTGCGAAGAGGATGGCATCCCAGTGAAGCTTTGGCAGAATCATACCTCGAGGCATATTGCTCAGGTAATTAGTAGGCCCAGAATTTTCAAGCGGGAAACATTATGCAGGAATGTTAGACATTAATCAAAGGCATTGATTAAAAAAAATTCAACAATCAAATTAATTTATGGGGCTTTTAAAAAAGCCCTTGAATGAGTACAGCTGGGTCTGGACCACCATGCCACAATTTTCAGTTTTCTTTCATAAACACGGTACAGATAATAGGAACAGACAACAAAGTCCATGTAATTTATAATTTATCCCGTATGGCTTGCACTCATGCAGACGCAGTATTTCTGCAGCGATGCCTGTTGTTCCTGTACGGGGAGATGAGTGCTCCGTTCACCTAGGATCCTCACACGCCTCCTAGATATGGGTCGTCCCTCCTCCCCCCCCCAGGGCAGGCACAGGTCACCACGGAGATGAACGTGACGAGGAGCTGGAGGCCGAGAGCGAAAGGTGGATGATCCTCTACCCAAACGCCACCTGCAGCTGCTCAGATAGAGCACGTCTTTGTGTAAGTGTGAACACATCATAGCCACGCCTTTACAATTTATTTTGAACAGGTGCTTTTATCTCTGCAATGGGTTGGCACTCCCCATCCTAGGTTACGAGGTATTCCCTGCTATGCGCCCATAGCCTTCGGGATAGACTCCGGACCCCCCGCGACCTTGAACAGGATTAGTGGTCGCAAAAAGTGGGATGGATGATTTTATCCAAAGTGACATCAATTTATTTGTATTTTTGTAAAAGAAAAGTAGTCATCATCTGGGGCAATTGGTGCTTAATGGCCTGGCACAAGGGCCCAACAGTGAAATCATTCTGCGGGCTCTGGGATTCGACCTGGCGACCTTCCAGTCACAGGAACAGCACCCTGAGACACACACCACTCTGGTGGGCACATTTTAGGCAATACGGGCATCTTCTGGGCGCCACGCAGTAGCACTTGTGGTGCAAAAGAATTTACGCTTGCCTCCAGCTGTCGGTAGCTGAACCCTGTAAACAGTTTTGACCACGTAGGCTAATGGATAAAGGCTGTAGGTGTCAGGGGTCCGTCCATGCAGCAGGGTCAGAACCCGCCACTGTCACAGCCGTTTTGCTATTAAGAAGAGTGACATTTTTGTTTTTGTGCATGTAGCGGTTACCCGGCACACGCTAGCATCACACCAGCCACATCTCCCGCTCCCTCCACACGCGTCTCAGTATTCCGACTCGTGGACAGTCTGCCGGGGGACCTCAAAGTATAACGAGGGAGGACGGCGTGGCTCGATATCACCCATAACCTCTGAACGCTTCGCTAAGCATCGTCACGGAAGGGTAAACGCGGTCTCTTAATCGCGCTGAGGGCTAGTGTTTATCTGTGTACCTGAAAACAAATTCTGTATCTGTGATAATGTTCTTTTCATTCATTTAAATGGGCGGATTTAAGCACCATGTAGCCGGGTAGGACCCAAGGAAGAATCCCTTTCATTTGTGCTTTAGGTATATTAGTGGAGACCAGCAGTGAGGCTGGCGGGAAATGCAGGTGCTTTTTTTCCTCTTTCTTTTCTTGGCAGAAAATCCTTTTGAAGTAAAAATGATACCCGGAGGTGGAATCGCTTTTGGGGAGAGGAGCCATTAGTCTTTGTCAGTCAATATCTGCATCTTTCACAGATGACAGGTTTCTTGGGCGAAAAGCTGGAAGTCTATTTGTCTTGTGGGTTTCGCCGTTTCCAGCGGAGTGATTGGCAGTGGCACCTCGCGTACCGAGAGGCGCTCCCACACATACTCGCCCTCATGCCCACACTTTGACGATCAAACACACCAACACATCATTTAACTCACATTTTTTTTTAAATCAATGTTAGCAATAATTGTTTAAGAATCTTCCTAAGGGTTGTTTTTCTATTTTAAGGATTCCTCAAGTTCTTTTAATCAAATGAGGCTTAGTGAACAGCAAACTAAAGGAAAGAGAATGTGCCAGAACAATGGCATGAAGATGTGGAAGGAAGCTACATGGAGGAAGGTATTGATTGATTACTGGCAGGTCATTTAGTAATCTGCCTTTCTGAGTATAGCCTTTAGGAACCTCAAACCTCAAACCCTCTGCAAATGGTTTTTGTATGGCGGGCTCTCCGTAGCTTTCTGGTCCTGATGTATCACAAACTGGAGATGCAAACGGTATAGAGCCAGAGTAGGCAGAGCACATCACAAGTGGAAAACCCCCAGTGACGCGTGAAGCTACAAGGCACAGGAAGTAACTTGTGTCCTGCCCGAGGCTCCGCCCCTTCTGCCCGCCGGAGACCTACCAGGGATATGGCCTTCCACCAGTAGAACAGGTGGCAGAAGTAATGGCAAGCGGTCAGGAATGGTTTTTTGATTTGTTTGTTACGGTGGAGTGCTTTGGGACTTTTTGTGAGGGCAGTTTTTCAACCGCCCCAAGGCTATTAATCAGCCCCAGCCTGAGGGGCACCGAAATGCCTTAGAAAACCACTGGGGTCTGTCATAAACTGCTTGCTGCACTCCACCTCTGCGCAGCTCTCACCACGGATGCCCAGGTTATTTTTCCATAGTGGCAGATCAGTGTTAACCTCCTCCCCCTTAAGAAATGTAACAGGTACTGTCTGAACAAACATTTTTGTGTAGCAGTGAATGAAATCTCCATGTGTAAAACATTAAATTACAGAATTGTCATTTGTTGATTTGACACTTACATCTACAGTGACACCCACACATGCATATGCATATGTGTGTGTGTGTGTGTGTGTGTGTGTGTGTGTGTGTGTGTGTGTGTGTGTGTGTGTGTTGTCGAGGGGCTGAGGATTTCTAGGTTTGCCACTAACTCTGGGCATCCCTGAATGACCAAAGGTGGAGGTCACCTACTCCACTCCGCATTTAAAACTGAGCACTCCCAGTGGATGCACCCACGCCCGCCCACCCAATCTTGGCCTCTCTACAACTCTCTGTGTTTATTTCCTCCGTCTCCTTTCCCCCACGCTGACGCCGATTCCGCTGTCTTTTGTTTTCTGCTCCCCCAGCTGGTTTCGTTAAACCCGTCTCGACTTACATCCGCCAGACTGAGTCCCCCTGCTTTCTCCTGTCTTTACGTCACGTCGTTCAGCCTGCCATCCCGCCCAGAGCTAGTCTTACACGCTTTGACACAATTATTGGTATTTTACTTAAGCTAAGAGCTCAACCAAAGGTCAAACAGCCAACCTCTGTTGTGTTTAAACCAATAATATTCTTTTTTTTTTTTACTGCTGGAGGGAAAACAGAACCAGTGACCTGACTCTTCTGTGGCCTCCATTTCCCCAGTTAAAGCCCCGTCTCCACAGTACAAGGGCGGGGCCATTGGCCCCAGGTGAAAGCTTACTGTCCTGCAGAGTCCCCCCTCCTCTGTCACTCACAGATTCAAAACATATCATTGGCTAATGGTAAGGCTGGCTTCTCTATATGAATTATGGCCACTCTTATGCTAGAATCGCTCCGGCTGTTTTAGTGTAAGGATCAGTCCAATGCTGCTGGGGTTCCTGGCCGCTTACATGGCCACTCGGCTATGTCAGGACGAAGGTGACGCACCCCTCTCCTTGGTGATGGTTCACTCCATCATGACCGTGCTTACTGGCCACAGCAGACTGCACTCGAGTCATTTCTGTGTAATGTCCACACTTGGGGTGTTTGGGTCACTGCCTTTAGTGTGTGAATCACATCTCATCACCCCCCACCCAGGTATATAAATCACGGACAAACTGCAGCCTGGCTCTTCCCTCGACTCTCTGACTGGTACTCACGCCACGGCACCCGGGAAAATGCCCTCTGAGGTAGGTCTGGCCTAGGGGGAGATGGGCCTTCTCCTCTGTTACATCATTTAGGGGCTTCTCTCTCTGTCAGGATGAGTCATCCATATGCCATGAGCCTCAATCTGGCCTGTCGCTCTCTTTTTGCATGAATGCCGCCCCGAAACATTTTGAGAGCATCCAGTCTGAGAGACCACTGGAGGATGTTTCTATGTCCTTCTTAACACTGCCCTGCTGGTGACAAAGCAGACATGTGAGCGTCTTGGTGTTCCCTGTGGCAGTCCGCCTCCATCAGTTCCCTAGCCTGCACATGCTGACCGGCTCACTTCTGATGCTCAACAGCCACATCCTCCCAGGTTTCTTTTCAATCCAGCTGTATGGAAAGGCAGTGAACACAAGCTGTGTGTCTCTATACCAGGGGTCTCCAACTCCGGTCCTGGAGAGCTACCGTCCAGTAGGTTTTCTATCCTACTTGGCTTCTGATGAGCCACACCTGTTCTCAGGTAAATACCAGGAACAGGTGTGGCTCATCAGAACCCAGGTGGGATAGAAAACCTACTGGGCAGTAACTCTCCAAGGCCATAATTGGAGACCCCTGCTCTAGGTGTCCTTGACATGGTGACCATACATGGCTTTAGGCTGAAGACCAGAGCTAGGAAAGAATAAACAAACCGATGAACAGGAACATCTATCGAAAGAAATCATAGGAAAATGATAGGGCTTTATAGGCATGCCATATCACAAAGGAAGCATTAATGCTTTTAATTAGCTACTCAAAAGAGAATAAAAACAGCTGGGTCCCCATACCCCGTGGGCCAACCAGGGCCGTACACAGGGGCATAGCAACAGGAACAATAGTCTCAGCTGAAATCTGATTGGCCCCTGAGTACCCCCTTCCCATAATTCGAAACATATCATTGGCTAATGATAAGGTTGGCCCGTCTGTACGAATTATGGGCCCTCATATGCTCTCACCATTAAAAAAATCCTAGAATAGCCCCTGGAACAAACTACCTATGAAGTCTTTCTATTCAATATTCACAATACAAAGGGATTACTTCAGCCCAAAGTGGCCTGCAGATATGCCACCCAGGATGGACCTGCTTCCAGCAGTAATTATAGACAGCATATGTTTGTGGGCCAACAGCAGCCAATCAGTAGCCTGCAGTAGTCTCCAGCGAGAATGCTGCACAAAGGCTTCCCATAAGCTGAGTCAGGCTGCCCCTCTCGAACCACAAGCCTTCTCTTTCCGTGGGCAGATGAATCATGAGCAGTCACACGAAAGGAAAGGAGAGGAAAGGAAGAGCAGCATTTGCAAGCAGCACATTCCACCAAACGCCTATAGCTTGGCATGGCGAGTGCATCGTAGACAGCCGGGCATGCTGAGAGGTGCCGAGGCGACCCCTGCTGACACCCAAATGGGCGCCTCTCTCTCTCAGGTGTGGGGGGAGAGATTAGGTGAGGAATTCCAGGTTACGTGGGGACGGTTATCTCTTTTCAGCATCTACGGGAGAAGGTGGGAGTGACTTGAACGCGATAAGGAAGCGAAACAGAAAAACTAAGAACATACCTGCGGAGGAACTGAGATTAGGCTGTAGCCAGCATCATAATTTTGGTTGTGCTGCAAAAAAAAAAATTAAAAACGGTTTATATACGATGAGCCGAAATATTATGATCATGCAGTACTCGTACTTGACATGTTGACTCTATAGTGTAGGCTGCGGCAATGATCTGAATGAATTTTACAGGGGCCAGATCATTTTGGCCAGACGACCATGTATGTGGATGCGTAGCTATGGGTTGATCATACTGTAGTACTAACTCCTCAACACCCCCGGAAGCACCTATAATGGGCAGGCGAGTGTGATTACTGGACCTGGGAGCAATGGAAGCAGGTATCCTGGACCAATGAATCCTGTTTTCTGTTGCATCATGGGGACAGGTCCAATCCATGATTAGGCGGTTCCACATGCAGCGGGGCTCGATTCACTGTGTATCATGACACAGTACTCCCATAACCACCATTAAAATAATCTGGAATTAGCACGAGAGTAGTCCTTCTTTTGGTTTGTATTGTACTGGATAGCCTTTGTTCACATCCCACATCGACGAGCCAGTGGATTGTGGTTTTTCCCTCCTCAGACCACTCTCAACAAGTACTCACCAACGGCTGACCGTGAACACCACACAAGCCTTCCCATTTTGGAGATGCTCTGGCCCAGTCATCTGGCCATTAATAATTTAGCCTACGTCAAAGTCACTCAGATCTTTACCCCTGCTCATTTTTTTCTGCATTCAACATGTTGACTATGAGTATTGACTGTTAGCTTACCGTCTAATATATCCCAGATATTGACATGTTGTCCATATTATCCACACGGGTGGTCGTAATGTTTTGCCTCATCATGTATGTTTTAGTAGTACGAGGCACAGGTGGAATGAATCAACACGGCTAACCCTGGTCACCGAGCCCCTCCTTCCCAGACAAACAGGACCCCTTCGTTCTCACAGGAATGCATTTTTCCTATTTATTATGTGTTGTGGGTGGAGTATAGGTTACACCTGGCCTCCATAGGAAGGGAGAGTCGGGTGTCGGGGGATTTTCCGAGCTGATTACCTTTACCTTCCGTATAAGGTATGAATTGCTGCATTCAGTTTCGTCTGGACAATGAAAGAAATTCCTTTTCTAAGCACTTTGAGAGTCTCTTTGGTTAATTTTATCACCTGTGTGTGTGTTTTTCACATTTGGTAAAGCTGGCCCATTCATTTTTGTTTTAGCTTTTCTGTTTTGCCGTCCCCTTTGCTGTCCGAGCGGCATTCTTCCCGAAACTCCGCTAAACCCGAGCGACCTGTCCCATCCACGTACCGCACCATTATTTTGCTGTCAGACTGGAGCGGGTGTAATCAAATATCACGGCAAAACAGGATGAGCTCAACAATAGTAATTTAGTGTAACTTTATATTTAATCCAAAACAACAACCAATAACTGACGTTAGGCACCTTATTGAAGATAACAGAAATGCTTTCTGGGGTTTGAGCAAACAACATTCTTTTAGTCACCCTAAGACGGTTGAGAATGGTCTGCAATATTACCAGGGTATCAAAGGTACATACCGTAGAGCCTACAGGAAGCTAAATGCTGTAAAGTTCGTTCCTTTTTTTGTCTCCAAAGGATAAAGCCGCTGGTCTGAAATCTGCTGATAATATGCTATGTTGTCAGCGGTATGCTTTTCTGAATTGCTCCGCGTCCAGCAGTCCCAGCACAAACTAACCTGAGCTACCTGGGAAATTTCCACGGCCAGACCCCATTGTTACTATCAGAGATGAAAATGCAGGCAAGGGCCATAAATCACCCTCCGAGGGTTTGCTGCTTGTTGGTAGCCCTGTGCTGAGTAGCCTGAGCTTTTCTCTTGCAGCATTTTGATTAGTATTATCTTCATTAGCACAGTGGTTCTCAGTCTATGGGTCATGACCCAAAAGTGGGTCATGGAACCATTTTCATTGGGTCATGGATTGCGTGGTTAAAAGAAAATATTTTGAAACTTTTGTGGTTGTGAATGATGTGCGATGTCTTCCCGGAAATCTTTTTTATTTGTTATACTGCCAACATTTATTGGTGAAATAAATAAATGAACACAAACACAAAACATAGGGTTGGACTGAATGAGTGAGGAATTATGTGGGTCCTGAGGCTACATCAGTTGAGAACCACTACATTAGCACACACTCCCACTCAGATATAGCTATGTACGCATCGTCCAGTAGATGACGTGCATCTAAGAATGATTCTTCATCTGCAGAGCCTTCTTCTGGCAGGCTTTCCATGGCTTTTATTATGGATCATCCCTGATCTCACAGAGTATGTTGTGAACCCCACTAGAGCTTAATTACCATGTTCTTAATGGCGGACCAGAAACCAATGACCCCGAAAGGAACATTTTGTGCATTTTTTCCGCAGACATAATATTCCACTGAAGTTTACCGGACTTTGTTCCATCTGATTTTTCTGTACGTTTGAACTGAGCATGATTATGTCTGCTGATTTATTACAAACTCATAGTGAGAGGAAAACAGAGTTTTGAACTTGGCACAAGGAGAAGTATGTACAACATATTGGACTCTTCTTTTAAGGCAGGTTTAGTCTACAGTACAATATGGTCACTTGGGTGGCATAGAGTCCAAATCAGGACCTACCATCTCCAAGGTTTGATTGACGATTGACTTAACCTCAGTCAGCTTTTGGATAGGTCTGACCTCACCTGTGACAGAACATCAATCCCATGAGCCTTTGCCCAACCCACTTTTTCAGGTCAGTCGTCAGCTTGTGAATGACTGACACTCAAAGACTATGCAGACCTATCAAACACAATCTGTTCATCTCCACACAGCCACCTGCAACACCGAAAAGCAAACCTGCTATTTCCATATTGTTTTTAAACTGTTCTACATCCCCAAAATATCCTAGAAAACTGTGGGGGGGCGGGGGTGGAAACCAGAGTGATACCAGATACATCTGACCTGCTCACTCTACTGCCTACTTATCCATAAATATGATGTAGAGGGCATGTAAGCCACACCAACTACATGACTGCATACTATGGACAAGGAATGTCTGTTATTCATCACGGAGATTAATGTCCCCTTGCTGGCCGTAGAGCTGTATTTGGGATCGGTATTTCCTGGTGATCTGTAACCTACCACGTTTGTTCAGCCTGCCGTCTGTTATGTATTACATGTTCTCCTTCACCTGTGTTAGCGGAGCAGCACATGACATTGAAGCGCATGAGGCCTGCCAAGTGATTTCTGCGTTACGTCATGTCCCGGTCTCACGTGCTGGCAGATTCCCAGCTGATCTCAGGCCTGGGATATGACTGAATGTAGAGGATTTTTTTATATAGTCATAAAAATGGCTAGTGTGACTTGGCGTGATAAAAAATGTTTGGGGGCCTCTGCACTTCGATCTGTAATCTAGAGGAGAAACAGACTCGTATTATTCGTGCTGCGGTCTTTGAGTGATAATGTCAAACATCCGTAATGAAAGCTAAATTAATGTCCAGGCAGGCAGAGACACAATGCCTGTGGAAAGCCTATCGTATCTCAGATGTGCTCCTCTTTGTAACTACATGAAAACAGAGCATAATTGGAATAGCTTGGAATTGGAACCTTAAAGTGGCGAGGGTATCGCGTGAAATTTATAAATCACCCCTGCTCTCCTTGCACATTCCGCAGAAATACGCCTTCCCAGTATGGTGTGTTCCTTTGTTCCGGCTAACCACCTGCACACTAACACTGCATTGTGGGTATCTGAAGCTCTTTCTTTGTTGTACACCTCCATTCTGGTTGTGCCTGGGTGTCCTAGTACCGCTTGGGGTTGAGGCAGGGCTTGGCAGTCATATTTGTGCTCGTGTTAGATACATTAATGAGAATTAAAAAGACAGGTAAATTAGAATACGTATAGCATAAGTGCAGCGGTAATATAACATAAGGAAACATATAGCCATACATGTTGATATTGTTGCTGTATAGGTTTGGTGTTTATCTTGGGAAAGTCCTAGTCTGCAAACAAAAGCCTGCCTAACCATAGTATACTGTATGGGTACAGACCACTTAATGCCATCCCATCACATGGTAAGCTACTGTATGGGTACAGACCACTCGATGCCATCCCATCACCAGGAAACAAAGGCAATTAAGCTCATTTAAAGAACTACGGAGATACTGTATGGGTACAGACCACTCGATGCCATCCCATCACACTGTAACACATTGCATGGGTACAGACCACCCAGTGGCATCCCATCACACTGTAACATACTGTATGGGTAGAGACCACTCAATTCAATCCCATCACACTCTAATATACTGTATGGGTACAGACCACTTAATTCCACCCTGAGTTCAGCTTGATCTCATCTTTTTATCCCACATCCTATTTGTCAGTCTTTTACTCCCTGGTCACCTCAGGCAAATATCAAAAAAGCCATATTTAGCTCTGCCATTTATTTTCTGCATCATCTCACTTGTTATGCCCTCTCCGGTGTAATTAGGTCTTGCTTAAAAGAAAAAGACTTCTAAATTACTCATCCAGTAAATTCCATGAATCCGGGAAATGATTTGTGCCGTAGAAACACAGCAGATTCGGAGCTTCGCCTTCAGTCCCGGCAGTCTGCACTCTCTGCCTTTCTGGTCCTGATCTTTACCCCCTTTCAGGTGGGATGTCCTCTTTGGTGGCTGTCTGAGGGATACACCGCTACCAGCAACGACGTCCTCTGGTCCCTCGAGGTCTGCCAATCACCCATTTTCAGAAAAGTAATATCAATGTTTAAAAGGAACCTTTTTTCTTTTTTCAGTTATTGCTGCCCTGGGCTTCTGAAAGGCTTGGCTATGATGACTTCAGAGTTTTTGGACCACACTGCAGCCTGTTGACATCTACAGTTTCTCTGGTCACCCTCCATTATGGGATATACTGTATATTCAGTCTTATTTCACTCATTCATTCATTCATTCATTCATTCAGTCAGTCAGTCAGTCATTCATTCAGTCAGTCATTCATTCATTCAGTCAGTCTGTCAGTCATGCTGTTTGTCCTGTAAAGGGTCATGGGGGTCCAAAATCATCCCCTTCCCCATTCGCCCCCATTGTCCCTGGAATAAACTCAGGATGGGGTGCCAGTCCACATTAGGCACATACTATTCACATACACATTTTATTTGACTTTATTTTATTTTATTTAGTTTTATTATAGATATAAAAAATAACATGTCAGTTTGTCATTGTGTAACCAACTCAGTATGCGATCTGTTATTTCCAGGATACAGCTTGGGCAAATTAAACACATGACAAGCAAATGCATGAAATAGGAAATTAGCCTCATGCTGTAGGTTGTCTAACTTTGCCATCTGAAGCTGCTCCACCAAAGTCCACTCAGCACATTTCTGACAGGGTAGGACTGTGTTGTCAGTGTGCTACCTGCTAGCCCACAACCCCCATCTAGGGGGCGCTGTAGATATAAGTAAATCTCACATTAAAAAATGATCTCAGACTCAGTAAGAGATGCCGAGGGCCTTCACCTTAATCCACACGGACTGTATGCACTGCAGTGTGCTGCAGAGCTTAACATCACCAGGAAACGAAGGCAATTAAGCTCATTTAAAGAACTACGGAGAGCGTGCCAGCATGTTGTAGAATGTTCCAGAAATTACCACGCTTTTGGCGTGGACATGGAAATGTCTTCTGTGCAAGGGCGTAAGTCTGTGGGCGGCACTGCTCGGCATAGATGGGTAATTAAGGGGATGATGGGGTCTTTCTGGGGGAAGCCGCTTATCCCCGCATTGGTCCACAACGGAGGACATTTAATGCGTTTCAGCTTCAATTCCTCACAGGCTCGGACTACATCACATGTGGGACAAAGCCAGTGACTGCCAACTGGAATCAGATTTTTTTTTCTTATTTTTTTAAGCGTAGGGTGTTCCCTTATAGGCAAAGACACAGTTTGAAGGATTCTCCTCTAGTTGGTTTTGGTAGCTACCCAAGTCTGTGTCAAAGGAGGTCAAGGGATAGGGAGGGAGGAAGCTCTCCCTGGGGAGATAGAGGTGCATTTAATGTCACATTGACAGCACAGCATAATGGAAGGGCTCTTTACTGGATGCCACATCTTTCACAGTTCCAGGGTTGGGCGTTGAGAGCGCTTGTGGGGACCAGACCAAAGTCGTCGATCAAAGAGCAGACTTTTAATTGGTACCCTGCCTCTGGAATTTCAGCCTGGACAGAGAGCAGAGGAATATTTCTGAGAGACTGTTGGTACGTTTTCTGGGAATTCCTGCGGGAAGTCACGCTTCTGCAGCCCAGCGATGCTGCAGAGCTAGTCATTTTAACGACGCCCACAATATAAAAGTTTAAAGAGGCCTGTCATCAGGGCTGGAGCCCTGCCTGGCCTGTAATTTAAAGTTCGTATCAGTCTGGGTCAATAACTGTAAGGAGTTTAATTTCATTAATAATTGCTTCTGTTTCCCTGCCTTTGTTCACTTCCTGTAAACAGCGTGTTTCTGATTCATTAAGTTCAGCCAAGCATTACATCTCACAGCCTTCATAAATAATCTTCTGTAGCCTGATAATCTATGGGACAGAGAACCGTCACTAAACCTCCATTGCCCTTTGCATCCGCATGGAATGAGTGCAGTAGAATTTCCAAAAGTGATCTTGTCTATTTTGTGTACAACCTTTGGAAATTCATTTTAACGGAATAAAAAAACAAATGACATTAAATAAACAGATTTTTCAAGCTAAGAGGCACTACCCAAAATACCCAACATTTTACTGAAAGTCAAAATTCAGATCCCAGATTTGACTCGCTGGGGATCCGAGCCGGGAACAGCAGCAGCATACCTACAGGATTTCCATGCTGGTTTTTAATGAGTGTTTCTACTTTTTAAAATGCAGCTATGCATTAATTTCCAGAGAAAAAGTGTGCTCTAACATGAAACTAGGTGCCCTGTTCTTTATCACTGTTACATAGCTAATGAGGGGTTACAGTATATTTCATGTACAGGATACAGAAGCATCATTTTCCAGAAAATTGCCCAAGTGAAGGTCCCAGGTTTCCTTGGAGACACTCTGGGGCACAATGCAAGCATCCTGTATAGCTCTGAATAGTACAGAGTGCAGAAATACAACGGGCAAAATCTCTCCATCGTTTGTGATGTTTTATAAGAGCAGATGACTGGCTTAGACAAGGTAATAACCTTTGAAGTTTGTGACAGGGCAATGTCACTCGATTCGCAGAGGACCCTGTCACGGAAAGGCACGACGGGTAATTGCACAAATGCTCCCCCCGTGCATATTCATGAAGGCCACGCTGCAAATCACTGACCCGGATCATTCCCGGCCTCTGAATCATCGCCGCACCATCTCCCCTCTGCGCAAAGTCGTCACAGCGCAGTAAATTTTATATAAAATCGCGATCGCCGCTTGGGGTGTGCATTCCTGAGCCGTTCTGCTTTCTCTCTTCCCTGCGCCTGACTAGCCTGTGTCTACTTCTACTTTGAGGTGCAACATCTACATCTGTGGCCTAAAGTTTGCAGAACTTTGACAAAGCTGCATCGTACTGGAATTCGTTTCCTGTGACCAGGACAGGCCACTGGAAGACAGATAGACGGATGGGATTTGTCCGTGGTATTTAAGGACACTCGTTCAAGAGCTGTGAAGCTGCCATAGAAACGGACAATATTGTTTTTTGTCTCGCGGTCACACAATAGCGTTTTGATTTGCAAAATCCGTGATTGTAAAAATGACATAAGACATTTCTGCAATTCATAGTGAACGCTGGAGAGCCGGTTAGCATCAAGATTTTCTACATCTGCTACAAGTCATTACACTTTAATCACAGAGACTTAAAACTGTTTCCAGGGAGATCGCCAGGCACAAATGGATGTTTATGAACTATTGCTACAGCATCATAATGTTGTAAAGGAGAATGTACCCCAGTAAATGATTTCTTTCAGGCATTATATTCTATCCATCCATCCATCCATCCATCCATTCATCCATCCATCCATCCTTCATAATCACTCGTCCACTGTGAGCCTGGAGCATATGCAAGGAAGCAGAGGACACGAGTCAGGAGGACATCCTAAATCGGGGGTGTCAAATTGCAGTCCTGCAGGGCCGGAGCCCTGTGTAGCTTAGTTCTTTCCCTGTTCCACCACAAATGATTCAGCTGAATAGCTATGTGGTAATTAGCACAAGAAGTTGAATCAGGTGTGTTAAACGAGGGGAAACCCAAAAATGTGCAGGGCTCTGGCCCCCCAGTACTGGAGTCTGGCACCTGTGCCCTAAATGGTAAGCCAACCCATCCTAGGGCTCACGTACTCATGCACACAACCGCACACTATGGACAATTTAGTGATCTCAGTTCACCTACCTGCATGGTTTTGGACTTAGAAGGATTCTGAAGAACTTGGCGAAAAGGTGTGCAGCATGCAGACTCCACGCACAGGCTAGGCTCGAATCCCCCAACCCTGTAAGTGTTAGCTAAACAGCGGGAACCAAAAGTGTGATGCCACCTTAAAAAATAAAAACTCTGAATTGGCTACTTTTGCAGCTACGTTAATTCATTCAGCCTTGTAAAAGCTTCAGTTCATGGGCTGTAAGGAGTGAAAAAGTATGAATAATCATCATCAGTGGCCTGTGACAGCGGTCAGGTTAGAATCCCGCTGCCTCAGTGAGGCCACGCCCCTAAGGCCTTCAAACAGAACCGCATCACTAAAACGTCCGTAAGTCAGTTAAAGTGCCAGCAACGGAAGCTAGAAAATTGTAATTATAACTGCAATAAGAAACAGGCAGTTAGGCACTTAGGTGACTGGTGGGGGGGGGGGGGCACATGTGGACAGGTGTGGAAAGTGAAGGCTAGGAGATATCAATTTTGATTTTTCTTCTAATCGGAGTGTAGGCGGGGGGGAGGCCCGCTGATAATTCACCTTTCAGGCACTGTGGTACATCTTCCCACATCCTGTCACGGAGTCTCCATTTAACAGGAGGTATAAGAGAACTTGAATTAGGAAACTAATTACACATTAAGCTGATTCGAGGTCTGTGTGCCCTGGGAGACAGGTCTGGGCTGGTTTACACATGACACAGAGCACGATCATGCAGGATACGTGTGCACAGGACACGCTCACATGAAGCCTAAGGGCCCTTTGGGGGGAGGGGGCAGCTGTATTTCCCCCAATATACAGTACCAGTCAAATGTATGGACACACATACCCATAAAAAGGTTTATTTGCACTATTCTCTACATTTTACAATAATTATAAAGACAACTCTGTGGGTTGGGACTCGGCCAGTTCAGATCCCTGGGTCAGCAGAGTGATCCCACCCATGGGTGCTTGGGCAAGGCCTTTAACTACAGTGGCTGCAGGGCCTGGCTGACCCTGCTGTCTCCTCTATGCCAGTTCCATGAGGAGGCCTCCTGAGATGCATTTCCAGCTGTCCTGAAGGACATCCCACATATATGCTGAGCTCTCATTGGCCGCTTTCCTTCACTCTCTGGTCATATTCCTCCAAAACCATCTCCACCGGTTGTGCCACTGGTTTAGGTCAGGTGGGCAGGTCATGTGATACGTCACTATCACTCTTCCTTGTAGGCGGCTTGGTGTGTCCAAACTTTTAGCTGGTACTGTATCTCCTTTTCTTTGCTAAACTGGGTTGATTTATTTGTTCAAGGCCCCATGCTGTAGATTTAAATCAGAGTCCCATTTATATACAGCTCTTTATGAAACATTTATTAACCTTGAATTCGAAGGAAGGGACTTCAGGAGCAAGAGTCGGGAGATGGTTGTGTCACAATCAGTAGTTTTACCACACGCATTATACAGAAAAAAACATCACTGTGTCCTTGCATTGAAGACGATCAAAAATTTAACTGCACACCCCATTTATGTATTTCATTCTTGGCTGTTTTTGTCACCTGAATTACAATTTGCCTCCCACAGGTCTTTTGGAAATGACAGCCATTGAGATACCCATGAGAGAAAGTCACTAACTAAAAGAGATGAAGGACCTCGAGAAGGCTTTGAAGGTACAGTCAAGAAGGTGAAGAGCAGTGTTCAGGTAGACTATGATAAGAAGGAGGTAAAGGATGAAGAGGCACAGTCTGATCGAAGAACAAGTGGAGAATCCCAGAGAGGATGTTAATAATCTCATGGTGGATATGAAGAAGCAAAGGCCCGATTAGCTGAGGACCCTCATGCCTCCTATCCCATCTGGAACCTTCCTCAGTCCCCTGAGGCTATGCAGAATATGTTGCAAAAATAGAAGCAGATCTTTAGCCTGGAGGAGAAGGCGGCATTGGGTCACACCAGCTGGATGGAAGGACCCTGGAGGCAGTCCACTACTCAGGTGAGAGGAAAGCCTGGTAATGTCTCCCGTCGGTCCAAGGTGTGCCGGTCATAAATCCGCAGATGACATGATGAACTATGACCCCTTTCCATCAACCCATCCTCACTCCTGCTGGTTAAACAACCTTATGCTTTTCTCAAAATCTCACATCTCAGGAGGAAAAACAGCAGAGGATTATGAATGTTTGGAGGAACAGAAGAAACCTGTGATATTGATTTCACCGACAGCGACATTTTCGCACGGTCTCCCTTTCAGAGGGTTTAACTTCGTTTGCTACATTTCCTCTTTGCGTCGGCATGCTCTTAGCTGGGTTCAACAAATTGAAATTAATATTGAATACTTATTTGTTTTATTGCATTTTTAGGCACGTGAGATAATATCCTCAAAATGGCACAGACAAATTATCTCCCGTTAAGTGCTTTTAGCGCTTATTAATTATATTAGGGGAGTAAATTGGGCAGCAGGGCTGTGATTTATTGCCTAGCTAACTTGTTCTGTCACTCGCGGATCAGGCAGACAGCCGCGAGCTGCCTTGAGCGGGACAGCAGGAGACAGCACTGTGGAGCTTGCTGACCCTGGATCACCGTCGCCCACGCTCCCTGGCAGAGCCAGCACCTAGCCTCCCGTCCTCTTCACAGGAAAGGGGAGCCACTCAGCATCTAGCATGGATACACAGGGTCCAATCCTCCCCCCCGACGCTGTGGCCGCTGGCCTCCGGCAGTCGGAAGACCTGTCCCGAGATGGCAGAAGCTCCGTCTCACTCGCCAGCTCCTTTGCCCCGCAAGCTGGTATCTGGAGCAGACTCAGGCGAGCTCACCGCCTTCCCAGAAGCTGTCGCATATGCTCCGTCAGATCTGGCTGCGTCGTCGGGCATCGCCGGGATATGTCACCCGTCGGGCCGGTGTGTCCGGCGAGCTCAAATTCCACTCTGACAAGCCTTGCTCTGCTTCGCCGTCTGCCACGGGTGCTGTGCTCGCGACAGGCTTGGCATCTGCCCTGTCCAAAAGGTCCGAAGCAGTAGGATGATGGGATTAAGGCTATGTTAGCTAGACACGTTCCAGCAGACAAAACCCTGCATCCATTAAAGCAGAAGATCCCGCAGTCTGGTCTCTACACCAATTGGATATCTCCTACTGCTCTATTCACCCAACCTAACCCCTTTGCCTCAGACCCCCCTGTACCCTGCTCCCAAGGCTTCCACAACCTAAGCACACTATCAGAAAAAAAAAGAGTACCAGGTTGTTCCCTTGCTTGTCGGTGGGTTTATACCCTCAAGGGTCTGCCAATTTTACCCTAGCTGTAGGTAAATGTACCTTTTAGTCTATTTTAAGGTACAGAAATGGACTCTGAGGAGCATCCCCAAGTCACAAACAGCATTTATGTACCTGTGATGGTACAAAAATGTTACTCATAATCCATTTCTGTATCTTAAAAGGTACAGGTACATACAGCTAAGGGTACAATTAGCAGACCCTTGAGGGTACAGCCCCCGTGACAAGCAAAGGTATAAATTGGTACTCTTTTATCTGACAGTGCACAGTGTCCCCTATACCCCAGGCCCTGCCCCTGTGCCCCTCACACCCTTTGCCCATCAATGAGCCCAGTTTTAGAATGGGAGGCCCAAATCCTCGATGGCATGCAGATGTGGGTCTGTTTTGGATCTATGCCACATGCAAGACTGGAGAATCCCAGTGGCTAATTTTGATTTTCCTGCTGATTTGCCCTTTGGATGGGGGGGGGGCGTAATGTGAGAGATGACAGTGGTTGGGGCCTAGTCCCCTCGGGGCAAGCCCAAACAACTGCACATTCACCAATGAAAGGCCTTTCTGAGAGAAGGTGGGACCTGAATCTGCTCCCTGTTAAAGTCACATCTGGCACAAGTCGGCTCAGACTGCTGTGTCTTAGCACGGCCTATCAGCAGCAGCTAAACTTCACAGTCGTTATTCATCGTAATGACTTCTACAAACTACAGGACTGTCTGTGGAGTACGTTTCAGCATATTTCCCTATCTAGTGAAGAGTGATCATTTGCTTATGTTGCAGGGTTTATATAATTTATATAATTTTCCAGTAGTTCTCCTCTTAGTATAGTAATAGTCAACTTCCTGGAATTTTTCATGCGATGACTTTTCAGATAACATTTAGCACTTTCTGTCAGGCTTTTGTAGCTCAGCTTCACAAACAATAAATCCTTCACATCCTGTATCAGTGAGACTTCCCATTGCTGCTTGGATCCAGATCTTACTGCCGTTTAACCAGCATTTAGGACTACTCTTAGCTGTGAAACAAGCCTGTTAAACGTGATGAGCAGAACCTGGTGCTAAAAGACCAAGGCTTCAGCTCTCTACCTTGCTTCATATGACATTGACAGGACTTCTGTCTCACACTGATCCCAGCAGCAAGTGAGGAGCACTTCACAGGTCCAAGCTATTGGCATGTCACTGACATGAGGCCTGGTGGAATTCCGAGGGTAAGGCAAGTGACTGAGCTTTCAGGGATATTCAGGAGCCCCTAAATCCCACAGCTACATTCCAGGTTACACCCAGGTATTCCTGCTGCTGGGTTCAGTATGGATTTATCGACAGAATAACATAGATGTTATCACATGACCCAGCAGGAACAGAGAATGAGGCATTGCTGAATTTGTATTTTACTCATTTATTTGAGACTTTTACCCAAAATGACTTACAGTAGATGTGCACCCCCTAGCATTTGAACCACAGAAAGCAGTATGTCCTACAGAAGACACGCATTTCTATGTGTGTCACAGTGGTCCATTTGGCCAGGAGTAGAGCAAGGCTTCCCTAGGAATGACTAACTGGGAGAGACAATCTATTAAGGGAAGCTCTGTTTCTCTCCTGCACGTAAAGCAGCTGTTCACATTCATGCATGGAAAAGACCCTGCCATTTCCCTACCCTCTAGCACGGGTACACTGATATTCCCAAAGCATGCCTGATTTTTTAGTAACACTTAAATGACGTTATCCATCACCGTGATCACGTGTAGTAACTTTACTCCAGGCGAAAAAATATATATATAACAACAGCATCGTTTAGCTATGTGACATTAAAACACGCATATAAAGCTGCGGTGCCACTCGCATCAGACTCTAAGGATGTGAAACATGCACCGTTTCTGCTGCAGCTGCGACAATGCATGCAAACTTGCTGATTCTGTCTCCCATGAGCTCCTCACATGTGGACGTGCATGGCCACCCCGTGGCTTTCCCCGGAGCATGTCCTTTCCGCTCTGCCCCGCACTGTGCTTAAAAAAGGAGGATTCCCACGACTTTTTCTGGCTTCTAACAATCCGTTTCCCGTGAATCATTGTTGCCCTTTGAAGAAGATGCCTAGTCAGACGATGATCAGGAGTATGCGACTGCAAACTAGGAACCACAATCCTCAAGGCAGGAGCTCAACCATGAAAAGGCCTTTTATTATTTGCAAGATCTAAAAACTATTGTCTGCTTCAGAGTTCCACCATAATGGACTGATCAGATTTCAGTGGATTTCCTCTTGCTCTTGGTACATGTGCATTTGATGTCTATCCTCCCAACTTTCCCACCTCTTTACTTTGACATACCCTCAGTGTGGCCGTTTGACCTAATGCTTGTCCCTTTGACATGACCGTGGGTTTTTTTTTTCCCCATTAGCAAAAGGATGCTAAAGCCAAGATGTAGGAGCTGGGGTGCACACAGTGAAAAGGGAAGGTTTGGTAAAAGTCTGAAGAAAAGCATTAAACCATCAGCCATTTTTAAACCATTCTGTCAATCTCCAGCATTGCAAAAAGGCAACAACTGTCAAAATGCCGACATCCTGATGTTGCCATTCACGCACTCTTAGCCTGTCCGTCGTAAGTGAGGTGAAGGACGGTATTTTCCGATTAGTTCATCCGAAGCCATGTCACAGATTATAGTGGGGACTCCCACTTGCCACAACAGACACCCTCAGGAAATACTCATTTATTTTTCTACAAGAACCAGAAAACAATCTTCTGGCAACACTGACGGCTGCTTTGTTCTAAAACCCTGTGGAAATGTTTTTACATAACAATGGAAGAACTTCATGCCAACACTTCACTTGAAACATAAGTCATCCTGTATATTTCTCCAGAAAAATATTCTCCATACATTCTGGTTAACTTATTACGCAACAGCCAAATGACAACCTTTAGGGAACCCCACGGAGCCCTAAGGCTATGCGCTACTAGCCGTGATCAGCTTATGATTACTTGGCTACTATTACAGTTGTGAGTGTGATATAGCAATTGGCTTTATGTGGTATACTGTGAATAACTGGTATGGATTTATTCAGCAGAAGACAGGGACTTTCAGTATGGCCCAAATTGTAAAGTAACACAACCTTTTTATTTTTTGGCTAAAATAGGTCCAGACCCATTGCTGTGCAGAATATGTCTATTGTAGAGATGGTTTTAACACTGATGTCTTCTTCAGCATTTAGGATCAATAGTGTATTCGGCAAAACTTTACATTACGGTTCCTTATTTAGCAGTAACTCAGCTAGCAGTCAAATACAAACGAATTTAGCAGCCACTTGATGCCAGTTGATGCATCGCGATTCATTAATTACGAAGAAACATGAGATCAGTGTTACATTTTCTGTTTTATTCATTATCTGTTCATTCACTAGTTCACAAAGGTTTACAGAATTAACAGATATAGTAACAAATATAGTAACTGTGTGAAATAAAAGATCCGTTACAATTCAATAATAAACAAACACGAGATCGATATATGAGTACATTAATTAACAGAAGTAATAGGTAAGTAGCAGTATGTTCCCATGTCTCCTTCATAATCTTCTTATTGGTGTATTAGAGTCATAAATACCAACATCTAGTAGGTAGATAATGATTATGTACACTATAAAATGATAGTTAGCTAAACTTTATGTTAACATTGACCTCAACGACTTGCTGCTAAGTACATAATCTGTAATTTGCTTTAACTAAGGCTAGAAAAAAAACGACACCTTTCATAGCGGTGTGTAAATATAAAGGATTTACTGAGTAACTCCTGTAATTGAGCTATGGAGGATGTTCACTTCTGTGTAATGAGCACTTCAGGGTAAAGCAAATGTAAATGTAAAAGCAGAGAATTAAACAAAAAGAAAAGAAAGAAAGACTGTGTTTCTACTGAGTACGGTGCCTGGGCAAACACTAATCACGGGCACCAATACTTTAGGGAATGCCTTTGTGCCAAACTTGCAGGCTTAGGATAATCAAACTTTCCATTTGAATGATTTATTGTTTCAATATTGTTTACAAAACGAATCAATAAATAGATAAATAGAATTAATTAAAATTTAATCACGATCAACAATTAAACATGTGCAAATATTATAAGCGTTTTTCACTATTTATGTCATGCTCGCGTGAATATTATACTACCATTTATGATTATGGAGGGTTACAAGAGGCACATGCCTGTTGTATTTGAAAAATGTAACATTCTCTCTTCCATTTCCTTTAGTACTATGACTGCCTTGAAGACCCGCCTGATACATTTGCATATTCATGAAATATTCATAAACGCGTGACCAGATCTACAACGAAAACTAGTGTTAATATCTAGGTATGACATAATGTCACAGGCCCTGGGGATTTCTCTCATTTATTAATTTATTTATTCATCCTTGAGAAATGACAATCGCCGAAACGGCTTGTTTTATGTTTAAGCGATGGCCTCAGCACAGGGCACGGCCGCCGACCTTGCCGATGACTCTTCCTGTGGCTTAACTCCCACTTCGAAGACGGATTTGAAATCACACGCCGGGGAGTCGTAAAGCGGACAGCGTGTCATCCAAGGAAAAAAAATGGTCCCCCTTCCAAGAATGCTCCTTACCCTTACTTTAAATTATCAACTGGAGTCACACTTGAAAAAACCATCCATCTATTAATATATGTGTCAAAGTCGGGGGGTTAAAGTAGCGATATCTGCCCCTTTCTTGTTTTGATGCTTATCGTAGCAGCTTGTCCCTGGGTGGTTTGGACACTTTTGGCACAGTGATTCACAGGGGCAGCGAGCTAGATTAGCATTTGGCTAGTTACAGTCGATAAGCAAACCAGAATCTCAGGACCTGTGCCTTGTACGTGTGTGTTACCACGGTTACCCGCAGTCAGAGCAAACATTCGGAAACGCTTTGGGCTCAGGGCTCAGAAACCCTTGGAGTGGTCTGAGGCGCGTGGCCAATGTGTAAAGGCTGTGAGATTTACCACTATCCCCTTTGAGCCAGATAAACCCCAAATTAAGGACCGCCATTATTTCATGAATGGCTTCAGCACACATACATGAACTATCCGGGCTGTGCTCTCACCCAAAGCAACCCTTTGGAAAACTCACACGACTGAGATTTACTGCCTTTGGCATCCCACTGACTAAGAGTGGAAACCGACTGGGATTGTGTTTTCCTGGGTATTCGACTAGGAAGGCTGATTGAGAAAGATGTAAAAGTTAGCTTTTCATCATCCCTGGTGTACCTGAGATAGAAGGATTAATAGTAACTTCACTTGACTGGTGTTGTTTCAAATATTTCTGGACCAAGAATACCATATTCTGTTTCCAACATGGAGATCATATATGATACTCTTGTTTAAATAGGTAAAATGGCTCAATCCAGCTTCACACCAACAGAAAGGTCAATCTGTTGTACCTAAAAATAACACTAAATGTCAAGTGCATGAACTGGACATACAGACTGATTTTTGGAAAGCAAGATATGCAAGTAGCCCCTGATTTTGAAGTGTCATGCAGAAGGATCTATCACAAATATTCTAAAGTTTTACTCATGAATCCCTCATAACCTTTTCCATCCACCGCGAACAATGAAGTATGTCTGACGAAGGCTCACTGCAGATGGGCTCCCATTCTGACAGTCCGTCCACCCACGAAGACGTACGAGGAAGCTACGTACGCATGTTCTACCCTCTTCTCTCGCTGATGCGGCGATAAGCAGCAATCGGCGCTATCATCAGCCCTGCTGAAGATGCCATCCCGTTTGATTCTAGGAGCAGAGAGATCCACGAGAATGGAAATTATCATCATCTTTTGCCTACTCCGCCCACCAACTGCACCATAAAAGTAACCTTTGAAATTAGATGCCTTATCTAAATGACTTTCTTGCAGGAAATCGAGATAAAATGCTCAGTTCACTGTCAGCACTCTTGTGATTTGCCTGTCAAACACATACACCCACGCGCGCGCACACAAATAATCTGTGCAATAAAAAGTTCCTTCTTAAGAATCATTTTTTCTTCCCTTGAGAGGTTTTCATTTTTCATGTGTTGACTGTAATGCAAATATATTTTGACCATTTTAACTGTTATTATTACATCAGCAAGTTAAGTCAATTTTGCTGCTATTTTGTCACTAGCATTCCAGCAGTATAAATTATAAACATAACCAGGGCAACATATTTAATTCTGGAAATAAGCATATTTCAAGGCCTATAGAAATGGAGTTTTCTGTCATATCGCACAATACCACTACCATCGGCAACAATTTCTACAATGAATAGGTATAACTTCTGAATGTAATTAAGCACCTAATGAATTCAATTGGCAATAATCCCCTACTTGCAGTTGTTGTGCATATGTGCATGCAGGATTAACTGCATCCTACACTGGTAAACATGCGATTTGCTGGAATGAGGACAGGTAAAGCAACCCTTATTATCCCTTACAACCCTTGCTATGCAAAACCGGAAGGAGTAAAGTCATTATTCACTGAAAAAAGAATGCAGGAAAGGGATCAAGAAAAACAGTCATTAAAAGTATTGTTTTACTCTTGAGTAATATTGTGTGAATACAGTATAGAGAAATGGAGCCATATGGACTAGTGTTACACAATGCATGATATTTTTCCTAGGCTCTCTGATTGAGAATAATTCATGAGAGGTTGATGGAGGGCTTGATCAGGATGCCAAGGTACGTCACCAGAAGCTAACGTTGCTTTAGCCCATAATCTGTCTGTTGGTACTATTAGGATGAATTAGCTCGCCCTATGAATTAGCTTTACAGACAAGTGACTATTCTTTTACAGTCTGATACATCACCGCGAGCCTGATGGGGACAGTTATTCCATCACACGTCACGTTTACCCTTTGATGCCAAAGGCCGTCGGAGGTCAGCCTACCGCATTCTCCTGAAATGGAGTTCATTGTTCTCTGACATCACAGGGGTCACCCAGAGAGGCAGCGTCTTTCCTCCTGGCAGGCCTGGAGCTCGTCTGGCTGGCGCACTGAGAGCGAGACGGCGTTTCATGTTCGATTACCATGACGCTGGTGGCAGGGGGTCGAATTTTCCCTCAACGGCTTCTCGGCTCTCTCGCCATTATGTTTTAATGCGAAAAAGAACGACGTGGCAGAACAAAGAAGGTATGGCGGCGATGCCGGGGTCTGTCCATCCATCCATCTTCAATACCTTCTTATTTAGATTCAGTACATCTCATACATCTCATAAGTTTCGGAAAAGACCTACAGAGAAAGCGGGGTTCAGCCTGAACAGAATTGCAGGCCATCAGCAGTTTTCATCACGTGTTCAATTCACCTGAACTTTGTGTCTTTACACTGTGGGATATTAACTGCCTGACCAGCGTACCGCTGTTCTCCTCAGATGGATTTGAGAAATGCAAAGACTCCCCGTGATTAGAGCCTTTTAAATTATGCCAGAATATATAAGCTCATCTTATTTCCCTGCTGCCCCTCCTGGTTAGGGTCACAGGGAGAGTATGTTATACTTACTATGAATTGTATATTTATAAGCACAAAGTGTGTTTAGAAAATGAAGTGACCTGCGTGTGTTTTTCCCCTGGGCCGCACACGCCGTGAGCTGGGGGCTGTGTGCGTGCAAGCAGTCCTGTCGGAAATGTGCACTGTATTCAGGCTCCTAGTTATTAAATAAAAAAAATATGCTGATGTCAAACATTCATAAATTATAAGCCCTTCATTTCGGAGGGGGGGAGACATGAAGGCATGCGCAGACCTGCACTCAGGATGAAAAACAGGATAAATCTGAAATGACATTAACCTTTTTCAAAGAACACAGAGTTGACAAGACCAATAATGATTCATGAATGGACTCTAGCAACTATAATTATGGCCTCTGTAATTTAAAGGCACAGGATTCGAAATATAGTGCATTTTGATTTCGTTAGCTTCATCCACTCTGTTATCAGGTGCAGGTATATTCATAATATCTCCCGATAATAATGAACGAGATGTTGATAATTATGATAATCAACAGGAGCGCCACTGTAATTACTCAGTTTGCAAAATACTTTTTACATTTGGGAGTATAACCCAGATCAGAAAACAAGCAGATAGATTCCATCTCTTTGTAGGTCTCCTCCTTCTGTTTCGTCTACAGAAAGCCTGATTTTTTAAATGATCTTTCAGCTGTCTGCTGAGGTTTTAATTGTACAATACAAGAACATATCAGCATATTAAACATAAGACTGCCCTGCTTATTTGGATCTAAGTGATGGTAAAATGTTTTCTAGTGCTGACTTGCATGACTCAAAAAGTAGCATCTTTACTGCATAAGCCTGGTTTATAGACTAACTGGACGGGCTTGTGCTGTTGAATCAGTAATAGCATAAGATGCGTCAGGGTTGATCCACATGATATTGTCCTTAGACACCTTCACTCAAGATCAAAGAGGCTTTGCACTTAAATCTTTAGTTACCACCGAAATCGATATCCATGGCCAATCCATAATGATAGAAATGTCACTGACAGTTCATCGTCAGCCATGAGAGTTTTGTGTGCTATTAAAACCTATTTTTGAACTGAATAAATTCAGTTCCTTTTATTGGCGGTCTTGCATTGCTTTCTAATTGCGGTTATGGTCGTAGCAGGGTGAGTCATTGTCAGTGATATCAGACACCACCATCGCTTCAGTGTAACCCTTAAATCCAGAGACGTCGGCACAGCTGCAGCTCTGTCACCTGGAGGGTGGGTCGTGAGGGTCACTCGATCCCAATTTCCATCTTCAGTGAAATTGACTCCGCATCCGTGAACCCCCCCCCCCCCATCTTCTACATGCATGTCATCTCCTCCAGGGCTTCAGGTGAAGCAGCTACAGGTTAACAGTGAGATCCATCCCAGTCCACGTCCATGGTCTGCACCCTTCCAACCTTTGAAGAGGTGCTTAGACTAGATTCCTATTTAAAAAAACACGAACACTTCGAAAGTCTAAAATCACAAGATGTGATTCTCCTTCAGATGGAGATCCTTTAACAATGCCGCTACTAAGATTACAGTTTGTGTGATGCCTCAATTTAGCTTAGTCGAAATATAACAATTTAGTCCGCAAACTAGCATCCGCGAGAGGAACGTCACATCAAGGGATATATAAATCGCTATGCAAAATGGGAAAGTAAGGTAATGTATATGATCAGAGGAGTCATAAAAAGCAAATTGTCTCAGAGTATGTGAGTGTTCAGTGATAAGACGCCGCTATTGGGTTCAGCAGTTAGAGCACTGTCGTCTAGCCTCCTCCCTCCTCCCAGTGTTATGATGGTGTCTGAATAGTAAGGTATAGGACAAGACAGACTGACTTGTTCTCTGCTGCTAATATTTTTCCTCTTCCATCAACACAAAACTGATTTCTGAACGTCTTTTCCTGGGTCTGAATATTAACATATTAATGAGATGTAGCGGTTAGTGACAGAACTACTTCTCTTATTAAATGCCATGTTAAAATGAACATGGTAAAATGAAAAATAAGCCAAAGATTTATTTTTTTAAATATAATGTTTACATTATTCACCTGTGACTTCTTAATTAAAGGAGAATAACTATAAACATTTTATAAAAGATGACATAGTCTGTGGGTCTCTATTGACGACCATGTGAATTCGGGGGTGTATACAGGGGTGGGGCCACAGGGGCACTGGCCCCAAATGAAATCTGATTGGCTCCCGGAGTGGCCCCTCCCCAGTCATTCACCAATTCAAAACAAATCATTGGCTTATGATAAGGTTGGCCCCTCTATATATATTATGACCTCTTACATCCCTACTTTAAAAAAATCTGAGAATCAGCCCTGAAGTGAACCAGAATTTAGCGAGAGTAATGGAGGAGCTGTCGAGCTGGATCTTGAAGCGTTCCTTCCCCGGCTTGACATGCTGTAGGTCGGGAGCTGAGGGGAAGAGTGGGCTGTGAGAATATATCCCAAACTAGAGCTCAAACTCGATAATTTCATATGCCGTTCCTGATATTTACTGTGGTAGGAACACAGCGAGTAACCCTTACTTAAGCAATAAAACAAACTTTTCTTGCATCTCAGTTCCTGGCATATGAATCAAAGCCGTTAATTGGCAGTTTTACGCAACCCCCAAGATTTTTCCATGTGGACTAGTCTTTACATTTTCATACCACCATGGAATCATGAAAGGGAGGTAATTTGTCCTTCACACGGCAGAAACGCTCTTAAAAACATCACACTTCATCAGACACAATCAGAGAAAAAGCCAGTCATATTTTCCAGCAACAAACATTCTGCAGCCTCTTCTGTGGGTGTAGGTGTTGCTTAGGTGTTGTAAGCCGATTGGGGATAAGGGAGGCCCAACCACATCCTAGCCACCGCTAATGGAATTGCTAGAGAATCACCTACTCCAAGGGGGGGGGGGGGACCTGACCTATGCAGGGCCGGTGCGAGTTTTTGGGATGACCTCTCAATTAGCCAATGACAGTGGGTTCCCAGGACTGGGAGGTGAGAACCACTGCTTTATGATTGGCTGATTGAGAGGTCGTCCCAAACACCTGCATCTGCACCGGCCCTCCATGGATCAGGTCCCCCAGCCCTGACCTAGACAATGCATGGGTTCACAAAAAACAAAATATACTGCATGTTTCGAGTGCAAGCAGATACATAGGGGATATTGTATAGTTCAGCAGGTTAGGATGCTGTACCAGAAGGTTACCAGTTTGAATCCCAGTGTTGGCAGAGTGATTTCACCTTTGGGCCCCTGAGAATTGTTCTAAGGACTGTCCAGTGAAAACGTCCTCTAATCTCAAAAATGTTTGGTGTTTTGGCTAATAAGCATTGCACCTTATAATAATGCTTGCCCACCTGTTGGACAAAGGTAGAGGAAGAAACTACATCCATTTGAATTATCCTTGCATATAAACTATATCCTCCACTAAGCCAGAAGCTGATAGGCATTGCAGTTGGGTATAAATTTGTACCGCAGAATGTTTCCTCTTTTTTGCCACAAAAAATGGGGTTTGCTGCATAACAAACGTGTATGGAAATGGCCCATTTCCCTTGGCTTTCGGATCCTACGCCTGCATTCACTTTTAGCAAGAAGAGAATCACGACAAAGGATCGACTCTAAATATGAATCCTCGGGAAACACAATATGCGGCAAGAAATAAAGGAGACAGAGGTGCCTTTGGCAGAGAGAGATATAATCAGCAAAAGTGACAACATTCTAGAGGAAGGGCCAGATGGCGATAAGTTCCCGGGATGCAGGGATCTTCCCTAGCAAGCTGGGGATGTCATAAAACAAGAGAAAAAACATGCAGAAATACATTTACATGTTTTTATCCAAAGCAATACAATTCAGAATGTTAGGTCAGCCAGTCCTTGGAGAAATTGGGGTTATGAGCCCCTGCTCAAGGGCCCAAGAGTGAGACAGCTCTCCATTTTATCTTTTTAACGTTGATCTTAATAAAGAAATACAATACTAAAAGACATTTTGGCACTACTAGCAGGTAGACGTCCACCTCCGAATCCCCATTCCACCCAGCTGACCTGATTTAAACTTTAACAAACTGATCAGTGTAATCAGGGACAGCTGGTTTTCATTGCCTGGATTGTTTATAATCACAGGAGTGGTGATCAGTCACCATGGTAATGCAACAGCTCTTCTGCACCCAGAGAAGTGGCATTTCTCTACCTCCCGCCAACTACAGGAACACTTCATGTTGTTTTTCAGCCATACTCTGTCAAAAATTATGATTTAAAAGGTGCTATTGAAATGTTTCATTCTGGTGCTTTTTGCATGTGAAATTCATTTTGGGACAATGTGCTGTGATTACCCCTTTCCAAACTACTGACGAAGTATGGGGCAAAATTATTCACCCACAGAATTAAGGAGTATTCATTGTACTTTGCACAGCGAGTTTATCTTCAGAATCCCCTTACAGGCTGCATAACTTCCTCAGTTCACTTTTACGTAAATGTTTCCCCCTTTGCACAGCTGAATAGCCATGAAACCTGAGAAGATCCCATAACTGTACTGAGCTCATTCATGCCCTGTTACCAAAGTTCAGGAAGAAAGTTAGAATAAACAAATAATGAAAACCGTCTAGAATCCTACACACAAATATCTTTCGGCAAAGTAGATTTTTTAGGTATGAAAGAAAAAATTCCCAACCAAACTAACCATATCCAATCATGACAAAAACATCTCCCTCCAAAAACCAGTTCATGTTGGATCAAGAATGATGACAAATTTTTGATGTGCAGAGACCAAATCTTGGAAAACAGCGCTTAGCCTGTGGTTTGGCAAAATGCACACATTAGGTTACATTTTCCAGAAAAACTGGATTGTTACTCAAAAAAGGTCACACTAATAATTCACATTACCATTACTAATCGAAGGTATTGTCGAACTAAATATTACGGTTATCATTCTGTAATGTTTTCCTTTAAGCACACAGAATCACTCACTGCAACCCCCAGACAGACACACAAACAGGATACAGAGTGAGGGAATTTTCCAGGTATTTGGCAGTGCTGACTAGATAGAAGGTTTTATTTAAGCAATTTTACAGCTGAGTGACAAGGTTACTCTAAGTGATTGATATCACAATGCACATAAAAACTAGTACAACTTCTTGTAAAAAAAAAAACCCCAGTTCAGAATTTATTGAACAAAGTAGGTGGTAGCAGTCCACAATAATGCAAAGTATTGTATAATGTATGTATAAACACCTGAATATATTTTTATTAGTCGTTCAGCTATAATTCATGTGTTTGAATCAAAAAATACGAGAGACCTGTCTTTTAACCTAGAGCGAAGACTCAGTGTTTATATAAAAATCTAATTCACTGGTGTAAATGGAACCCGTTTTATCGAGCACATTCTCCACTACAACCAGAGGAAAAATACATGCAAGGATAGAAAAGTTTCCAATGTTGAGAATTTTACTTAAGGCTATTTTGAAAATCGACTGTATATTAGTATTATTATTATTAGTAGAAGTAGTAGTAGTAGTAGTAGAATTTTATGTCACTTATTATATTTTAATTATTATAATTAGTTTGATACAGTTATATAATTTGTATAAATTTATATTATTTTATATCACCTGCACACATGTGCAAACTAGGCCCATTAACAGATATAAATTTCATGGAGGAATCTTACAACACTACTGGAGGGGGGGAGGTGGGGCTCCCCAGTGATGAACAGCACCATATTGTATTTACAATGTTACCTTAACATGAATAAAAACTGAAATATAAAGACATGGTACCAGGGGAGTTGGAGGAGCAGGGACACCCTGGGAGATTCAGGGGACCCTAGGATATCTAAAATTATATGGAAAAATTGGGTAGAAGCCCAAGGTGACGTTTTGTGAGGGACGCTCCTGCACAGAACTCAGCTATAGGCCCAAGGTGACGTTTTGTGAGGGACGCTCCTGCACAGAACTCAGCTATAGGCCCATGGTGACGTTTTGTGAGGGACGCTCCTGCACAGAACTCAGCTATAGGCCCAGAGTGACGTTTTGTGAGGGACGCTCCTGCACAGAACTCAGCTATAGGCCCATGGTGACGTTTTGTGAGGGACCCTCCTGTACAGAACTCAGCTATAGGCCCAAGGTGACGTTTTGTGAGGGACGCTCCTGCACAGAACTCAGCTACAGTATAGGCCCAAGATGACGTTTTGTGAGGGACGCTCCTGCACAGAACTCAGCTATAACCCCAAATATTACACATAACTCATTATTACAGTATGTCCGTTCCTATTGTTTTCATTGGTTTAACAATTCTCATGTAAGATAAGTGATAGGACCAATTTGTGGTACAGACTCCAGGGATTAGCCTTTGAGTAATGGCGTAAGAGGGAACCCCGTAAAACCATTACTTTGTGAGGTGTTTAGTCGTTCTCTTTTAAAGCAATGGGACTTTCTCCTATTCAGGAGTGTTATTGAGTGCTCAAAGTAACACTCTCTGCTACCATTAAAAGGCACTAAACAACAGATATAGAGTTACAACAGCAAGAGAGAGAATGTGCGATGTTTCCCATGTAGAGTGTATATGCTATTAAAAAAGGTTAGTGCTTTTGCTGCTCTTTGGTTTTCTGCATGCTAAATAGAAATAATATTAAAATATTAAATGACTGATGTCCAAATGATTCAAAGACTGTATTGTGAGATTTGTATAGAAGAACCAGATGATATAGCAAACTGGCTATGCTTGACTATTGCGTTACGGAACTTAGGCAGGAAATTGATCAGTTTCATGAGACTGGACGATAAGAAGAAAGGTTAAACAAAACAGACAAACAAGCACAATTTCACATGACAAAAGCATGCAACTCGGGGGGGGGGGGCATCAGGGAAGGGAAT
This sequence comes from Mormyrops attenuatus, assembly GCA_026777985.1. Taxonomy (NCBI): domain Eukaryota; kingdom Metazoa; phylum Chordata; class Actinopteri; order Osteoglossiformes; family Mormyridae; genus Mormyrops; species Mormyrops attenuatus. Next base: position 10,448,158 of record JAODKC010000016.1, read on the forward strand.
AAAACAAAATGTAGCTGTTGGATTGGCCCCAGGGGAGGTAAATAACAAAATGAGGACACAAGAGGATTTAATGCATATAATAGGAGTCCCGCACCCTACCCCTGAATGTGGCCCCTATGCATGTGCCGTTTACATAAATTTACTTTGAGTTTATGCAGTCAAATGCAAAGGTATTTTATGGTGACGAACCCCGTTTATGAAAATGCCCACTGATTTGGGAGCGAAACTCCAACCGGAAACATCGCTGAGGAGCCGTCACCACATTGCAGTTCATTATGACAAAGAGCCTTCGGTTGTTCGGGGTCTTTCACAAGCAGTAAAGTACAAACTCCATAAACAGAACAACCGGTCGCTTTTCGCTTGTACCGAGACGTGTATTTCTGTGTAACATGATGTGTTATGAGACATCGGTCATTTTACATTACGCTGAACTCTTTCTGAGTACTATGTGAAAACGTTTAACAATGGCTTGTGACCCTGTCCCACATAAGTGCTTGGAAGATGAATGGATGGATGGATTTAACGCTGCAGAAGTCACATGCAGCTGGCCTCAAAGGGATTTTGGTTAAACCACTAATTGGCTGTAATTAAACCGATTAATTGTTTCAAGCATTTGGAACATTCACATGGACTGTAATTTGGTCTCCTATAGTAGATTAAACATGCTACATCGTAAATATGTTCAAGTTCTGCTCTTTTGTGAACAAAGTGATCTGAGACCAGGAAATGTGATGTAAAAAAATACATCCCTACTTTTGTAAGCACAGTGACACAAACAGATCAAAGTTATTTATAAGTGTTACAGGGATACAAACATATTTATTAAAACACTGAAATATGTACTGACAGGGTTTTGTTGCATTGCTTTTGAAATGAATTGCATCATACTATAGTGTAATATAGAATATAATTAAAAGATTCATGGAATATTAAGTTAGATTTAAAAAGTGCAGTACAAGAGAGAAAATAAAGAATCTTAGTATATTTTTTTATTTGGGGAGGTTGACTATGTTGAAAAGCATAACCTTAGACTGGACGATTTTAAAGGAAACTGCCTCGCTCTCATACTTCAGCACAAAGTATCGATGTGGCCCATTATATTTTACAATTGCTCTGTCAATTTCTGCAGCAATCTACTCATGCTTGCATGGTGGCGCACTTTCAGAAATTACACTTTAATTTGCTGGCACCTTATTTGACCACAGGGTTCTTATGTCAAGTTGACGAATCAAAATGAGAGCTTTTGGTGCAATGCGCCACAGGACCGGCGTCAGAATCTGATCAGAGTGTCGGACCATTCGAACAAAACTGCTACAGCTATTGATCCTTTTTCCTACAGCTTGTCCTTCAATTAACCAACTTACCTTCTTCTATAATTGATTTTCTTCATATCCTACATTAACCATGAGCAACCTAGTGGGAAATATCACCAAGTTCAAAATCAACGGAAAAATGCGCTCCGTAATGGAAATCTACCGAGTTTATATTTTCAAATGATAAATGATACTAAAAATAGAAATTAAAATTAATGCACTGCAGTTTTACTATTCAAACTAAATTTAGTAATTGAAGGGCTGTATAAAGCATTTTAATTTAATAGGAGGCTGTAAAACAATAAAATATATCAGCTAATGCTTCTCGCGATAAGATTTTCTCGAGAATGAAATGGCTGAGGAAAAGGGACATGAGTACTATATGACTTATTTTATTGCAGAAAAACTTTTCCCTTGCCAGAGAATTGATTCTTCTCCTGGGTAAAAAGAGGACTCTTGTTATATATTACCCCGGCAGAATATGAAGCTGCATGGCTCAGTGAATCCTATCATCATTCCGCCCCCTAATGAGACGTTGTTTGTAGGCAGATGAAATTAAATTGTAGGCTCCACTGGTCTCAACAACAGGTGTTATTCGTATAAAACCGAGGAAGATAGGGAAGACGCTGCCCCCTCCCCTTAGAGGTTAACTCTTTGTGTACTTTCCCCTTGTTGGATCGATGGCATGCAGCATAGTGATACTTTAAATACAGCGTGTATCTTTAAAATGTTGTATCAACCACCGGTTTATATTAAACATTGAACAACTTAATTACAGTAAAATCTCTGGCGTTGCAATCGAAACCAAGGTCTTTCTATCTGAACTGATAGATAGATAGATAGATAGCAAAAATATCTGTCTAAAATGAGCCCAAGAACATGCCCGTGGGGGAATCTTATAACTATCCATAGTATGTCTGTGATATACTGAAATGTACCCCTAATTTTTAAGGTACGCTGCATCACAGCAGGAAATGCAAGCTGCCGTTTTTTGCAAAATCTTCTTTTTTCTATAAGCAAATGTTAAGAAACATTCTTATGTACAGTGAATAAAGAAATTTGTTGTTATTATTATTGTTTGCGTGTTTAAAAAATGATGTTGAATGAACATAGGAGGAGTGGTGCTCCGATATAAAGGTAGTGTGTCAGTTTTGACGGTAGTATCAATTCTGTATTTAACTAAACTAGCAGATTGTACAAGTACACATTTCACCGTGTTGAGTCTAACTGCTTTACTCTGCATAATTATATGGGGATAATTATTATATGAAAGCCAAAGCACTTAGATTTATAGGACACCATTATCCAGAGGATGTGAATAAGGTTAAATAATTAATTTGTAATTAACTGAATAATAAAACACTTACCCATATACTTTTTCAGTATAAGTATGTTGACAAGTATGAAATCAATGGTTTCATAGGCCACTTTCATCATACCTGCTTGAGTGTGCTTGAAACAACATAAATCACATGAAATATCCCTGCCTTGCTGCCCACAGCTGAAAATCCATTATGGAAGGAAGTACAGAGTTCACAAAAGACAATTAAACATGTGATCAAGGGGGGGCTGATCTGCCTTCTAAGGAGTTTTTTCTTGGGCTCGATGCTGGCTCAGTGTTTGTCAAAGAGCCCCTTTGGCGATTTAGCTCTTTATTTAGTTAATTAAATTTGTGCAAAAGGGCTTATCAAAACAGCATATAAAATAATTGTTTTAAGGCTTTATATACATTGATTTATTCAGCAAACACTCTGTCAGAAGAGATGTGCAAGTGAGAAAAGACTCAGCTCAGTGAGCAGGGTCAGCCTCCATAAGGGGCCCCGAGGTAGATGGGGTTAAGGGCCATGCTCAAGGGCCCAACTCTGATACAATTACCAGGGAACTCACACCAACACCCTTCCGGATACAAACCGAGTTCTATCATCCACTGAGCTACACACCATTTATTGACCAACCTTTAAATATTCAATGGTATTTTGTTCGTATTTAGCGAGATGCTAAAAATCTTTGATATGTTTTGAAGAAGGGGATATTTCGTAAAGTATGTAAACAAGTGTAGTTGTGTTCAATGGTGGGGATCACTTCTATTCTGTGAGAAATAAAATGGTTTAATAGCCTCTATGCATGTTAATGATATTTCCTTCATCTTTAACACACCATTGCACCGATATTGAAACCATTCATTTCAGTGATAGAATAAAGCCCTGCAGAGCATTATATATGAATATAACATATCTGACAGTTCATATTGTCTTAATGAATTTGCAGCCTAAACTGCCACTGATTTTTTTAAGCAGACTTTATCCAGCATTTTACCTCTTTATTCCCTGCTTCAGCTGAAAAAATTGAGCATTATTTGATAATTGCTTTAATAATGTGCTGCTGTGAGCTTAGTGAGGATATAAACACATCCTATTAAAAATAACAGCTACCCCCTGCAACTTGCGATAAAGCCAGCCCAGAAATGGCACAAGAGATCATGTACATCCATGACCTACATGACCTCAGAATCTCTCTCCCCCCCCCCCCGAAATCTAACAGACTCAAATGCATTAAATACATTATATGTTACTCCGGGGTTCATTCTATTGCGAAATTCCTCGGTTCTTCTGATAACATGCACGCCTTGATTACATCTTGGTGGGCAATACAAGGACATTATGTTGCACTGAGAAATGCATTTGATCAATATCAGACATGCATTAACCTGTCCGGGATTTCTGCACAAAATGTGCTTATAGGAAACAGGTCACTAGCTCTTTTTTTTTTTGCTTTTTTCCCCCATAAATTCAGCAAAACGCATTATCTATCCCTGCAGAAAATGTAAATGAAAGCAGAAGTCATCCAGCTAGCTGCATGCGAATATTTACCAAAACGAACAGGCGATATCTAGGCTTGGACTCCAGGTGAAAAGCAGCTTAATGACAGAACAAGTGTACTGCATAGAGGCATTATTTCAATTTGCTTCCATCCCAGTACATTCAAGGGGATGAGACAATGACTATCGTTATTAAGGACTGGAACTGGTTGTTTCAAAGCAGAGCGGTTTGTGGAATTCAGCTCAGCAACATTATCAATAACAGCAGCCTCAAAAGGGGACTTAGAAAAGCCTCCACAATCAGCCGTATGTCCTCTTATGTTTGTATATCAGTGTTAAGTAAATCACATTTTTTTGTATCGGGAAGTAAATTAGCAGCACTTGGAGTAAAGGTGATCCGTAATCCTCTGGATCCTGATTATTTCAATCATAAAAGGCAGAAATAAATCATTTAGATCGCTTTTTTTTCGGGCTGCCAAACCAATCCATTATCCTTTAAATCAAATGAAGTCATACCCCCTGTACCAGCTTCTGCAAATCATTATGCTCCAGTGTTGCCATGTTTGTAAACAGTATTGGGGTTACAGTGCGGGAGGGTAATTTAATAATTTAATCATGAAAGTGGGCTCGCCATATGGTTCACTCAAAGCTGGGTAAAAACTCATTTCTGACTGAATGTCAGCTAACTTTGTTTCCGCAGCCTTGTAGAGTATTATTTATGTCCCAAGTCAAATACTGAATCTGTAAAGGTTAATCAGGATTATATTGATTTCAATACAGGGCGTTCTTAACTTTTTTTGCTCCGTGAGGCTTGCCTTTGGGGTAGCATTGTGGTTCTGCTGCGATTTCACGTGATAGGTGCAGATGAGTCTGGTGGGAAAATATCATGTCTTTACCGCATCATTAGTAATGGGGCTTGGCTTATTTGTGTTTTTTAATCTTTTTTTCCTCAAGGACCCTGAGGTAACCATTACATTCAATATGCAACAGCAAATTTATGGAGCTGTGTGCTGTGAAAGAGATAGCTTTAGTATTTCCTAGAACCCTTACTAAAAGCAGACCTGAATTCAGACTGGATGCAAATGTAAATTAGCTAAACAATAATAATATAACGAAAAATTTTAAACAAAAATTGTAAATGGAATCTCAAATGCAAACATGTTGTCCAACTTTGTTATTCATGAATTTGACTATGAGTTTTTTACTCACTAGGAGTAAAAATATATATTTATATACTTGTATATATGAATATGTATATTGAAGCTGTAGCAGGGATTTAAAAGACGATAAAAAATGTAACAATGCTGAATGTATGTAGAGTATTGAAAAAACACACCCTGTATCACAAAGCTGGATTTCTTGCAAGAGTAAGCAAGAAGTCCTGCTTCGAGATAAAGGCCTCGGAGTAAAATCCGTCCATCTTCCCTCCAAGCTGATATCCTTATCAGAGTTCTGGGGGGGGTAAAGCCCCTCCCAGGCAGCATGGGGCACATGACAGCTGTACACGCTGGGTAGGATGCCAGTCCATCACAGAGCAAAGTTCATACACACACAGTCATCATACACCTTGGGCAATGTAAAGACACTAATTGCCTACTGGGAGTTATTTTTGGGGGGAGAATATGCGAAAACCCCCCCACACAGGGCAAGATTTTAAAACCCCAATGCTGGAGGTATGTGGCACCAATCCACCCCACTAATCTGCCCCTAATCCTCTTTCAGCCGCAGAATATGACCTCATACTGTGTAAAATAACACAGAACAACTCCCATTTTTATTGACGCTACACTCCACATTTTGTTTACTTATTTTCTAACGCAAAAAAAAAAATTAATAAGAAACTAAAACATCACTATCTTGCGTGTTGTAGTTGACATACGATTGCAAATGATTCTCTGGTTCGCTCAGCGAACAGGGTCTATGTTCTATTTACGCATCTGTTAAGTTTGGTTCTTTCTCCTGTGGCCCCTAGAAATAAGTTTCCATTGAGTTTCTTACCATCATGGGTCGTTTAGCAGTTCAATCAGGACAGCAGAAGTTCATTCAGGACAGCCGTTCTGTACAGTGCACCAGGACAGTAGTTCCTCCATTTTTCCAGACATGCACTGAATCGAGAGGCCACACTGAAGTAAAAATGATTACCTAGCTGGTCTTTCCAAGCTCACATTCCATTTATTAGAGAAAGAATTTGAGAAATCTGAAAGTAAACATTGTCTTTAAGGTCCATTCATCTCCCAACAAATTTTTCTTCCCTCTGGGGAAATTCAAAATAGTTCCAGCCACATGATTTTCATTAAAGGCAAAGTATACTGTCTATAAACCTCTGTTCTCCTAAGTGTTTTTTTCCTCTTTTTTTGCCACAGGGGCGTCTTAAATGCAGTGTGGGCTTGCTATGGACATCATGTGAACAGGTGGTTAGTGAAGACAATACAATTAAAGTAAAATGCATCACTGCCAGTGCATTTGCCCTGCACTTGCCAAGATACGCCGGCGACATGGAACAGTCCTTCACTGCAAAAGTACTTGTTGAATATGTATGGAGGTGTTTTTTAATTTCCTCCACTGTGGAATTTCATTTGCTGGTATTTACAGCAACAAATGAGTTATAGTAGTTATTTAACAGTTATGAAGGCGTCTTTAGCTGTTATCATCCTACACTGAAATACCATTAAAAGTAAACAGTTTACTTAAAGTTTTAAAAAACAAGCCTAGCTTGGGAAGCACAAAAGGAAAGTTAAAGTAAAGCAGATATTTATTATAGTGTGTTTTGCAAATGAAACATTTTCAGACGCGTTACTACAAACTTTTTCCTAGGGATTCACAGTAAACAGAACAAACAAACAGACGAACAAATAAATAAATTTATGTTTACATTCTAGTTCACTATATATATATATGATTGTCTGTGTGTGTGTATGTATATATATATATATATATATATATATATACGGATTATATATACTGTAATGGTAGGATATATGATGAATATTATTATATATATGATAGGACAGACAGCAAATTTATATCTGCTGCACGAAATTCATGGACCAAAACAATAAGGAGGGCTTCCATCATTATGGTGAGTAGAGTAAATAAACTAAGGAAATTATAACTCAAAATGGAACATCACTGAGGACCCTCAAGTATCTGAACTCGTGCCTGACTGGGGACACTATGCCTCAGGCCTCAAAATGCATCGACGGGAGAGCAGTGACATTATCATCTTATTTCCTTCTTTGTTATGCTACAGTGCTTCACGCTAGGATATGCCACTCTGTGATTAGAACAAAATGTTTCATTAAAAACTGGAGCCAGAGTAAAGTATTAATTTCATGGAAGCAACAGTTTTAATTATTTAATCTGTAACTTCTGTTGTCCGTGGAGAAAAACTGGACTGAAACTGTGACATCTGTTGTCTGTAGTCTTCTAAGCATCTGCAGTCAGTATTATTCAGGCTGAAGTGATGGTTACCGAGTATTTTCTGCACAACACGAACAAACAAAGCCAAGTACAAGCATAACCTTGCGGAAAAAAAGAATGTATTTACAGTATTTTAAAGTTTTCAATGAACATCGGAATAACATTGAAGCAGCAAATCATAAATACAGCCTGGAAAATGTATAAACCCAGAGTTTCTGGGGGTTTTCAGTGTGTATTTAGATGAATTTCATTGTTCTATTCAGGTTTTAGAATAGCAGTCTAATGGGATATGCAAATGCCAGAAACTCTGCATGTTCCAATAAAGATCTGAAAAAAACACATCTTTTCCTGGATTCCTTCTGCTTAAACTGGATGGCACCCCTGACAATGCAAATGATTTTGAAAATAATTTCCTAACTCACCCGGATAATTCCAGGATAATGTCAAGAAATGCAAACAACTGCGTCACTCTCACGATCAAAGTGTGTTTGGTTGTTTCAGTAGCTGGTTGCTATCTTATAGCTGTTAAAATCAATAAATCAATCTGGACAATTCACCGCAAAATCACAACTGCAGTTTTTCAACAAACATTAATATATTTAATGGTGGTTGGATATAAAACTCAGTCTAGAGTATGTCTATTGTCCATCTGTTTTCATCCATTTTATCTATGTGAGTGTATCAAAACAACACGAACCATAGTCTCTAAAGTAGAATTAAGATGGATAGGCAGTTTACTATGTTTTGATAGCTCAGATCACACATTGAACAGTCACTGAGCTGAGGAATTGGCTAGATCAATACTAGGTTTCACTAGGCAACATAAACACCTTATTCAGTAGAAGCACATGGTTCACCAGAAGACCATTTTCAGTTCCCAAAAAAGCAGTTCAGCTATGCTGAAATCTATTGTTAAGAGCTAAGTTCCTGATTTGCAGTCAGATCGAACAGTAGCCTTTTATTGCTGGAATGCTGAAAATAACAAACAAAAAAAAACACACAGAGAGAAAATCTTTTTAACCTTGCAGCAATAAACACATAGCCCAAGAACATTTAACCAATGTCTTATAGCTGAAATTAGTGACATTCCGAGGCATAATGAGTAGCAATTAATTCTTGCACAGAATTTCAGGATTTCACAGATTTTAATAAGATCAGGTGAGATCAGATATATTAAACCAATAGAAGACCTGTCATATTTCTTGAATTTCTTGAACATTTATCTGACAAATATTCTTTTGTGAATTTCAGTTTTGTACACTATTACACTCCAACCATAATTGCGTCATTAAACCTATCTCTAACCCTAATGGCAACTCTAACCCTTACTCCGACCCCAATAGCAACCCTAAACTTTAACTGCAACCCTAATAGAAACCATAACCCAAGCTCCAACTGTCTTAACCCGATCCATTGCTCCGAGCCCAACAGCACCACTAACCCCACCATCCTATCCAAAAACTATGAAGCAGGCTTCTTATGGCTCAATGTTTTTGATTGAACGTGCAGATTGAAATATTGATCACAGTGACCATTTTGTTTGCTCTTAGCTGTTTAGGGCCATTCAGAAGCCACTAATGACTACGTTTTAAGTTATGTTCTAAAGTAGATCATTTTTTTTTAAGTTCCTCTTTATCTACTGTTTGTTGCACAGTCAAATGCAGGGAGAATGACATCAGTTTTGCCTTATATCTGGTTGTCTCTTGTGCACGGTATAAAGCGAACCCAAACTGACAAAAGCTTCGCTGCCTTTACAGTACGTAGGCAGATAAAGGTGAGTCATTTCTCCTTATCTGAGGTCTACGTGTTTGGTAAAACTGGAAGGGAAACCTCTTAAAAATATTCTTAATTCTTCAGAAGGGTAAGTACACGTCACACGGGGCAAGAGCTACAGCGCAGACGCTTTTTTCATGTGAGCGCAGGTTGGTGGGTTGAGAGGAAAAAGGTGTAATGACAAGAGAATGCAGTCTGGGTAATGAGTTTTAGAGATAAACCAAAGCTCTTACTCTGTGACCCCAGATTGTGGGGGTGGCCCGGCTACAGAGACACATCCTGTGTAGATCAGGCTAAAATAATGCCATATAACAGCAGCATTTGATCCTATGGTGTCTTTCTGAGACCTATTGTGCCAGTAATGAACATTTTCAACCTCACATGGTTTTGGGGAGTTATTTGCAGCCGATGGCTGGAGGGGTGTCGGGTGGGTCTTAGCTGTTATTGTTAATGAATCTTCCTGGCTAAATCTACTGCATATATAAGTCAGGCTAAACCACAGATTATCCTTGTCAGAGTGTGTTTCAAATGTATTTACAAAGAATGGCAATATGAGGCTGTTTTGATTTGTAGTGATATTATATTGGTGAGAGATTCATTTGCAAAAACCACTTTTTAAAACGTTGACACTGTTAATTTTTCATGTTATGCAAAGGTAGCTAAGTAAGAAACAGACAGCAGACATGTGCTTATTTTGTGTAGTCGAATATTCATCAGTACAAACCACATTGTACTTAGCAGTCACCAGGATACAGGCCCAAACAACTGGGCAACAATAAGTCCACAGGAAGGGTAGAGAAAAGTTCAGGCCAGGGTCTTATTTTAGACTTTCTCACAAACATCAGCCATTTTCAAGAATTTCATGTTCGTAGACCAAGCCACCGCGTGCTCCGTAACCACCAACCGTGCCTTTACCCTCACCCACAGAAAGTTCTTGTAATATTCAGTTCAATGGGTCCGTCTTGGAAGTCCTGAATATCTTTTGTGTATAGTGATTCAAAAGTTAATGCTGTAGTTACAAAACTCCTGCTTAGAAAATAGACCTCTCCCACGAAAGAATTCAATTCAATTCAATTTTATTTGAAATTGAAATGTGTCTGTATCAGATGCATTTAATAAAAGTGAAACACAGTTCTCTCTGTGCCTTTTTTCTGTATTATATTTGAAAGAACGACATTGGTTCAGGAAAGCATCATCTTTTCATGACATACGAAGGAAACAACATGTTAGAGCAGTGTTTCCCAACCCGGTCCTTGGAGCAGTCCACGTCTTTGCTTCTTCCAAACTCCCTTCCAGACAGTCCGCATTTTTGCTGCATACTGGGGGCTAGGAGGCAGCAAAAACGTGGACCGTCTGGGGGTCCCTGAGGACCGGGCTGGGAAATACTGCATTAGACCATTGACATGCAATAGTGGTTCTCTTTGATTTCGCAAACATTTCAGGGTCCATAACTGTTTATATTTCGCACACTTGGATGAGAATGGCCCCCACCCCCACCCCTGTTACACTGCCCTAACCCAAGTGACCACCCAACAAACCTAACGTCTTCTGTGCCAGCACAACAAATAAGATTTGGTTTCCATGGAAACTGTCATTGCTCATTTTAACAATTCACTTGAAGCCTCGGATAAAAATATTAAAACATCAAGTACAATGAATATCTACTAGTTACTATGGGGGTGTTTATAACACAAATATAAATGAAGAACATTCAGTTTTATTCACGGTCCTGGTAATAATTGAGTTATGATTGGGTTATGATTGATAAAGGTTATATTATGACTGGAAAGGCCTAGAATACCTTAATGGGGGCAGTGAGCGGCTCAGTGGGCTAAATCTCTGTGCCCGTGATCGAAAAAGCACCAGTCTGAACCCTGGCCTCAGCAGAACAGTCACATGTCTGTGGGCCCATGAGCAGGGCCCTTAACCGCCCCCCGCTCCAGCTCCAGGGATGCTGCACGTTAGCTGACCCTGCTCTGTGACCCCCAAGGTACAGAGAGCAAGATGGGGTTAGTGGAGAGAAGCATTGTGTAAATGACAAATAGAGGATTTATCATTACCTTGCGATTAGCTTTTACATTTTCCCATCTTACAAATTGAGACCAAAATATGAAAAGACATAGAAAATGCAGGCTGCACCCCTGAATGTGGCAGTTTGAGTCAAACTTTGACCCCTGAATTAATCTTACTGTGACGGAACTTTTGGCAGTACCTGAACAACAGGCAGGGAAATGAAAGCTTCCCTTAATCCTTGGATTTTATGTTCTAATAAAAGCTTTTTTAATTCGAGCGGCTTGTTTTATACAGTGCAAAACAAACTGGCTGTGAAGTTTAATTTTCACCTGCAAAGCATTTGCTCTGAATTGTTTTCCCGCATCCTTACAGAATTTCCCCATTCTGTCTATATCTGTCTTCGTAATACTATTGCAAATTCTACATCTAATCCCATGGCAGATCTATGCATTGCTGTTCCCTTACATGTTTGGCTCTTAAGACTGGCTGCTACTGCAAGTTATCTGGACTCTACCCATCTTCTACCAAAATGACTTTTGAATCCATTCTCCTCATTTCGATCCACCCTATGGGACAATCTCTCAAGCATCTATGACAAGGTAGACATTAGCAACAATCAATTATTGAAATTGTTTACAGATGAACGTCGCACAATATTATTTTGCATGCTATAGAACGTATGACAACATACTACCATTAAACCTCTGGAAGGATTTGTATTGAATGTACGCATATTATAAACTATTTAATCTCTTTAAGTTATACCACAGTGTAAATTGCTGTTTAAAAAGTACTTTGGGGGGAGGCGAATGAAATACTGGGGCGGCATACACATCCCGGCTGAATCCTATACCCCTGCTGGTGGCACATTACCCTCGATCATCCATCTGCATTTGGAAAATGTCCACACAGTGGTCACTAGTCATCCCAAAGACATACAGTGGCATCTGGGATTTGAGTTCAGCCACGGACAGTTGAAAAACAAATCAACGGTGTAATGGTATATGCCCCAGTTGCCTATCACAGTGTAATGACTGGGGAAAAAAAAATCTTAAAACTTTTCTTTATCCCTGATTCTAAATATATCATGTTCAAATTTAGGCATATCCATCCACCGATCTTCTGTTTATCCAGTACAAGATTGTGGTGTTGGGCTGAAGCTGATCCCAGCAAAGGCAGGCGAACACTTTGAATGGAATACCAGATACATTTATTCCATTACACAGCCTGACTTTTGCTGGCCTCCCAGAACCTCTGCAGTCGAATGATGCTCCACAGTTACTATTGAATGGTAGAAACCTAGTGTGACGACAAGCTACGCAATGCTAGATGATACAGTGGCAGATCAATTCACTCTACTGCCAGTTGTGTGATTCCTCTTCAAAAAAGACTCATTAAATGGCTTCAGAGACAGATGTTTTAATCTTTGACTTTTTAATGCTATAATGTATATTAGAAATCGATGCTAAGTTGAGGGCCATTTCCCTTGACACCGAGTAACATTTGTACAACAACAGTATCTCCCCGTTCCCCCAGGGTTTAAAATTACTATTCGGCAATAAATTTATTCACTGCATTTTTAACTGCTGTGTTGTTAAAACAAATAGCTCACAAAACACATCAAACTTTTTATTGGGTGGAATTAAAGCGGCATTTAACCATCTGCAAATGCGAGGCCCTTTTTCAATCCCTGCTCATATCCTGTGGTGTTTCCTTGCCGTGTCACCGGTCGGTTTTGCAAAGTGATAGTTGGAAAGATATGAAGCCTTTGAAAGGGAAAATAACTGTCATTATTAAAATATGAACTGGACTGGGCTGTGCTTTTCAATGAATTCTGGGCTGTTGAGCAATAGCTCTCCATCATCCCTGCATGAAGTTCCAGGGCTAATGGTAGAAGAGGACAAATATATGGGACAGTTGAGAGTCTGCAGATGAACTGTCGAGGACCACTGCTGTGAAGGTTAATAAGAGGTGGAACGACATCTTTGTTATGTGTTTAACGTACTTCAAAAAGCATATGTATGAAGCGTTTCACGCGTCACTATCACTGCTCAGAAAGACACTCACCCTTTGTCACGTGGTCCACACTTGTGTCAAAACAATTTACAATTTCGCTCATTTATGGGGCCAGAGTGACTCATGGTTATAGCTTTTGTCTGAGGCTCCTGCCGCCAGCCCTTACAAAGCACTTAAACCAGCAACTTATGGTTTTGAAACACATTACTCCAGATAGAAGGTGATGGTTTAGGGTAAACCACTTCAGCAAATAAAACAAAATGTGAGCATGATCCGAACACCTCATTTCTCCTGATGCAAGAATACAGAAGCTATTTAGATACCAGTTTAAAAACTCATGGGGCATGATGTTCTGACATTCTCAGAAGCTTTTCAGTGTTATTAGTTCCCGTCGTCCATTGTTCTCCAATATATGGATAGCCTAGTTGACCGTGCTGTCCTGCTATTTTCGATCAACAGGTGGCGAGGAATGTAAAATAAACTTTGTCGACCTTGCATCTTTCAGTGGCCGAATCGATTTTCAGGGATCACCGCCCAATTCCGCAACTTTGAGGCAAAACAAAAGAAAAACAAAATGGGAACCAGCTGAAACGCAATGGCTTGTCCATCAGTGAGTCATGCCATCTGCTCCTCCTGTCACTAGTATCTACTCAGGTGATACACACCCATTTGTAAAATTGCGTGCAACTGCAGCCGGCCGAAAAAACAAAAAAAAAAAACTAAATAATGGAACAGACACTCTCAGCTTTCAGATACATGGGCACCATCGCAGCAAACAGGAGGAGTGACGGTGCATGCGAGGTCACCATTACCACATAGAAAAAGGCAACTTTCTGTGCATTAATGGAAATTTAGAACGTCATGCTTGAAACTGGATGCATGAGAAAGCGACTTGCAGAGGCGGTCACGACAAATGAGGCTCTGCATTGCGTTATATCACTAATTATAAAGCTGCTATTCTGATTAGCCTGAAGATTCTGCCTCAGACAGGAAACAAAAATGGACAGAAACATAACAGAACATATATTGTTCAATCGATAGTAAGTCATATTGTGGAACTTGCCTTACATGCTGGGTTTTATAGCTGTACCTGTATAGCTGAAGTGTTTTAATGAGCAAATGAAGCGCATGAAAAAACTTTGCTTGTAGGTCACTCTCTCACACGCTGCTTCCATTTTCACTCAACTTGGACTCAGCTCGGTCACATCACAGGTCTCCCTTGCACCACAAAAACACCCATGTCAACAAAGCAGGTGTGAAGATTAGCACACAGCTTCTGGGACGTGTGTCCTGTCAGCCTCCCACTTCTTGTCGCTCCGCAAGCTTCATCCAGCCAAGAAATGCAGTTGGGGTTATAGCTCTATTTGCTATTTTCCACCCACAGTTCCAGACACCTGGAAAGACTAACCATGTCCTCTTGTCACAGACTAATGCAACACAGGAACGGAAGGGCCTCAATGTAGGATATACATTACTGATCACAGCCTAAGCGCGTGCACCAGGGGGGAGGCCGGATTTTAGCTTTTCGACTGTTAGTTTTCTTGTCACCTTCTTTGACAAATGGACAAGAAACAACAATCGAGCAGCCAGAGGAATTGCGACATTGTCGGCTCAGGCGTACAAAGTAGAGGCCTTGGTTAATCCTTGCACACACATGTATTGCAAATACATTGAAGAATAATCACACTGAATTCTCCGTATGTTACATTTCAGCACATGGACAGGATAAACAGAAAAGCCCTTAGTTTAAAGTCAGTAGTTTGAGATTAGACAAACATGAACACACTGTTCTTGGATCACGTGACACATTTAGTGTGCTAATGTGGTCTGGACGCTTCCTATCTCCTGAGTGTATTTCACTAATCAAACTCCAAATGTCACTCATTACTGGATCATCACACACTGACATATCCTGTAGGGCCTCCCTTCGACATGTGTCAATCTCTTCCAGCCTGTCATCCCTCTCTAGTGTCAGGATAAGTCTCCAGCGGTCAGTTCCTCTCAATGAAGACTGAGCGTCTTTGCTGTCCATTATAGCTGCCAGTGTATGACTGCTGGAGGGAGCGAAGCTGCCAGTGTATGACTGCAGGAGGGAGCGATCCTGCCAGTGTATGACTGCTGGAGGGAGCGAAGCTGCCAGTGTATGACTGCTGGAGGGAGCGATGCTGCCACTGTATGACTGCTGGAGGGAGCTATCCCTACACAAGTTAATTCAGGGAGAACATTATGGGGTGGCTCTGTCTCCTTTGCAAGCTAAATCAGTGGAGCACATGGTTTGGGGGAAAATTCCCAAGGTATATCATAGGGGTTTTACTGGCCATGCAGTCCTTTTTCCAGTCTTTAAAGAGAACAAATATCCAAACACAGTAATAGTAACTGTAACTGAAACTGTGAATCTGGCAATAAAAGTTACTGAAAATGTAAATGAGTGTGATATTCATAATGAAACTGTAAAAGTTCAAGAATTTTGTTGTCTTTTTAAGTTTATTGACAGTAAATGTTAAAGACATGGAACGAGGTTTTAAAAGGAGTATTAATAAACTTTATAGTGTGTCATAAATGCATGTTCTCCGTTATACAAGAGTAGCATAATTACTAATGTACTACTCTGCATTCTTCAGATTGTCAAAATTGAATTTAATCATAAAATCTCGATTGGCCTATTATTATGCCTTATATAACATATGCAAAACAAGTTTTTTTTCTACCATATCGAATGTCAGCGTGGGGTCCAGAAAAAGCACAATGAACCCTACTCTTCAGATCCATTCCTTGGCTTCCTCTGAATCGTAATTCATTCCGAGCCAAAACTTTGTGTGGGACATCAGGTCTTTTCTACAGCATGATTCTCCCTGTCCTGTGGTTAGTACAGCTTCAGAAAGTCCCCAAATCACCAGAGGACAAAGTCACTCACTCTGTGACTAAGCCTGGGTAATGATGAACGTAATTGGCATCAGCTGATACCTTGAAGAACATACTGACAAGAAGCGGCGAGATCTTGGTCTACGCAGTAGGTCGGCACACGCTGACCACAGCGTGACCATTTATTAACCTTTTAAACTAATTATTATAAATGGCCACTTGAGTCCTGCCCTTGAGTCCCAGTAGGGAAGCTTGTTTCCCGATCTCAGAGTTAAGTTCTCACATTCACAATAGCTTACTGTCTCGTTGTGTGTAACCAAGCAATCTTTGTGAAGTTTATTTGGAAATGAAAATACCGTATCTTTTATGAAAACATTGATATTCAAAGTTTGGCCATGCAAATATATATAATTATGTCTAAATGTAACTGATCATCAGTGTGATATGCAATGAGTTCCTAAGTATGCAGCAATAGCAAGAATTTATTTAACGCTAATTCCTGTTTACCTAAATGGTTTACGACCTTTCTTTCTTTCTTATACACGGGGCGATTTCAGTGTTTTGGCAAAAGCAGTAGCACAATGAGGGATTTGTGAGGTTCAAGGAATTTTTGTGAAGACCAGCTGAATTAATTTCATTTGGATGTTCTTGTTTTGGTTTCACGACATGAACTTGTGAACCTAAGGAATCTGCCATCTTGTTTTGAGTTACAGTAGGTGCGGTCTGTTCTCGACTCAAAGCCTCAGCTTCCATTAGCTTGTTTTTGTTTTAGTCATTTGAGACAATTTTGTCTGGTTGTGGTCTGGAACAGGTCATTCAAAGTTTATAAGCGTCACTCTTGTGGCAAATCATGACAGCTACAACATATCTGAAGCCAGACTGAGACACCGCTACATTTTTTCTGCCCTGACCGTGGCTGAGAGAAAATGTCTATCTTTGATCATTTCTCATTGTAATACTTTGCCATCTGCTTAAAATCCATTTTGATTTTTATGTTTTTTATTTTTCCATTCCTGTAACTTATTACTGTCATCATTGGAAAAACAGGACAACGTAGTAAAAAGTATACAAACAAGGCAAGAAATTGTTTTTAATAATCATAGCCATATATAGAAAGAAGTTCCCTCTTCTTCCATAGACTTTGCTAGTGCTGGTTTGACATCCAACCTGATAAATAGTATCATATATTCTGGTTCACCATTTTGATGAAGTATTTCCATAAAATTTCATTGAAGTAATTCTACTCCAGCAGGTGGTCTACCATAGTTTGATATCGGCACGTTACAACAAAGGTCTTTGTGACGTTCTGCTGAATTTCACACCACAGAACCGAACTGAAGCATAACAGCGATGTCGCTTAATGTCTCACCTTCCCCCGGACTCTCGTAAAACATTTGCGGTCAAAAAACATGTTATGCCGCTTTGCTGCCGGCTGTAAAGGCTAAGGCACCTATAGTGCTGCTGCTGCAAAAATGGAATTTTAGGTTTGTCATTGTGGCAAGAATATTTCACAGCAGATAATGATCAGCTAAATTAATTATATTTTTTCACAGATGCTTTATCTCGTTATGCATAAGACTTCTTATGTGGCAACCTCATCAGCCACACTAATTTGGCATAGTTTACTGTGTTCAGATAGTGATGGCATGAAAGATTTAAGCTGGCTTCCTAAAGAAATATGCCCTACAGGGATACATTTAAAATAAATCGTATCCTAACTAGGGATGTCCCGATTCACTTTTTTGGTACCCTGATCTGATCCGTTCGATACTTGCATCTACCGATCCAAGTCCCGATTCGATATTTAAATATATACACATACAGTAGGTGTTGGTGCATTCTTCATCTGAATGAGCCTTCCTTATGTTTATGATATTTATGCAAGTGCCTAATTAGATTTCTTGTATTGAATGAGGCTCTTTTGCTACTTCTTCTGAAAAGGAAGGCATTGCAAACGCTGCAGGAAGCTGAGGGCTACTTTGAGTTTCCAACCTGAAGAATTTTCACACAACTGATATACTACTTTATATATCTAGTACAGGCTAACAGAGTATGTATACAGATATATAGGATATAGACTGGACAGTGGAGTACAATAGATGTGACAAAACAGAACAGGCAGTTTCATTGTGGGTAATGCCGTATGTGAGCTTCTGTACTGGGGTAGTACACATCAGTTTATGACTGTTACAATGTTTGTCCGGTGGCAGAATCTACAATTTTTGCGGCTTGGGATTTCATAAGCATTTTAAACATGCATCATACACTGGGCATACCTTGATGTTAGAAAGTCAGTACTGAAGTACAGTTTCACCTTGCATTTGCTCCTGTCTTAAAAACCATGGCATTCTGTGATAAACAATGCAGAATAGGGTTATATTCCACTATGTTACCTGATGTTTCTTGTTTGTTTGCTCTCTGTATAGAAAATCATACAGGTGGAGGTGGCAGAGAATCAGCACAAAATCATTTTTGGATGGAGTTACATGCAACCCGACCAAATGCAGAAGATTACATCAAGACAGGTCAGACAGCTACAGTCCAGCGTCTAGTGGACAGGGGAGAGAATATCACTGTGTGCTGTCCTCTGATAAGAATGTTATGGGGGATACGACAAGTAACCAAGCAAGGTAAAAATGCTAAATACATAATTATATGGGACAAATCTTCCATCGCAATTAAGCAATAGAAGAACTGGATTCTTTCCTCCCCACCATCCAGAATATGTTCCTTCCCTCAAACCTATGAAAGATTTTTTTCTAACATGGAGGTGGAAAATAGATGATCTCTATCCCAACCAACACGTCCCACCTAATAAAGTGACAGACAAAGCACATTCTGAAGATAGAACAAACACGCTTCGACCAAGACGGAAGAAAAATGGACAATGGATACAATCTCTCATTAAAATCATGTATATCTGGCTCCCATTTGACAACCTTGTCATACAAACATGCTGCGAAATGAATCATTGAAAAGACCCGTCGCAAATATAAGAAGGAAAGCAGAATGGTATGGATAACAGAGGCCTTATTCTCTGCTCTCCTTTTTATATACGCCTCTCCCTCGCCATGCCACCATCTGCAAGGGGGAGCCAGGAAGGGCAGTCATGCATGGTAACACATAGCACATAACCCAAAACAGATTGTTACATAACACCATGAAAAAAGGTGTTTTTCCTTGACGCATGGTGAAGGATATTTACGTTCAATTTAATGAGAGACATGACCGTCAATGATAATGGAATTTTAATTAGCATCACTTAGTAGACTTTGATTGTCCCGTGATGGACTTCCACCCCATCAGGATCATCCCCTCTTAAATACATTTACTCCTGCACATACATAACAACATCAGACATACATTATTACATTATTGTCCACAGTGATGGGCGGTAGCACCGCTACATATAGCGAAGCTATTAGTTTAACTACATTTTCTAGTAGCTTGCTTGTAGCATCGCTGATTTCTGAATCAAATAACTTTGCAGTAGTTACGTTATTTTTTTGATCAAGTAGCGACGTAGCGTCCACAAAAGCTACAATTTCCAGGACATGTCTGAGA
>JAODKC010000016.1:10481300-10494926 GCA_026777985.1 Mormyrops attenuatus
TCATACGACATTCCTCTAAGACCAGGAATCATTCTCGTAGCCCTACGTTGCACCCTTTCCAAGGCAGCAATGTCTTTTTTAAGGTATGGTGACCAAACCTGCACACAAAATTCTAGGTGGGGTCTTACCAAGGAGTTATATAACATTAGCATTTTCACTTGCTGCCTAATACACCAACTTAAATACGCTGCTATGGGCAATGCTCAGTGCTGAATCTTAGCAGAGGGCATTGGGGAAATGCTCTTTGACTCACTTGAGAGACTCATTTGAGCTTTATGGTCTGTATAGATAATAAAAAGATATATAGGTACCATAAGGAAAAGCTTTATAGCAGGGACTAGATCTGGCCCTTCCTTTTCTTCCTGTGAGTACCCCTCTTCTGTTGCTGAGAGTCTGCATGACACACGCCCAATATGCTTTTCTGATTGTCTACCTGCAGTGGAAAAGGACTGCCTGAATGGCATCAGGTAATGCAGCACAATATAGTATGTTTGGTTTGTCTGGATCAAAGTGTACTAGTAATAGAGATGAATGCAACAGATTCTTCACCTGCTGAAAAGCCTTTGGCTAATCTGAGCTTCTCATTGTGAAGTAGCTGACAAAGCGCTGCCAGTACAGTGGGGCAATCAGGTAAGAACTTCCCATGGCAGTTTACTAAACCCAGGAATGAGCTGAGCTCCGCTACATTCTTTGCACTTGGAACCTCCTTAATCGCTCTCATGTTCTCTTCCACTGGAGTTGGTCCCAGCTGAAATGCAGCTGCCGATGGTAGGTGACAATCGACGCTTGAAAAACACAATTACCATGATTCAAACACAGCCCTGAAATTCTCTTCATCACCTATTCAAGGTTTTATAGGTGCTCTTCTATTTTGCCTGTGACCGAAACATTGTCTAAGTAGGCTACTACTATAGGGAGATTTTGCAACAGATTACCTCTGAGATGCTGGAAAGGTGCTGAAGTGGAAGTAACACTGAACTGAGGTGGTTGTACATGAATAGGCAGTTGAGTGTGTTTACGGTCACATACTGTTAGGGGACCTAGTCAAGTAGCAGCTGCCGGCTTGCATGACTCATATACAGCCTTGCGAATGTTTTTCCACCTGCCAATGTTGCATCCCTGACAGAGGATACATGTCGAGCTTCGAGGTATGGTTTATCGTCAGTTTGTAATCCCCGCCTATACATACTGAGCCATCTTCTTTTAAGACTGGCACGATTAGGGCTGCCCAGTGGGGAAACTCGGTTGGCTCAATTATACTTAATTGCTGCAGCTTTTCCAGTTCGGTTCCCACCTTGACCTTCATGACTTATGGCGCTGTGCACCGTCTGAAAAAGCGGGCTTGTGCTCCAGGATCCACACATAACTTCTCAGCTCCTCTTTGAAGACATCTAAGTACTTTGCTAGAATGTCACTGTCAAGCGCTTAATCTCGCCCCAGTTCAGTTTAATTTTCACAAGCAGAACCTGGCCCAGCAAACTGTCTTTTTTCCTTCTACTACCAGAGGCTTGGCTCTATCTTCCTTGCTTTGGTATACATCATCCTCCTCAATAGCTCCAAGAAGTGGAATGCACTCCCCTGTGTAAGTTGTCAGTTTGACATTAATCTCTTTTAGTGCAGTTGTGCACGCCACATTTTCACGTAGGTTCCCTGGCTTATCACAGAAGCGGAGGTGCCTGTGTCCAGCTCCATACTCAATTCATTTCCAACAACTATCAGTGCTGCATAGTTGGGCTCAGCACAGGGCTTGCAGATGGTCTTCCTGTATGCCTGTCTTCCTGAATACCTGTCTTCCTGTATGCCTGTCTTCCTGTATGCCTGTCTTCCTGAATACCTGTCTTCCTATATATCTGTCTTTCTGGAAGTGTGATTTAGATTTTGATTTCAATTCATTGTGCAATACACAGAATATATATACATATACCGATATGTAATCTCAATACAGTTGCACCTTATGCAAGTCACTATCTCACCCCTTGTTGATCACTGCTTGTACTCTGCTAAAAAAATATGTTTGTTATTGTGTGTCATGTGTTGTGTCAAATGTTACAACTGTTATGTGTGTGCGCTGCTCCTCTATGCCTTTTAAATTGCCCCTCGGGGACAAATAAAGTTTTTTGAAATTTGAAATTTATGTTCAGTGTCAAGGCTAGCATGTCTTCTTCATTACGGGCCCGTTTTCTGGCATGGAATGCAGTTTCATTGAAACTAATCTCATTACCAAAATGTGATCCCCACAATTAACTGATTTTGACAGCAAGTTCACTTTTCCCTTTGACATCCAAAGATCTCTGCCTGACTGTCCACTTTCATTGGCTTTCAGAATGTCTTTGGTGCTGCTAATGGCTAATTCCATCATTTGTGTGAACTCTAGCGTTTTCTGGCAAGTCAGTGTCGATACTCTCAACAACAAGCATTGTATGATCATTTATTCTACAAACTAACCTGTTGCACAATGTATCCTCCATAACAGCTCCAAAGTCAATGTGCTCCAAGGACTAATACAAAAACTGTATCCACTGGAACATCTGGCTTGCACGAGTGACTTATAAAAGCAGTTGTACCTGACAGGGATCCATAAAACATAGATGGACCAGTGGACCATAGACACTGATACGTGGCCAGGAATCAGGTTCCTGACATTTTACTTAAGGCCATGTTTTTACAAATTTATAAACACATTCATAGTACATAGTTCATGACACATTATAATGAATTCATAAAGCATTATAAATATAGCCATAAATATTTATCAAAAAGCATAACATATTATAGCCATGTGTATTATGCATTATGAATGCTTTATGAAGCTCTTATCTATAATGCACCATCGATACTTTCGTAATGCATATATAATGGTTGGTATATGCATTAAGGATTCTTTGTACTGCATTATAAAGGCACCTATAGTGCAGTATACATGAGAGCTTCATAAGGGTTAGGGTTATGCATTACAAACATGGCTATAATGTGCCTTTTTATATATATGTATAGCCAAATTTATAATGCTTTATGATTTATGATTTTATGATTCATCTGTTTTTTTTCTGGAGCTGAATATTAATCTGAAGATTTACTAGAAGATATCAGTACTCCTTCCACAATCTGAAATATATCCAACATTTAATCAGTAGCATTAAAATGAATATGTTTTAAGCTCACTTGT
The DNA here is from genome assembly GCA_026777985.1 of Mormyrops attenuatus. Lineage (NCBI taxonomy): Eukaryota > Metazoa > Chordata > Actinopteri > Osteoglossiformes > Mormyridae > Mormyrops > Mormyrops attenuatus. The sequence continues at coordinate 10,484,467 of JAODKC010000016.1, forward strand.
TATATCTCTCTTAATTTCTTTGTACTGTGCACCAGGATTCGAGGAAACACTATTTATTCTTTACCATTGCACAGTGTTTTGATGTGTAGGAATGACAATTAAACTTTGAAATTGATATTAAATTGAATTATATGCAATCGATTTCAATGCCGAGGAAATACACAAAGCAAATCTTGAAGGCATACAAAAGCCTTTGTGCTTGGTCATACTTCAGGGTGGGATTTGTTGACAAAGTTAGAGTGACGGGGACACCGGCAGATTTTCTGGTTGTATGTGGACAGATTTGAGCAAATATTTTTATTTGAATATAACTTCTATTTGGTCAGAAATGCCAACCACAAATCCATGTTTCGGAGCCTGGATTGTAGTAGTTTCTGCGGATTGCAGCGATTCATTTACTTCTCTTTTCTTTAGTGTTCGCAGTATGTAATAACTTGTAATTTAACATTTCTTGTTAAATCGATTTGTAAAATCGCACCACAGCTCTTTCACATTTTAGGTTTGTGTTTGTTGGCATTCAAACCGAACACTAATGCTGTCGCTCAGTCTCACTGCTGTGACATCATGTGCATTTTTGTGTCATGTGCACACCCTCTACACCCTGAATCTCATGTCTCCTGTTCTCGGGAGTATGAATACATTCTGGGTTTAGGCCCACACACACACTCAGGTTCAAGTTCTTTCTCCTCTTGTATGTCTTTTGCTATGAAAAAACACTTTATGTACTTGACCCAGTCATTGTTCTCATTAATGAAATCACTGAAAGAGTCAGACTTAGTCATCTTCTTCGTTGCTGAAATGAACTCTTAATCGTCTTTGGAAATGTGTAACTATTGTTTTTTCTAAATTATTATAATTTTTCTCCCTCATCATCATAATATGTAACTTCTTTGCATAGCCATGCCCCAAATATTCTAACTGGGACCACCATGTTTGTTTTAACCGGCACCGTAATAGAGTATCAGAAGGTTCTGGAAAGTCTCAGTGCTAATGAGGATTACATCAATTTCACTCCATGAGAAGCACAGTTCACGTAAACCGCTGACTAAAGTTGTCTGAATGTTGCCAGTGTACATGTGAGTGGCCCATAATGGACTCAGGACCAATCCGGAGGGAACCCCACCTTATGGCCTGTTCTTTCCAGGATAGGCTTCATTACAGATGAATGATAGTCAAATGGGCGTTAGAAAGACCTTGATTGATTGCAGTGGCTCGTGTCCTACACAAAATCCTTCAGAGCATTTAGCAGAAGTATGACATTTAGCCTGCAACAAACCTGCATAGCATGTTTGTTGCAGTAAATGTATTGATATGAGATTATATCCATGCAATTTTTCTGCTGCAACTCAACAGGCACGTCCTGGCTCACCACTCCTTCCTTGTTTACCAGACATGTTGTCACATTGTCTCGGCTACAAATATTGCATTGTCATACTCATATTAAAGTAACCATAATCTTATATAAAAATAAAACAAGGAAAGAAAAATGCTCTGGGCTAACTTTTTGCTCACTTAACCTCAGATATTACTCATTTTTATCACCGATGGTATATGACAGTCCCCACTGTCCCTACATGCTTTTTTGAGTGACATCAAAAGCATGCCTAAAGGAAACATGACAGAGGATTGTATTTACAGCCTTGTTTAATGTTGAGGCCCCTCCAGCAATGGGAGATGCTAACCATGTCCTTAAAGACATACAACGTGATCCCTTGGGGGGGCATCTGCTGTGTGCTGGGGGGAAAAAACTATAAAAAGACAAAACCAAACTCTTCATTATTGTGAAGACACTGGGTATGTATGTATATTTATTTGTTTGTTCGATTGTTGTATGTTTATTTATTTATTTGGAAGGGGGAGGAAGGGGGAAAATATTACCCCACTGCCTTCAGAGCCACTTTGATGAGCGTAGAGGCCTACATTTAGGGTGAAACACCAGCTGCTTCCCTGCAAAAGCCTTTATCTCTGCTGCCTTTGCTGTAGTCTGATAGCGCCTCCAGCAATGGTGGAAGATAACAAAAAATAATTAGCTAGCATTCGGCTTCGAGAAGACCCAAATCTGGCTTCAAAATGAAGAAAGATAGGCAGGCTGCTGTTAAAAATACTGAGCCATTTAATTTATGTCTGTGTGTGTGTGTGTGTGTGTGCTTGCGCGCGTGCATGCGTGCGTGTGCCCAAAACTGTGCAAATGGTAAATACGACAACACCCATACTTCCTGTTCACATACAGACTTTGGCTTTGAGATAAATAAAACAGTCCCAAAGTAAATCTCCTATAAGCAGGAACAGACATCAAGTACAAACCCAAGATTTGAACACTTCTAAAGTATGATTAGTGGTTTTTTTAAGCTTTTATTTCTTTTTTGTACCCACTCTACATCTCGACATATGAAAAATGATCTAGGGGGGAATAGACTTGGTGAGACGGATTTGTGGCCTCATCAGGATGCAGAAAGTGCTCACCAACAGATGAAAATCCAATTTCAGTTCAGTGTCAAGACTGGCACGTAGCACAGGAAATAGACGTCATCGCAAAACTCAGTACAAGCAATCGGACAAGCAATCGGTTAAAATAATGAGATGTAATGCCACGTTTTTGACATGCTAATCACAAACTTCAAGTAGATAGTGAACAAGTATTAATCTGTATGACAAAATGTATATGTTGAGAATATATATATATATAGTTGGAGCACTTATATACATGCAGATACATACACGACAGAAACCATATTGGTGGTCTATGAACTGTGCAAATGTGGAATGCAGCGATACAAACAATATGAGAATTTATTACAGAAATATTCATATATGGCCTAAAAATTGAAAACGATGAGAGTGAAAATAGGCTGTGCAAAGTAGTACTGCTCAAAACCATCCAAATAAAAACAAAAAGCTAATTTGCTATCGTGACAGCATGATTAGCCTGGCGCTAAAACGTTGAATGTCGCTACACTTCACAGACCTGCGCGTTCAGCGCTAAATGTCTTTGCCTGTTCCTTTGACTGTTTTTGAGCTTTTTTTCTTTCACCCAACCCCAGTCAAAGTGGATAAAAGCCAAGGCTGTGAGCGTCTCTACTGAAATTGACTAAACATCTTGACACCTCTCTTGCTGATGGATCTAAACACGGCCTAACCAGTGCGTTCAAACACCCTCTGGGTAGCTTTTGGCTAAGGCAGCCATCTCAGTGCGTTGCACCCCCTTTTTAGCCACCCTTACAGGCTCCCCACAGCGCAGTCCCTGGGTAAAATTCTCAATTTGGTAGCTTGCTTTAAAAACCCAAAATGGATTACCTCCAAACTACATTACTGACGCCTTATCTTCTTCTCCACCTTCTTGCTGCCAGTACTCCCTGTTTTCCAGGCTAATTCCTTAAGCTCACACGTGTGGCAGGAACCTCAGCGAGATAGCTCCTTCCACCCGAAATGATGAACCCGTCAAATCACAGCATCTCTTTAACCCCCTCAAATTTTAGCCTGAACCATGGTTTTGTATATATTTAATGGAATTTTAGATCCTAGCCGGTTTACCGTCACTTCCTATCTGTTAAATTTTCATTTCAAGGGCTTTGTGTCAACCAGTTATTTGTAGCTGAAATGAATTTAAAACAAGAGCATGATACTTAGGTCATGGAGATAGTAAGATAGTTAAAGGTTAAATTATGCTTCCGATTGTGACAGGTAGATAAATATGTTTTGTTCATTCCCATGCAGCCTGTAACACATGACCAGTATCTGCTTTGTATGATGAAAGCGTAAAGACAAATGTGACCTCTGTACCCATAATAGGTGCGACGTTACCCGAAAAGATACACCCTCTCATCCTTGTTGACTCTTAATCTGCCAGTTCCCCTTAGCTACACATCAGCGTCTAAATGAGTTAGCGGGACGTCAACTGTACTGCAGTCAAGAACTTCCCAAGCTGGTAACGGCAGGTTGCCTCGTGGAATAGGTGGAGGTGCTTCCACAGATAAATCCTCATAGCGAGTCATGTCGTGTCCGGGGGATCGGTGCCAAGAAGCATTGTTGCATTTTTTTTTTTTCTGGAATTTCATCATAGAGGGCAAACCGAGGTGTTCTACAATGATAGAAGTAATTAAGATATAAGGAGAGAGGCTGTCTATCACATCATTGAAAGGATCATAAATTAACAAAGGACCTGCCGCAGGGATTTAAGGTTTTTTTGGCTGACCAAGGGTGAAGGGTGATAAGAGGGTAAAGAAAAGTCAAATTAATGCAGATCCCCAGCATTTTGCAGACACTGAATTTTCTGCTGGGATTGGCAAGGAATATATTATAGATAAATATTCTCTATATATTCTCTGTTTAGTCTGACTGCGCCCAAAAAAAAAATGGATGAAGACTGAATAGATGAAGCTTAACGCTTCATCACGTCTATCCTTAAACCAAACAAATGGCTCTTACTCCTCAAACAAAATCTCTGTATGTCAGATGCACACTGTAATCTCACAGCTTTTTCTTTAAATTAAATCACAGTCATCTTTCAAGTTCTCTAAGAGGGGCAGCATCAGTTCAGATCAATTTGTGTTATAATTACCTTTCACCCGTTTGTGTTCCCTCAGAGGAAACAGTTACAGGGAAGAGGTTCATGGAGGACACCGAGCCAAAGTTAGGTCACTGCAAATCCCAGCAGCGCAGGATTGAATCGAAACGTCTTACTTAAAATCCTCTGATCTAAATCCTGATCTGAAAATGCGTTATTAATCCTGTAGAGAGAACATAAGTAACTTGTATCCTAAAGGTTTTACACTAATCAAAAAACCTGATACTCACAGCAACTTTTTCACCATATGTTACTTTTTTCATGCATGGAAAATTGTTGGGAAAAACTTACACACCCTTTGTTAGGCGTAATAGAGATCAATAGTTATTCATTTTCCTTACAAGGAGATTTGACATACGTGGAGTTTCGAGTGTATCCCAGGCAGTCTATCCCTAAGGCTGTGGAGTACGTTGGAGGGGGTGTCCGTCCCAATCGAAGGGCACACGCACGTGCAATAAGTCTTTGGGCAATTTAGGGATGCCTGTTCACCAGCTCCATGCTTTTGGGCTTTAAGAGGAAACTAGAGAGCCCAGAGGAAAGCCACGTAACACGGGGAGAAGAGACAGACTCCACCACACATGAGTGGGGGAGCGATTCAACCCCCCCAATACTGAGGGCGTGAGGCAGAAAGACTAACAACTGAAGCACAGTGTCCCCCCTACTTCCTACGAAATATCAAATTCGAAACTTATAACGTAATCGACAACATATTTAGCAGATGCGTTTGTGACGCAAGTGAGTCAAATATCACATGTGGGAGTGAAATAGGCATTAGTATAGCTAGGCTGAGCTTCCAATGGTTGGTCTGGTAAAAGCGTAAGCAGTATTGGAGCAGGAGCTACAGAACAACTTCTAAACAAATCAAGGACCTGATAAGACTATTCAAGGATCAGAAGTGCAACAGTGAAATCTTGCAGGGTACGTGGAGTGCTATTCGGCTAGTAACGGAAATCATGGAACAGATGGGTCTTGATTACTTATCTTTGTGCTCCAACAAGTTCTTAAAGTTTCCCATAACCCACGAAACTAAAATCCACGGGTGTCCTTAGGTTCTTAGTAGCTGTCTGATCGGAGAGGTTGAGGAAATGAGATGCCACGGTTGCAGTAGGAAGCAGACTTATGTGTCGCGTGTAAATAAGCGACGGAACAGCAAGCACGGCAGCAAGAGTGATGTCTGATGTTCAGCTTCGCCTTCTGCTCTTGTGGCGCAGACAGGAAATGGCAGCATTTTCTGCTGCAGGCAGAAAATAATAAAAAAAAGAAGCCCAAGCATGGATAATGGCATGACTACTGAAATGAAACAGAAATGGAATGAATGCCCATCCACAACCGAACAATGGCTTTTCACCCTCCTCTTTCCGCTTAATTTCATGCGAAACAATACCTATTAATAGAAATACAACATGTTGCTGGCTATTACTCTGTGCATTACTGTGTATAATCCTGTTGACAGCACAGACCAGATGAAATCAGGGTCAAGGAAAGAGTGGTCACCTCTTAAAAGTCCATTTTTTTTCATCAAAGTAAGAATTGTAAAACCACAGAAATACTATTTTACCGGAGGGCAAAACAGGCTGTGAATGCAGAACCGGGCCGGTGCTGGAATCTCATAAGTTATCGGCGCTAAATCCTGAAGCTGGTGGCCGGGAATGAGCGTTTAGCTGGGGCCTAGATTGATGTGGTGAGCGGGGGTGCTGTGGGTCACTAGCTGACCACACGCCGAGCCTGACAGATAACCATTTAGTCTCAGATTAAAAGGCCGACGGTGAGTAATTCCTGCAGGCACACGCGCATTTTTTGCGGCTCTCTCTACACCGCTGTGCAAAGGCACATTTAATTTTTTATAAGACGCTGCCATTTGCAGAGTCCCACCCTGCACTGCAGCTTGAGGCTGACCTGGGGTCAGTCCTGCAGCACTGAAGCACAACTGGTACCTTTCAGCCATCTAAGTGCTGTCCCGAGTGACTCGTGCTACGTAAAGATAGCAATCAGCTAGGCCGACGATATCAGAAAAGGCGATTTACTGTCCATTTAATCCCTTTGATCTAACGGTGGAAGACATGTTCTAGAGTCCATCTTCAGGATGTTAGGATGTTTTGGACATTTCTGCTTAAGGCAGCTAGCTTGTATACTGCTGGTTCAGGGTGCAAACTCATGGTGGTAGCCATGGCAAGCTCTGGGGGAGGCATGGAATTCAGGGATTAGATTTGCCTTGAGTCCCTCTCCTCCCAGGAGGGTCCAGCCAATCTCTGAGGACACTGCAGATGCTTAAAGCGGCACCAAATTTAATCAATGGCAACACCGTGATATTTCATAACTTACATTTTAGGCGCAGAGGCCGTGAAGCAACGGTGAAGAACTGAAATGAAACCTGGACAAACACCATCTGCAGGGTACACCACAGGCGAAGCGACGTTCTTGCTTGTCATACCAGGGAACCCTTGTCATACCATTTTGAGTGCATCTCCTGTCCTGTAGTACCATATAAGGCCCATCGTTTCACACCCAAGTCACTCCAGGACCACAGACATCCATTACATGGAAGAGCACTGGGCTGTGTCCCTGTGAGCCCAGGACTGAGTACAAAATATCATCACGGTACAGACTTTTATCCAAAGCGAACCAACATATTCATGCATATTAAATTAAGATGGAATGGCAGTTTACAGGTACAAGGTTTTAGAACCGGAAAAGCAGGACACAACCGAAGATTTAACCTGTAAACTCCAAGTTCAACTTCCTGACCATCATGTTATGCATCGGTCGATGAAAGGACAAGGCAAAAGGAAAGGACATCTGATTTTCATTAATGATCATTAGTTTTTTTTCCTTAATTATATTACATTATTAGCTTCCAGAGAAAAATTAAGAGGGAAGATTTTGCCATTCATTTTCTTTTCTTTCTAATTGGCACAAGTGACGTTAAAATAAATCTCTTGTCTAGGGAGCCCAACTATTTATTTGCAACATTAGAAATAAGTGATTGTTCCCTTTGTCTGCATGTACTAGTTTTTGCAATTTTTGCAAAATGAATATAACTGCAGCTTAACAGATTAACTTATCCTTGAACATTTGCATGTTAATATGGTTACCTATAAGCTCTTTGTGTTTCCTTCATCTTGCATTAGCTTGCAATTTTCAAACCTTTTTAATCCTTGGCTGGATACAGAGCAAGTATCTAGGTAAAGGTTAATAACTTCCTGCCAGGAGTGTAACCTGAAATCTTCTGACTACAAACACATTTGTATGCCAGCTGTACTGCTCATTCTACATGATATCAGTCTGGGTTGATCATCACTTTAGCATCATTTAGCTATCTGTGCAGGAGACCTCTCAGAGAACCAGCTCAAAGGCTTGAATCTCATTAGGCATTAGCAAAATGACTGCAGTCTCCAGCAGAAAGGGGTCACGGCTTCCTCCAGTGACCTGTCGGTCTGTGATCGACCGTGTGCCACAGTCTCGGGGGCTGACAAGGAACTTCCCCGTCTGCCGAACGAGGTTTCCGTGCCTAAAGTGGCTTGAGGCATGGCGAATTTGGCGGCACGAAGCTATTCGAGAAGCCGTCGTATCGGATCCCATTACGGGCTCACGAAACACTCGAGCCGTGAAACTAATCTCAGGTTCTTTGTGGAGTGGCACCGTACTCAATATCCCGACTGCAGCTGCTGATAACCATCTTGAGAGATTCCCATTTTCCACCTATAACTTCAATGTTTCATATCACGGCTTCACACCCGGGCTCCTGCCCCGGATCACGTGCGCAGCCCGGACCTCAGCTCTGAATGAAAACAAAGTATAAAAATGGCATCGAGGCATCTTTGAGACAGATTTTCTTTGTTGTGGTAGTCGGAAACCAACCGCTTTTAATGCCTTTTGCATTTTAATAGCCTTATGTTACTCATAGATACATACCATGAATCAAATAAAATGAAAATACGTTGTCTTGCAATATGCAGAAAATACACTCAATTTGGAGTTATCAGATATGTATATACAATCAGTTTATTAGGTATACCTTCCCCTTAATGCTGACAACCTGATCCTACAAAAAAGAGAAGCATGTGGCTGCAACTAGATACACAGAACATTGAGACAGGATGAAGAGGTTCAGTTACTGTTGGAGAATGGGCAATAAGTGCTTCTTGGTGTGGGGTTGATTGTTGATGCCAGACACTGTGATTCTAGCACCTCAGAACCAGCCACTATCCTGGGTTTTTCAAGCAGTGAATTTACAGAGGATGGTACAATGAACAAAACCATCCATTCAGTGGCAGTTCTGAGGGTAACAACGCCTTGTTAATGAGGGAGGTCAGAGGGGAATGTCTGGATTTGTTTAGGCTAATGGGAAGGCTGCAAGTGCAGAACGGTCATGGACCAAACTATGTAAGGAAAGTTTGCAGCATTTTGTTGAATCCATGCTTCGAAGAATTCAGGCAGTTCTGTAGGCAAAAGGGGTTCCTACTCAGTACTAGGCAGATGTACCTAATACAGCGGATACTCATTATGTATTGTTAAATGCTTTTGAAGGTGTATGTTAAAGAGCATAACAATACAGTGTAGTATGTTTACCTCAACTAATGCACTGAATGTATTGTTTATAAGTTATACAGTGAGAAATGTGGAGGTTGTCTGTTTAAAATCTGAGGTAAGCCACTGCAGTTGTACCCTTATATGAGCTGCATATCCAGCACTGCTTCAGTAAATTACTAGCTGAAGATGTCCATCGCTGTGATCAGGGTATGATTTCTGTGTCTGTAAGGGAAATAAATATGAACCTGTATCTGTGTGCATCTGAAAAGCATCCTAATTTGTAGAGTGTGACAATCTTTACAACCTGAGGCAGAAGGTGAATTTCACCCCATATGGATATTTAAAGCTAGCCTTGTACTACAATGTGAGCGTTCACAATTGTTTGCTGTGCAACCAAGAGATATGGCATCTAAAATACTGCAGCCCATTTCATTTTCAGTTTCAGTTTCATTTCAGCCTAAGGCCACTAGGGGTGAGGGAATTCCATACATCTCCCCTTCCATCCATCCATCCATCTCTCCATCCATCCTCCTCTGATAGCTTGTCCGATACAGTGTTACAGTGAGGTTGGAAGCTCCCATAAAGCACAAGGTCACCCTGCGTGGAATGATGAGTGAATCTGATCCATTATACGGCAGTGTTAAAAGTTTGCACTGTCTGGCGTACAAACACTCCAGACCTCCGCCCCATCCCCCAAAAAATTGTTGTACTCCTCTTCATCCCTCAAAGACACCGGTGTGTCATTTTGATGAAGCACTTGGATGAGGGGACATCACAGAAAATAACCCAACAAACAAGCAAAAAATCTTGTCATAAACGTCAAATTTTAAGTTACCTTTGTACTTAAATGACAACTTGATCTTCATTTCATCGCATACTGAGTCTGTTGCACAAGAAACTGCAGAAGTTTCCATATCTTGCATGTCCAATGAATGTGTGCCCGTTCACACTCACTGGACATATGAGAAATATAGATCTTTCAGCTTGTCCTGACTATTTTCCGGTTTGTTTCTAAAGCCACGTTTTGTCAAAGAGCTATCTTTTACCGGGATGTGAAACATCACCGAGGGCCAAAGAAAATGAAACCATAAATCTGACGCCAAAATCAAAATGGAAATATATAAATATACAGGCTGACGGCGGCCACTGCTGGAAGGGGAATCGTTTCATTAGGTAGACCCCGCAGGGTGTTTTTACCTCGCCGTCCGCAATCGGGAGCATCTGTGAGCAGATGGTATAGGACAGAGATGCCGGGGGAACTGAGGGCTCCGTCAGATTCATTGTAAGGGTGCTGGCCAGATATAATAATAGAGTATAAATATGTTGCAGGTTGAATAAATAAAATATTGTGGCAAGGAGATCATGA
>JAODKC010000016.1:10495026-10512985 GCA_026777985.1 Mormyrops attenuatus
CCCCCCCGCCGGCCGGCCGCCGCCCCCCCCCCCCCCCCCGCCCCCCCCGCCGCCGCGCCCCCCGCCGCCCCCCCCCCCCCCCCGCCCCCGGCCGCCCGGCCCCCCCCCCCCCCGCGCCGGGGGGTCAGACGGTCTTGTGAAGATGGGAGCCACTGCACTACCACCGCCCACCCATCTTTGAGGAAGACCCCAAGTCCACTTAAGATGCACTTAGGAGTGACTGGGTGTCCTCAAATGAAAAAGGAGCCCCACAGATGCAGTGAAGAAGCTTTCAGCCCCCTGAATGGCATTCTGGGAGCGGGTAACACCTATGATAACATGGTGGTGAGGAGAATGGAGATCCAGGTCATCACAATGGTCTGACTGCTTTGCCCTTTCCACACCTACTGGACGAGCACAAGCATGCTCATGCAATTCATGTGACCAAAACTAAAATCCATGGGCGTATACTGTGTTGTTTCGCTTCTTCTTTCCCGGTCTTTCTGCTCCAGATACTGGCTTTGCCTGCTCAGGCTCCCTGCTTTTCCGCAGCTACCCTGATAAGGTGACACACCGGGGCCGTTCGATCAGGCGGCCGTCCCACTGGCGGGGACTTTTCTATAAGCATTCTGAGCAGACGCCATTAAAGTTTCAAGGCCGCGACGCCTCTCCGTGTATGACGTTAACGTCCATGAAAGCTATACACCAAAGACCAACAGAAAAGAAATCTAAGAGAACCAGCCATGTCAGAGAAAAAAAACATCACTTTCCATATTCTTGAACTAGGGGACAGCATCTTAAAGACAAGGCCTCTGTCTGACTGGTGAAAGCATCCAATGCATCGGATGCAGAAATGAACTTAAAAATATTCTTAAGCCTGTATAATGCCCTAGAACTTTCATGGAAAATCCATGGCTGATTTCTGGAGGTGAAGGCAGTTGTTTTACACAATATCTACAAGGCAAGTAAAAAAAAAAGAGGCACATTAAAAGGCAGCTCTGTACCACAAGGGCACAGTCTTCTGGAAATGTGTTAAACAGGACCTTGCAATTTCCAAGTGGATTAGCATATAAATGCCACCAGGGGACTTCGGACTTCATATTTTATTTGTTTCCACTTGATTAGAACCTTGTGGTATGGCACTTCCCCACAGTGCTGTTTTTTCAACTCTTAAACCAACTGCTCAAAATTCAGAAACAAGCTGCCCCTGATGTCTTTCCTTTCCTGGCCTGGAAATGTTGTTTATAAAAGTATTGTCTCAAATTAAAGTAGATAAAGTTCTACTCAACTGGTTAGCTGAAACAAAATCTAAATGTTTACTTTCTGGACCTGAACTATCCACCTCTGCAGTCAACATCGTTGGGCGCTACAGGTTCAGCCCTTTAAATGCCTCATATACTAAGTTTACTGCCTGTAGAGTTATTGTCTTGTTCAAACTGTTGTTTTGTTACTCTTAAGGCTGAGTTGTATCCTCAAGTGGCAAGAGAAGAGGTTAAAATGGGCATACAAACCTAACCTCACCTAACCTAACTTAAGGTTAACAGTTTCAGGAATATCTCTGATTATCCAGAGCAAAATGCTGGAACTCCTTATCAACTTTTTAGGGAATTGATGTCGTTCTCTGTTCGAATATAAATCTTCCATACTGCCCCCACACAGTGGAACAGTGTGGGGAGCCCCTCGACTGTCAAGCCTTCAAATTGGCGTGTAATTTGTGGGAAAAAAATCAAACTGTGGGCTACAAGAGCAGAGACCTGCTGTCTGCAACAATCTGCAATCCAAAGGCCGGGCTGAACACGGGGGCGTCGTTGATCACGGCTGGCACACAGCCAACAATCTTGTTCATCAAGTGTATTGAAAGTAGCTCATTTTCAACTGAGGGCAGCGTGAGGTTCGTCACACGTATTTGAAAGTTAAGCTTCTGGTTTAGTTTAAAATATTTAAGATCATGTATCTTTTTTTTTGAACTTACAATCAGGGGCTCAGGTATTTACTGTGATTGACGTCTGCTTCTTTGAATCGGAGTATGATTACTCTAAATGTACTCCACGAGCGTGAAATCAGGATCTATTAGCTGAGCCGTGTTCACGTGGCGCCCTGTGAACTGGCACAATAAGCGGCTGGATGCAGGGGAATAGCTCTTCAGTCATTAGCAGAGCAGATCGCGGGCAACGTATATAAATAAATAAGGTGGCAGTAATGCTGAGGGGCTCTACGCCAAACAGGACATTAGAGGGATATCAGGACACATCCAGGGGTGATTTTCATTATCCTCCATCAGAGAAACAGCGACGCCCCCTCCGGGGGATTGGCCGGCATCGTCAGTCACATCCTCGCTTATCGAAATGGAAAGTTAAAGCTTTCAATGTGGAAACCTGTCACCAGGGGCCGCCTTCCAGAAGCATCACGGGGGAGGGAAATCGAGTGGCCCAGCTTTCTGTGCGCCGGTGGGGGCGGGGTAGTAAAATGCAAGGACGAGGCGAGGGAGACGTCAGGAATTATAATGCCACACGTCTCTTGAAGATCCGTGTCAGAGGTGTGTGCGTGTGGGGGGGGGGGCTAACATGCAGCAAATTCCAGGAATGATGATGAGTGATGTGGCGTAACGGCTCGTGGAATGAGGCAGGGCACAACAAAAGCCCCTGCTCTCAGCCTCCATTGATTTAATTCGGCATCTTCTGGGAACGCCTGCTGAGGTCCCGGCTGAAGGGGACGCACCGTGAGGCCACGCCTCCCGTCGGAGGGATGCGCCGGGGCTGCTGAGCACACCCTGGCACCGTGATTATTCGGCAGAACCCAAAAACACGACCGCCATCTCCAGAGGTGCCTTGTTTATCTCCCTTGTCGTCTCAGGTGTGTTCACACCAAGACCTTGAAGGTAGGGCTTGAAGACACCGCTGGCTAATTAGCGGGAGTGATTACTTCATCCAAACAACTCTCCCGGAGCTCGCAGAACCCACACGCGCTGGCTAAGATGATGACGCAGGAGCTTGACAGGTTTCCTGGCCTTAGGTGTAAGCTTGGTGGCTCTCCGTAGGATGTGGAATCACAAAATTGGTCCCTTGTCGTTCAACAAACCGCCTGCACAGGGGTAATTCGACGGCACAATAAACCCGCTCTCTGTGCAATACCTTCTCTGCCTCTGATCTTCGAGGCTAGGAGAGCGGACAGAATGAAATGAAAAAAACAGGAAATAGATGGCGGTGAACAATGAAAGCATCTTGATACCCCAGTCACAGGTCGCGCAGGTCCTACAGCAGCTATGAAATTCTCCGAATAAGGCTTGTGGTACCTGCCAGGACCAAGACCCCTTGTAATAAATGCAGTAATACTTCAATAATTTAGAGGCCAACAGTTTTTATCTAATCATATTGATCCCATTCAATTTAAAATATTGTTTTGGGTATTTCTGCATAATGTGGTGGAGATACATGCTAACCTATTAGCTCAACCGCCAGCCTAGGCTAACAACGCTATTAAACAAATTGCGCTCTCTTATTAGAATGGCGGCTTGTGGGGATGAATGATGTCATACTCCAAAAAGCCAGTCGCATAGGGAGCATCATGGTGCATGGTGGGGGGGGGGGGTGTTTGAAGCCTGAACGCATCTTCAGAAGCACGCAGCCAGCATTTATCAGCGCACAGCACACTTTTCGGCCAGATGCGCATACAGTCCGGGTCGTGAATCACTTAGCCTGAAAATTCTGCGGTAAACGTGACATCAACACAGAGAAATATGTACAACAGCAGCACCGGATGCCTCTCACAAAATGCGGTTAGAGGTCCTATTACCATGCTAGAATTCCATACATTACACCATGTGGCAAAGCAGCCACTTCCATGTCTGCATCTTCATTGGTTCATCACAGAAACATCAGCCCTCCTAGAATTGTAATTGCTCACAAATTATTTTAATCCGCAAAATTTTGGCATGAAACAAAATGAACTTTTTTTCGGAAGACAATGGACATGTATATGTTTACATGGCTAGCAACCAATAAAATGCGAAAATACATAACGGGATTGTCAGTCCCAGGTATAATTACTACTGTCTGCATAGCCTACCATTATTGTTCTGATACAATATTATTCTGAGTGAGTCACCATAGACCAACACAAATTACATGGTTCGATACAAATGGTTATGCAGAACTGTCAAATTGGAAGTCAACTGAACTTGAGTTATGTCAAAAAAAAATGAAAATCTTTAATGATCTAGGCATTATACAATCTTTTCACCTAAAAAGAGCAACATTTACAGACAAGGACACAGCAGAGGGCTTTATGGGCTTTGTGTCTGACGTTTGACTTCTGAAAAGGCAAATTTTGCCTCTTAATAACAAGGATGATCATTTGGCATTTTAATAATGCAGATGCAGGGAGCTGTAACAATTTTCCACAATAAGAGTATGATTGTGTGCGAATGTGTGCATGTGTAATGGACTGAGATTCCAGGGCGTACCCCAGCATAGGATAGGCTCCAGGCCCCGTGTGACCCTGCCCAGAATAAGCGAAAAGAGGATGGATGGATGGATGGATGGATGGATGGATGGAAGACCTAAACGAAGCCTAAACAGCTACCTGTCAACAAATTTACATTAAAAGAACAAATTCACTTCTATTCATTCATAAACTTTACTGAATTAATCAGCATCAATAGGTAGCAAGTCTTTTATCTGATCAAATAACCAATCCAAATGCATGACTGCATTTCGTTATAAGACTGCAAAACTAGATCGTCATCATTTGCTGTATTCTTAACTTGGTGTCTGGATGATAGTCAGGGGTGTCAGTGGTTCATGGATACCCTGGCAGATTCAGGGGGTCCAGCACATGACAGAGGCCCTCGAATACACAAAATTAAACCTAACATTGGATGAGGGAGGCTAAGGTAACATTTTGTCACTAGGCCTACAACTTCTAAGTAGAGCCCCATGATCGTCGTTCTCCCATATAATCTGGGGGTGAAAAAAAAAAATAAATAAGGAACAGCCATGTCTATCTGGACATTCTAATGTAAAGATCTGCAGATCTCTGACAGAGCAAACAGACCAAAGCAGGAAGGAATACATTTCACCATAATGAAATGTTTCTTTTGAACTCCCCCGGCTGCCATCAGCGGTATTGCAGCTTATTTCAAAGAGCCTGCAAAAAAAAAAAGCAGAGAAAATTCTTACCACAGAACATCTCGGGTCAGTGCGGCGAGCAAAACAAAATGACATACTTGGCAGGGTTTATTTACAAATTTTCCCCTTATGTGGGGATGGTGTGGTATGGGGGTAATGTGACCCAAATGGAAGTATCAAAACAAGGAGCCAGGTTCACGGTCGCAAAGGAAAACAGTAACACTGAGAAATGCAGAACTGATGTGTCGGGGCTGAGCCAGGGACGCGATTACACGTTTGGGGAATAACAGTGTTGGGGCTGACGTCAAACTGGTATCTGTGTTACTGGGGTGAAACAAACCAGAACAAACCCATTTATACATGTCGTGAAAAACAAGGGGGACGTGAAGCTAATCAATACAAACAATGCAGGCCACCCGATTGTACCACCTAACATAGGGAGAAATCATGCCCACACCTTCTTACAAACCATAAAATGAAACTCCAAAATGAGATTGGAACACATTTCCAATGAAAAAGGCATGCCTCTTAATAGTGTCATATTATTATGCTTAGAAAGAACGGAATATATAATCAAAACAAAAAACTGAACAACTAATTAAATATATTATGTTTGAAAAGTTTGAAAGCCAATCATATTATACGGACCCACTTCTAAATAATAACAAAAATGGGTTAATCCTGAGTTTTCCGTAGCTAAGAATCAATATTTCAGCCAATCATTCCACTCAAGCCCAGGGGGATATAAGGGATATAAAGGATAAATACAACAAAGGAATGGCAGGATTTTTTTTGCAAAAGGTTTCATGAATAAAGTAGCATTGGGTCAGTTCATCAATAAACTATATCTTTATGTATCAACAAACCACAAAAATGTATCACTCTTTCAGGGATGGGGGGGGGGGCTGTCTCCAGTTTGCTAAACTTCTCCACAATATGTACTACATATATTCTTGCTATATTTTAGGGAAATATCAATTATATTGTTCAATCCCTCAGGTATAAACCTGAAACCTCAAAATTGAAAAGTTCATCAAAAAGTCTACATGAAGACGGCAAGTACTAATTGTCATATGTTGGGGCATCGCGGCACAGGGAAAAAAAATACGTTGGAATTGAAGCTTTAAAATAAATCGGAAGTTAATGAGGAAGATCTTTTAATTTTCAGACCCATTAGCATTTATCATTACTACAACATATTATAAATAATTTCTTCCCTGCACAAAAAAGAGGGACTCCTGGACAGTCGTTTTCTACAAAACATTTTAAAAAGCAATACGAATCCTCACTTTACTACATTTACATGAGGAATTATGCTTATAAGTACAGGAACATGGGAAACCCACATTTAACCCTGTGATCTTTCAGTGTCGAGGCCACCATTTCTTTTTCTGCCATCCCAACGTTTTGATGCATTAGGTTTTGACCAGTGTTCCGACTTTGCATCTGTCAATAGCCCATATATCTCTGTATGTGGCAGCCATTTGTGCATATAATTTAAGTTCACGCAACCGTAAAGCATGAAAAACTTCACTGTTTGTGTCAGCCAGCATTTGCAAAGCCAGGAGTGTGACGACAGAATGGCTGACTCGGACGGACCTTAACGTCAAGCCGTCGCCCTGAAATGAAAATGTGCCACTGTTCATATTTAATCTGCGCACGTTAGCGGTTTCCCTAAAAATTTTTTGCCCATTTTTTGCTGTTCCCTTGCATTACGCATTAACGATAAGACCACCTGGATTTTTGGGATTCAGTCATCCTGCTAATCGATTACTACGTGTTTGTGCTCCACAGCTTATTTACAAGCTATGCATGTTATACACCTACACATGTGTGTCCATTAAAATAAATCAGTCAGCAGTGATATATTTAGTAAGAAAAATGTGACAAAATGCAGTTCTTTGATGTTCTAATTTGATGTGTCCATCTATGGACCACCTAAGGTCCAGGCTTCTCCATCAGAACGAAGGAAGGACTTGCGTTATGTTTGTTAGTCCCCACCCTGATGCCCAGTATGTTAACTAAATGTCCCCCACAATGTAATAAAAACCTGTTTTTTTGACGTTGTTGGGACCCTTTTTCAGATCCCAACTAAGATCTGTGAATGCAATCAAATAAGTAAAAATAACTGAGCAATCTCCTGCTTATTTTTCCATTTTATTTGTTTTTTTGTTTGTTTTCCGCCAAGAGATCAGTGCCATAAAATATACCCCCAACTCTGATTCCGATATGTAGCAGAGCAGAGGGACGGGGGGGTGGCCCTTTCCCCTGTTATTTATTTAGGCTCTGACCATAATCTATACCGTATTGTGCCCGATCTTTCATACTGCATCGCATTCTGGTAAATTAATGTTACGCTTTCATCTGACTGAGCATCTATCTGTAGCGTCTCCGAGATGGCTTTCTGAGCATTCGCCACAAAGTGCCCTTTCATGAATCTTCCCAGCTGCCTCTCTGACTCTATTAATTTTTCATTAAGAAAATGTCCTCCAGCAAATATTTATTGTTACTCATAAACTCATCAGCTGTATGTGTGGTGCGCACAAAAGCAAGCCTTGCACTTTAAAAGCAGATTACGCATGGGCATTTTTTTTTTAAATATATAATTTAGTTCTTGAGTAACTTAATTAGCAGAATGCTAGCCTTCACAGGTCCGCAATGCATCGTGGAGACATTCCTGCTTAAGAAATACAGCAAGCGAAATGGTCACAGAGAGTTCAGAGATCCTTAGAAAAGAAAAAAAAAACACCTGACTTTTATTTGAAATGCAAAGTCGAAAGGCAGAGAGCTGAAGGTGCTGGAGGGATATTTTCAATCTCCTGCTTCTGAAAAGCCTCTATACCATTTCAGTTCCTCAGAAATATCCCCCAAACCGTCTTAGGTGTGGGAAGATGTCTCTGAACCTGTCAGGGCTGGATTGAACACTCCTAAGAACAGTCGATGATCTCTGAAATGTGAAATTAATATCTGTACCTTGAGGCAGACAGGGAGATGGGGGTGGGGGGTAATCAGTTTACATCGTGACATTTACTTAAAGCAGCAGATTTGTGCCTAAATCCTTATTTAACATGAAAGACACCTGGGTGTGTGTCCAGAGCGTGCCAGTCGCAGTGGCCTTAGAAGGAAGATAAATGAGCATTTGCACAGTTCCCAGGGGCACAAGCCCCTGCGAGCAACAGCTGTAAGATCGTATCAAGCTAATCTACCATAAAGGAAATGTAATGTTATTTGAACTCCCAAACACCTCAAAAAATCAAGCTCTCCTCATGCCAGCACCCATCCCATGAGTATCTCTGTCAAGCCATGACATTTCCTGTGTTAATACCACCAGACCCATCAGCACAGAATGAATGTAACGAGCAATGTTTATGTCTTCTTAACGTGCACCAGCCTTCACTGGGTAATAAATTCTGCCTCTGCCTTTAACCGGGACTCTCTCGATTTTCTTTCAGGCTGCTTGACTCAAGTAACGCCTGGTGATGCCGTATTTACACACAACAGAAGTTATTCTTAACAGACTGGACCATTTGGTTAACCTGGTCTATGTTAAATTTTAGCCTAGCATTCAGATGACTCAGCAACACATGGACCAGGTATTTGGTGTTCTTGATTGGCAGGGATCTGAGAAGGAGGAAAAATGTGGACTGTCTATGGGTCCCTGAGGACTGGGCTGAGAAATACAGATGTAAAATAAAGGATTAAATGTGTCTAAGGTCACTAGTCATAACAGTAGTTGCATATGGATGCTTCTTTT
This sequence comes from Mormyrops attenuatus, assembly GCA_026777985.1. NCBI lineage: Eukaryota > Metazoa > Chordata > Actinopteri > Osteoglossiformes > Mormyridae > Mormyrops > Mormyrops attenuatus. The sequence goes on from JAODKC010000016.1 coordinate 10,503,886, forward strand.
GTTTGTTAAATGATGAAGGGGGTTATGGAGTTAATGTTGAGGCAAACAATGTCCTCTCATTATTACCTCCTTTAATAATAATTTTCATTATCAGCATCATCACCATCATCATCAGCAGCAGCAGTATCAACATCATCTTCTTCATCAGCATCATCATCATCGGCCGCGTCATCATCAGCAGCAGCATCAACATCATCTTCTTCATCATTATCAGCATCAACATCATCTTCATCAGCATCATCATCATCGGCTGCGTCATCATCAGCAGCAGCATCAACATCATCTTCTTCATCATTACCAGCATCATCATCATCTTCTTCATCAGCATCATCATCATCAGCAGCGTCAACATCATCTTCTTCATCATCAGCATCATCATCATCTTCTTCATCAGCATCATCATCATCAGCAGCGTCAACATCATCTTCTTCATCATTATCAGCATCAACATCATCTTCTTCATCAGCATCATCAGCAGCGTCAACATCATCTTCTTCATCATTATCAGCATCAACATCATCTTCTTCATCATTATCAGCATCATCATCAGCTTCATCATCATCACTCCTGGTAAATAGAGAAACTATTAAAGCACAGGAATAAAAGCTGGGATTTGGGATGAGGCCCCATTTGGCATCTCCTCCCCATCTGCTCCATGCTGCATGGCTAACATGCTGGAAGCCTAACATGAACGCTGGATCAGGATTACCCATTGGATGCAGCTACCCACCTCTGGCTCCAGCATAATTCCCCTGAGCGCCTTGCAGCCACCGCCTTCACTCCGGCTGTGGCGTGTGCAAGCGAGCTACAGGGGCATCTCACTGTATCACCAGAAAGGGTGGAGCCATGATCCGCCACTAGGGATTGGATTTGTCCTAAGCTCTTAAGCTCAGCAGTCTGTTATCTTTGCCTTCCTTCATATTTGAGAATCAAAGAAAATCTGTGGTGGGAAAAAAAATATATAAAATCATTAAAAGGAGCAGATTCCATCGGTTTCAAGTTGCATCATGCGATGTGTGGCTCATATGCTAATATCTTGCGTGATCTCATATGAATATGCATGAAGACCAGGCAGAAGATGAAATAGGAAATTAAATTAAACTTACGAAGAAGGTTATCAGAAACCAATTCAATCTGTGACATGGAGAACTTCCTTACAAAGGGGCCATGCAGTCTGATCTGATACAATTCCATCCCCCGTACAACAGGAGAGACCTTCGCTTTTGAAGACGGCTGTACCACAGAGCGCCCCGTTCCGCTTCACACGATTCCCTCCTTCGCCGCTATTTTTATCCTTTTCTTACACCCTATATCCTTCTTTCTCTCCCTCATGAAAATCGAAGGCAGCAGCTAAGCGGCTAAGCTACATTTTAGCGGATTCGCCATCCTCCGTCTGGACTGCTAGCTTCAGTCGTCACGTATAAAGTAGAGTCCAGCAGGCCTGGCTGACTTTCACAGATGTTCAAAAAACTCATTCCCAAACCGTGATTCTCTTTATTGAAAGGAGAGGAAATATTTAGCTGACGTTGGAGATTTTTTTTTTTCCTTTTTAGCAATATCCATGCTGCAAGGAAAAGCAAATGGTCCCTTAAATTGCATATCATTTTGCCGTCCGAGATGAGCAAACGGATTCCATGTCATAGCTTTGAAAGGTCATTAACTGTATACAAAAAGGAACAGTAAACTTCTCCCGCATTTCAAAAAATTACTGGCTTTTAGTGAGAGAGGAAAAGGAGCAAACCTATCTAACATTGTTCAACGCCGCACTTGGATGAGCAACAAAGTAGATTTCCCTTTGGGAAGAGCAAGGGAAGAGCAAATTGAATTTGGTCAAGCAGCTTGAATGTGAAGGCAAAGACCACGAGTCCGCCTGTGAGTGCCCAACTGATGTATGGATACACAGATGTGGATCTGGTGTGAGATCACAGAAGCAGGTGCGCTCGTTAGACCATCAAACGTCGATGGTCATGAGAACATCTGTGACATCCTCTGGTGCCCTTTATACTGATGATAATAACGATGATAGTCATGTTAGGGATGGCGTTGATTGTACTACTTCGTGTTGTAAATCTGTGTTGCTACCTGCTCTGTTAACTCTTTCTAAATGAAAAAAATCTTTCACAGAACAAGTCCATAGTCATCAACATTCAGCTTGGCTATAATTCCTTTTTTTTAATGGAACATGACTCTATTGTTCAGACAGCTGAGTAAGACTAATATTCGCAAACCACCAAAGCCCCAATTCCCTAAACAGTGGGGTGTATGGTCCGGTCCCATTGAGCTTACAGTTGGGTTTGGAAAGCCCAATTATGGAAAGTATCTGTTTATCTGCACAGTGGCAATCAGAGCTTGATGGGACTTACAAGTATTAATGGTGGATAAAACAGTTGAATTGGTTCACAGTGGATCACTGAGCAGGGGCCTATATAGAGGCGGGGCTGGAGGGGCATTGGGCCCAGCTGAAAACTGATTGGTCCCTGGAGTACACCCTGCCCTGTACTCACTAATGCAAAAATATTATTGGATAACGTGCATATGAATTTTGGTATCTCTTATACTGCCACCAAAATCCTAAAGATCCTAGAATCGCCTCTTACACTGAGGCGTGGATGGATGACGGCCTCAGTTTTCACAAGGCTAGAAAGAAAACTAGGCTGTCATTTTGGATCACCCTTTTCTGATCGCCCTTCAGCAAAACCTGGGACGTCTCCGAGAGATGAAGCTCCTCAGAGTGAAAAATTATCTTGATACTCCGTGGGACAAACTACACGCCAGTCAGTGAAATGAACGAGGATGATAATGAGAACCAATTTTTTTATCGCTTCATTGGACAGTATCATTTAGCTTAGAGCATGTCTTTTAATTAAAGTCTAAGAAAAGTTCCATGTTAACAACTGCATGAAGTGGATCCGTTACGTTTGGCGCATTAGGGATGTAGCTGCATCATGAGCCCCGAAACTCGTGAATATAAATCCTCCAATCCGTGGGTCTGGGGAGGTGTTGAATTCGTTCTCCGCTCAGCAGATCCATTAGCAGTGAAAATTACAAGTTTGCAGTACCTGTAATCAACTTGTTCTTCCAGATCTCTTTTAAATTGTCATGTTTAAGCTGAATCTCTATTTTTCACCCCAGCCTGTTGTCTTCTCAGAATGACCGACAAAAAGAGCCGCCAAGAAAATGGACAGAAGAGACAGGTCTTGGACAAGATTTGTTTTCTTAGGGGTCAGTTGTCCTAACCAGAGGGTCTCTGGTCTCTATATTTCTGCCATTTTGAATGTGAATTGTTATGTGTTTATACATGCAGAGAAATAACAATAACAACAATAATATAATAAAACACACGCCATCCTTTTTTAAAGACACATTATGCAAGATTTCGATAAACTCCAGCTCCAGCCGAGTGAAATACTACAATGTGTGCATTTGCCAGACTGTAAAACCCTGACAAGATCACACTGATAATAGAAATAACTATTTTCTTTAACGTGGCTCCAATATGAACACATATTTTTACATAAGCAAATATGTCTTGGGGCTGAGAAAATATAGGCTTTGCTGAAGTCTGAAAAAAACTTCCATTAAAATTTCATGGACAAAAAAATCTTCATAAATCTTCAAGTAATGAAATCCTTTTTTCTTAGCTGCCTCATAGGAGCGGATGCATAAGAAACAAGGGCAGCCCTGTGTTCAGTGTAGACACGACTTCCCTGTTCCTCTTCTGTTCCCTTGCCGGTTTCCATAGCTCTCTAGAGCTTAGCCCTGTCACACCACACAGCGAGCCTACAGCAGATAACAAAGAGCCTCTCATCTGACATCTTGAAAACTGCTCACTCATCATCTGAATTAGCCTCAGCTCAGGCGGACAACATGAAAGTTTTTTAATCATAGCCTATTCCCCGTAAACTTGTTTCAACAATGTCATACATATTAATTAAATTGACGAGTTTGGCAAGTGGTCTTGTAGTTCTTGTTCTGGAATACTTGGGGGGGTGTGTAGGGTGGGGGAGGGGACACATTATACAATGTACACGGTGATCCCAGAGGATTTGGTGGGGGCATGGTGATGCCATTGTACTTTCTTTGCCATATTTTACCCTTCCAGGGGAGTCTTCGCGTGATACGGGGCCTGTCTGTAGAAAATCTGGCGTGCCTAGGTATGTATACCATTTTTAAGAAAAATCAGCCCCCAAGCGGTTGCTTTATTTCATGGGCATGAACCCGAGGTGAAGAATTTCAGCACGTGAGTTAGAGTTCACATGTCCTCATGGCCATCCATTGTAAACGCACTGCTACACATCACATCTACACTGCTACACTGTTACACATCGCCTTATAGCTTGGTGACTGGTACAGTACTACATTTATAAACCCATGCCTGAAATGTAGCATGCCGCAGAAATCTTTACATCCATGGAAGATTAACCTCACAACTCAGAGATGAGAAGACCCCCCCTCACCCCAATGAACAGAACTCTCTGGGAGTGTCGCTTTTCAGATTACGGCGTAATAAACGCTGTATCATTGCGGCATTTGTGGTGTTCGGCGTACCCTAATACCCTATACTAAGCTGGGGTCTCCCGAAGGAAGTCCTTCAGTATCGTGGCCTAATCCTTTTATAAACCGGACTGGCCTTGTAGAGAACCAGGTGCATTACATGTACATTTTTTAATAAAAGAATGACGTCACTGTGGAATGGAGCATGCTAGGAGTGCCGGCACAGATGACTCATTCGATGTAAGACTTGATACCCAGGATTTAAGAGCAACATGACAGGTTCCCCACAGCTGATTAAAGCCTCCACACAGGAATCAAGGCTTACAGGCTACAGAAATGCAACACTGCGTGATCAAGTGTTCCAAGAATGATACTCTGAGATTTCTGGTATCAAATTTTATCAGTTCAGGGGAGGAACATCACATGTTCTGCCTTTGAACTGAGATAGTTTTCTGCGATGCCTTCCTCAGCATTCTCATTCCCCATTCAAAACAAATGCAGTGCAAATAACGGAATGATGAATAATGAAGGAGAACCTATATATATTGGGGAAAAAAACAGTTTCTACACAAACTGAGAATAACAAATGGTGCTCAGCAGTTTGGTATTCCTAATGGAAAAAGGAGGGAGGAATTGACAACATATTTTTGGTGTTATGTTGTTTTATCCCACTCAATCAGTGCGGCTTCAGCTTGGCTATCTCTCTGGGAACAAAGAACCTGGAAATATTCGTATTGTAATGGTAAAACAATCACAGGCTCCCGGAAATGTAAATAAAGGAGTTTAAGGCAACGACGTCTTGTTTGATGAGCAGGAGATGTTGGAAGCTGTATTGTGGCTGTAAGGCATAGCTCCTACTGACTAGGCGGAATGTGAGCAGACGTCAGACTGGACACGACGTTGCCTATTATAGCTAAAAAGGCAAAATGGAAGCATAGCTGCAACGTAACAACAACAGCGTTTTTTTTTTTTTTAAAAAAACGTTTTTAATCGAGAACCTCAACAAAAATTGTTTTAATCTGAAAAGTATCTCAGTGCAATGGCCCCCACCAAATAAGTGACGTAAAATTCCCACACCTTCCAGACAGCATCTCTCTTCATTTGAAATTTCAGCAAGATTCATTTTTTACCCTGAATTAGTTTCTGTTTTTTTTTTTAATTGCCAATTTTGCCTAAAGGCCATTTTCTTTGTTGACATACAAAGAATAAAACTGCGCCATTTTCTTGGTTTAGTCATACATTGTGAACACCTTACGTTTCTTTTGCCACCTGAATTTCTACAGCAAATGCAACAGCTAATTAACTCACTGCGAAGGACTTTCGAAGTCAACTGTGCAAGTGACTGGCTTTGCGGTCAAAGAGGGGCTTTCTTCTCGTCAGTTCTGCCAAGCACTTAATCTGTATAAACATCTTCCTGTTGTAGTGGAAACATTGTAAAGGACACATGAAATACACACGTCACCTGTTACACAGGAGCACGGTGACATTTTCACACATATACATATGCATACACGCACAGATATTTACATGCCCAGATTCCCTCAATAGAGAGACGCAAAGAGCCAAAAATTTGGAAGAAATAGGTGAACAGAAAAAGGGGCAGTTCTGGTAGCATTCCTACTGGGATTTTTGATTATAAAGAGATATTCCATGGCCTTTGTGCAGATGAAAGGATGTACTTGGAGTGAGAATGTGTTAACGCTCTTTGACTGCATTGGGATTAGAGCAGCAAAATAACATCTGACAGTCAATAGATCAGAAAAAAAGCTCTAATGTTGCTCTGAAATAGAAAAATAAATTCATTCTTCCCTTCTTTTTTTTTTTTTGCTTAGTATGTTCGTTTACCAAAAACTCACTATGGGAATCTTAACATATTAGCTGTAATGGAAAAGAATTTGTGTATCTATGTGCTTAGCACTTAAACACAGTATTTTTCTTTTTCTTGAACGTAATTAAATTTTCATATACTGAGAGACACCCTTGTGTGTTGCTTTTGGCCCTGGTCTGCAGATTTGGATTACTTTGTTGAACATTATTCTTTATTAGCCAAGGCTATGTGGGCAACATGAATTATTCAGTACCCTCTCTCACGACCACCATCATGTCAACTGCCAAATGAAAGGTCTGACAATCATTTATCCTGCAATTAATTGACTGTGCTACTTATGGTTATCGCTTGTGGTACCTTTACAATACTGGTTCCGGAAAATACCTTCCGTCACATATGACAAAGGAAAACAGAACAGAGGGAATCAAAATTGTATTTGTTCCTGTGAAGAATGAATGAGCTAATGCCAAATTTCAATGAAATATGAACCAGTTCTTAGCATTGCACTGGCAGGAATGACTGAAAGGCGGGTACAAAACCGTAGGCTGGTTAATATAGTTTCAGACAGGTTTACATGGGTGAAAGAAGCAGCTTCTTGGTAATGACTTGGTAAATAATGCATAACATGTATTAATATACTCAGTTTCTACAACCTTAGGAAACTGCTGTCAGTCTTTTATGGGAAAGTTTCTAGCTGAAAATTCCTCATTTGAAACACAATTCAAGTACTGGCCTGTGGGCATCCAGATGTGTCTAACTTGGTCTGGAATTGCAGCCTGGACACATAAGCAGATACACACACATGCAGGCCCACACACACATACAAAAACTCTAATCCCAACATGACGACCTTAACCCCTATCCAGCCTGAACTTTAACTATAAGTAACCAAACAAAATACAAGACTTTTGGCATTTTTAGTTTTTCGATTGCAGTCACAGATCTTTGTGGAGATGTGTAAAATGGTAGATTTGGTCCCCACAATGCAATATAGACCTAATCCACACACACACACACAGATCTTTTCCCTAATACTGGTAAGCATATGGGCCCATACGGCTTCACAAAGAGAGACATGCCTATTCAGTGAAAACATACATTCCAAAAAAGCAATACAGATACATGCTCCCCATACTTTTACACAGACCCGTGGCTCCACATATTAACAGGCACATGGTCCCATTAACTAAGAGATATATGACCCTATGAAGGGTATATGACATTCCTAAGAAATGTGCCCATGAGAATTTTACTTACAAAATAATTTTCTGAGGGCAGAAGGAACAATGATTGGTTCAGAGAGATAACCAATCAGATTGTAGAGGAGTTGCAAGGTGTCAATAAGACGTCTTGGTCCTCCCTCCTCTAGTTGCTAGGACCAACTTCCTCTACAATCTGATTGGTTATCTCTCTGATCATTTTTCCCTCTGCCCTCTGAACAGTTTTATGTAAGTAAAACTCCCATGAGCGAAAAGTTGCCATAGATAATGTAGATAATGGCAAGATGTCGACTACTACACATATCAAAAAACAAGACTGGAAATTGCTGTTATCGTTTACAAAAAAACAAACACACAAAATGCTTACTGCTGGAAACGTACATATGAAAGTGATCAAATTTCTGTGGAAATCCCCTTTAAGAAAAGACTGGGGATTGAAACTCAAACCCTTAAATATTCTGGAACTCCTAGAGAAAATAAAATAAAAGGAAGACCTGTTTTTGACTGTTCTCTCTGTTTCTGTACTCAAGATTCCGGCTGTGCATCTGTGTCTTTTTCCCCTTTTTTTTGCGGCTGAACCACTTAGGCCATAGGTTAGCCAGAGCGCTGTCTGGATCTAGGTCAACAGCTGGCCATTAGGCGAGAACATTCCGGTGGGACACGGAACTCGAACCCGACTCCGCGCTCAAGGCTAACGAGAACACTGCACTTTCTTTGCCAGTTAGCAGAGGCATTTGTAATCTATTATGATAAATCGTTCCCATAAAACCTCTTTAAAAAAAAATATTTTTTTTCAACAGGTTCCAAAGACGAATGTGTTTAATTTCTCCGCTGGCAAACAGATCAAACCACCAGCGCAGAGGATGAAATGTAAGAGCTGAACAGATTCCCCAGAAGCCTGTCAAATTTAAATGTTTCCCCTTTGTAAACAAGTTCTGTTGTTAATTATAAATCCAACTATATGGGGCCACTGTGCCGTTCCGTAAAGCTGAAATAACAGACTCCATTCTGGGAGTAATGGGGGGGAAAAAATCAAACAATATTTATGTTCTTTAAGCAAGGTCACAAATTATTGGCTTCCCTGAAGTCATTTGAAATCCCATGCAATCTATTCACCCAGTTGGTTAAAGCACAGAGATGGACCGATCCAGGACAGTACTGGGAAAAGTGGTGCAAGTGTGGTATTGGCAATCCATTTTTCAGAATAAGTGTGCAGTTTGTGTAGAAGATTTGCCCAAGGGAACCATGGCCGAGGGAGGGGGAAAAAAAAACACCACAGCACTAAACGATTTCAGCACTCGCAGACCACAAGCTCCCTCCTGCCAATGGCTGAATCACGGATGGTTTTCTGCCCTGACTTTCCACAGAGTGAGTGGGTCTTTCCAACCAGGGCTGTCTGAGGTAAATTGAAGGGCAGTGCTCGCTCGCTTGCCCGCCTGCACCTGCACGCACGCGGAGAGGCCTTTACGCGAGATGAGGCACGAGAACTTCTTGGCCGGCTTTGGGGCCGTACTGCACTCCCTAAACACAAAGCAGGTCCTCAGGACCAGTCTGCTCA
>JAODKC010000016.1:10514858-10527815 GCA_026777985.1 Mormyrops attenuatus
TAGTCTCAGAGTGCACGCCTGCCACCTCACACCTCTCTGACTGGGGATTCATGTCTTGCCCAGTCTCAGAGTGCAGGCCTGCCACCTCACACCTCTCTGACTGGGGATTCATGTCACGCCTAGTCTCAGAGTGCACGCCTGCCACCTCACACCTCTCTGACTGGGGATTCATGTCTTGCCCAGTCTCAGAGTGCAGGTCTGCCACCTCACACCTCTCTGACTGGGGATTCATGTCACGCCTACAGCTCTGCACCTAGGGGCTGACATATTCGTCCCATGTTTACTTTTCCTTTTCATCCTCAGTCAAAAAAAAGACACAGTTTTGTGAATCCGTACATAGATATATATGTATGAATGCAGGTGAGATCAAAGTGTGTGTGGGGTCACCTAGCGATTCACAAGGAGTTTGGATTAAGGGTCTGGTGGTGATAGGATCACTCCACTGGGATTTGAACCCAGGACATTCCTGACATGGGTATAGATCCCTGAGCTATAAACCTGTTTCTGTGTGATTGTGTGAGTCCTTGTCCCCTGCGATGGGCTGACATTCTACTTAAGGTACCCTGTGCTTCCTGTAATGGGACCCAAACTGGTTAACCCTGCACTGGATAACCTGTAGATTCTAGACTGATTGCTTATTTAATAGGCTGTAAGGGGAAATTTGAAAGAAAACTGTAATATACATGCCTGAACTGGATGATCCATACCTCAGCTGTTATTCTTTAGAGAGTAAAATCACATGTAAGGCAGGTTTTAGATTTTAATAAAAAAGCAACACAATTATTCCCTGTGCACTGGGCAAAGGCACCAGTACTGGCAGAGAGAACACTTCCAGCAAGGATCGTATCTCCTGCGCAATTAGCCTTTGCGCTGTGAACCATACCGGGCAGTTTCTCTGCCTTAACAGTGACCTTAAATCTTCAGGTCGTGAGGAGCCAGACCTGACTCAGATATTGCGAGTAAAAAGGCCGTCCTGGGGGAGCAGCAGGTGTCCTGGGCAGGAGGGGGCGGTAGGCAGCAGGCTTGAGGGATGAGGACCACAACGGCGCCTGACAAAGATCAATTCTGCTTATTCAGTTCAATTGGGGGGCCCCGGAGCAAAAATAATGGCACCATTTGCCGGATGGAGGAATGCCAGCTACCCCCACCATGCAGAGCCAGGGATACGCATACGAACGGCTGCATAGCGCCCTCGGCTATTCAGGGTTACAATAAAGCCTGCGTTTTTCTTGAAGAGGAAAGCCAGGGTGGCCAGGGTCGCTGCCACACCAGGTGCTAGACCGTCTGCTCCATCCTCTCAGGTGCCTGCTTTTTATCTTAGCACCAAGAGCATTGCGGCAGTGCTCGGTCTCCAGCGGAACCGATCCTTCACCCAAGACACGATAGAAGCAGGATAAATGATTGCAGTTCATGCCACAGGGTTCCAACGATAGGGTGGAGGCTATAAGTTATCCACAGCCAGCGGACGTCTTGCTTTCAGGCTGTGGTGATGCACGGCAGACCCTCGAGCACGTTCTCAGCGTGCTTTCTGGTGTGGAGAACCTTTCAAGGAGCTCGAACACAGTGGAAATTGTGTCTCATTCTGGACACAAATACTGCAGAATTAACTTGACTGTTGCTCTGCTTTGACTCACTAACAATACATTGACTCACTGACCAGAATAGTGCTAAGCTACGTTCCAAAGAATTCCTACGAGATTCACCAGACAGCCTAAAACAGATGATCGCTGGTATCGCTAAGGGAAAGTCAAACTAGAGGTCATAGCATGGAAGTAATAATATTCCCATTAATTCTACGTGAGTGTTCTGGAAACGTGCTCTCTCTCCAGCTGTGAACTTCAGCAAAATACGAATAAATCAGTGTAATGTGTCTTGCAAGGAACAAAACAAGAATCCAGGTTAAAGTGCTGGAGGCATGTGTTATAATGAAAGCTAAGTTAGCATAATGAAACATGATCAGATACTGTTAATCAAGCCTGAGTCTTCCTCAGAGAGAATCAGCATGATCCAGTGGGCAGGCTTGGGCTAGTTCTGAAGCAAGTACAGTCATTTCACCTTCGTATATTTGTGTATTGATGAGGGTTGTTTGTACCCTTCCAGTGTGAATTTGGCTCTAACTAGCTGTACTTAACTGTTTCCTGCATCAACTCCCTTCCCTTAGGCTGTTACAGCTCTCAGGTGACCTCCAGACTGACAGAACATACAGACCTCTTGGGTGCAGAGAACAGCGTGCTCCTAACTTCCTGAGATGCTGGTGTTGACAGCCAAGATAAACACCTTCATATATCAGCCAGAGCCCATGATAACAGACTAGACCCCTCACAACATCAGCACAGACAGCAAATCCTAGGCGTATCACTTTAGACGGCAGGTTAACGAGAAACAGTGAGGTTCTGCAAGAAGCTACATGGTTAGACTTAAATTAATCAAATCACTGGACAAATGAAGAGATTACTTTGTCTTAATGGAGTTGATACTCCAGGTTTGGCATGTAACTTTCATTACAATGGAACCATAAAATTAAATGCATATACAGTAATTGAATCACTAACAGCATTTCTCATTTGCCTAAATTTCCATATATAGGCCTTTGGATGAATTTACTGTGAGGGATTAGCCAATATTTACATATATTATTTTTTTTATGATCAAAATAGAGTCATTGATTTCGTTATGCCAAAAGGCACATTCATCAATCCATTGAATTTCAAAATCAAATTTTCTTAGCCTGGTTCAGTTATCCTAAGCCAGTACTCTAAGGCTCAGTATAAAAAGATAAGGTCCCTTCTGTGTAGACCACCAGTCAATCGTTCCTGTGTGTATTTCTCCCTATTGGGCTGTACTTTAACTGCTGGTGACATATTTCAGCACCGTGATGATAAAATTTGGAGGGGAAATGGGAAGTCTTACCACCAGCAATAAAAATATCTACTGAAGGTACAATAATATTAAAAGTCAATTCCTTCTTGATCTCAAATTGGGCAGCTTGCGTAGAAAGATTTAGCACATTGATGCTACGTGCAATGTCAACTGTGATGCGACTATAGCAACGAAATATTACACTGGCACCATTTAAAAAAGATTGATCATGCCGTAAAAAAAAGTATAATTTAATAAAGTATTTAACATTCCCACATATTATTTTGCCGCCATTAGTCAACAATTGTTTAGCAGATAGTTTTTCCTGGAATTATACATTTTGTGATCTCTTATATGTCTGGGTATGTGGGTGAGGTGGGGGGGGGGGGGGGGGTCACAAATCTGTAGAGAAATTTGACTCAGACAGAGCCTTCAAATTGTTCTTTTATTTCTCTTAGACTTTCCCTCTCTGAAGGGGTGACTAAGGGTCAAGCTGTGAGGGGCTAATGTGACAAGTGGATTTACGGAAGCTCAGTCAGACACAATGTAGCTTGTACAGGCATCCTGAGGCATCCGGAAAAACAGGCCGTGGGTTTCTGACCCTTCTCATTGAGGCCTGAGAGTCAGGGCAAGCCCAGGTTCTCCTCCAGAAGCAATTGCTGAAACCAGACCTGTCAACATGAGGGCGCACCCATGCTGTTTCAGAAACCCCTGAAAGCCATCAATGGATGTGACACAGCACAATATTGGCATTTAATTATGTAAATAAGTAACTTTTCCTATAACAATTTGAAAATTTCTTTACTTGAAGACAATAAGCTACTTTTAACTATTACCACCTGACTCCAGACACTGACAGAATTCTGGAATAGTACCAGCTATATTTGTTTATATTTTATTGTTTATATTTTATTACATTGTTATCTTAGGTTACAGGTCATTCTTTCATTAGCCTTGGTGTCACACCCGGGTAAGAAGGAGGCGAGGACGAGCATAGGGATTTGTTGGGGTAAACTAAACAGAAGCAGGGCAAACTCAAAGGGCCAAGAGTGGTCAAAACGGGAAGATGTGGATTAGGCAGGGCTGAAGCACAAGACAAACTCTGTGGGGGGAGGGGACGCCAATGACTGGATTGGGGAGCACATGACTGGGAGGCACCTCATAACACCACTGATGAGGGAGCAAATGAGAGGCAGCTGAAGTGACCCACATGAGGGCTAAAACGAGAGGTAAGACAAAACAAGCCATATTGGGGACAGAACGAGAGGGGCAGGAAGGATATGACACATTGCATTCATTGGACTACAAAATGTTTAACTACAAAACTTTGTTTTAATCCATTTAAGCTACACAATAGTATGAAAATACAGCAACAGTACAAGAGTAAAACGTGCTCGGAATTTGTTTGTGATAAGTCATATTTACAGTAATTAACACAATTTAAAAATTAACAGCTTAATTAACTATACTGTAATGAAATTAGATCACCAGTGGTTATAAAAGGTATCCTTTCCAAGATATCGGTTATGCTTTTTGCGGAACGTGTAAATGCTGGCACTAAAACAAAGTGTTCATTTCCAGCATTGCGCTTATCAGGAATGCCGCATAATCAAAACGCGCAAAGTACTGTGATCGCTGCACACGTGCGGCACTTTGATTAGTGCTGTCATTGTAACCTGGCGATGATGGTTCGGGAGGAAGCTTTCTGAATATCATAATCTGCAGCTGTGCGAAAGAGCCGTCACCACAGCTTCAGTACTGCGCTTGCCAATGTTCCATGTTTTATTTTATGACAAAAGGGCCTAAATGATAATTTACTGGAAGGAGCACACTTTGAAACCTCTTCCCGTCATCGACTGCTTACGGAGAGGCCTGTTCATGCTGTTTAGGGGTGGAGTATTACAGGAAACGGGTACAGGTTCCCCACCTGAAACTGTTTTGTAGGAGGCTTACAAGACTAGCTTCTAGCTGTATTTTCTTACGCTAAATCGGCAGGGAATGCTATGATCAAGCTAGAGGTATTAGAAACAAATCCAGTGGTCTGGACATGTGGTTTTACTTCCGAAGTTCTGTCATAAGAAGTACAGCATGGTAGCAGTAGGTCCCAGGAAATAGGACCTGGTGCTCACGCGCATGCAACGCAGTTCCTGGCAATGAAGCAACTAAAAGAGAAGAAAAAACACACCACTAGAAATGACTTTCTTTGGCATTCACTTTCATACCTATTGAGATGTTTTTAAGGCCTGCACAACGTGTGCCGCCGCGTCGATCTGCAGAGACGCTTACAATTAGCATCTCAGCTCGCAATGTTCAAGTGAAACACACAAGGGCATAGCATCTGCAGTGAAACGCCACTAATTGCTGATTGATGCTGAATTGAAGCCGTCCTCCGCGGAAACGAACGCGGTTCTGGAGCGTCTGTTTTGTCCGCCATTTTGATTACGTATTGTTCTGGTTGTTTAACGAGCAGGAATTTAGGGTAAATATAAGGTTAGGTGAGCTTTAAAAACAGATGTGAGTAACTCATCTAAAAAAAGGAAATAGATGAATGTGGTTTCAAAAAAGGTTTGGCTTCTATCTCCGCAGCTGACACAGTGAATTATACTTCACACTCTCCCTGAAGCATATAAACACCAGTAATTAGGCTCAAGATATTTACCAATGATATATTGTAACACTTTAGTACAGTTTTTGATATTTCATTTTTGTTTCATTTTATTGTATGATCAGCACCTATTAATGAGAAGAACCAGCGCAAAATAATGGTTAGAAAAGCTGATGGTAAAAGAGAAATAAGAGATAATCCTGCATCATAACAACGATGGATCAGCACTTGGGAAGCCTGACCATCCAAACAGAAGACAGAAGGTTCTCAGGGAAGATGATCTATACGGGTGCCTGTAAAAAATACCCTATTATTCCAAACACAATTCACTTTTTAAAAATCATAGTTAGACATGTTCATGACATTGAAACCCCAGACTGCACCCAACAAAAGGTTTGCTTAGCACACAATTATGGAAAAAGCTGCTTCAGTACTACAGCTAATAAAAGCTTCAATATTACAAATGTGAAGAATATTACAAAAAGTTTATGTATATGAACACGGCAGTGATTAGTTCCGGTCAACTGGTTTCAAGCAACCAGTATAGGAGTATAAAGAGTCACAGTCACTGAGTACTCAACTGGTTGGTTGAAACAAAATCATGGTCTGGATTTTAACTTTCTGGACCTGAACTTTCTACCTGTGCATGAACATTAGTTTATCCATCCTTCCATCCATCCATCCATCCATCCATCCCTCCCCTAGTGGAGCACTGATGACCCTAGGAAGCACAGGGCACAGAACATGGCCACAAAAGGGTGATCTAGTGTCAATTAACTCACTCGTCTTTGGTCCCCCAGGAGAAAACCAAGCTACCTGGAGTATCCACAAACACACACAGGGCTTAATTCAGATTTCTCCCTAACCTGCCTGGAGGCAGCAACATCTTCCCTGATCCATTCGTGTCACCCACTAAATATCCTTCTTTTATAAAAATGGAACATTTTCAAAAGGCTCACTGCTTTCTTCTGTTGTAATAAAGTCATCTTTAAAATTTAATGAGAGGGCATGTGATCTTTCCAAAAGTGACATAGCTCGCCATATGTATGCCATAGCGTGCCATATGTACGCCATAGCGCCATATGTATGCCATAGCTCACCATATGTACGCCATAGCCATGTCATGCATGATTGATCTACTCAGATGTTATCCTCTCTACTGCCAGGCAATACTCAAGAGTCCATCAGGAGACAGGCAGTGGTGATCATAACCGCCCCTAAGCAGACAAAGGTCACACAAACATCATCCTTTCCTCCTCAATGCTCTCCACTCGTCCTCTCGGACACGTAAACAAAGGGAACGTGTTATGCTCTGTAAGATAAAAGTCCTGCCTCAGTTTCTCAGTCAGTCAGTCTTTCTGAACTGAATACAAAAAGTGGCTCCACTGAGCAAGCTCTCCTCTATAAACCAAAGTAAAAATGTATAACATAAAATGCGGAGGCATTTCATGATAAATGAAAGGCGTGAATGACAGAATATTAAGCGATATAACAAAATGAAAGTGGAAAAATTATAAATTGTGTTCTCTGGATAATTCTTTCCATAAATTTAATGCCATATTACCATATTGGAAATCGAAAGATGTTTCCGGAAACCCCTCAGATACTGCAAATGGAAATATTTAAATCATTTTGAAACAGATATTAACAAAAAAAAGATGATCTGTCAGATGTGGACTATCAGCAGATCCCATTATGATACTGTCACTTGCCATGTGTAACTTCTCCCTCTCCCAAACTAACTTCCTAACTTAAGCAAACTCATTTCCCGTTATCGCGCAAGGCGCACCGAGAGGCGGTGATCCTGCTGTGAAGATTGCGGACTCACAGCGAGAAGCTGCCTGTCTCCGCTAGCTCTATAAACCCAAAACATTACACCTCAATTTGGTTATTAATGCTTTTTACGAGGTAGTGGTTCGAGGTGGGGGGGGGGGGGGGCTACCATTTGAGCATACATACCCGTGGCCGCTTCCCCACTAAATGCTGCCTGCATTTTGACATTTCATTACTCACACAGCTATTAGCACTCTGTACATAATGTACAATGTCATTATATTATTTGATGCATAAACAAATATATGATGATTAACTTGAAAGAGGCTACGAATAATTTTCTTTGGGCCATTATTTTTTTTTTATAAACAGGTTATTGAGTTTACCACGATGTTTAATGTTTTAGAACTGGCAAAAAGCTGGTCCTTGGCAACCAAATTCTAAATTCATCTCCAGAGAGAGCAAAAGATGTGGAGCGGTACGCCAGTTCGGTGTCATTCAGCATAACAATGATTTAATATGGTTACTAACTGATTATGTTGACATGAAACTGACTTGAATGTGTTCTTGCATAAGCAAATATGGAACAATTGCTACAAAAACTGGAAGGAATTTTGAACACCAGGAAAGACAGTCCTTCACAGGCTGCACACTTATTACAGAGCTGTCCTTGCCTTCGGATGACGTACATATGGCATTTAAAAATGCTGGTATATTTTTGGTTGTCATAAATGCAGTTAATCATACACCGAACACCACTGATATCATTGTACTGCGGCCTTTTTAACGAGTCATTTGGGCTTAATTCTTTATGCTCTGTTCCCCGTCGTTTCGCCTAAATAAATGGAATGCACGTGTAACCTCTGGGGCAGAGAAGAGAAAGTGATGCCAGATTAATGGCGAGAAGAGAAAGGAAAAATAAAAACGGCAGAGTAAATTAGCGCAGGGTGCTCTATGAACGTGATCGACGGCGTTTCAGCAAGATTCTGATCAAGGGAGTCTACAATTTACCGGCCCCCTGGGAAGCTTTAACACAACCGGGAGTGAAGCAGGGAAACATGCGGAATCCTCCCCAATTTCGGTTGCGACACTTTATCCACCCAGCAGATGGGCTACACCAATCGTGGGGGGGGGGGGGGGAAGGTTCATACCCTCTGGGCCGGGCAACCATACGGTAAATTTAGCTTATGTGACACAGTTTTGCCTGGAGACAGAAGGTATGTTGCATGAACATCAGGTCCGAGTGGGTTAGTGCTCCTAATCTCATACGGTTTCCCCACCTGATGACTTGGAAACAGAGAATATCTCACCTTAACCTATCACACCTTAATCTAAGAACATCTCAGTAGCTGTATCAGTGGGAATCATTTTACAGGGCAATTTAATTTATGAAAGTGAACAAGCAGTCTAAGGAGATTAAATAACAGTTGGATTTTCCCCTGTTAAGGATAATGACTAGTGTATGTAACCTTCTACATGAAACCCAGATCCTGACCTTGATTTGAAAAAGGTCACCTTCATTCTTTTCTGATTACAACAGCCAGGCTTGAGATTAAAAACTCATTACATAAGTGTTTTCTACCGATTACAGTCTGAGCTTTAAGTTGGTGGTTTTTAAAAAACAAGTTATAAGTGCAAAAGTGAACGTTAGTGATGCACAAAGAAAATAGTGTTTTGCATAGTTACCATGTCTGGGGAAACCATTGAGTTGTGTTATAAGTTCCGTTTCTTTTGGTGCAAGCAAAAGAAAAAAATATCCCAACCACACTCATGACATCATCGCAATCCCTTCATCTATTTTCAGCTCCGCTGGGCAAGGACAGTTTTGTGTTCACTTATACCCCCAAAAGCCCCCCAAATGTATGGGGGCACGCTTCCCCCCACGAAGCAGCTCTCATTCGGTGGCATAACGTGCAGCCCAAAGAACTGGTGTAAAACGTGGACTCTCTGGCAGGGACCATGGAGGGAGCAAAAACATGGACTGACTGCAGGCCCCTGATGACCGGATTGGGATATACTATTCTAAGGTGTTCCTTTAATAGGCTGCACTGGGTGCCATGGAAACCATGACCCCCCCCCCCGCCCCACCCCGCCCCCTTCTACCTCTGAGAACACTGAATAACTGCAGCTATCAATTAGTCTCATTTGGTTATTAACATAACCGTTCAATGCTCAATTCTTTTTGCCATTAAGAGCCTGTAATCCAGTACGATAAGGGTCACTCGCTCTCAAGTGTCACAGCTTATACCAGGAAACGGAAGACGGGAAAAAAAAAATACAAGATAAATGAAAGTGGGCGTCCCACAGAGCGGAGATGCGGCTGTGCCGTTTTCATTAAAATGGTTTATCGGTTCAGTAGTCGCCTGTCATTTGTGGAGAATGCTGCTCTCGATCTGACTTCCTTTAAAATGTGCACCTTTAAACAATCCATTAAAAATGGATGAAGCTAAATGAACGCGCGTCGAAATCTTTCAGGGAGGGAATGGGATTATGGGATACCTTCAGCGACGGCATAACCACAGCAATACGTGGGCCCTGCTGCAGACCACTGCAATAAACAGGCAACAAATTGATTTTTATCACAATACTCGTGTTTCTAGCCGGCTTAATAAATATGTCGGCATTTCCTAATCGTTTACAAACGGTTCCTAGGAGATTCACTTTCAACTTAATATCCAAACTGTTGTTTTCATTTTTTTTAACCAATAAACAAAATGGAAGAGGGTCTTTAAGCTTGAAACTTCTGATTCTGCATATAGATCCTGCCTCCTGATGTGCCTGAGCCTGTGTCTTCTTAATGTGTCCACCGGGCGCACTTGGGCGCAGCCAAAACACCTGTTCTGGATTCTTTCACCATGACATGTCATACAGCTGTACTCAGTCTTAAGGGAAAAAAATTCAAGAAAGCTTTGGGACTATAATAATATTTGGAAAAACACCTGTAAGTACTCATTGTAATTGTCAGCACGCTTGAATTTATTTTTTGGCGTCACTAAAATACTGATCTTGCGCTGTCCCAAGTTATTTGTAACATCCCTTCATTCAGGAGAGACCAGGCAATGATCTGGTATCGCTTCGAATGACCTTGTATAATATTAAACACTCATAGCTTATGATAATAATTCAGTGCTGTTATTCTTGCAGATACAATTTAAAGGTATGAATGAACAATCAGTGCTTGGCACTCAAGAATGTATTATAGTGTTAAGCATAAAAATTGTGTCAAGATGGGCCCAATTAATGCTGCAACCAAAAACATAGGAAATAAAACATAAAAAAATAAATAAAATTAAAACCCAGGTGTCATAATTACACCACCCTGATATAGACCAGTATTTCACAGCAGTAATCAGGTCTTGGCTATTATTAAGGAACCATCATTTTTGATTCTTTTGATTCATTATGATTCTTTGCGAAAATTCACTATTCAAGGCTTCTTTAATTAATAACAGAATATGCAGGTGTGGTTGTGATTACTGGAATGGGACAGCCAGCTGCTCTGCAACTGGTTATTCTCACAATGGCTCAAACTCTGCTTTAAGCTGACGTCCATGTTTGCAGAAATGAAATCAAACGGCATGTAGCGATTATGCAGTCAAAGTGAAAGGACATAGAAAGAAGACTACATCGAAGTATTAATACGATAATTAATATAAACAAACTGATGAATTATAATCGTTATTTTCTTGGAGCCTGTGTTTCCGAGCGTGTTGTCTAATTCCGAGTATCTATTGTAATGTTGGAACTTTGCTAGGCAGAATTGTCGTGGGCAGCCATTCCGTGGGAATCCGTGTCGTTTCATAGCCAAGCACACAGGCTTTTGGAAGCAGACGTGTATCTCACACAAAGGTCAAAAGCACTAGAGAGCAGGGAGGCCCGTTACGCAGATTGTTAGGGCATAATCACATCCATGCCCGTCTTCCCTGCACAGGAATGCAGAGCCGCACGCTTCCCCTAATATCCTCAACCTCGTCTCTGGGAGAAGTTTCAAACCTGTAATTCAGCTGAACCGTAAATATGGAATATATAGCCCAGGGAGCATATGTCTGCTTGAATCTCTATGACATGTGATAGACAGATGTCCTCTCCATCCTGAGATATGGGACCTTGCTTAGAAGAGCAGTAGATGATAATGGACAGACACCTCGGTACAATGCGGTATCAGTGCGTGTTAAATTGCCTTTTAGCTAGCTACAGCAAAAGGACTGTTTTGGACTGCTCGTGTAATAAAATATATTTTAAAAATCGGAGCAGAAAGTTCAAAAACATTGTCCCTTTCAATTTACCCAGTTTACGTTTATTTGGCATAGAAGACAAAGCACCAGAGCAGGATGGGATGGTTTTCATAAGCTGGTCTGAAGAGCTCTCCTCCACGTCGTTTGATGTCTACTTGTTTTCGGCTCCCGATGCTACCAGCTAGGACCTCTGCACTTTCACAACTTCTCTCCGTATCCTCTAGCCCTGGACTTAACAGACCCAGTTCATAAAGAAAAGCCAAATTGCCCAAAACGGAGTAGTTTTTAATGTAGGTTTAAACGTTATCCAGCTTGAAGGCATTAAAATAATCGGTATGTAATTCGAAACTGGCAATCCTTACAAAGCGGTCTCACTGCCATTTCATTTTAAACACTTTGCGCATGTTTACATACCTTAAAAGTACCCTAAGTGACCCACAGTAAGTTATGCAAAGAGGTGCCAAATAATTATTATTTGTATTATTCTTTTCCATGGAGCACTTCAAAACACACTTCTATGCTTAATCTACTCTGTTATGACTATAAAAATTAGGTTTTTCTGGAAAGATTCAAATCAACACTATCATTTCATACATCTGTTGAAAAATATGGAGCAATTATGGTTTCTAAAAGATGTACTTCCCATATATTATTGTTTTTTGAATGAATGACTCTCAGACACACAGGTTTTACTGTTAACCTACAGATGTGTCATTTTAGAAAATGGTGGTAATTTTATAAACGTTTTCAGTTAAAATGTTAAGTGTTATTCCAGGGCACTGGTGCTCCCAGAGTTCGTAGCAGAAGTTGATTCATGGAAAAAACTACTCTGGTTGTTGGGCTTTGAAGTGCTTTACCATGTCAACATTAAAAGTAACTTGATGCGGCGGAAAATGTTTATACGCAGCTAACTACTTTTCCAATTTGACATCTGAACTCTGTCATAACACACTGCAAACAATGCACAGTCACACAAACCATTTTGCACCGCTTGGTCACTTTAAAGGACTCAAACTGTTTGTTTTTCAGCACGGGAACAGGACCATATGTCATACATATGAATCACAAGGAAAATGTCTATAAATTTTTTATTTGGTGCAATTTTTATGTTCTTTAATGCTCTTAAAATCACAACACGGCAAAAGCAAGCAAATCGAAATATATTTCCTTAAAACTATCCAACTCTTAAAATGCGCTGATGCCAGATTTCAACCGTTTATCTTCTTCTGCATTTAACGCATGGATGTCTGTTAGTCATCTCTTTGACTTTTATAACCACTTTGATATCTTGCTATATAAAAATGAAAATGTAGTGTTGGGGTGGGGGTGCATTGAAATTGCTTGGTACTAGAAGTGAAATAGCTCCTGGCTCTACAGGAGGACATGGCCATTTCCTGAATGAAACACCGGGGGGGGGGGGGGGGGGGGGGGGGGGGGGGGGCGGGGGGGGGCGGGGGGGGGGGGGGGGGGGGGGGGGGGGGGGGG
>JAODKC010000016.1:10527893-10542558 GCA_026777985.1 Mormyrops attenuatus
CCCCCCCCCCCCTTTTTTATATTTTGTTTTGCTCTCATAACATTAAATTATCATATGTACCTAGATATGCTAGAAACAAAGATAACACTGACTGTAAACAGCTTTCTGAGAACTTTAGCAAATTTCTAATAAATTAAATACAATCTGGCTGAATCACTTAGACAAATGTAAAAACAATAAGGTCAACAAACTTTCTCAATGTCCTTTTTAACTCCATTGTCTCCCCAAGGCACACTCTGAAACATTTCTCTAACAACAGGAAAAGAATGTACTGCTTTTAATTCCCTCATACATTGTCTATTGCAATTTGTGAGACTACAGGGCATCACCCATGGTTTCTGCCGGTACATTGCGAAACAGCTGATCCTAATAGGGGAAAAAAAATTTATGAACAAGGCATAATATGGCGTTTATATTTAAGTGCATGTAGAGTACTTGACTGGGAGAAAAAGCTCTAAAGTCGATATAATCGCTTAAGTAACTTCGTATTAAAACCCTAATTTGACTGGGATTAAAAGAATTCATAATTTGTGTATGAAGGGTATGGCCTTTGCCACAACAGACAGGGCCATAAAAGCCTGTAAATGCTAACATTTCAGAAATTTCCTGCCCAGACCACTGCCCTTAAAACCCCTTTGATAAGAAGATCATTAATATAGTGTTCATTAAAGTAAGATTACCAACAACATGGCTTATTTTGTCTCTGAATGCAGATGGTTCATGTGAACCTTTCGCCCCATGGAGAGAACAGCGAATTAACATTTAAATTGACTGAATAAATGAGTAATAATATCCAGTTAAATCTAGCAAATTAGATTTGAAAACTGGTGTCGTCAAGGAAAAACAAATCATGAAAGTGCACGTGAATCAAATTACCTGATTGATATAAGGATGAAGAAAATACGACAAATTGCTTTAGCAGGCAGTTTTTGGAATTTGCTCATTTTCAAAAAGACATACTTTCATAGATAAGGATGAGTCCTTTGAATGTTTTAAAAATTTGTATTTTTTTTGAGCTCACAATTTAGTTCCCATCCCTTGTAAATCCTCGCAATTGGACTGTTGACCACTATGTCACTGAAATCCTGGAGATGTGTTGGTAACAGGAATCTGCAGTGTGGCCGAGAGATGCGGGAAAATTATAAACGAAGAAGTGACACTTTGAGACGCCTGGCCGGTGCATCGTTCCCTCCCCTGCATATCAAAGCAGACAGTTGCAACATTGCCGAGGAAACAATGAAATCCATGCAAGCTGACACGTGCTGAATGGTTCTGGAACTTGAATTCCTACCCCACTGACAACAAGCCATGTCAGTTTTGCAGGAACACTCATTAAAATCCTTCTGAATCACAGACTTGACCAGGTTTTCCCTGTAGAAATAATCCGACACCTCATTTTCTAAGAGTGCCTAATGTCATTACCACAGTGCATCATTTAATGTACTAAATCACTGATTTTTTTCTTCCGCAAATTTAGAATCAGTTGCAGCAGCTCTATGTTTCATGGTTAATATTAATGCCTTTCGGTCTGGATTTTTTCCAAGATGGTTTAAGTCAGGTGCTTTGTTCTGCTATTGAGAATGCTAATTTACTTTGGAAAAGGATGAATTTGATTTTAAGTATGGAAAAAAACATTAATAAAAGGCATGAAGTATAAAGCGTATAACTCAAGGCTGCCGGGCCGCTGCTGTTCTGGTTCGAAATGGGGAAGATCCATAAACGAATGAGGCGCAAAACAATACACTATGGTAATCACTTTGAGTAAAACATCTGGTAAACAGTTACAAAGGAGTAAAATTCCCCTCTCTGACAGGCTGGTATTCCATCCCAGATCCCTGCCCTAGGGTTCAGATAACTGTGGGTAAGGGGCTCATGTCCACTAACTGGACAGGTGGCTTTTACCAAATAAATGGGGGGAGTACAAGGGGGATGACTGAAGTACAGAAAATGGCATTACTGAACTATGGTTGTCAAGAATGTTTAAACATCTATCCATCCATCGCAGGTGGAAAATCCAGGTCCGGAAAGTAAAAATCCAGACCAAGATTTTGTTTCAACCAACCGGTTGAGTATAAAGAGTGACATCGGCAAAGTGGTTGAAACAAAATCTTGGTCTGGATTTTTACTTCCTGGACCTGAACTTTCCACCTCTGCCATCCATCTTGCATAACCCCTTATCCAGCACAGCATGATGGTGAGCCTGGAGCCCATTCCAGGAAATACAGAGTATGACATAGGGGACACTCTGGATGCCAGAGTGTTTAAACCATCATGGTAAAATAATGTACTTTTATATAAAAAGGACCATGTGTGCCTGTAGCACCATATTAACTCTGGCCACATAATGAAGGTGGTTTACGATCACATGGAATACGCAAAAGCCTCATTATTTTTGGGCTAGATCTGCAATGATAAAACTAGATGGTGGAAACTAGATCTGCAAGCCTTCCAAAATCGAATTGTCTTAGGGATCCATTTAGTTCATTCAAGTTTCCACCTTGGAGAATAACAACATTTACAGAGCACAAAAATGAATGTATACAGTACCAGAGGAGCCTGAGAACTGAGTTTTATCAAGTCAGATTAGTTCAAGACTGATCAGAGATTGTGCGGCAGGGGGGAGTTTACATATGCAACCCCCCCAAAAAAAAAACACAGATGACATCAAAAACAGAACAAAAGCAGGAGCTGATCAGACTGATTGCTTGGAACACTCTGGAGATCAAGCTGTCCTGACCGCTGCTTAATTATAGACAGCTAGAGAATTGCATGGATTTGTATCCAGATTCCCTCCCTAATGACCAACACCAAGCAGTCAATGATGGTCAGGATGCTGGTAATAAAAGTCACGTATCAATTCTGGTTCGGGATGTTTCTCAAAGGAACCCAGGAGCACTCCTTGGGATCCTCCTAGTCAACCAGGTACTGAGGTCATCAGGTCACATGATGTGAATCCATTATATACAGGACTTCCTGCAATAATGAGACTTGAAGGAGGGGGAGGAGTCCACAACAGGAGCAATGAAGAAGTAAATAAGGTGAAAAACAGAAGCCCATCATGCTGGAAGTGGGTCCAGGCAACAATCTTCCCTAATGTTCTTATGGTTTGTCCATGCAACAAATGGCTATGCTACTCTTGCTAGCTACTGTCTCCTTTCTTCTAGAATGAATTTCACTACGAGTAGCTCCTAGCTTTCCATGTAATACTTCTGTTTAGCTGGTGTCAATCACCTGGAAAAGAAAGCATGCAAATGCAACTTGCCATCCTTCTCAGGGGACTGAGGAAGTATTAGCTTAACTCTTGCATCTGAGGAATCCGACTCAACCACAAAGACTCTAGTTTGGGGCTGATGAAAGCAGGGACATAAGCAAATCTTCTCTTGGACTGAAGTTGGGCTAATTCATTGAGGTCCAGGGGATCATTTTCGGAGGCCCTCAAGTGAATACTATGATCAGAGGAACTGTTGATTGTAGGCATGCCTGGGTCCACAGTGATGCCAGAGGGAGAGATGTGATACAAATCATGGGAGGCATAGAAGGCACATGTAGGATGTAACTCCATGGGTGCTGAGAAGAAGATATGAAAAGCTATGAGCTCGAACACCAGACCCTGGAATACACTGGGGCATTGACAAAGCCAAATGGCCGAAGCAGGTATTCATAGTAGCAACCAGATTGTTGCATTCTGTAGCAGAAGCATCAAGCTATGCTACACTGATTTTGAATTGAGATTCTGTTGAGGTTCTAGGAGTCACTACAAGATCATAATCTTTCTTACCAACAAAGAAGAAATCAACTCCAGAAGGGGATGTTGAGAGGTGGATGAACCCACAGTTAAGAGGTCACACTTAGGGGGACACGAATAATGTAGTGATACACGCTTCTTAATGCATTAATTAACCAGTAGCTAATTGTTAGTTATGTTCTGATCCCATGCGTGTTCATCACTAATAAATTATGACAGTTCATGTATTCCATTCAGGCACTACATTAGTTAATAGTTAACATTAGTTAATAATAGTAAGATCATTTGAGGGGGTAGAAATTATTTATTAACTCATTTACTACTGAAGACCAAATCATGAAGTAATAGAGGTTTCTGCATGAAATACATGAACTGTCATGATTGATTAATGATGAATGAGAATTTAATTACTAGTTAATTAATGCATTAAGTAAGTGTGTACTACTACATTATTCATGCCCCTCAGGTAAAGTGTTACCCCATTGCCAAATTATTACAAGGATAATGCAAGACCTCTTTCCGGTATAATCTGAGGGGTAGTGAGTCTGCTCTTTTCGGAAACGTTGGCTTGCTGTCTTTCTGATTTGAGTTCCTGGATTCTCGCCTGCTTTCTGACCTTGTTTACTGACCATGATTTTGATTTATCTGTGAATTCTTTTGGATTTGGCTTGTGTTTTGACCATGACTTGGATTAGGTTGTAGTGCCTGTCTGTCCTTGTTGTGAAGCATTCAACCTGCTTATTCTGATTTTCAATGTTTTTTTTTTCTCCCCAAAGAGTGGAAGGGGGGATTGGACAGATGGTCGAATGAAAAAAATTCTGAACATATCGATCATTTCAACTCCAAAGTTAATGTGCAAGCCAGTAACAAAGCAATACATTACATGTTTTTTTAGTTTTTTTAATCATCTACTTTGGAAAGATAATGTTTGCATATTTTATATAATTGTCATGTCCTTGGATTTCAATGTTAGCCCAATATGATTAGCGAAAGACTGGCTGACATCCCAAAACATTTAGGAAGCTGTCAATATTTTTGCACACTCCACACACCTCTGGGAAGGAATGAGGTAATTGGTGACCAGGCAGTGTGTCACAGAAGAGCAGTGGGTAGAATAATAAATTATATCACTTTTGAGAATTCGCAACATCTCAACATGTGTTATTCTGCCAAACTATATGCACTGTTCCACAGGGAGCAGCCATGCCAATCACCTGATCATCATTTTCTCACAAGGTTGTGCAAAAAATGGTCTACTCAAACGGAGTGGAAAAAAAACAATAATTACAGCGTGAATTATGGAACGAGGACAAAAGTAAATTCAGCGAGTCTGTCTAGCCATCAATCTACCTACTGTTTCTAAATTTCTGGTACATGAAGTATTATTAATCTCACCGCATAATTGAGCATAATTAAAAGCAACCGTTAGTGGCATAATTAATGTCAGTTGTCGAACACTTTAAGGCCTCACCAGAGATAAAGGTTTCCTGCGGTTAATGATGAGGACTTTTGAAATTCGAGGACTCTCAATTAGTGATAGTTCTTTACAATGGCGATGAAGAAGGACACTAAAGTGTAGCGTTACGTAGGAGATGATCCGTCTCTTCACAAAACAGGAGCAACTTGTATCTGCCTCTAAGCTTGTTTTGAAACTGTGAAGTCAAGCACAGATCATTTCCCAGTCATGTATGGACAGTAATGTTTATTAATCAGTAGGATCCACCATTGCACCATCCAACTGTCATTCTATCCAGTTAAGTTAAGGCATAAAAGTTCCCTAAAAGGGGGCTAAATGTAGGGTAGTGTGTCGTTCTGACAAACAGAAAACGGGCCCAGATAAAACTCTTGATTTGAAAGATTAAGAAGGAAATATGAAACATTTAGAAATATTATTATCCATTAATGATTATTGCTGTCATTTCATAATGCCAGTTTATAACTAAAACTTTTTTAAGACCTATTCCAGAGTATGTTTCCTGCTCATTTTCACATGGAATGCATTTTGTAATGGTTTAAACACATGTAACTTACGTTTTCAGCGCGACATAATGGTTATTTTTATTATTTTGAAACATTTGTTGGGCTATTCAAACGCCACGGACAAGTTTACTTAACTTGATCTTGACCTCAGTCAGCTATTCCAGTAGGCCAAAACCAGAATTAAAATAGTGTGGTTACTAACCAGATAATTAAATGATTGAAGTTTTGTGGTGTTTGTGCAATGATTCAAATAATATTACTGAACTATGGTTACCAAAAGTGTTTGAACCATTACAGTGACATAATGTGCTTTTGTATTAACAGGATCTGGTGCCAGATGCACTATATTAACTCTGGCAACATAATGTAGGTGATTTACAATCACACAGAATATGCAAATGTGTCATTATTTTGGGGCAGAATAGTGTGTGTGGGTTTGTATTTACCACATTATGGGGACTAAATGTCCCCACAACGTAGACCTCAATTTTATAAAAATCTGTAAATGCAATCAAAAGAATGAAAACGCCAAAAGTCTTGTATTTTGTTTGGTTACTTAAGGTTAAGGTTAGGGCTGGGTAGGGGTTAAGGTTGTCATTGCTGGGATTAGGGTTTTACCATAGAAATTCATGGAGAGTCCTCACAAAGATATGAATATACATGTAAACGTGTGTGTGTGTGTCTGTGTGTGTGTGTGCGCGTGTGTGTGTGTGTGTGTGTCTTTCGAACCTGAAATGTGTTCAGGATCCAACTACTTAATTCTAAACTTAGATAGAAACTAATTTCATAAAACCAAAAACGCATCAGGAGACCATCTCAAAGACAACCTCATTTTACAATTAGATACAAATGCAGACTCTGAATCAAAGGTGTATATGTAAAAAAATGAAAGCTGCAATATTCCCAGATACTGCATTGCCTTTAGCTACCATTGCTAATTATCGTGCTGCAGACCTTATCGGCACAATTTTAAATGTCTCAATAATTTTTTTGAATAGCTTAAAAGCCAGCTGCCTGGCTGCGATATACGTAAATGCACAGCGTTGTATAATTGTGAGATCGGTATGATGAACTGGCAGACATGCCTCTTGCTATGTGCTTGTTGCGATATACTCTGGGCTCACCGCAACTCTGCAGTGGGTAAGCGCTTGTGGGAAACGGGCAGATTGAATTTTAATATGCCGTTCCTCTACGAACACCGGCCAATAGGTTACACAGGACGCTCAAAAACATAATGAGCTAAAACTCTGACTGTAACAAAGCAGATCATATGCTTGTTAATATGGGAAGAAAAAAGATTTAATCCCAATTTTTCTGTTCTGTGGCCAGCCCCCATCCAACAAAAATATAGCCAGTTTATTTTCTAGACCGTTTCTCACGGTCCTGCTATATGAGGGGAAAATTGGATCCGACCATCGAAATTAGTGTCATCAGTGAAAGCCATACAGACGTGGGGAGGGGGAACTGGGGAACTGAGTAACAGCACATGGGAAAGGTTTCCATCGCTTCCGTCTCCCACCATTCCTAACAAAAACCGTGTGATTTACACCCCTCCTCCAGATTTTACATCACTGCCACCATGTCTAACTCAAGAGGCCACCGTGGAAATTCTGCCCGTGGTTTCGTACCATTTTCTCCTTAAGCCAAACCCAAGAAGAGCAGCGACTGATGTCAGATAGTGCTCAAGTCCCCATTAACTGGATTCCCAACTAGAGACAGCATCTACTGGCGGTAACCCCAAAAGGCATTGGGAATAATTATTAATACTCGTTCCATAGATAAATGGCCAGATTTATTGATTAAGTTACTCTAATCCATTGTCACAGTGTTGTTGTTCTTTTCCCATTACACACAACCTTGTTTTTTTGACCTGTTTCCAATCTACTGAGCCTGTGTCTGAACTGAAATATGATTCTTACAAAAAAACGACAAAAATCACAGGAGCATTAGTAAAAACACAACTACATAAACTGTAGCAGTATGTAGATCTGTATTTCACAGTGACAATATAATCCTTTGCCGTGGTAATGAAAACACAAATACATTAATGATGTATTAGGAGGTGGTGTCCACAAGTGTCATTGCTGATATATTGTAGTAATTCAAAGTGCATTGAAAAAGAGGATTTATCCTTCAAGAGATAGAGTAACATTGTCATGTCTGGCTTGAATGATTTGGGTTCAAACATAGTTATGGCTTTCCTTGGCTATAATATTAGTTTTCGCCTCCAAATAAAAAGTCAATTGTTCGGATGAATTGGCGGCGTCTTTTCTTAAAACAAAGAATAAAGATTTGCTAAATAGCTAAACTTCATGGCTGGCATGAAGTGTAATGCAAAGTGACAAACTATGGCCTCACTAGATGTCTACATAATAAATCGTTACACTAAGCATGCTTACGAAATACTCCAAGTCATGGCTCCATTCGTGCCGGTGTTATTGAAGAAGCATGCTATTAAAATGCTTCAGAGTTCTGTTTTCATAACCCCTCGTTCTGTGCCAGTCCAGACCTCATGACCCCGACGACCTAACGCGCCCACAGAAATGTCCTGGTTAGCACTGCAAGCTCCACTTCCTGTGATTTACTCACAATTTTCAAGTCAATGAAAACATTACATCACT
Source organism: Mormyrops attenuatus (assembly GCA_026777985.1). Lineage (NCBI taxonomy): Eukaryota > Metazoa > Chordata > Actinopteri > Osteoglossiformes > Mormyridae > Mormyrops > Mormyrops attenuatus. Next base: position 10,536,240 of record JAODKC010000016.1, read on the forward strand.
GGAGCAAAATGGCAGCTTTCCAAGCTTAATGCATCCCTCACACACATACCTTAATCAGAACTGCATCTGGCCAGCATTTGCCTTCCAGAACATTCTGAATGAAACTTGCTGTTTTTGCACTCAAGGGGTTCTGTTTGTGTTGGCAGAAGGGGTTTTACTGCCATAAATGGTGCAACTTTTTTTTCATTTTTTTTGCACACAATTTTCTCTTTCTCGACCCACTAATAGTGTTTTAAGTGACATTTCCAAATGCCAGTTGTTTGGCCAAATTGTTCCTGAACACTGATACATTATGTGCATAATACAGGCTGACAAACTAAAAATAAATCTGTCTATTCTTCATCCGGCCAACCTGAAACTGCTATTCTCAAGCTTTTGTGTTTCAGCTCACAAACACTGCCTACAACCCATTTCAAATCATACCAAGGCCATATCATAAAGAAAGCCCTCTCCAGTGTTACAAGAATAAGCTGTCTGCTGAAAAACATCTTTATTGATCACACGTTATTTATTTCCCATGTCTTGAGTCTTAATGGAGTCAGGATCCTGGAATATGCCATTCAAAAATAAGTCATCTTTCCACTGACTTATTTTAATGCAATTAAATACACCTCACTGTCAAATACAGATGATTACTTTTATCTAAAGGACTTAATAAAGAGAGCCATTTTTAAATGTTTCCACAAAGGCTGTTTTAAAAATATCCCCACAAGGCTGGACAAGCATTAAGACACACATACACAGCTACCAAAATCTAAAAGGTAATATGACATCTGAGAAGACCATTTCAGCAGATGTGTCTTAATACACTGCTGAGATTAAAATAATCATCTATGGGTATTAATAATGCAGAGAAAACAGTCATCGGAGGTGACTTTACTCCATAGGAAACCCAAGCTACGAAACTTCAGCCATCATCTAGTGTACAGGAAATTGTCAAAGAAATAAAATAGTAGCTATACAGTATAGGCGCGAACCCATCAGCACTGACAATCAGACCGCAGGGCTGTCAGGGGTCACTTTTCAGTTATGTACGCTTGGTGTTACGCATCGCTGCGAAGTTCTTTGTGTCACCAATAGCACTGTAACCAATACAAGCCTCTCGCAACGTCATAAGACTGTTAACAGTTACCAAATCCTTTGTTTATACCACCAAACACACTAATCATAGGGTGTACTGCAAGACAAAAATATTTATGATGGTAACTATGAATTTGTCATGAGGAGGATGGATATCTTCTTTGGTCTGAAGTTAAAATGGTTTCCAGTTCAGCAAACCCTTGTTTTAGACAAGTGTTTCCCAATCTGATCCTTGGGGACCTACAGATGGTCAACATTTTTGCTCCCTCCCAGCCTTCCCTCCCAGCCTTCTCCATGGTGTCTCAGAGCATGCTACGCTGATAATAGGCACTATAGAGTTTACAGTATACAGAATATAGAGAAAATCAGGAGACGGTGCAGAGATCAGTAAGTCAAGACACTGCGCCCATAATTGGAAGATTCTCAGTTCAAATCCTAGGGTTTGCATAGTGATTTCACCATTGGGCCCTTGAGCAAGGCCCTTAACTCTCAACTGCTCACGTGACTGGCTGACCCAGCTTTCACAATTGTATGTCGTTTTGGATAAAAGCACCTGATAAATAAATAAATTGAAAACCAAATTGGCTGCAAAAATACCATGAAAACATTGAGAGGTGTGGAAGAGCTGGCAGAACTTAGTATAGGTGAGGAACCAACACGTCCTTAATAACACCCCACTGAGTGACCACTATGTCATTCGGCTTCCTAGAGGTAAATTCGTAATTAGGATACGGCCCACGACAGTCGGCCCATAAACATCGGATTCAAGTACACAAGCAGAAACCTCAGCATATAGTATCATTAGTCTTTTTAGGGTTAGCTACCCTATACAACGACCGTCTGAAATTTTCCCCTGTGAATCACAGATTTAGAAGCTGGTATTAAAGCTGACTTTTCAAGTAATAATACAGGGAAGAACCTTTGAAAACTGTCTCTGCTGACTAAATGGCCCTGTGGGGATTAAGATTTGTCAAATTTTGCTGCTCGTGTTTTTACAGGCAACAGACCAGACATTGTTGGTATCCGAGCAATCCCAGGAGTATGGGCCAGTTTACTGAATGAAATTGGATTTTAAAATCCATCAATTCTGTCTTAACGGATTCTTTTTCATTTTGTGAAAGGTTTTCTTTTTTTCTTCAACTAAGCTCGGCTGTGCGAAATTAAATCTCGTTTAATATTTAGAATCCTTTTTTGTATTCTGATAAAGAGCTGTTGCATTGTGTGCTGATTGTTAGGTCACAGTCAGCTCATTTTGCTGATAAATCACTCAGCTCGACTGAACAAATTCAAAGTTTATACAGCCCAGGGACTTGGAACAATACTAAGAATAAGACAAACATTTTGTTCCTAATAATGACAAAATCGTTTCGCTGCACGTTCACTTTTAGAAAGTTAGCATATTTGCTTAAAACGTGATATAGGATGTGTATTCTGTATATACCTGCTTCCATGTTGGTAAAATCCCATTCATTTTTAAAAACAAGCTAGAGTTCCTGCAATTTGCTTACAAGAATTATTTCCAGTGTCATGTCAAAATTGTTTTTGTTTTAATGGGTAAATTCACTGATCTCTGTTAAAATGACAGATGGAAGCTCAAACACTGGGCTGACCATTACATTATACATACTCCATAGTTGAGTCTCTGCTGGTCAAGCCGTGTATTAACTTATCTCTCTGACTTGGCAGAAGCAACGCAGAAAGAGTACAAATAATCTGCGGCCAGTGAGAGCTGTCAGCCTTATTCTCTGCATCCACATGCTTTGTGGGTAATTAGAGAAGGTGAACTGTACCCAGAGAAGCTAACTTTGGTCAGGTGGCTATAGTGAGATTTTCAGTTCGAGACAAGTCTGCACACACATGCACATGTATGTAACAGTTTTATAGTCTGCAGGGTTTACAAACTACCACAATCCATTTGATGTAGCTAATTTTAGGTTTATAATGAAACGATATAAATTTGCCATAAGATTTCTAGTGTAAGCATGAGAGTCTGAAAGTATGAGTGTCATACCAGATGCGTGAGAGTTGACAGCCCTGTGTATCTGAGACATATCTGAGGAGCTGACAGGCCATTGTTTTGGGCCAGAGGTACTTGGGGGAAATGGGCAGGGGTCTGGCTGGTACCTGGCATGCTTGTTCGGGACCCTGCCACCTCGGAGTCCTCGTCCACGCTGCATGTGGGCATTTAATTTGAGAGTCCATTTGTCGAGGTAGCCTCTCCACAGGTAAAAGGAGAGAATGTGCTCAAACTTACTGTAGGCCTACAACGCTTTCACAGAGCACCCCCAGTTGACCTTTAGACAGGACGCAGAGAGCACAGTGAGCTTCCAGGCTGATCTCAGAACAGGTCACACATAGAGCTCCCAGGCTGATCTCAGAACAGGACACAGAGAGCACATAGAGCTACCAGGCTGATCTCAGAACAGGTCAAACATACAGTTCTCAGGCTGATCTCAGAGCAGGTCACACAGAGCACAGAGAGCTCCCAGGCTGATCTGAGAACAGGTCACACATAGAGCTCCCAGGCTGATCTGAGAACAGGAAACACATAGAGCTCCCAGGCTGATCTGAGAACAGGTCACACATAGAGCTCCCAGGCTGATCTCAGAACAGGTCACACAGAGCACAGAGAGCTCCCAGGCTGATCTCAGAACAGGTCACACATAGAGCTCCCAGGCTGATCTCAGAACAGGCACAGTTCCTTTTCTGATTTACAATTATTAAATTGCAAAATGCCACTTCACTTCCATGCCTTCAACCACACTAACATCCATCCATTGCAAACACATGTACATCTGGAGAAAAAATGTAAAAGGTCACACAAGTCTTTATAATAAAAACTGAGTTAAAAAACAAAAGAAGTAATGTGATTAAAATGATATTATCTTCTAAAGGACGGTTGCAATAGCATTGTGCAATCGCCTAGCGCTGCAGTCTTGATGCTCTGTCAGTTGTCATGAAGTAAATATATATAGTGCAAACAAACAAAATGCAAACAAGTAAACACATGTAGTGAAAACAAGTAAAAATGGTGCAAACAAGTAAACACATGTAGTGAAAAGTAAACATGGTGCAAACAAGTTAAACCATACAAAATAGAACACACAGAAAAACAGAATATCAGAATATTAGGGAAATAAATATGTAAAGGCTTTGGAAATTACTTATAAACATTGAAAGCAAAATCATTGTGAGTTGCCCAGGTACGTTATGAAGATATTGTTAATTACCTGGTTCTTCAAATGTTGTGTTTAATGCTAAAGCAAATGACAGTGACTAAAAGCCTGGAAGCTTATGATTTCTTTATTTCTGGCTGGGTGCATGAACTGCAGAGAAAAAAGTGAGGATAAAGTATTTTGGTGTATTCACGGAAGAGTACAAAAATAAATGTCATTCTTATTATTCATAATTTATTATTATACATTGGTTATTGTTATTTGCGACGTGAAATGGTGACATTCAGTCATTACGCTGCTCTGTGCCATAATGTTAACACTGCAGTGCCCGTTGTCATTGTTGTTGATCGCACATAAATAAATGTGTTTTAAAGGTAAATTGCTGGTCAATATATTTTATCCTGAGTTTCATTTGGCTGAAGGGGCTGTCTGAGGAGTCGTTTCTTTGTGTTGTTCTTTTCGCAGTGCCTGGGATGCTGAGAGACCACTGCATTCCAAGTTCACTATTGGTGCCCATTTATTATTGTCTCTGTGATACACAGGGGCTGGTTTACCTAATGTAACAGGATAAGGATGGCCTTCAGGATATGTTCCATGTCGTACTTTTAAAAGCAAACAACAATGTCATCAGCATACCTCTCATAAATTGTGGCACAAAACGACATAAAATTATTGGTATTTATGTTGGGTTACATCAGTCAGCACAACCTTAAACAGAACGGAGATCCTGAGACGCACTAGTGTTAGCATGCAAACAAAAATTGAGCCGACGTTCATCAGTAAACAAAGCCCAGCACCGTTATCAAGTAATTTTAGTGTTATTCTACTAGTTAATCTAGCAATTTTTAGTGTTATTCTACTAGTTAATCTAGTAAATTTAGTCTTATTCTTACTATTATCAAAGTGATCTCCACAAACTCCGGCCGTGTAACTGGTGGCGCTCGCTAGATAAAACTTAATTTCTCGTCTCTGGAGAGCTGAGGGCAGCACACTCAACCCGAACACAGCAAAAGAGCAAAGATAGCACACGTGAAATATCGCACTACAGACGAGAAATTATTCACCAATATGGCGGATGGCGGCCTTTGCCTGGTGTGCATGGTTACAGTGTGATGTCATGTGTAATCCTCCCACCATGGGGAGGCAAGCCTACTTTTCTGGTGGATTAAGACTCCCATCCCCCACTTACGCTGAGCAAAATTTTAAGTAATATTCTACACGACCCCCCCTCTGTAACAGTCTATTTTGTTTATTTACCTTACTGTAAATCTATTTGTAAGGTTGTTGATGAATCCTTCATGGGTGACCATGTTAAGAAGGACACTGTGTAAAAATATATCGAAATGAACTAAAAGAAACTTTCAGGCATTTTCAGTCATTTTGGCGCTAAATGAGAGAATCATTTACAGCATTCAGCCCAATGGCAGAAATGTATTTTTATAATAGAGGCGTACAATACCAGTTATATTTGAAGGTCAGAAGGGAGTTGGGCTTCCCTCTTGCGGCAGCTGGTATTAAATAAGAAGTGTCTTTCCACTGAGTATTTCTGTGCATTTCTGGGAGATGTCACCGTAGCCGTAGATATGTCTGATTTCTCCCTGGGCCGTCTGCAGAACTAATAGAGATAAGGAGATATAACAAAAGTTCTGCAGTCTGACATCTAAAGGAAGCGCTCGGCTTCGTGAGACGTCAAGGGAGGCTAAAAGAATTCAAAAGGAGAGAGGGAAGTGGCTTGCATTTATAGACTTCTAGCTGGGAAACGGCAGGCACAGCAAACGGTGTGACATTGCTCTGACAAGCCTAATCTGCGCCACCGGCTCTTTTAGAATTTCCGCATTTAAATCTGTAGAACTGCCACCATTGTAAAATCATTTCATATGCCAGGAGCAGCTACCGACATGTTAGTAATGGACAGTAATGCCACTATTGGGGGGGGGGGGGGGGGGGGGGGGGGGGGGGCGGGGGGCGCCGCGGGGGGGGGGGAAGGGGGCAGGAGGGGGCGAGAGGGGGGGGTGGTTTGTGTTTTTGGGGAGAGAGAGTTTAAAAAAAGAAAGAGGGGTGTT
>JAODKC010000016.1:10542568-10599903 GCA_026777985.1 Mormyrops attenuatus
AAATTATTTCAATTGGCCTGGCGACGCTCCCTAAATTTTTTAATTGGAACTTATTCCACCATTACCCCCCCCCCCCCCCCCCCCCGCACAAACACACACACACTCATTCACTCCTCCATCCATATCATGTCTTTTATGTGTTAACAATTTGAAACACACTTAACTGCCTCCATGAAAACGGCTTCAACATTTAAATATTTGGACTGCCACTTTTAGGCTCTGGGATATGTCATATTGTTGTAGGAATAACCAAATTCCATAAAACATATGATAGGGTGTAGTCAGTGGTGCTGAAGGGTCCCACGTGATGTCACACTGTACCCTCCACATTAAGCAAAGGCCGTCATCCGCCATGTGTACTGTCTGTGCTCTTTCTGCCGTGTTTGTTATGGTTGGGTCTGCTGCCGTGGCGACAACAGTAAAGGATCCTTTAGGATCAAATCAGCTGAAGATGAAGTTTTATCTCGATAGCACTAGGGATGGGCATTTCAGGAAGAATTACTAGTCGAATTTTGCCAGTCATTATTAGATTAACTCTCAATTAAACCTGCCCCCCTCCCCCCCACACACACACAGAAACGTGTTGCCAGAGCTGACCTGTACCCCCGCAGTTATGAAATCTTTCCATGCTTATAATTAAATTTCCATGCTTCTCCAGTAGTCCATGTTCAGAAATGTACCTAGTCTGTGTTCATATTTAGTGACTTCCTTCGAAGGACACAGTCCATGAAGGTGTAGCCTATGTAGGCTGTGTTCCTCAAATGTCAAACAGCAAGCATTGTCAAATGGGACAGTCTGGCCTACAGATAACTTCCTGTTTGCGTCACCAGCTGTTCCCGCCCTTCACCTTGAGTCACGAAGCATCACTTCTATTGCCTAGCCGGGACACACTGTGAATGATCCATCGGGTGCATCCCTCGTGGAGCAGGAAAAGAAGGACGCATTTCTAAGCTGCATTTGAAGGAAGCTTCGAAATGCGACGGCCTTGTTGCACCACTGTGACGCATTCAGTCTCCGAATGCGGCCTTAGTAGGAAGCAGCCCCTGGCTGTATCCAAATTCAGGAGCTGCATCCTTCAATGCAAATTATATATCCGCCCCTTCATTAGAAAATATATCCCAGTTTTAAATGTTCAACATAGTTACAGTACAGACTTTGTCAGAGAACTATGAGGGCAGTGTAAAAAAAGTCTGTAAAATAATCATTCGTTAATCGCAATCAAGGTAAACGTCTGGAATAATCGTGATATTTATTTGTCATATTGCCCAGACCTAGCAAATGGTACATACTATGTTTGTCCATGGATGGGGATGGTTGCAGTTGGCGAAAGTATACAGCAGTGATATTCCACCAGGCCAAGAGAAGCCAGATGTATTGCAGCACAAATAGAAACAGTGTAGTGAAATGATTTGGGTAAAATTATCTGTCCTCACCCCCAATTCAGTGAATTTTGTCACCAATGTCGCAAAATACTGAAATGGTATTGCTTTTGAAAATTCTGTATTCTGCAGTATGTTTGGACAGTATGAAAATACACTACAGTTATCCCCCACTATATCCCGGCTCAGCTATTCTGCCCCCACTGTATCACAGATTTTTAACTTCCATTTTTAACGTAACTTCCACGATAGGAGGGGCATCACTGTATATGGACAAAAGTATTGGGATACGCCTCTTGATTTCAGGTGTTTCATTCAGAACCATTGACACAGGAGTATAAAATCAAGCACCAAGCTTGGGGGGGGCGGGTCAACTCCATACTGATGTCTATTGATATAGAATGGGATGTCATAAAAGTTCCTGTAGGTGTAATGGCCAGGTGTCTCTATACTTTTGTCCATACACTGTATGTGGGTACCTCCGCACCTCCTACAACAACAACTATTGTTCTATTTTTTCTTGAAAGAAGCGAGTCATATTCTTTGCACATGCACAGTCGATGTAGACCGACACGATATAAATCGTGGGACATAATACCCTGGGAAACATGCTCACCATCCAGGACACACCCCTGATGACAAAATTTTAATCACTCACCCTGTGTGCAGACCATAGGTGGAAAAGTGAAATGCTGTATGAACTGGCCTTTTCAGTTGTTGTTGCGAGTTGTGACATAAAGCAGTGCCGGCAAATCACTTGCTTTGGCTCAATATCGTCTCTGCAGAATTCAAAATATTACCCTACAGCAAAAGACGAATGTCTTCTGGTAATCAGGTCTTGTTTGCTTCACTCGTCTTTGTAAAATTTCTCACAAACACGCCACATTACGAGTGAGCAAGGACAAAAATGATTTTGATTGGCCTGAAGAGCGCATGCAGAACTCACACAAAAATAGAAGATGCAAACCTCCCACTAACCGTAACATGGGACACGGTAGTTTGAAGAGTCTGACGGCACCTCAGACATTGAGAGGAACGCCGAATGAAATGACGACTCGGAGTGTTCCCTTCAGCTAAATGAAAGTCACACATCCATGGATAAAATAAATAAACCAGCACATTCACTTAGGTGCCATCAAACCTGTTTTGTAAGAACAATGACAATATGCACAGCAATGTAACATTACAGTTCATAGCGACATAATTGCTTAATGTTACTAGTAAATGATGAAAATAAGATAAACTATAAACAATATATAATAATGCATGATGAAAAATAAGCATAAAATCTATACTTGTACGTACTTGTGAATGCACCAAAATATTTCATCTATACTTTCATTACCGTGACTTATAAGGTACCAAGATGGCGGCGCAAGGCAATTGCGAAATACTATCAGTTCCTGCTGTAGCTGGAGATTTTCCACATGCCGAACAGCCACAGACTGCTGGATTCGGAGGGGAGCCGCACCTTGCATATTATAAATCACAAATTACATAAGGAAACGGAATAGTTTATATAAAATCATAGCATGATGTGGAACAGACGGAAATTAAATTTAACGGTAGTGTACACTACACTGTACCTGTGTAACTCCCCACCATGACAAATGGCCCCGGGCCACCCTTGCAGACTGAGCCCTGGAATCCAACCTCGAGCCCTCATGGCTGGTTGGGATGTGGTGTCGAACCCAGGTGACACGCTCATTAAAAGTTAACCAAGAGCAGTTTCACAACTCCACTGTGCTTCATTTGCATAAAGTCGAAAATGGTGGGGGGGGGACGATTAGTGTATGTCTTCAGGACGACATGGCTGTATCATGTGGACAAAGGAGAATTTCACTGCCCTGCCACAAAATTGCTGTGCAGTTCTGCTCCGAAAAATATTTATTATCGGTTAAACTATTTAATGCAGCATGTAAATAATAGTTTTTAAAAAAAAGTTGCGTGTTTGCTGTGCTCGCTATACTGTTTCCAAAGCTAACCGGTTAGCGATGAGGCTAAGCAGCACACATGTGAGGACCTCAAGGTTTCTAGGCCAAATCCTACTGCTGAATACTCTCAGAGGACCCAGGGGTTCAGAATAAGCACAGCACAGGACACGAGAGTGGAGATCTCATTAATTATTCATGAGAAAGCAGCAGGAGCAAAAAGCCACCTCGTTATTTCAGGGAAGCTCATGGCGTTAGTGCAGTGTACACAGCTACACCTTTTTACATTACGAATTTCCATGCGAAATGTAAGAATTGCCCTGTATCATTAGTGTCCTTTACAGACGCCATAAATCAGTGAGAAACATGGAACATATTAGCAGCATAAAAATTTCCTGAACAAAATATAACGATCTTTAGTTACTTAACATTTACATTTATTTGCACAGAATCCACAAAAGTGCTTCACTATATTCGGTATATTAAGGCCATGTGTTTAGTAATTTATAAACACATTATAATGCATCCATAAGGCATTATAACCATGGCTATGAATATTTATTAAAAGGCATAACACATTATAGCCATGTGTATTATGCATTATGAATGCTTTATATGAAGTTCTATAGATCTATAATGCACTATAGATAATAGATACCTTGATTGGCATAAGCATACCATGCTTTGTACTTCATTATAAACACATCTATAATGTATTGTAGATGACAGCTTCATAAACGAAACATAATGCATAATAAACATGACTATAATGTGCCTTTTTACAAATATTTATAGCCATGTTTATACTGCTTTATGAATGCATTATGAATGAGTTTATACATTACTAAAGACATGGCCTTAAGTAAAGCGTCGTATTATTTTGGAATGAAGTAAAAAATGCCATTTTTAGATGTTTTCAACTGACTGTATTTCTAGCCGTCATATTTACTGGACAGAGAGGTTCATTTTATTTAATCTGCTTCATCTGTATTTTTTTTCTGGAGCTGAATTTTAATCTGAAGATTTGCTAGAAGATATCAGTATTCCTTCCACAATCTGAAATATAACCAAAAAATGATCCTAAATATTATTTAATCACTGGTATTAAACATGAATATGTTTTATGATTTCGTTAATTCTTTAGCCATAAAGACAGATACTTAGTCTTAAATTTAAATTAGTATTATGTAGTGGAAGAGCTACCTATTCTCAGTGAACCTACCCAGGCTGTTTTACCCAGATTACTGAAAAGCAAAAGGATCCTGGTCTTTGGCTTCAATGCAGATAATCTCAGTACCTGTGTGTACAGGTATGTTGCTGCCTATCCTTTGTTGTGAGGTGGCCTGATGTGTGTATTAATGTTAGCTATCAGCAGATATTGCCATGTATGGGTCTCTGCAAGCTGGAGCAGTGGGCGTGTCTAAAGGTGGGCGTGTCTAAAGGCGACGTGCAATAGAGCAGGCGTGCCAGACGGTTATTTGTATTGGCTGAAAGTGGTGTCAGTAAACATTATTTCCGAAAGAGAACAGATATGTGACAGATGTGACATGAAGGTTAGGCAATGATTAACAGGTATCTATAATCAAAAGCCTGTTTCGTATTTGTTCATATACAGTAGAGTAAAATATTTCCTATGCTTGTCTACACTTTATGCTATACTTCCAAAATGCACAAAGGAAATAATGTGCATGGTACCACCTACTTTGCTACACTCTCTTCCTGTTGAAACACCCACCTTTCAGCAGACCCACTAACTTTTCAACACACCTGTCAAGCTTTGGACACACCCACTAAAGTTTTGACACGCCCACTAACATTTCAAGATACCCACTAAACTTTCCAACACACCCAGTAAACTTTCCACACACCCACTAATCTTTCCACACACCCACTAACCTTCTGACAGACCCACTAACTTTTTGACACACCCGCTAAACTTTCGCCACTAACCTTTTGACACACCTTCTAACCTTTCAACACACCCACTTAACTTTTGACACACCTGTCAAGCTTTGGACACACCCACTAAATTTTTGACATGCCCACTAACATTTCAAGATACCCACTAAACTTTCCAATACACCCAGTAAACTTTCCACACACCCACTAAACTTTTGACACATCCACTAACCTTCTGACAGACCCACTAACCTTTCGATATACCCGCTAACTTTCAACAGACACACTAAACTTTCCACACAGCCGTTAAGCTTTGCCCAGTACTCCATCCTGCAGAGACTCACATCTCAATATTGCTTGGCAGGCTTCAGTCATGCTGGTGTGTTGGTTAACCAAAGTAATAAAATATTCTGGGTAGCTGCTCAAACCTGACAATATCGCCCCCTCTTCACTGCATTTAACTGAACAGGTGAGACGCCCTGACTGCAGGGTAAGTAACCAATACACATGCACTACCTCGAATTTGAAAGAAAAATTGCTTCTAGTTTTTATTTTGTCAGAAAATAATTACTTAGAAGTTAAAAGGTCACAATAATCGTATTCAAAATCCCCAGAGTTATCTAGCACCCTCACCACCCAGGCTGATCATAGGCTGAGGCATTCCACGGTTTGCCCCACAGTCTCTCTCCATGGCCTCCTAAACTCCTCCCAGCCCAGCCAACTGCGAACGTTTCCATGACTCTAGCTAACATTACGTAAAAGTCTTTTCAAAGTTGGCAGAGAACGTTAATGGAACATTAATGGAATGTTATTTCCGTGATTTAACAAAGGTTTTGTCAGTTTTAGCAGAGTAACATTATTAACTGAACATCTTTTGTTAACACTAATGTTATAAAATATTGTTTCATAATGAAATATTATTTTATTAAAATGTTATGTGTATAAGCTGTGAATGCACCATCCAACCTGAAAGTCAAGACCTTTAACGTGCAAGGTGACAGTGTCAGCTACTGCTTATCCTGCCCCCCCCCGCCTTTGTTTTTATATTATTGGTCTTAGTTGTGGTAGTGGGACAACGTTCTGGGAGCATCAGGAAAACTGGATACTTTGAATATTTCTGTACCTTAATCCCAATGTTGCGTAAACATTCCTAGAACAAGAAAATGTTACTGTAGCTGGGTTGCAGGAGAAAGGATGGCTATCTTTCTGGCCTGTTGGTACATATCTCAGGAGAATCCTGTGGGAGCTGAAACCTGCTTCTTCAATTTGACAGCTACCCTCACCAACAGCAGGGCCCAGAGTTACTGCTGTGACAGACACTGACCTTGTCTTCTGACTTCAGTGCATTGTAGCCACTGCAAAATCCAGTTGGACGCACATCTCCTCTGCAAGTTCAGCGCTACACTAATGAGTTGCACTGATACACTGCCAAATTGTGAAATTCAGGATGCCTTAACAGTCTCCTGCATATGTCTATTATAAAAGTTCAGCACCACCGGCCTGAAATTATATTACGCATCACCAATCATTGCCTAATATTCATCCTCTATGTTCATTGTGCATTTCATCAGAACCGAATGGTAAATGGATAAATATCTCTTTGGTTTAAATTTTTACCACAGTAGTACAGTCATTGGGGGATATTAGTGTTTCAAAGATAATTATTGCTAGATGTTATCCAGGACAAAGAGGAGATTAGATGGACTATGGAGAGTGATAAGTATGATGGCCCATAAGTAAGGTGGCCCATAAGTAAGTTGGCCCGTAAGTGAGGTGGCCCGTAAGTGTAAACATGCTGAAAATTCAGATGACATAGCTGACTATGACTATGTTTATATGAAATAACCCGATTCAGATGTTTTCATGTGTTTTTAATGATCCAATAACAGAGCTAGTCATGTAAATGCAGCAATTGGATTATTAAAAACACACTTTTTTGAATTTGTGGTTTTTGACTTTGCAACGCATTGACTCTTACAGGCTACAATACTTATCGGCCAATGTAACAGACTACTGCCAAGGACATTGTAATAATATATAAGAACTACTGCTGCAAAGATTATTATATTACCAGCACATTCAATAAAATATTCAACAGTAAAGCTTTTAAAATTACAAATATGGTATTAACGATCTCAGCTGTATTACGCCTAGTAATCAGGCATGCATTTTCTTTTGGTGGAAAAAAACTTTTTTGCATAATTCAGCATTTGTACTGGTTCAATGGAGCCGCGTCAGTGTGATCTTTTTATGGGTGAACGAAACCGAAACGATGTGACTTTAAAGCCATCATATCAGTACTAATTACTTCGCCTTCTCCTGTTCCATCTGATTTTATGTTTTATTTAGTAGCGATGAAAGCTTTAAAGCTCTCTTTGAAACTTTGTTTCAGATGACAAAGTCCTGCTCCAAAAAGACACAATGACAATACTGATTAACAAAGAGTCTAGTGAATACAGCTTCTGCAGTGAGTGTTTGTTAAAGTCCTCTAAGAAGGATGGAATAAGGCTTCTCGTGCTTTATGTATGAAACGAAAGGCAACAAACCACAGCCAGACGAAACCAGACGAGTTTACAGTTGACTTTTCACCTGATTGTGAAAATACTTATTATCTTAAAACTCAATATGGGTGCTTGCCTCAAGTCCTCGTTATTTTTAAGCATCCTACTATGGTAAGTCATATATAAAAGCCCCACTTAATCCAAAACACATACAAAGCCAACCTCAGATAAGTTTGGAGGAAGTTTTAGCCAAAAATACATCGAAAAATCAAAAATCCTATTAAGTGAGATTTGAACTGAAGGGGAAGAAAATCCGTCCCACATGTGGCACCTGAGCATCCCACAGAGATTCTCTATTGTGCACCCCCCCCTCCCGACATCATGCCTTAATAGTTTAAGCCTTTTTTAAAGCCATTATGTGTCATGTAGGATTTCTTAAGACTTAAGAAACATCCTGAACTTCAGGCATTTCAAATTAAACTGCCTCCATCCTCTTCATCTAGATGAATGATCGTACTACACTAATGTCCGCAAGAAGAGACAGTGCAGTTAAGCCCTTAATCCATCGGTATTCATTAACGAGTTTCACCGTCATAATGAATTTGCTGTCAGGATTTATAACGTCAACCGGAAAATAAACGGTCCTGCTGAAGAAAAGCCTGCAGACGTCCAACTGGAGGCCGTTACTATCCTTACTATGTTTCTATCGCATTTCCGAGTCATGGCGAAATCTGAGAATTTGAGAGGTATGTAAAACTGTTACATACATGTAAAGGTGTGCATAGACACCTGATATTGAAAATGTTCCTATTCAGGGTCACGGGGGGTCCAGAGCCTACAGTCGTGGAGGCTATGAGCACAAGGCAGGGAACAACTCAGGATGGGGTGCCAACCCATCGCGGGGCACAAGGCAGGGAACAACTCAGGATGGGGTGCCAACCCATCGCGGGACACAAGGCAGGGAACAACTCAGGATGGGGTGCCAACCCATCGCAGGGCACTCTCATACACTATTCTTTCATAAATGTCTCTTCTTTTAAATGATATGCGTGGTGTAGGTTAGTGATAATAAAGCACTTTTATCTAAACTCATTTGTGTTTCAAGTGAGCACCTACAGTAGTCTAATCAGTTAAACTTGATGGAGCTCGTAAATTCTCATTTGGACTTGGCATCTATTCATGGTCATTAGTTATAAACTCTAAAATGTATCTGCAAATGTGCTACCTTTATCAAGATATTCTGAAATAAAAAGAAAAATTTTGCACCTTGAGTACAAAAGCAAAACACGTTAATAGTCAATACATCGCTCGCCTGTTTCCTAAACGGCATTTATGACACAGAGTTACAAACAAAACTGGGAGATAAAAGGGTTAAAGGCAGAGATAATACACAGCCCCAAAATAATCAGCAAAGGGTGAAGTGATTATCAAAAAATGAGGTGTCGGGAAATGGGACGTAAGCGGAAAGCCAACCTGTCACGAAGCGCGTCACTCCCTGCCTGTCTGGAAACACCAAAGTACCACTTGCGTCTCGGAGCCGTCTCATTATCAAGACACTATTGATTAATATGATCACCAGCTGACACAGTGGAATGGCTTGATGAGAGGAATGAAAGCCTGTCTGGGTGAAACTCAAGATGTTTATGCATCAAATTAAAGGACCAGCGTTACTTAGCATCTGTTTTGTTGCATTTCCAGCTGAATCCTTTGGCGGCACCAAAATGTATTCGGTTTTTCATGTCTATGTAATGCGCGGGTATGTTATTATTTGCTTGCTTACGTGACATTTTTATCAAAATCACAGTAATAAGGTATAAATGGAAGAAACTTGGGATCTGAATTATCAACCTCTAGGTTATAAGATTCTGCTTTTGTCCACCATGACAGCTAAAGGTTCTCTCAAGTAAAAAGGAAGGATTTAGTGTTGAATTTAAGGTAATCCCCATTTTGATGCACTCATTCTGATTTACTGGAGGAAGTGTGACCTGGGTAGGTTGATGAAGTAGACGTTTGTTTCAGGTAGAATCTGACCAGTCCCCCCAGTCCGCTTGCCCTGTCAAGTTGCACTGGGAGAGCTGGTGAAATAAACAGATAGTCGTGTTTAGGTGCAGACACAGTAGTGTGGAGGTTGCAGACTGAGCTTCCAACACCATGGATCGGAGACGGTTAGAACAGAAGGGGATCCAGATAGTAACAGTCAGGGTGTTGGATGAGGCAGAGCTGCACGCTCTCTCCCACCTTTATCAGACTGCTGCAGCAGCTTGGCTCCAAGGACAATAAATGGGTTTCGTTAGAAGCTCTTGGGTCTATCTAGGTTAGCTCTTGCATTCTTTCTTGACCTCCCCCCCCCACCCCCCTTGTGTGTCCTTTCTGGACTTCCACACATGAGAACCACAATCACCACTTTCTCCTTCATCACTACATCTTAAACTCTAAGCTGGCCTCTGTACCCTTAAGATGTTTCTGACCTCCGTGTGCAGGCATTTCTCTGTGCGTAATTCATACGCATGATTCCCTAACTTGGCCATTAACAGTGCTTTTTACACAAACAAAGGAATCGCTTAGAATGAAAAACACCATTCACTGACTAAACCCAGAGATTGGGTTTGACAGCTTTGCTTGGAGTGACATGAAACATGTTTCATATTGGGGGGCGCACAGCTGCGGTCTTTGCAGGCCCCGGGGGTGAGCTGATTTTTGTGCAGCTGAGCTCTTTACGTAATTTTTAATTTGATTGTTCCGTTGACTGAATGAATCACATGACTGAAATCATGTTACACCAAAGGCGTTATGTGAGAGCTTACGGACTTCCTATCATGTTTAATATGAACCTCGGAGCTTCAGTATTAGAAATTACACGCACAGCTTCCTTAAAATACATTCCCTGTTTTTAACTATATATGTGTATTGCATGACAATTACAGGTATATCCAGTCGACACAAAGTTAATTTATCATAAACAAAGAAATGAGTGGAATCCCGGCTTTACCATTTCATGGTATTAATGCATCTATGGTGCTGTTGGTGGAACAGAGGAGTGGAAAATGTGTTGAGACTGGTTGTAGAGGACAGATGGTAGGGTTAAGGTGAAGTCCATGGACTTGTAATGTAAACGTTCCTTATTGATGTCTCAGGAGAGATCCTGCTGGGATAGCGATGATAAGGGTTCTTGACCTGCATTATTCCTGGAGAATTCCTAGTGATGTATATCGCTTAGGACAAAGAAGCCACCACTTGTAAACCATTAATTGAATTACGCAAGCCATTCAGTCAAAAATCCAATCAACACTAAAACATTAATTAACAGTACAAGTTACAACTCAGAAAGCATCTACTACGCCTGAACAACTGTACACTGGGCTCTGGGGCAAAAATGGACCATGCCCCCCCATCCAAGTTCACATGCATGCATAGGGCCTGCATATGCCAGCTAAGTAGCCTCCAAATATCGTACCCATCATGCACTGCAGTAGTTAGCGAATTCCACAAGCATACTTTTTTTGTTAAATACATGCTTCGACAACATAATTTGACTACAAAACATTACAGATTATTACATTTGAAAATAGTTTTAAGTATTGCACCAAATATTTTTGTGTTATGACTCCCACCATAATCAGATTGTATACATATAAATGACAGATATAAAAGTAGCATGTCACAAGGGTGCATAATTTGCATAACATCAGCCCGTTCATCTTCCTCAAATATTTCACATACATGTGAGATTTGCAGTCGGAGAGGGGCCCTCAATATCATTGGAGGGGCCCAGGTCCTGGGCTGGCTGTCCTGCCCACCAGTCTGCCCACCACCGTCTCTCCTTACGTTGAAACACTTGTTCACAGAACCCAGGATGCGATGACCCTCCTCACCTCCGCCGTTCATTACCTTATAAGTTTCATTACAAAAGTAATGATGCAGCATTGGAGACATCAAAGCTGGCCCCCCACCACTCTTAATTCTCCAGCACACTTTCCCTTCTGTATTTCGCTCTTGACACGCTAATTCCATTACCTCCGGTGCTTGTGTCCGTCCCCTTAATTGAATCTGAAATGCTTGCAACATGGGAAGCATGACAGAGTGATACTTAGAAAGGCCGCAGTCAACCCTACAATAAGCGCAGGGAAATCACATATCTCCATCTAAGAGCCGCTTTGCCTGAAGACATGCGCCCAGTCTCCCCCTCATTCAACCACCTGTAATACTGCAACCATGATATTTGCTGATTGACTCTCTACAGTCAAGTGACCAGCCATGAAAGATACTACTCTAGGTAGTGATACTAGGTAGTAATCTATAATGATATGTTTTGCCATCATAAAAAGGCACACACACCGCTCAAACTGAGCGTTCTCTGTTTCCATTTAGCTCCATATGAAAAGGTTTGTGTTTAGGACAGAGTCTGGCATTGTTTGCAAACACTTGTTCTAAGCTTCCGGGCATTTAACCTTACAGAAGGAGATGAATGACTTGGAGCCAGGCCTTTCCCCCGCAGGTTGGGATCCTGCCATCCCTCTTATTTTTTGCCCATCTGGGATCTTGACTAGGTCAGCTACTCTCATCCAGAGAACAAAGCACGTCCAGGCTCCCTCTCTTTGCAATGTTTAATATCAGGCGAAATGGGCTGAGACCAGGTTATTATGCGCAGATCTTTATTTTTTTGAAGATCTTTTTGGCCAGGAGACATTGCATTATTTTTCCTGAAGCGTCCGTTCCAGGGAGCTTCTGACAGTTCATATATTTTCTTGGTCCCTGTCCAGCGTTCCAGCCTGTTGACAGGCCGATAGCTTTGACAGTGGTTTCCGGTGCTTCCCCGAGTCTCAGGATTATGCCGGCAACCTGGCTCTAAGAAACAAGTCTTACAGGGACCGCGATCTCTGCCGTTGCTCACTTTAATTAAGCTTCATTTCCCCCTTTGCCCCCCTTTGTTGAGAAACGCTGCTCGGTGGTCACGGACAGGTCAGACAGAGTGGTAGCTGAACTTCTCGCAACCTTCTAAAAAGTGGCTTTAGACTAATGGAAACACAAGGGTGACCTCCGATAAACACACAGCACACTATGTGTTCCAGTAGCTCTGCTGGGGGTTTAGCCTGTGGGGAGGCTCGAACCTCAGTGTCCTACGCCAAGGACAACAAACCTACCCCTTTCACCAAAAGGCCACACGAGGTCATGAGAATTGCTACACAATACATATTACAAAGATACATAGTCACAGACAATACTCTATTTATGAAACATTCACATTTAGCGGCTTCACTGAAGCTTTTTTTTAAATTAGAGAAACTGGTTTAAACTCATTCACCCAGATATTTAACTCAAGCAACAGAAGTAAGAACTGGTACTCAGAGCACCCTAGCAGGATCCTCCTGGGACTCGAACTGACAACCATAACAAGGTTATATGTTTAAACCCCGCGCCTCCGTTTTGCATTAAATGTACGCTCCTCTGTGCTCCACATGCTCGCTGATGTTTGCAGAAGAATTCCCCTCTGGAGTCAATGAAGTCCGTCTCATTTGAAATCTTTATCCTTCCTTCCTCGTGTCATTGTAATCCAGGTGGAAACAAAAAGCGAGGAGGTCGCAGCTGGCGGAGCGCGCGTACGCTGAGGGTAAGTCAGTCACGCTTCCACTAGAGCTGCACGTCTTTGGACTGCGGGTCAGGGTCCAGGCCAGGACATGTAGAGCACGCCAGCTCCAAACGCGCTGGGCTGGGCCCACATTCAAACATGCGACTGCGGTGGGAGTGTAACAGCAGCACCAGGCCCCGAGGCACCAGGCCCCTCACACCAACCCACCTCCCATGCCCCTTTGTTTCTGATGCTTGGCCCCCCCTCCCCCCTCACTTCAGCATTTCCCATTATTTTGTTGCTCACCCCTTTAATGAAAACCTTTGAATTTCCTGCTTCTTCCTTTCACTTTTGACCCTTTTCTACACTGTCGAATTGTATAATGCAAATTATTTTTCACATGTGCAAGTGTAGTTGATTCAGTGTCACTGATATCATTACAGATAATGTTTCTGTCATGACCTTGTGTTTTGTGATGACCATATTAGAAATGCAAAAATAAAAAAAAATAAAAGAACTTAATTGAGTTTTCCGTGTAGTGAGCTCATCGCTGTCATCTCCGAATGTTATTTTGTAACCTGAATTAAATAATACTGTATTCTATTGTCAACAATGCAGTTTTTATGCATATTAAATATATTGCACATCTTCTACACCAGTTTATTTGTGATGGATCACTGAGCAGCTAAACATGAACATTTTTAATAAAGCACTTAATTGCAACACCAACGGTACATCAGCCGTGATCTTCAGATATATATTATTAAAAAGCAACAATGGAAATACCTTTGCTCCATCCTTCAAACATGCCACGGTCTATTAAAATGTGTACCACACAAGGCTGACCGCAAAGAATCTTTACCACATTTAAGTTTTGCATTATGCCAGTTTGGGTTACAAGTTCGGAGTTCAAAGAAAGGTTTACATCCCAAGATAAGCACTATTTTTACTGTTACCAGAAATAAACATTGTCATCATTAAAAATGTAGTGATTTTACAGAATCATTGGTCACAGTCAAACTGGAAACAGGTCGCAATGTACAACAGGACAATAGAAAATAAAAAAAGCATATTTATGGGAAATCCTGTGTGAGCAGAATCACATGCCAAGGGCATTTCATACAGGACAAGAGTTTTATTCAATATTTCTTTTTCAGGGGCAGACTAGCATCCAAGGGAGCAAAAGAATCCAGGCATAAACTACTTGAATATGTCAATATAATTTCCCACCACAAATATTGTCTTCTCTGAGTTGGTATTTTCAACTTTGTAGCACAATATTCCATTTCCCATGATAAAAGTTTTAAAAACAAAGCTGTATGTAAAGTGCAGCCTAATGATAATAAAAACAATATGAAGTTTTCATAGGCTAGAAAATGTGTTATTTTACATTTTACTAGGTACGCCTAGCTAGTACCGGTTAGGACCCACTTTTGCCTCCAGAACCACATCAAGGGTAGGCGAGTTTGTGCATTCTAAGAAGCCATTCCATGCACCACTTTTTACTGAGCTGTTATTTTTGCACTTGTGACCTTCCTGTTAGCCACAGGAGTCGGGCTATTCTCCCCTGACCTCTCCCATTAACGACGTGTTTTCGTCTACAGAACTGCCGCTGACTGGATGTATTTTGTTTATTGCACCATTCTTTGTAAACCCCAGACACCGTAGTACGTGAGACTCCCAGGGGGGCGGCTGTTTCAGGGGTGCCTGAAACCGCCGCGTACGGCACCAACAATCACACCTCATTCGAAACCGCTCAGATCACACGTCACAGATCACACAACAGAATAGAGTCAAATGCCTTCATTATAATTGCACAGGTGAAATGAAGGACAATGAAATTCTATATTTGTACACCATACAGTATCTTGCCATTCTGTTAGACACACTTGGGGTCAGAGTACATCGTCTGTCATTTATCCGGCAGTTAGGATCAGTAAGACCCTCGTTTAATTCTGTCATTCTTCTGGCCACAGGACTTGAACCAGCAACCTCCCATCCACATCCTAACCAGCACAGCCATGCACCACCCCCCATAACAATCTCTGTATCCTGTCTGTATGCTTTACATATTCAGTTGCGGCCCCTTCATTCATAGTATTGGAGGAGCGCCTCTGCATTAACAAGCAAGAGGACCCATTAAACTGGTTACTGAGTATAAATTCATAGTGGCAATAAACATGTGAAAGTATGCAATTATTAATATAATATTAAGTACTTCTTTGAAAGCCATTTATGACCACATCTATCACTTGCGTATAATTTAGCAATTATTAATATATTTTAACATCCTTGTCACATTAAAGCTGTTGTCATTTAATTAATAACTTGCACCTCCCAGTCATATATCATAGAAGCGGGGTGGCTTTTCAAGAACAGGATTAATATAATTGCAGAGTGTGAAAGTACCTTGAAATTAATTATTTAATAAAAAGTTGTAGTGAATGGCTGAAAAGCGCTATATTCTTTCATTAATTGTCTAAAAAGTTTAGGCCTATGTGTGTGTGTGTACATATATATATATATATATATATATATATATTCATATTTATATATTTCACAGAGAGGACATGGTAGTCTCACACCTCCAGGGTAGGAGGTTCAAATCCCTCCTATCTTGCATGTGTGTTTGCGCGTGGACTTAGGATGTCCTTCCCATGTGACGGGTTTCCTCCAATGCAAAGACCTGCAGTTACGCTAAACTGGCATCTCTCAAGTGCCTGTAGTCTATACATCTATGTGCCTCCCATCTGTTCTACACCCCAGACAGGGTGTAGACACAACTCTAAACTCCAGCTGTTAATTCACACAGAAAGCCCATCACCCTAACCAGGATAAGCAGGCACAAAATGGTAGGATGCAGTAATTACATAGATAATGCATTAATTGCATTGAGCGTGAATACTATTAATTGCTCTGTGTGAACGGTTTATTCACATTATTCACAACAGTATCGATAAGAGTCTCTGTTTAAATGAAATCCAAGGCAATCAAAGATTTCAGTGCAAGGTTTGAAATGCTAGACGATATCTGCAAAACCATGCATTTTTTCCATACCAAGAATTAGCTCAGAAAATGTAAAACTGTGGTTCAAAAAAAAAGGTCTCATATGAATGAATATATTTTTATTCAGGGAAAACAGCAGCACAGGCACGGAGGTAAAAAGACTCCAATAAGTGCCGTTTTCATTTCGTGCCGGAGCTTCACAGAGAGTGCTCGGCATGCTGGGTAGTCGTTCGGGCCCAGGAAACGACGCCGCGCACCTAGCACCGAAACTGCATATTCCAGCACCGGTCATTTAGGGTTTCTTGTTATGTTCCAGATGGCTTAGTGGTCTACGCACAGTCAGTGCCGCTGAGAACTTAGATGTTTGCACTCAGTGAAAAACATGGAAGGAAAGAGAGGCGGAGGTTAGTAACCGAAGCAGTGAAGGTTCCCTACAGAGCCGGGACAGAAGCCAGAAAAAACTGACACAACTCTAAACTCCAGCTGTTAATTCACACAGAAAGCCCATTCCATAGACTGACTAGTTTCTCTAGTAACATTGCTGATATTGTTGTCATAGCATCATATGTAGTCTGTCTTTTTTGGCCTACATAAAAGAACAAGACAGCACAGAAGTGTGATAGTAATCCCTTCTCCCCAGCCCTCTGAACTCATTCCTGTGCACCTGTTCTCAAGCAGAAGATCCCATTAGGCAAATCCAGCCCTCATTCTCAGCTTAGCTACCTTCAAACAAGAGACACTCAATCCTAGCATAGCAAGAGTAATACTTCATCCGTGTTGGTCATGCTTTGCGCTTATCCTGAAAAAAAGATTGCACCTTCAGTGGGTCCATGGGAAAAAAATAAGGAACGAGAACATGAGTCTCTCCCCCCGTTGGGAGGTGGGAGCTGTTGCCAGAACTATAATAAACAGCTCTGCAGAGCTCCTTGTGCGACTGGCAGTCTATTGGTAGGTGGTTGTGATTGTTCTGATGGCTTTTAGGTGTCCTAATGCACTAGAGCGAATTACCCACTCCTGCGCCATTTCGGTGACACGGGCATCTCCGTGATTCAGTGATATTACAATAGAAGATCTGAGCCAAATGCTGTTAAATGATAGCTTCTCTTTATCTGTAATTTCAGACTCTATTGATTTCACTCTGCTTCCCTCATTATGATCTCCATTGATCATCCCGGCGACTGCAGTAACAGTCGGCGCATTTCATATCACTCCAAGCCAAGAAAGGATATGATGGTCTTTTGAACAGATGACAATCAGAAGGAAAAAATGCTCATTGAGATTACAGATGACCCGCGTCCCACTCCAAACGAAAGCATCTTGTTGCTGGGATCTGGGAAAACAGCTTGTGGCTTGGCTGTGACTTATTCCTGCTCATATCGAGCACAGAAGAGCATTCGAGCTAATACTGCAGACTGATACAGTACAGACCACCTAGTTTGAAGTCTAATATAAATGGCTGGATTAAGCACGGTATAATTATTTGAATATGATACGGATTTGCGAGGTGGTATACCAGGTATTCTTGATTGCTATTTTCATGTGACCTAAAGCACACAGAGAAGTCATGACACTTGGATGATGGAAAACCAGCGAATGGCAAGTATTTTGACCACACTGCTACTGAGAATGCCCCGGAGGACTTGAGATCTAAATACAAAAATAACATGCACAATTCCGTCGGTGATGCGTATTAATAGAGTGTTTGCCCGATTGCGCTCTCTCTGACGCCTGGCTCGGGGCAGCAGTAACTGGAACAGTCGAAGTGAGTCTGCTTTGGTGAGTCAGACAAAGGCTACAGATCATCAGGTTGGCGCCCAACCAGAGTCAGATCTGTGTGAGTGGTTCACGGGAACTTGGGTACCCCAAGGATGCTCGGATAATTAGACAGAGTCCCGCTTAGGAGAAACAGCCCCTCGGGATCTGAAATCCTCTTATTCCAATTAACTCCACGTACCCTTGGTGAGGCGACGCTGTGTGGATTGGGGTGGGCAGTGAGAATTGCAGATATCCACATCTGATAGTGCCTCAGCATGTTACTGTAATACTGTAATGTAACACTGTAATGTAACCTTTATGCTTTTCTGGAACCTACGACCACATGCAGATAATGTTGTAGGACCGCAGTGGCGAAAAGTACGGGCTCATCTCAAATTTAACAAGAGTCGAATCTCCTGTCCCAGTGAGGAGCAGCGCTGCTATAATTAGCTGGTATGGTGCTTCAGTTTCTAATGGGCTACAGAACAGGAGGAGCTTCCCGTTGGGTCCTAAATCCAAGGTTATTTTTCCATATACGGTATCACTGAAAAGTTTGGACGCACCTATCCATAGAAATGATTATTTGTATTATTCTGTACATTTTACAATAATTATAAAGACATCTAAACAATGAAATAACATTACGGAATTGTGTACTGGCCAAAAAAGTATTAAACAAAAAATAAATTAATTTGTTGGCGGGGCAGCTCTGCAGACTGTGACGCAGAAGGTTGTCAGTTTAAATCCGTGGGTCAGCAGAGTGATCCCACCATTGAGCCCTTGGGCAAGGTCCTTAACTCCAGTTGCTCCAGGGACTCGCTGACCCTACTGTCTCCTCTATGCCAGTTCCATGAGGTGGCCTCCTGAGATACTTTTCCAGCTGTCAAGAAGGAGGTCCCACATACATGCTGAGCTCTCATTGGCCACTTTTTCTTCACTCCTTTGGTCAAACTCTTCCCAAACTATCTCCTCTGGGTTTAGGTCAGCTGGCTTGGTCATGTGATGCGAGACTATCGCTCTCCTTTGTAGGGGGCTTGGCGTGTCCAATCTTGTGGCTGGTATTGTATGCTTCAACTGAGCATAAGAAGTAAAATATGCTCGCCAGGCCTATGCATTTGGAAGGCTGGGTGTGGCAAGGAGTGGGGGTCTGTCACGAACTCTAGGTCCATTTCCAGAAATAAATTTTGTGGGGGGTCTGGCAATTTGCCAAGTGCAGGAAATCAGGGCTGACGCAAATTTCGAGGGGAGCACAAACTTGTAATTTTACCACCTAGCTATGTGCCTCATAGGTAATAAAAATTATTTCTAGGTTGGGTTCAAACCAATTATTTTGCTATGTGGCTACATGCCTGGTTCACTTAAATCAATCCCACTAACAAGCTTTGATCTAACCCTCTTATACCTGCAGTTTTCCAGCTTGTAACTGCCCTTTACGCGGTATGAGCATGACTAAATGGCTAGCCTTTCCACTGCACAGGATTAAAAGCCTCTCGTTCTGGCCTTTTGTATGTACAAACGTGTGCTGCCACAGCCTCCATCGCACAATGGTTCTCCTTCCCGTAATTCATGTAGATGTGGCTCTGCGGGGCGGCAAGCCTTATATCAGGTTAACCAGCCTTTCTGTCATCTTGCTCATTCCAGTGTTTCTAAAGAGGAAGTATTAATGCCGAATTAAAATGGAGTGCTCTGCTGAACGCAACTCCAAAACATTTTATAAAAATGACAAATGCGTCAATGTCCTACTTTGTGGACTGCGACAACAATAGGAGCCATGTCACCCTCAGTCGTATTTTCGCATCAACAGAATACATTTCTCTCCCAGCAATTGCTTAATTCAACCACTGTCATTACATGTCTGGTTCCATAATCTTTTTTGCCTGCAGTAACAGTAGTATAGGCCTTAGTTCTGTGACATTTTCCTGAGTAACAGCTTCACCCAAACATTTCCCTCTGAAAAGACCCCCAGGGTAAGATACTGACGGTACTACAATTCATTTCAGAGAGATAATTTTCTGAATCGCCTAAAGAGCAACTTTTAGTGCAATTTTACTTTGACCCATGGTAAACTGAGGTCTTTTCTCATACATTCCTATTGGTCAAAAAGGATCACATGGACTGCATTGTCAAGGGAGCAGCAGTGCTCTTTGCTGTCGATGAATCTGACATGTGGAGTCATTTATGCAATCCTGTAAGTGAATTGAGCATTGCGACCTCTTTTCATAGTTAGGAACATTTTGTTCATTATAATGTAAGACATCTGCCTAATAATAATAATAATAATGAGATGCTTCTTTACACAGCGTGTAGTCAGAGTACGGAATAGTCTCCCTGTTAGTGTAGCGCAAGCTAAATCAGAGCTAGATAAGATTTTAACAACTCTGAGCTATTAGTTAAGTTCTCCGCAAACGAGCTTGATGGGCCGAATGGCCTCCTTTCATTTGTAAATTTCTTATGTTCTTATGCCCTGCCTTGCTCCCTAGCTGTTAGGATAGGCTCCAGACCCCCGCACCCCTGCATAGGACAAATGAGTATGGATGGATGGATAGAAATAACAGCTGACTTTGACCAGCATAAACAAAAGAAGCAGAGGTGCCCACTATCCACCACAAGGGGAAGGTTTGGTCTGATGTTTAACACTGAAGTACATTTCAGAGATATCAGGACAGCTGGAATGCGTGCCCATACCACAGTTTATACTCAATGAGGGGGCAGCTACAGTTTAATACCTCACTTCATAATCTAAAGTCAGGTTTGGTGGAAATGTGTCCCCATCCCTTTTGTACCTACCCCTGCATGTCCCCATGCGGTCCTCTACCCAGAGCGTCACAGGGAGGTCTCAGCAAAAACAGAGAAAATCTGTCCACCCTCCCCCGAGCTGTCCGATGAAATCTCACAGGGAAATGTCATCGCTTTTGTTTTTTGGAGATCAAATCCACAAGAGAGACACTGCCTGTATACCCCAGGCCCTATGTAACCAAAAGCACCATTTTTTCTCCAGCCCATTCAGCTTCCTGTAAAGCCTGTGAGAGGGATCCAAGTGCCAGGAGGAGGTGCCCCTCGAGGCTCTTTCAAGATCGTGCGTGCAAAATCCGGCGTGTGCAGGACACTTCTGTCACTCTCGGGCCCACGTAACGGAAAACCGCAGGAGCTCGGCGGAAATAAATACTCAGTCTTCATCTCCACAGCGCTGGCCCCTCATGTGGAACACCCTGCGTGGTGAGGAAATTGGAGTTTACTGCCAATTGTGCAAAGCACGGGGCCTTTGGAACCAGTCCGGCACATCTGACATCTGAACACCATTCCACGGGTAGAGAGACACCTTTCATGCAGTTGCCATGGCGAGCAGGGGGCAGCTGTTAAAAAAACCCAACCTTTATAAGCAATTTGGTTTTGCCACCTTCCGTTTCTTCCATTTTCTTTTTGTGTTTTTATAGTGATTTAATTTAAGGCCGATTTAAATTTGTAGCATATTTAATTTCATTTATTATTGTGTACTCACACCTCTTTTGGAGGGGTATTGAACACTGTGAGAAATAAGGATAGTAATAAAACGAACATTCCAAAAAACAGTGTTTCTGAAGATGAATATTATACTGGGAACAGTGGTGGTGGGAAATAGATCATTTTCCTGTTAACTTTCTGGGTTTATTATTTTTGTCCGAACGTTTCATGCTGGGCTCAAATCATCTTTGTATCGTTTGTTTTTCAGAGGAAGTCCCTTCGGTAAAAAAGATAAAACTGAAGGCTACAGATGTATAATGCAGACATGAAGTCTTTTTAAATTGTCTGTCACTATAGCAACCTGCTTATTCTTTTATTTTCTATTCGTCTTACCCACTACTCAGATAGGTGGAAACATACTTTATTGTTCAGTGGTTCGAGCTAAAAGTAGCACATTTTTTTCCTGTATTTTTCTTGGCTTCGTTAATTAGCCAGTGTTCTATTAGAAATAAGCCAAATTACAATTGCTTTGGAGCCCATTGAACTGGTATCGTTTTGGAGAACACCAAGCAATAGTTAGCAAGACCTAGACATTTTTCTTTAATACCAGGGAGAATCTATGAGCCAAATTATAGGGGACTTACACAGCCACTAAACCAGGAACCAAATGTGTATGTGTGACTGTGCAGTGACATCACGATTAAAGTTGATGAGTGATTACCCTACAGCACTTCAGGCTCGCATAGGGTCTTTTGAGAACAGTAAATGCAGTCTGATGTTTAGCATATAAACATCTGCAGATATGAGTCTGATATTCAATTTTGGTGTTTCTTTGCTACAGTCATACAGTATTTTACTTGCTCTTTGTAGTAACACATGCATTTTCGCATGCATGGCTAGTCAGATATGTCATGCACAACTTTGGTGAGCTGTCCCTGTTACAGGTCACCTCGCTCTTTTTCAACAGCTAACCAGTGCTGAACAACAAAACCACATGGAGGCAATTAGACCCTTTACTGGTCTAATCCCAGTTAGGATGGAAACCCTTCGAGCCCCTTTATTGACTACTAATACTATGACGCCTGAATGAAAGACTATATCAATGCCACCCAATGACCAATTACAAGCCCAGAGCTGAGTAAGAGGACAAAGTGCGGACTTGATGGGGAAGCCCAAGTTAGGCCTGCAGGGCAACTCTTCTTATAGGAACCATTGCTACAGAACTTTGCACCCTCCCCCACATGGCATGGCTGACTAACTGCGGTCAGAGCAGCCCGGGTGCATTTAATTACAACAAAATATCACAGAACAACATCTGGCCAACCTTCTTGGAGTTCCTTGAATAATGGCATGGCTGCTTCCAATGAGCGTTTCACTAAACAAAAGATGCAGAATCTTTCCTCCTTACAGCATGTGAGTCACAGTGGTTCTCGATTTCCTGCTGCGGCTGCATGTTTATATATTAATGTGGCCATCATATAAGAGATTAACTGCGGGAATGTCCCATGCACTGCTACATAGGAAGGACTGTCCCTATAGGTAGGTGGTCAGGGGCTGAGCCCATTCAGACAGGCTTGAAGTGCTGATGCGTTATATTTTCTGGGCAGTAATGGATTTGTTTGCTCCTGAAAGACCCTCAGGTATATCAGGTCTTAGCACCGTTCAGTTTTTGCTGCTCTGGTCGTTTATTCTGATTAAGGGAATGAAGTCTTATGCGTAGTTATCACTACAATAATTGGCGCAGGGACCTTGGAGGGCGAAGGAAAAATATACCCTTAGTTCCTACCCTGTGCTCATGTCCTCGCAGCTTGCGGCGGCTGTGACGGAACACGTAAATTAATGGGTACAGTTGTTCTGTGCAGTAATAATGAAAAACTTCAGACAGGTGCATCATTAATCATTCTGCTCCACTGGTCCTTGACAGCATCAGTGCGTAGACGGTGCTGCGCAGACTTCGGTCAGAACCGATCCGAAATGTCAACGAGATAGCAAAGGTCAAGGTTCCACTAAAAGTGGAAATAAATAGGTGAACAACCATTTTAGCAGTCCAGTATATTTTTTATTATAATAATATAATAAAATCCTCCTGACACAACCATATTAAAAGAGTTTTAGTTTAGTTCTGTTTACCGATATGAAATTAAAATTAATTCATAATTATACTACTACATTACTTATAACTGGTAGTGGACATACATTATCTGTTAAGTGGTGTCTCTTTTATAAAAGTGCTTGACAAGGTTCCAGTGTTTTGTTTAAATTTGCCACCGTGAATATGTTAGCTCAATAATGGCTTGTCATGATATGACGTAACTTCCCAAATGCTGCGATGCATACAATGATAGTCCGTAATATTTGCTTTATGTCATATTTGGGTTAAACTTTCCATATCTAAATCAATTTGACGCTCCACAGACAAGCACTCAAAGTAACATTTCATTCTGTCGTTTTCTGTGTTTTTATGTACATCCGTAGAGTGCAATTTATGTGTTTAATATTGAGGCGTATTTCACTACATGCCAATCAACGTGTTCTTTCGACTAAAATAAACGTGCAGTTATTTCACTCTAAAGACACAAAAGTAGAATATCTGCCGGGATTAATTTAATTCCACTGTTCACAGTAGATTGGACTGCAATCACTGTTGCCTTGTGAAATATGTCAGCTGTATTCATCACAATGCAATATTTATTGTTATGTTTTGAATTATATACCTTTCAAGCAGACGTCAGACTTGACAACCTCTATTATCCCTTTTGCAGGCTTACATTCCACTATTCACTTTTCTGCCATAAAGACAAGTTTCTGATTCAATTCCATTGAATCTTGCTGTGATGATATCTCCAGAGCGATTGTTATTGATTTCTGCAGAGCTATGGATTTTGCTCAGAAGCCACAGCTAAGCGTGGCATTTTGGTGTTGCTCCGCCTGGCTTCGCAAACCTTCCGCATGCACGTCTAAAGTAACGATGCCCCGAGTTCTCTGCACAGGTTTGTTTCGGACACCGAGATCAATTATGTTGCGAGCTACCGGACAGTTTAGTATTGATTTAAATTTGAAGCCATGCTGATAGTCACTAACATTACCACTTCATAAAAGAAGTCATATAAAGAAAATGATTGTGATGATAGCGATGCAATGGAAGAAGAGATTCATCTTTTTGGAAATTAACAAGCCAGACCCTGAACTACAGTATATAGGCACATGAAAGGGCACCAATGACATTCAGCTTTATTCTCCATATGTTCCAACCCCCCAAACTTGTGCCTCTTCCTGTGCTGCTTCTGCCTAGCGATGAGGCCCCCGGGGCTATGTTGGTGGATCACAGTGGGAAACTTTGCTACAAAACATCCATGGAGCAGACGAGCATCTATGTGCTCCTCCATGGCAGAAAGTCCTCCTGCTGACTTACAGAACTACAGACCAGGGTACTGAGGGAGAAGGCGAAGTGACTTCACGAAGGAAAATATTTAGTTCTATCTCATATTTAAGTGCTTGAGTACAATGGAGATCTCCAAACACACCTGTTCTTAAGGAATTGGGTGTTGCAGAGACAGGAGGATAGGAGACCTATTATTAAGGCTGGCAAGATGGATTTCTGAAAGCAGCACTCGGGACAAGGAAGGGTACGAGGCAGATAAAAAAATGTGGCGGATGGACAGAGGGACCAGGTAACTGAATGGCTATAAAGGGACGCTAATATATAAATGCAGCTGAAATATCTTTGTGATCTGTTCTGGTTTGGCATTTAGCAGATTAGCGTTGGTAATCAAAACAGAAATATGTCAAAATTAAATCACATTATACAAAACAAGTCATACTCCAGTAAAAAAAAAAAAAACTACCTCACACATTATTAGTGATCCAGTACAGCCATTACAAGAGTGTGGATTGAACAGAGAATGAATCATTGTCCCAGGTGGTAATAATGGAGATTGAGAACTACCCACATGATGGAAAGATATTCGTCTTTGATGTCACTATAAATCACTTCTGAGCAAAGAGCTTCTAATGCACACGAAGCTCTCGACCCTCTGCACCCCATGGGGCAGGAAATCCCCTAAACCCTCATTTGGTGCATCTACCTATAAAATAAAGTTTTTAGAAGTCAGAGGATAACAGACAGGCAGGCTGTCACAGAGGACCACTTTGGGGTCAGAAACCTGCTACGGACGATGGACCAGATCAGGGACCTCCTTTCAGAGGAGGCTGTTGAGAGGTTTGGCCAAGGTTGAGAAACCCATCCATCCATCTTATGTACCCGCTTGCCCTATGCCGGGTAATGTATCTGGAGCCTATTCTGGTACCTACGGGCAAAAGGCAGTGGCACCAACCCATGACAGGGTACATAACTTCACATCTCTGGTTCACCCTAGCAGGTTTTGGGGCGTGCTGGGGCAAACCACAGAAACACCACAATGACAGAGAGGGAACATGGTAACTATGCCCACATGGTGCCAGTGCAGAGACTCGAACCCTAGGCCTAGAGGTATGAGGCAGCAGTGCTAATCACTGCACCACCATGCCTTCTCAGGAAGAAAAATGATTAATGCTAATTAATTACCGATAAAAGTTAAAGCCCGGAAACTACCTCAGACTTGGCTTGCGGGGCAATTTGCAATCGTAGCTGTCCACCTCACAAACTGCACTTGTTACAGGTTCAGTCATAAGACTTGCCTCATTAAATGCTTTTAAGATCATCCTCAAATGCTGCAGTGCCAACCACTGCTATAACAATAGTACGACGAAAGCGGACCATAGCACAGGCAGCACAAGGGCAAAGAGCTCAGCCCGGGAGTGGTGGAGAGGTGGTTGACGCTGAATGCAAACCGAATGGAATAACATAAACTCGGTACAATCTGAAAACAGAGGATACTGGATACATCAATATAATAACCAAGAGGATGGTATGTATCTTTTTCACAAAATGATATTGTACATGTTGCATTAAAAATCTGACAGGTAAAAATGTAAACAAAAACACTGATGATTGGAAAAAAGTAATTGTCTTCAGTTCGGGTTATCTACAGATAATGCACTGCATATCAACAGATAACATATTGCATCGTATTACTCTGGTGTTATTACAATTACAAAGAAAACAGACACAAACAATGTACATTTGACAGAGATCTACACCAAATATTTGTTCTGCAATGTCAATAGGCCTACAATATTTCAGACTGATTCCTGTGGAGTAAACAGCCGCAGTTTCAATAAATCTCTATATGTATCTGTTTAAAAAAGCAGTTCATACGTGGTTACCTGTAAGTACAAAAACCCAGTATTTCAGTATTTTTCAAACACATACAAGGACACATTAATAGCTTAAAAAAAACATTTTACTTAAAGCAATCATCATAAAGCATTATGAATACTTCATACTGCATTATAATACATTCATAAAGTATTATACACACGGCTATAACTATAAAAAACACATGATAGTCATGTTTATTATACATTATGAATGCTCTGTGGAGCTCTCATCTATAATGCACTATAGACACCTTCATTATATACTATACATGACAATATAATATGGCATCAGTATACATGATACCTTCAAGTAAAGTGTTACCAATTTTTCTTTTACATTTTAATACGCCATATATAAACAAAAAGTGTTATTCATTGGGCATTCCATGGGGATCGTCTTTAGGATATTAAGCAACTTGCAGATGAGACAATTGCAGATGTGGAATTCTGGGGAACTTCTCTATTGAATAGGATAGATAACCATAACACTGTAGCTTCGGACAATTGTGCCTATGGAACAACGACGACATGTCAGTCATTAAAGACGGGATGCGCGTGTGTCACCCAGGAGAGCACCGCATGTTTTCAGAAGGTCTGCGAGATACAGCAAATGCATAGTATGGAAATGCTTGCAGGCATTATATCACGGCAGTGATTTTCTGCCAGGGCTTGCTTTACTAACCTGGGGTGTACAGTATGACTTTCTGACTTGCAAATATGCTTTTCCGTTTGAAGGTTATTTCTGAAGAACAGTTAAGGTCTGAAGAGGAAGTTATGCGGAGAAAACCTTGAATAAACTTTTAATTCAAGCATCAAAAAACAAGGAATTCTGGATAAATAATTACTGGTGTTATCTTTTATGTTTATACAGTCCAAGTGCTGAACACGATATGCAAATTTGGTAACACTTTTAGGAATGCCATGTTTATAAGAATCTATGAACACATTCATAACACATAATGCATTCATAAAGCATTATAAACATGGCTATTAATAATTATTAAAAAGGCATAATACATCATAGGCATGTTTTTTATGCATTATGAATGCTTTATGAAGCTGTCATCTATAATGCACTATACTGTAGATACCTTTACAATGCAGTACAAAACATCCTAAGTTCTTATACTGACCAGTATAATGTATTATGAAGGTACTTAGAATTAACAATATCATGCCATATGACTGTCAATAGAAGATGCCATAATGCTTTATTAATTCTTATACTGACTATTATAATGCACTAGGTATCTCTAATGAATTATAGTGCATAGTGTTATAGTGTTACCACAGTTTCATTTTTAGTCTCTTTTGAAATGTAATTCTGAATTGAGTAGTGTTCATTTTAGTATTTTGAGCTTGTTTAAAATTGTCGCAATTGCCATTTACTCTTCTTGCAATTCACATTTGTAAATCTGATGTTCATGAAACATGCTGAGATATTTTACGTTACATAAAAGAGTTTACAAGAATGTCTGTTGTTACAGGAATATTACAATTGTCCCATCCATTCATCCATCTATCCACTTTCTGTGTACCTGTTTGTCCTATTCATGGTCATGGAGGTCCGGAGTCTATGCGGGAAGCTATGGGCGCAAGGCAGTGAATGACCCAGGATGGGGCGCCATCCCATCACAGGGTACAGACACCATTCTATTACAAATGACAAAAAACTTGTTACCCCACAAAAAAAGCTTTGATATATCTGAAGATATGACTGTCCCAGCTTCTCAGAGTGCAGAGTTATGGGTTGACGCTAAAATACAGAAAAATCTAGAAAACAGAAGACAGAAATAAACTAATACAACATTCTTACCCATAATTTCAACATTATTACACCTTTTAGCTGATCCTTCATCAAGAATAACATTTTTAAGCTGGAAATTCAAATGGAATACCTTCTGAAAGGCAACAGCAGTACCCTCCTGGATACTGAGCTAAACACTGAGAAGAAAGAACATTAGGGACTGGGAGAAATGAAAATAAAGTTAAAAACTTTTAAAAAACTTTTAAAACATACATCGATCGGAGGAACACTTAATAGAGAGAAAATAGTTAAAATATGCAGCAGAACCTTTGCAAAAAACAAGAGACTGGTTGAAGATTAGAGGTATGATTTGAGAGACAATGCAACAATGCAAATGTTCTACAGAGAAAACCTTTTATGCGGATTTTGTGACTGACAGTGCAGGGAAGGCGTGAAGATAAGTAGTCCTTCAAAACCACCGTGAAACACGGAGGGGAAAAATCAGAGACAGGGATGCATAACACTGACATTGTTTTTTATTAGAATTCATTTGTAACAAATGGAACTTGTGTCAGCAAAGAACTGATTTTCAGACGGATGTCTTTCGCCATCAATGTAACCTAGGTAAGAAAATAAAAAGCACTCCTTTCGTTCTGAGAAAAAAAAAAATAAAACATTTACGCGTACTACTAATCAGAGGTAATTGTATGATTCTTTTAACAAGCCATGTTTTTACAGTTTCATTTATTAATTTCAGTCTATGCATCCAGACGAGAGATAGATAGAGAGCAGAGAACACAACGTTTATTTTTGTTATGAAACCCCAAGTTTCAATGGCAAAGCCACGTAACAGATGTTTAAGACAAATCTGCAGTCGTCTGTTGGAGTATCATGGCACCAAAACGGAGGCATTTTTGCCACAAACCTTTTTTTTTTGTCTTTTTCTTTATATCTGATATTTTATTTTCTGTGTTATTTACATACACACAAAGTGAAGGTTTCATTAATTTCTTACACATGGGTTCAAGTAATGCATTATTGGGTTTAGAATCAATAGGGCAGTGCATAGTACAAAGATATAGAAAGTGCAATTCTTCCTACGGGAGCCTGCAGTGGCCATTCTGTAATGTAATCATGCATATTAAAAAAAATATAAAGGATACAAAAGGAAACATGGAAATGTAATAGAAGTCAACCGGTAAGTCATTAGGAGCATATTTAATAACTATTATTTTAACGGGGAAATAAGCCAAATGCGATATAAACTCAAACGTGGAAGCCGCAGATTTAAGAGGCTAAATGATATTAATTTAGTACATACTTAGGACAGAAAAGCAGGAAGGAGATGCAAATTCTGATTGGCTGAGCGGCTGGCTTTTGTTCAGATTAAATATTTTTTTTCTGCTTAACGTAAGGGAAAGAAAACAACTGGAATGCACATCCATGGAGGAAGAATCCAATCAAAATTATCTGTGAATCTTTGACATCCGAAAACAAAAGTATTTCAAAATGCTACAAAAGCAGACTAAACACTTCATAAATGTCAGGATTGTCAGAATTTAAAAGCAAACCTGCACCAGTGGATCATTTTCCCACTTTTTGCTTTTATTTTTAATAATATTATTTATTTAATAATAATATGTACCTGATCCATCACCTTAAACATCAGCCTCTCCCTTTATTGGAGGATTGTTTCAGATGAGACTCTAAATTCAGTACATTCTGGTCTTCCAGGGTCTTCCCAGAAATATCCATTTCCTCTTAAGTAGAGAAAGTGCTTTTTCACTGCTAAGGTTTGGTCTTAAAACAGTCTAAAGTGTGTGAAGCGCTTCGCCGAGGCGAATGGTTGTCCTGTCCGCATGCCTGTACAGAAAATCTTTCTGTTGGCACGTAACCTTTCGTGCCCTGGCACGTAATATTGTTGCATGCTAACAAAATAACTTCTATTTCAATATACTGCACCTACAGTTTCAAAGTGCTGGTTAATAACATATGGTTACAGCATGAATAACTTTTAAATATGACACCAAAAGTAAACTAATGTTTAAGGTTTGTGTGTAGGAGGGAGGTTGCCCGATTAAGGCCACAGAAATAAAATACTACTGCAATCATCTTGTTTGCATATAGAATTTCATATAATACAGTAAAATAAATTGGTACTTAAGGTAAAATATATAAATATGTATATTTATATAGCTAGACCAATTAAGTAATGCATAAAATAATTCAAAGGATTATTATAAAAACAGGCATAAGATATAAGGCACTATAAATGCTAAATTAAAACAATTTTATGTGAAACGTGGGAATTTGATGAGAAGATGTCCTTTCAGACTCCAGTACGGCACCCAGATCAGACCTTAAATCACAGGCTGTCGTTCTCTGATAAATGTTGGCAACACCGTCCCACTGATGCTCACCAGAGGAAAGTCACAAAATAAAGAAACTAAAATCTACATAGAAAATTATTTATTGCATGTGAAAAGATGCATTTTGTCAGAAAACCGTTGTGTTCTACTGATGTGCATTCCAGTGAATAGTTCCCCCAAAATACAGAGATGTGTGGAAGCTTTCTATATATAACTTATTTTAGATATACATTAATAAATGTATTCATAATTCATTTACATATTATATAGGTATATATTTTTCTTGGGAATTCGTTTCAGAGGCTGTTTTGGCAAATCATACACGTCAACGTGGAAGAACTCATAAAATTTGTAGCAGCAACTTCATACTTTGCTCACCCCTGTTGATTCCACAAAGTCCCAGTTTATTACATTGGTGTTATGGGCATTAGTTAACCATATACCTAAAATGGTAACATGGGGGGGGGGAGAAAAAAAAGTAACATAAAATGTGCCACAAACTGATAAAACCAAAACAAATAAAACCCTAGATAGCTAAAAAAAAGTAACGATTTCCTCTGTTTGAAGGTCGATACATTAGAGCAGTTCTACAGCTTAAGAAAAGCTACACGTTGAACCAAAAAAAAAAATAATAATAAAACTATTAAGCAAATGTTTTGTTTAATTCACTTCATCAAATGATAAAAGTTTGTTAAAAAAGAGAAATAATTTTACACAGTTAAAAATGAAGCACAGGTCAGCTGTATAATAAAGTACTAAAAAACTAAATCAATAAGTTTTATTTTCTTTAAACATTCCCCATCTTCCCTAATTATTAATAGTGAACCATTTGGTGGGAATTGGGCTTTATTATTATTGTCGTCATGTTGTCTTTCGTAATTCACCAAGAGGGTGGTGTCCCTTTTGAAAGCGTCCCTCATGTTTGTGACAGTGGAACTCTGAAAATGTTCGCTGTACAGTGTGCATTGAGTTCCGGGCCATTCTGATCGCCATCTCCGTTCCTCCCGCAGCGGTTGGTTTTGTCGTCGTTGTTGTCTCGATAGCTATGTTTTGTCTTGAACCCACACGGAATCCTCGAAGTAAAATGAAACAAAATGAAAAAACAAACAAAAACAAACAATCTTTATGCTGCTTCAACAGTCAGGATTCCTTTGTGGTTTCTCAGGGGTAGTTTATCAAACAAGTTAAATTCTTGGTCCACCTGGAATCTGTTTATTCATTTTTCGTTTGTTTGTGTTTCACAATTGACACTTAATCTGTCCATAGCTAGAAGTGAAGAAGTACTTCTTAAGCAGGTAGGTATGGCTCAAGAGCGGCTCTCTGGGTGATGAGGGGTCCCGTTACTTTTCCCCCAGGAATGGGACTTTTACGTTGCATAGTGATCAAAGCTTCCCAGGTACTCCAGTCCAGCTCTGTAGCAGAATTGATACTGATCCTATCAAAGGAAAAAAAAAATGAAGGCGTGTAAATACATCTGGCCCATGTTAAATTTTTTTATTTATGAGTTTTTTTATCACTTATTGTTTCCCATTTCTCAATAAGTATAAAACAGGATCCCATTATATTTACCAGAATATTTTAAACCATTTTGTTTATCTCAGCATAAAACCCTGCTGAAGAGTGTTTATGTTAACGAAGGCCAGTTTGCATTTAGCTAAACCTTTAACGAGCAAGACCATGAAACGCAGGAACTGTGCGTCCACCCTTTGGAAATAAGACAAATAAAACATGACCGGTTCATCAAACTGTCAGGGCAT
This sequence comes from Mormyrops attenuatus, assembly GCA_026777985.1. NCBI lineage: Eukaryota > Metazoa > Chordata > Actinopteri > Osteoglossiformes > Mormyridae > Mormyrops > Mormyrops attenuatus. The sequence goes on from JAODKC010000016.1 coordinate 10,575,179, forward strand.
TTCTGCCAGCGAGGACTGATACCTGGAACACCATGAACATCGTCAGCTGCTCTCTGACTGCCTCTGACGCTGGTGAAAATTTTAAGGAGATACTCCCAAGTGCCATTTATACATGTACTTTTACGGGTATTTTCTGAAGCATGGAATGTCTTTTCAAAACATCAGCCAACTGTGGCAACTGCAGAAGGCATCAGGTGGAGACAGATGATCTCTGACCATCGTGGTCATGCACAAGTGGGAGTGTGAGAATTAGGGCACCGAAGAACAATTCCAGGGACCTAGGAGGCCCAGCGTGCCTGTGGCAGCCAATGAACAGCTGTGATAGCATGTTGGGTTGCCGTGGGCAACAAGGGAGTCTGGCTAACGCCATCCTTACCTCCGTCTGCACCATGGCTGGCCTCTGTGTTCTCAGCATTTTGACTGTCTGGAATATGTCCACCACACCCTCGTAGCGCATCCGCTCTAAGACAATGCTGAGTGTGATGAAGACGCCTGTTCTCCCCACACCAGCACTGCGGAGATTTAACGGAATACGTTAAAATTTAAAAACTTGATGACTTGGAAGACAAATCAAGCCTTCCTTCAGATCTCTTGCTAATCACCCCCAGCCCTCTGTGCAGAAAGAACGATAAATGGCAAGGTTTTCTTTTTAAGGCCGTCTCGTGTGGACTTAACCCTGAGCCAGCGACATGTCAGCACCTTTGAAGGCCGTCGGGGTGTAGGGTTCTGGGTGTCTAGAATGTAATTGATCTGTCTAGGCAGGGCCTCTCCCCCAGGAATGACCACAGGGGGGAAAAAAGCCAAACAAGGTTGTTTCTACAGCAATCGTGCTTCAATGCGGTGATTCACACCGCCTTTTGTTTCAGAGTGAACAGCTGCATTAAGAATGTTATTTTATTGAAAGAGAGGCCAATGTGTAAAGTCAAGAAGTTGCAGAAAAGAAGCTGTTCCTCCTTACCTACAGTGCACAGAGATGGGCCCATCCTGGCCAAACTGCTCCTTTGTTTTGTGCACCTGGCCTATGAAATCGATGAAGCCTTCACCTGATTTTGGAACTCCTTGCTCAGGCCAATCGGTGAACTGGAACTGCCTTACTGTTCGAGACTGTCCATCCTGGAAAGAAGAACCCAGGCCAAATGGAAACCATTACTCCTGCCCTTCAGGGTGAGCAAACACGTCTGAGGCACTTCAAACACTTGCTCTGAGCGCAAGTCAAACAGGAAGCTACCTGTGACAAATTACGGTTTGGGGAAACGCGCTGGTATATCTCAAGGCAGTCAAGGTTAGTGCAGGTTGTTTACCCCAGGTCTTAATGTCCAACTGATGGAATTATTGCCAAAAGAAATTACAAAGGTATGTGCAGTTATAAAATCCTTTTTACAAACGAGATAGGTCAGGGAGCACTTTGATCTGGGGAACCTGTTCAGGAGAGATAAGTCATTCTTCCACTGAGTGTTTGCACCTAAATATTTGAGATAACATTCTGTTTTTTTGATGTGAGCAATTCGCAAGGTCCTAGCAATGAGTGTCTTTTGGGGAATGGTATTTCGGTAATGTAGTTTAACCATGATAAAAAAATGTGTTCCACGAAGGGTCTAACGTTTACTACAAAGGCCACGTCAACATCGCATAGAACTGTTAGCCTTGATGGAATTAAACCTGCATGCGTCTCCTGCTCCCCATACTGGGCTGAAAACAGCATTTACAATGAAGGCCTGCCACCAATTTATATTTGTTTCAAAGTTCAAATCGACAAACGGCAAATAGCTAACTGACTAACGAAATTAATCAGCTGCTACTGGACAGAGTAAGAGTGCCCTGGAAAGATTGCCAGAGCACTCAGAATTCACAGCAGGATCACCACATTAGTGCATGAGTAAAGCGAAAGCAACAGATAAGCCTGGGTGATCTTTCGTCTTCTTCCCTCTAAATGTGCAACGAAGCAGAGCTGTAATGGTGAGACCGAGGAGATCGATGCAATCAATGGGTAAACCCTCTCAGACCACGCATGGTATGGTATGGACTCATTTGTCCAGGAACAGTAAACTCACATTGCTAGTAATGAAATTAAATTCTTGTGCCAGGCAATGCTTATACCATATAAGTCCTCATTTAGGTGCACTACAGGCCTTAAGCATACTTTAAACAACAAAACAATTAATCAATAAATGTCAACCAATGAATCAATCAACCAATGAGTAAGAAGCCTTACAAGTCATCAGTCTCGTGATTGACCGGCGGGAAATATGGAGAATTTGCGTGTCAGTTTTTCATTCGATAAGGCGGAATCGCAAGCCTTACCCTGGCATCCGTCACTTTGAATTCCCTTAGTATGTATTGTGGCATGTTGTACTCTGCCATGGGGTCCACGACAAAGTACTGGTACCGTGCGGATCTCTCTGCGGGCCAGTATTGGTGGCATTTTTCCTGCAAGAAACCAGAAGCACCATGGGAAATGGGTCTCCATCAGTCTCGGTCCTGGCTCTCCTCCAAAGCCACTTGGTGATCTGCTCTTCACTCCACTTACTTTTTACTCCAACGTAACTTTTTCCCAGTGACACTGGCACTCCCCCGCCCCCCAGTAATTACGATTTTCCCAGCACTCACGCGGCCCATCTCGCGAAGCTTGGTCAGCATGACCACGATGGTGGAGTTGTGTTCCCACAACATTCGCCAGAAGTCCTCCGTGGTCTCTGCCAAGGGCCCTTGTGTGGCGATGTAGGCCTTCTGCTGTCTGCAGCAGGACCAGAAAGAGAGGAAGAAAATAAACCTTTAAACTGCAATTACAAAGAATTTGTTTGAATCCCCAGGTTAAATGCTTTTATCATCCTGAAGGTAGCTAATTACCTATCTGCAGGCGGCAAAGGATTCCTCCAAAAACGGGACGTTCAGCAGACCTTTGTATGGTTAATACACTTTTATCATATAAAATGGCATGCACCCTTCAGTTATCTGCTACAGGGTTGCTGGGATTGTGGGTGGTGTTGGTGGGGGCAGGGGGGTGGAGGCTCTTGGTTGGAGACTATCCCATGCAGGACAGAGAAATAAATTCTGTGCATGTGAATAGGCAAAAACTCTAACGTGGTATACGCACTGAATATATGAAATTTTGCATTGCACTTTGCATTTAATTACAGTTATCTTTTAGCTGGCTGTCATCAAAGTGACCTTAATCAGCAGTTTGGAAGAACGGCGATGCAGGGATCGGGTGCATGACAGGTGACTTTGTCACATGGTCTCAGTTTTTTCAGCCAATGATGATATCATGTGACTGTGTGTCGTTTTCAAATGGGAAATTGTTTAAAAAAAAAAAAGCAACCCAATTTTAAAGAATTTCGATTCTCAAGTCAAGGAGTCCTGAAGTGTGTGTATGTGTGCTAGTGCATGCGCAGATAGGTAAGTGTCTGCATACTCATGTGTGAGTGACTGCGATAAAACAAGGGGGCATTTATTTATCAATCGATATTTACAAATCAATATGATTTATCAATATTTGTAAATTTTTGGTGCAATTAATTTAAAAACCACATATTAAGGCCTGCAGATTTAATGACTTGATACATCGCTGAGGATTTTCCTTCTTCTACAGCAGAGAAACATCGTCTGTCAGAGCAAACGAATGCACAGCGAGCCTCTGTTTACCTGGCCTGCTGTTTAGAGACTGATCAGGAACTGTGTGCACATTCATCTGGAGACCAACACAGCTACGAACTCTAAGGCCGACGAAACGAGCGCGTACTTTTAGAATGTACCTCAGGGTTATTAGCGGATGCTGGATACATCAATCGGAAAAACAACTGAGCAAACAAGCGAAGGAAGAGCAGTGAGAGCGTACCTGTATCCATCTATGAAACTGGCATTGATGTAGTCGGAGCCTTCCACCCCTCGGATGGGCTGTAGACACACTCGCGTGGACTCATATGGCATTATGTTAACGAGGCGGTTCTTGAATTTGTTGCAGGGAAGATTGGCGCTGATGAATCTGGATGTGTGAGCCTTAGTGTTGGCTAAACGCTGCGGTAGGTGGGGAGGAAGTCACATGAAGGGGAGGGGCAAAATACACAGAGACGCCATTAGTTCGCACGATTTTGCAACGCTGAAGCACGCAGATGTCATGCGTAACTGTCATGTAGACGGGGTAATGGGGAGAGCGTGGGAAGACGTCATGGATTCACGTCATGTGAAAAGCTGCAGCTGACAGAAGAATCACAAGTTCAGATTATACTGTGTGGTGACTACAAAATCTACCACAAATAAAGACGCCGCTGTGAAAGGACAGACTGTGATGTAAGTGCTGCCTCGCCCACATAATGCCGCATCTCACATCCTGCATCTCACCTGAGCGTCAGCCAGAGGCTCATAAATGGCCTGACTGGAGCAGGCCCATGGTTTGCAAAATTTACAAGTCAATTTACGGCCCAGGAAAAGGCTGGAGCCAAACGGCAGAATTTAACATCCTCATGCACCGCGAAAATAGGGGACCGGGTTCTGCGGCCGGCACGGTTCCGGTGAATGGGGAACCCCGCCCTGGAGTGCGCAGGAAAAGGGCCCCGTTCCCCGGGGATGTGGGGATCATGGGTTTTTCACCATAAATGACTGACCAGCAGGAGGAACAGAGTGGGGAAAAAAAAACGGCAGCGAATGGCACAGGAGTTGCCTGCTCAAATGCAACAGGACCGCAAACGTGGCCAGTGGGCCTAAGCACCAAACAATATCTGACTACTTTATTTTTCTTTGGATTCTATCAAATAAATAAATAAATGTGGGGGGGCGACTCTGCTGAATAGCAGTAGCTGGACCCAAAGTAATATCTCTCAGGATGCAGTTGCGAGTGCCTTTTACTGCTGTAGAGGTTTGGGATCTCTCATTTCTGTGCTGGTTTAAGTGCACTTGCCTCCTAGGACCGGTCCATTACTGTGAACTCCCCGAGTGCTCCTGACCGCTTCTGTTCTGGAATCGTCTTCCCCCTGGCCATCCACGCAGAGAGAGAGGAGCGGCGTGGGGCGGCGTGACCGAAATGAGGCGCCTACCTTGAACTCCAGCTCCATCCCGGTGACATTCTCCCCGGACTCGATCTGCGTCAGCTTCTGGATGTAGGCGTAGAGGTTGCGGGCGGGCACCTCGGTGTTGCCGCACGTCACCGCCTCCTGCAGAGCGTCGTGGATGAAGACGTACTGGTCCTCCGTCTGCACCATGTAGTTCCTCTGGGCTCTCATGAGAGTGACGTGGCCGTAGATGTCCACGGTCTTCTCATGCTTTATTCGCTCCAGCATGGCGTCGATGACGATGAAGCAGCCTGTCCTACCCACGCCGGCGCTGCAAGAGTGAACAGCGGGCTGCCCGTTTATCCATAATTACCTTTTACCAGGCAGAGGAAAATACAGATAGATAATTTATTTAAACACGCTGCACATTACAGCAGATGCCCTATACTTGCAAAGGCACACATGGTACTTCATTTCTCTCAAAAGAACAGCCAGAGAAGGACATTATCATGCTAAATCTAGAGTAAAGAAGCAGGGGACATAGTGATGGATGACCTCTTCTATGGTACATTGCTACTTTTTATCAAGGTATGGGATCATTAAATGGAAATAGATCTCAAGTAAAAAAAAAAAAAAAGTACTAAAATCTGAGACTAAATGGGAACCTGTAATGAGTTCTAGACTTTTATCATACTGTTATGTCTACCCCGCCCAGCTCAAGCTGGCTAACTTGGATGTCTGGTTTTTAAGTCCACTGGTGCGGGGAGTCAACTTGTTTAGAACACGCGGCACATCATACGGAAACTTACTTTTCCATCCCTGAGAAGTTACATCTCCATTTTAATTGGTTTCACGGGGAACACGTAATCAGGGAGCCTGATCGGGGAGCGTTTTGAGAGGACACACGTAGCCCCTCCCTGGATAAGCTCTGCTCTCGGAGCTACGGACCTTGCACTGTTATTGCCTAGATGTTAGGCCGGCTTTTAAAATTAAATTGGTTCCTCGTTGTGTTAGGAGAACACAGCCGCAAGGTGCTCTCTGGACGTTCTCTCGCACGCGGCATTTGTTTTACATTTACCAGACAGCGGTAGGGTGGCTCTCCGGGGGCGACGTCTGCTTAACGTCCTGCGACGTGACGCAAGCCGGCTGTTGGATGAAAATAAAGACACATGCGGGAGCCATTCGATGCCGGAAGCTTCCATGTGTTTCGCGTTTAAGGGGGACCCCTGACTGCTTCAACTCCGCACTGAGCCCCCCTCCCCAAGACCACGTTGGAGCTAAATCTGCTGTTGGGTCATGTGGAGGTTTCCGGGGCCTGCTGGTTTACTGCCGCAGAGCTCAGTCTAAACTCAAGAGTCGAAATCGCAGAAACAACAACTCGAAAATAAAGAATTCAGGCCCTTGGTGAAGACAAAGGAAAACGGAACAATATACTTTTGGATTGAGTCATAACATTAAAGTAGCCACTATCTGACAAGTTAGTTGCCCACGAGCCCAAAAGAGATGGAGCTACTCTGCTGAGGATGAGATTCAAACCCATGACAATCTGATCACAGGGGCACAGAGGTCTAACACACCACACATCACCCCCATATACAACTCATTAAATTAAGTTATCAGTCAGTGAGTCTAGATTGTTTCGTATGATTCACCAAAATGAATTATGCTGGTATGTCTTCACATGCCGGTGCAGGTATTGGTGTCGTGTTTTTAGCTGGGCGCCATGTGGTTGTTGGTCCAAAGATGACTGAAGCCAAGTGGGGACCATGTGACAAGGCTACGGGGCCTGTCTGGGGGGGGGGGGCAGTGAGTTTCCTGGAGGGGGTAACGGTATAGTGGCGGCTCTTCAGTTGGCGCAGCTGTTAACTGTCTGACGTGGTGTGAGGCATGCAGAGTGCAGCTCATGTGAAACACCCCCCAGCTGCCGGCGCACCTTGTGGACAGTGATGTGGGCTGATTCCTCCCGAATGTTTCACTGAGCATGTCAACGAACGCTCATTTTCCGCCTCTCCAAATGCATTCCCCACAATTAAACCCAAAGGAGCTGTGAATCCCGGACTGTCCTCCCCCCTGAACACTGGCTGTGTCGTTAGCAGGCTCAGGGCCAGACGAGAGGGCCCGGAATGCGTCAGACTTCTGGTCAGACTTGGGTGGCTTCTGATATTTCCTACCATCATACCTTCCAGGTGTTATACCGTGATATATTTTGATGGTGTTCTCAAAAGCAATGTTAGTCTGTTATTTTGAAATCTTTCCATTGGTGGTCCTCATGACAAAAAGGGAGACAAAAAAGTGTGGAGGGAGGCAATTTCATCACCAAGATTTAAAAATACTGCAGTATGCCCATAATACCGCGGTATACCCAAAATACCATATTATGCCATATTACTTTAATACCACCCAAGCCTATGTCATGGTGCATCAGGATAACAAAGAGGAGGTATATTCTAATATAAGGTGGTTTTACTGGCCCCTTCATCCCCCCCATTCTGGTCCTCTGAGGTATGTGCAAGCGAGACCCAAAAACACCAAGCTCCATCCCGTAGGAAGGTCATAAAATTATGTTCAGGCTTGCCGCAGATGGCTGGATTCCTTTCCTGTGCAGTAACTCTCCTCCATAGTTCATCACAAACAGCTGTTCACTCAGGCGGGGGGGTCACTTGATTACCTATGCCAGAACTGACCCGGCTCTCAAGTCATACTGTGATGAACGCCCATATTAATACAAGAACATCAAAAAAAAAGAAAAAAAATGGCCACTTCCCTTACAAGACAGGTGGCTACAAGCACATGTGCCAAGATCATGTCGAAGAGAGACAAGGACAATGATAAATAGATCATGGTGTGCATCTAAGTTAGTGTTTGTGAATTGGAGACTCCATGAAAGACTGTTTCATTTAATGGTTCTGAAGCAGGTCCTGTTGGCGGCTGCTCATTGACCAGAATCTTCAGTAGCTGTTCTGCCACATTCTACCAACCCCATGAGGAAACACTTGTGTTCCTCATGGAGATAGCAGAGCGTGTCTGTGATAACGCTGTCACTAACCCTGAGTAGCGCCGGGGACAGTGGGGACCATGTGTGGTCATGTAGCCCTCCAGTCTCAGTGGGGATCACGATTTAACCGGTGACTTCTGCGTGCAGGAGAGAACTCCCCTCGTGGATAAAATATCTCCCTGTCCGAAGCTGGTTTTCTCTCATGATCTGCTCCGTGAGCAGGCAGACATTGTCTCCTCTGCCAATTTGGTCGTTCTCTGAGGCTTCCGGTTCCCGTTCAGAAGGTCTGAGCAAGCACACTGACACCAGGAACAGCCCCGTTTAAGGCGCTCACTTCTGGTAAGCAAAACCTGCCACTCAATGCCAATGGAGCACCGTTCGATATTTATAGTCACTGAAGTGGTCCGGTGAAAAGAGTTTACTACCTTTGGGTTCAGTACAAGGTTTTAGAAAAGGTAAACGGTGCATCAGAATTCAAGATCTGAATTTAATCTGACCTCCCTGTGTAAACACTGAATATAACAATAAGTGGGCCTTCATACATGGGTAAATCATGGGAGGAGGCCTACCAAGAAAGGTTCTTCCTCAGATATAAGGGATATGGCCAAAAGTATGCGGACACCAGCTTGTCCAACAATCTAAAACCTAGGGGTTTGATGAGGCTGGTCCACTACTCTTCTGGAAAGGCTTTCCAGGAGATGGTGAGGGGATTTGCTGCCATTCTGGCTCTATCTATGTACATCCTGTGATGTTGCCAAGTTAATAGTCACTAACCTCATCTGTGCGGCCCTCACTGCTGCCAGTGTTTGTTACTGCTGATTCTATGGCTGTGTGTTTAATTATACGTGTGTCTGCAATGGGTGTGGCTTAATTAGCCAACTTGTCTAATAAGGTGTCCACATATTTTGCCGATATAGTGCACTATGCACATTTCAGTAATTAAATGTGCGAAAATGCTTAAACTGAACAATTTATTTATGCAAATTTATTTATCAATTAATGCAGTTTATCTTTGCGGATGCAGTTATACATTTTGGCTAAGCCTCATGATATATACACACGCACACACACACACACACATATATATATATAAAAAAAATAAACTCTGCTTCACCTCAATTATGACACAAGGTTTCATTTCCATCTGTAAAAATCGCACTGGGTAGACGTACAACCTAACACATGCTAAAAATGTCATCAGACACAATTCCCGCCGGCAGCCTCTCTATCAGGCCCCGCAAACCACGTTATATAATGCTGGATGTTGAAATGCTGCTTTTAACAGTCAGCCCATTAAAAAGTTCCTGTTAATAACAGTAATTAGCAGCTGAGAGGTTGTAGAAAATGCGGTGGCAGGAAGACACGGATGTCGGCTCATACCATTTTAGCGGTGCCCCTGGGCCCTACACATCACTCGTCGCGCCTCTGTAGACCCGGGAGTGCTATGTGTGAAGGGATGACTCTTTAACAAAACTCGCTAAGTAACATTGCTTAATGAACTGTCACTGGTAATATAGAACTGCTGTACAGGGACAGCATGGAACACCTTTATGAAACACTGTATGCAGCCAGCTTTCAATACAGGAAACGCATGAACAACAAATGCTACAAAGAGTTCATGACAAACAGATCCCGCTTGGCTGCTCTCTTTCTAAGGAGATAAACACATTTATGAAAAACACAAGCTTTCCCCGACTGCTTAGCTAGCTATTTAATCTTTTACCTGAGGATGCCGTACTGACTGTTAAATATGTGGTACGATGCACTCTCTTCTTCAAAACTGATCCGGAATTGTAGACTTTGTCCCATTTAACGTAACACAAAATGACGTAAGCCTAGCGAATCTGAGAGGGTCAAACTGGAGCGGCACAAAGTCCGACTCTTCTGCGGTCGCGTTAAATTTCGGTGGAATATGTGGAGTAAAGCCCATCAAAAGCGGCTCCTTTAAATGGACGGCGGATGAAGTGTTTTTAAGCTCCGCCGCCATTTATCTGATGCGAGGGAAGGGAATTAAAACTTCCAATCTGCGGTGTGACATTAATTCTCGCATTCGGCGCGGGCGCAGAAACCGGGATTTTCAATTTAAACTGATTCCGCTGCTAGCTCTAATTAACTTCTGCACGTGGTAATTCAATTCTTCGGTAATCCCCCTTTTCACACTTTCCTGGGCAAGTTGCGCAGTCTCTGCCCGTAAGACGCGGGCGCTTTGTCGACTGTCTGCCGGGAAAAGCCTGCCATCTCCTGTTCCGCTCCCTCTCCCTCCGCACCGCTGGGATTCGAGCTGTTTATGTCTTTTACTGCACTAAGTACTGCCTCTTTATGTATTTTAGATATAATTACCCCTGGGCATTTATCACTGTTGGTGTGAGACAGCCCACACGCATGATGAAGAGGCGAGGTGGCGGCGGCGAGTCAAGAGAGAGAGATGCAGTTATCAGGCACACAGGTGGGACCACATCCTGGGCTGCTGTCTAGCAAAGGCCCAGTAGGATAACACCAAGAACATGATGCGCCGCCCAAAAGCATTACATCACTCAGCCGCTTCGCAGTTTGAATTTTCACTGAAATATCCAGAATGCCTATGCATACAAAAGTACAAGAGCAATTCCCTCTCAGAACTAATGAAGCAATTCAGGTTAATCACCTTGAACGAGAGTGCTATCGCTGTCCTTGCGCTAGGGCATCCAGCACGTTTGGTAATGGGTAAGACCATCCAAGGACGTGACTCAGAAACCCTCTTTGCACCAGTGCAGAACCAGTAAACCAGCCACCCCGCCACTGCGGCATGTCAAGGGCACCGTGCCCCAGTCCCGCTTGCTCACCTGCAGTGCACCACCATAGGCCCCGCATCAGGCGGGTTGCAGGCCTTCACCCTCCTCAGGAAGGCCAGGAAGGGGGTGGGATGCTCAGGTACCCCATGGTCGGGCCAGGCTGTGAACTGGAAATGCCTCACCTCCCGCTTCTCGCTGGAGCCATTCTGCCAAGAAAGGAACATATTTTACATTCATTTAGCAGGTGCTTTTATCCAAAGCGGGGTACAAGTCCCTGGAGTAATTGGGGAATATGGGTCTTGCTCAAGGGCTCAGTGGTGAAATCACTCTGTCAATCATGGGATTTGATCCCATGACCTGCCGGTCACAAGTATACTGAACTACACACCGCCCCCCAACACAGCTGACAGGTGAGGACCGCTCCTCAAGATGGACGGGCTGACGCAGGCGAAGGGGAAGTATTAATGCTGCGGGTACCACACACTAACCCGGCTCAGAATCCACAAGACGTCATTAAAAAGAAAATTCCGAAATGAACAAAGCGTGCTCCGATTCAGGCGCCGCACCAAGGAGCTCATGCGACACAGCGGGGCCGGGCGCTTACTTTATAAAGTGCGAACGTCCTGACGCAGTACGCGGCCAGCTCCACCGTATCCAGCAGAGTCACCTGGATCAGCCCGTAAGTCTCGGTGCCCCTCGTGGGCCAGTACTGGTCACACTTCACCTGGAAACGAAACTTTTAGTGAGAAGAAGAACCAAAAAAAACACACACGCACAGCAATGCAATGAAAATTTATGAGACGTTCCATTTGGAAATAGAAAATAAAGCCCATTGCGGATTTACTCGTTTTAGCTACAGTTCTGTAAATCAAGCTAAATAGACATTACATTTAGCCAAACTATGGAAAATTCCTGTGCGAGAAATAAGGGGAACTGCTATGCCTAACACTGTATTCTGCTGATTTATACAATTTCACAGGGGAGGAATCAGTTTATAACTTTCCACTGATCTACAGACAGCGTTATATATACTGGCGTGACAGACTCTATAATTACAATCTCCACTGCGGCGTTGCAAACTTGGTAAGAGATGCAGGTTTATTGTGATTACTCTGCTTTGTTACCAGCAGTAAACATTGCTCCACTGCAGAATTACTTCTTTTTCCCCCAACACCAAACAGAAATGAACAAACGATTTGGGTAAATAACAGACGGTTTGGGGAAGCGTCGAACTTCGAAAAACACTCTCAAAATTTAAAATCCTCCACTTGGGGATAAGGGTCAAATGAAGTATGCTAAACTTAAACGTAAATTTAAATGAGACAAGCCATAGTGTACGCGGTAACTTTACGATAACTTTGTCATCTTTACGAGACACAGGCAACAAACTATGCATAACACAACTGTCTGCTCCTAAAAGTATTTTCTCTGGTTTGCATAAAACTAAACTTCACTTCACAGAACCAGAAAAACTGTCAATGGTTCACTTGTTCCTGTTTGTAAGTAAACACTATAAACAAACAAGTTTAAACACCAAATTTGTCTAAGCAACAGACCAATAATAGACCTGACCAAGTAAATTTAAACACTACCTTCTTAAATTCCCACAAACAGGAACAAGAAGATACACCCGAAAAGTGAAAACCAACAAGCAAAGCAAAGCTTGGACGCATTTGCTTTCAAATCAGGCTCTATCAGCTATTCCATAGTGCCTTGTCTGTTTTTCATAAATCCATTCCATATTATAATATAAAACAAACAAAATAACTATCACAAGATTAATTTGGAGAGGAACAAAAACCATTTTAGTCCACTGTGATTATCTCAGCTAATCGCAAAAGAAATATTAATTTGGATCGCTAATTTGTCCTCTGCTTAACAATGCCACTTGTAATTAAAAATTCACAGCTATTCTTACACAGCAGAATAAGAAAGACAACAAGGAACTTGCGTTCTTTACTGCATCATGCATTTGCTGTTTAACACGAGTAGTCGTTGTGTTTAACACAAGTAGTGCTGGTGTTTAATTATTCCAAACAGCATGTTTATGCAAATTTAGACTCTGTGTATAGAGTGGCAACCATTAGCATTTAGCATGTAGCATGTGAGAAGTGTTCGGTGAAGACTGATGACATGCCCCGTGATTAAACCTTGGCATTCTCTTGGCAAATGGTTAATTCTGGCATGAAGCAAAAGTGAATGAGCCAGGAGACCATGCGACAAATTATGAATGGCACATCATTGGCTAAGCAGGAATGGCAGGGAGTGAGGGCGCAATGACGAGCGAACGACGCCCAGCGACACAAGATGAGGGATGTCTTGCCTTGGAGAAGAAATAAGAGGGCATCTGAAGGAAAATGAAGAACAAATGCAAAACAAAACACAAACAAAATCATTGAGCTGGTTAAGGAAGCAAGAAACTCATAAAATCCAGAGCATGTTCGGCATGGTATAAGGAAATCGGGTGATTAATCACTGCGTTTTTGGTCTAGTCTACAAAGCGAGCCTACATTTAAAGAAACTCTACCCACAATGCACCTGTGGATTCAGTGTGCACGTTATGAGTGCATTCAGTGTGCATGTTCTGGGTGTGTGCAGTTTGCATGTTCTGAGTGCATTCAGTGTGGATGTTCTGAGTGCGTGCAGTGTGCATGTTCTGGGTGTGTGCTGGGTATGTGCAGTTTGCATGTTCTGAGTGCATTCAGTGTGGATGTTCTGAGTGCGTGCAGTGTGGATGTTCTGAGTGCGTGCAGTGTGGATGTTCTGAGTGCGTGCAGTGCGGATGTTCTGGGTGTGTGCAGTTTGTATGCTCTTGGGGTGTACAGTGTAACTTTGTTACACTGGCTTCCTCACAGTCCAGAGACATACAAATCAAAACGGCTTCTGCTTATATATCTGCTATTCACGCTTATATATGCCCTGTGATGGACTGGCATCCCATCCAGGGGTGCCCCTGCTGTGTGATCTGTGCTGCCTATGATCCCCATGACCCTGTACTGGACGTGATTGGATGATGGATCTCCCTCCCCTCCCTAACATGAATTCTGTATCAACCCAGGGTCCACTCTGCATTCCCTTGGCAACACAGCATATGTTGTGTCTGTCTCAGACATATGCCTCCCGCCTCTCAAACCATGTCCAGTGAACAAATAACAGGTGCATACGGACCAAACCGATTCCCTCAACCCCAACCTGTCTCTTGCCCACAGTGATGACGATAAAGCATTCATTAATCATCCGCCCTAATTCATAGTTCAGCGTAACTTTTTGGGATCCATTAAATGCAGTTTTCAGTGGCTGGTAAAATTTGCCCACCCTTGATCTCTCCTCCAGTTTCGTCATCATGACAATACTGGCACTGCGCTGCTCCCAGATCATCCTCCAGAAGTCACCGAAAGTCTCCGGCAAGGCCCCCTGGGTGGCGATGTAGGCGTTCTGTCGTCGGTACCCATCGATGTAGTTGGCATTGATGTAGTCGCTTCCGGGAATGCCTGGAATAACAAAGACAAGGGTCAGTTCCGCCTGCGGAACACATTCACCATTGTGTTTTGACTCTGGCAAGATCTGTAAACTTATGTCCTGGAGAGAGAGACACAAACAAAGAAGGGGGAGATAAAGAAGGGACTCTGGCCAGACCGGGGACTGTTACAGCGAGACAGCCCTTGGCGTGCACCGGCCCCATCTCGCACCATGTTTTCACATCTTTAACTTTCAGCAGCGTGACCCGAAGAGCCGGCTCCCGAGGACCAGCCAAAGCACGGTTCCCACGTCGGATTTCACAAGACCTTTTCTTCATCGCCTCTCCGCTGTTCGAGAGTCTAATAACGCACAAAAAAGTAACACCAGCTGCTGGCACGTTCGTGAGTACGGACCACGCAAAGGTAATAAAAAAACTTAGTTGGAAGCTGTTGCACAGAGGAACTCGCAGTAATTAGATTAAGTATATTTTACTCAGCTCCACAGGCAAACAGCAGTGATCCTCAGGAAACCTTTTGCTTCTTGCCTATTTTCCCCTCTTTTTTGACGTGGTGGGGCCCCTCTCCCGCTGGGATGGGGCTGCCTGACAGCTAGTCACCACGCTACAATGGACAGCTGGGGGCAGTGGCCAGGCATGGTCCGTGGAGATAAGCCCAGATCGCATCCACATGGCTCTCACGTCAGACCCCTCACGCGAGGAACTGCCGCACACACCCTTATTCAAAATCCCTCTGGGTCTTTATGTGTGTGTTTTAATTCTTGCTGGCTGTGTTTCAGCATACTACTCCAGACCGGCCGTCTGTCGCATCCCCCCCCCATTCACGGGCAAACGTGAGGACGGCTATGCTGGGGCCCTTCGATGAAAGAGAAACCAAACGCTAGGGTGTAAAGTGAAACAAAGATGCCCAACACCTGTTCAGGGTGTGTTTCTAAAACTACCCTTAATAACCCAGCTGTCATCTAGGACTTGTGCAAAAGTGTCACATTAAGTCAAATTAATTAGTCCCCCTGCTCCCTGTATACATTCCCACATCTAGGAGTCAAATTAGATACAAAATAGATGAAGGCCTATTCTAGACATGCATTAAAATGCATTAAAACCACAGTATCCTCCCACAGAATTTTATTGTTGGATGAAATGACTGAGACTGGGTGAGCTGATTAGGACTATTGAGTGTAAATTGCTGTTACTTTTAACATAAAACAGAGTAAGCTCCTTCCACTTTGACCTTTAACCCGGAGCAAAGACAAACGCTGGCCTGTCACAGGCTGACACCCTCACTTATCACACGGTGCTATTTCTTTACACAAGGGGTGGCAGCCTTTGTAAAGGTAGCTGGTAGAAGGTACAGAGATCTGAAAGATCTTGGCCTGAACAGCCTTACTTTTGTTTTCTTAATTCTATATTCAAAGGGGTGTACATTTTAGAGGACTGCATGCAATATTGCCTGATGCCTCTAAATAAATATATCAAATAAATGTCCTGAGGGGCCTGGAGTCTATCCCAGGCAGCAGCGCTGGGGTAAAACATAGATGGGATGTCTGCCTGTTGCACAGCACACAGACAATTTAGAGATGCCAACGGGCCTATCTGCACGTGCTTGGGGCCGTGAGAGGAAACTCTTCTATTGCACTTTTTCAGGTAGGTGGTTGGAAATTTTCAAGTTCTGAGTTATCGGGAATCCATCGCTACATCGCGACGTGCGATACTCCTAATCCACACGTATCGACGCAGATCGCCAGATCTTCCTTATCTCCGTACATTTTGAGATGGTGGTGGTGCAGGCAACTCAGTTTAGTCATGCTTTCGGCATTGCTAGTAAGCAGGGCCACGTCAGCGCAGGAAGGGATCGGGGACGGCTCGGCTCTCGGTGGCAGTGGAAAAGTGCCATTAGTCTGCTTTGTGTTTTTCCTGTTTATTTCCTCAGATGTGAGCTAAGTATTATTTTAGCAGACTGCTGCTGCATGTACTTTAGCTTCCTGTCAATTACCTTAATCCACTGTAGGCTTTTACTAACGAGCTGAATCTTTACCGAACGTTTGTTTCTTTAATGCCTCGTGTTGTTCAGTCGTTCCATTCTGCCGATGAGAGCTCATGCTTCAGGCAGCTAGCTGTCATACCCTGAATGTCATTCCTGTGCACTTGTTTTTCAGGAAATGGAATTGAAGATTGTGCTTTTGAGTTAATAGTGGTGCAGTGACCCGAAGGAAACCCACACATTATGGAGGGAACATGCAAACTCCACACACACACAGATTGGGCTGAGATTTGATCTCCTAACCCTGGAGGTGTAAGGCCACAGTCCCCCCCTTAGTAAACTCTGCTAATATACCTTGCTAAGCTCAGCATGCTCAGCATGGGGTGATTAAGGTATGGCTTTGGAGGGGAGCCACATCAAGCACCAATCAGAAGGCAGGCAATGGCTTCTCCCATTTGGGAAAAGCTGAGAGGGGCGACGACGGCGCTCATAGGGATGCAAACCGGGACTGAATCATCAGAACTTATTTCAGATAGGCAAATTCTTAGAGCGGATAGGTGGACAATCCCGGTGGCTGAGGGAAATGGGAATCTGTCGAAGTGTCTGGAATGTAAACAACGGGGTCCCTGCAGTGAGTGCCAACTGCTTTGTCACACGCGATGGAGGAAGTGCGTGCCGGCGGGCAGGCCGGGCGGTGGGGTTTATGCCGAGTTAATGGAATTCATCAGCTTTCCCCGGCTTTCCTTCACCACGGAGAAACAGAAAAAGGGACTCAGCATCTCCCTCCCTGGCACCTCCCCCCCCGACACTGAATTTGTTTTAGAGCAGAATTTCTCCATCTGCCAGCCCTCAGCCAAGAAACATCAGTGCTCGGCCACTATCTGCCTTAAACAGGCGCGACTCCTTTTCGGTAAGATGCTGTGTGGGAGCAGAAGCGGCTGGGGGGGGTGGGGGCGGCGGAAATGTGGCAAACGACAGCGAAGCTGTCAAGGGCGGCTGCCGCTCTCTGCGTCACACGTACACGGCAAAATGGGTCCCATCTGTTCCTGCTTTTCGCAAACAAACCCCCAAAAGACGAGTGCGAATAACACACATGCAGGAAAATCCCATAACGGTGAAGCTGCATCAATCCGAACGTGGCATCTTGCCTGACACGCCCTTTATAGCCGCGGTGTCTAGTACCCAGTGTAGTATTTTCGCTAAAAACCAGCCTGCTGTTTTATTGCACGATGCTCATTTTCTGTGCCAGGCACATGATTTTATTTTATCTTTATGTACATATTTATTATCTATATATTATCTATTGTCTTGATTGTCCTTGATTGTCTTGCTCAAAACCATAAAGTAAATGTATATCCAAAATTCCATTATTTCGGGAGCACGAAAAACAGATTTTCTCAGAAACTACTTTACGAAATAAACCTAAAACTATGTAATGAGACACCACAAATAGAATTGTATTTTTACACAGCCATCAGCGAATGGATTAATGTTTTAAACGGACTTACATGGATTCCTATCAGTGAGGAAAACATGTCATTGTCAACAACATCTTCATTTATATTCATAATTAACAATTACGCTAGTTAGTCAGGTATCAAAATATCAATATTAAGTTGTTAACATTAGTGCTGTGAAATATCCAGGAAACGACCAGTGTGAACACACATGTTGACTAGTACAATAGATGACTTCATAAAACGTCTTTTCATTGGGCAAATAGACATCAAATCCTATCGATAGACAGCAGAATGGGATATACTCCATCTACGATGAAACATCACAATCGCAAAAAGTGGACATGATTTTCCTCAGACAGCGACAGCAGGTAAAAGCACTTGCCAATAAATAAACTATTCTGATTCTTAAGATATTACGTTCTTCGTTCATCCTTGAGACAAACGTGGAATATTGATGCACTTCTGACCAAGGCCTGCTTTGTGTTGAAGTCCGTGGTCTTTTCAGCATGTAACAAAAAACATTTTGGTGGACAGAAAAAAAAATAGTTATTGGCAGTTAGAGCCTGTCTGTGAAATCAAAGATATTCTGGTGCCGTGACGTGTAGCAGTCTGTGATAGCACCGCAGGGGCGCCCTAAGCAGCGGCCTTATGCTATTCTTAGGGGGGGGGGAAATGAGCCATTCTACCCCAGTCACCAGGTCACGAGAATGGCGCCAATATCCTGGATGGGGTTCAAAGCGGGTCAGCTGACTCACTCCTAAGAAGGAGAGTGAGGCTTTCGATGACACCCTGAGAGGATCTTATTCCATTCAGTGTCAAGAGCCATCAGCTGAGGGGAGACTTGATTAAGGTATTAGACATCGAAATATTGGAAGAAATTAATAAGTTTGGCCCCAGCCATTACTCCTGTATAAATAACCTTCTAAACACTTCTAAAATAGCATTGGGTGAGATGGAAGTATTCTGGGTCCTTATGGGAGTAATCGCCTGTGCATAGGATGGCTAGGAATCGGCAGGCATAAATAACAGCTCTAAGCGCGGCTCGAAAAGTCAAGAGGCAAAAAAGCAACAGGTAGGATGGAGCAGACCCCCGCAGCTCCACATCTGCAGGCTTACCTTCGATGGCGCTGAGCAGGACCCGCGAGTGGTCGTAGGCGATGACGTTGGCGTATCTGTTCTTTGGCTTGTTGACCTCCAGGTTGGAATGTTCCCAGGTGAACTGCTGGCCTGGATCGACGGACTGGGGACGGGGCGGGAGAGGAGATGAGGGGAGATCAGCGGAAAGGCTTTTCAGAACCGGCCGCGCGGAGTGGCCTCCTCTCATCTGTAACCCTCCCTAAGTGCTGCTTTCACATTCTCCTCCCATTGTTAAGATTAACATTACTAATTACCTGATTTCCCTTATAGCCCTGCCGTCGGTGCAAGCATCTGCTCTTATTTTTGGTACCATCAAAGAGAACTCCTCATTAAAACTGCATATACTTGTTTGACTCCCCAGGAATGGCTAACGCTAACCTGCAGGCCCCTTTTACGTCACGTTCGCTGATGTTTCAAACCGTTCAGCGGAGAGTTTGCTGCGCCATCAGCATGAATGGCATTTCACATAACCACCCACTGCTGTTAAATTTAGCTCTTCCGATGCGCCTGTCACATTCTGTAGCCTCGATTCCCCTTGAAAGCTGAAAAATCATCTATCTTTTCTGCAGCCGAGGAGCGTTACGCGGTAGCTTTTCTGTCTGATGGTAAAAGAGGCATGACTTTAATGATAATAAATGAATCTGTATCTTCTCCTTTTTTCGTTACCTTCTCCCATGTTTTTGGGAGTACTGAAAACACAGGCAGTGATGGTCTGAGAAAGCCAAGAATGACCTCATCCGGAGCTCATGGCTGCAGAAAGCCAAGCTCTCATAAGGCCAAGTCCAAATCCCGGCAGGTAACGGGTGCTATCCGTGAAACCGTCACGCCGCATGCGCCGGCGGAATGCCATTTTCATGCATTAACATTTACAGTTTAATAAATAATAATGCCAAAATGTCAGCTTTTATGTGTCCCTAGATAATCTGTTTAGATCGAATAATTAAGAGTCGTACCATAGGAAGAACGACATTAGGCTTCAATGAATTAATATGAGAATCGGGTGCTGCAGTATTTTGATGTTGAAGACGTTTTTTTTTTTTTAACGTGCTGCTAATTCCCCAATCATATTAAATGCGTCTTTTGAGAGCTGACTGCAGGCAATCGTTTTATAGGTCAGGTTCATATTGCTGCTCTTGATTCTGTAATTTCTCAAAGAAAAGGGTCTTTCTGTGCTCTGACCTGCGGCCCAAAGTGCTTCAGAGTTACGGGGCTGGAAGAAAATTCCCAGTGTGCTTCCGAGCCTTGTGCTTTAAATCCAATCACAATGGAATTCGTTGAGCTCTGGCATCTGCGGTTATTGGTTTTTTTTTTTAGCTTCATTACAAAAGAGCTGTATTAGGGAATGATTTCATTCCGTTACGGCTCAAAACGTTCGCCGCCGACAAACGAGCACACCGAATTTGCCTTTAAACCTGCAAAGAAACAATCAGCCGACAGAAATAAAATAGAAAAAGTCGCTTAGAAAACAATTTTCCCAACGAAGGGGTCACAAATCCCACAATCCCACTCTTTTAAACCTGGCAGCTAAACGCCGGGTGGCTGTGCTGAAAATTATAAAAATGCTCAATTCCAGACATAATTCCTTCTCAGGTAAACTGTGAAAGAAGGGAGGATATTGGAAGCAGATGACTGCTCATGCAGGTGTGTCCAACCATCAGAAGTGTAAGCAGTTCATCCCTCTCTGCTTCAGCACTTCCTACTTGTCGATAGGGAAATCCTTTATTAACAATAATAATAAAATAAAAGCTGATAAAAAAGCAGAGGTAATGCTGAGAGGCAGGCAACTGTGGCCTTGCTCTGGAAGAAAAAATAAAGAGTAGAGTCAGCAGCGACTGATGAAAGCGCTGTAATTGATATACGCGATGTCTGGGAGCGTTGTCTCTCCCCACAGAGGAAATTAATTCTGTCATCAGCGTGTCCGAGCTAACAGTTTCATACCCAGAACAGAAAAGTCAAAAATAATAATTAGTTGTGTCACAGTGAAGGATTCCTTGCACTGTTGGCTAATTGATCTACAGGAATGACAGGCCAAACCTGGAGTACTGAATCCTTCCTGGCCCTTTGGCCACTGCAGAGGCACCGCCATGTGGCTGTGAACATCACCCTGGATAATTGCAGCCCCAGACAAAGCTGTGATGTGTTTTATTGCTTTGCCACTTGTAGGTCCCTTCGCCACCTGTGCACAGGTAGCTTTGGTTTCCCGTCTCCTGAGGCGACCGAACATGGGTCATCGCAGAATGAGTTGTTAATCAACACGCGCTTTTATAAAACAGATGTCCAAAGAAAATATAATAAATACAACTACAACTGTAACTGTAGTCTTCTGATGTATAGTAGAGTGTTGATTTGGAAATGAATTAAAATAAAAAAAAATTCAGCATGCCTCAGAAATACCCAAGAGTTTTATATAATGCCATTATTTACCAGGAAATAAACACTTTACCTGCAATGAAGTCCCATGCAACAGATTAGCTCTGTGCTAGAAATGTAGCTGTAGCATAACCGCAGAACTGAGATATCCACCCGCACACTCGGCACAAGAGCATAAAAGCCTGTGTTATGAAATGTACGGTACTAGGGAGGTGTTCCTCTGTGGCTGTGCAGAGATGCCGACTTTCGAGATAAAAAGGCGGAGCCCCTCGATCAAGGGCTGAAAATGAGCTTCCAATATCCATCTGTCTATAAGCAAAGAGCCTGTCAAATCGGCATGTCAAATGCTTAGCTCGTCAAAGTGCTTACAGGACTATGCAGGGGAACAAAAACAGGGAACAAAGCCACAAAAAGATATTGAAAAATGTATTCAATTTATTGTAATATAATTTGTAATACTGATATGTGGAATAATGATATAATTTATTACATTTACTTTAATGATATTTACTTTATTGCCAGTTAAATGTTGCATTAATATTCTGTTTACTATTTTAATTATTTTCATAACTTAATTGTTACACAGACTGCTTCTGATTTTAGGCTTCAGAGGACACATGAAACGATCATCTTCCACCATTATGATACACAACACGTTGTGTGGGTTCGTTTGAGTAGTGAACGTGGCGAGTGCGATAAATGGCTGTATTTTATAAGAATGATTTGAAAGCGTAAGGTGGGTTTGTGGTGGGCTCTTGAGCAAGGTCCTTAACCCCTGATTGACTGGTTGACCCTACTCGATTGTAGTTTGCTTTGGATAAAAGCGCCCGAATGTAGACGTAAATGTCTTGCCATTATAAATTCACGATCATAGCTCTTTGGATTGCAGTGTAGTACAGTACACTTCACTGTTAACCTACTGTCCTCCTGACACAAGCATAAAACAAGTCATTGTTCTTCAATAGCTTTGGTAGAAAGCTTCTAAAACAGTCATAATATAGTTTGCATTTAGAAGTAACCTTTTGGAAGAATGACTATATTACATTTTTAAATCCTCAGCTAAACTGAAAGGGGCTACCGTTGATGCTAGTCATTTTGCTCTCATATTTATTTACACTGAGATTACCTCAATTATGTTCAAGAGTGCCAGCCTGTGCCTGGCTTTGAGCCCTGCCACTCTAAAGCGTCCGGAAGCTCTACTTCCGAATCTGATGCTGTCGTCAAATGGGATTACTACTGCAAAGCACTGGGACACGCTTCCGACGAAAAGCGCTCACTGGATTGTCTGCAGTGCTCTGCCTGTGAGGGATAATGAGATTACAACACACTGCAGACACCGTGACCTTTTCAAAACTCTGATAGTAAAGGGCGAACTAAGATGTTGTTTAGAGATGTGTGAATGTGCCATTCGATCAGGCACCGCCATTTTATCAGACAAAAAAGAAAATAAAAAACTAGATAAGGGATTTATACTAAATTTGAACTAACATACTTGGCCAAATACAGTCCACTTTTAATCCTAAATTAACCCAAGGCTCAAGGCTATTTCTGTTGAGGGGGATCAAACTGATGAATTGGATTGAGCCAAGATAACACCATTACAAGACTTGATCGGTGCTTTACTTGAAGCAAAGAGCGTCAAGAAATGTTAAATTTCTTGTTTAGAATGTGGAGCAGAATCTGGCAATTGGCGAATGATATCCAAATAAAAACATCAGAGAAAACTAAAGGCTTAAAGCAGTGTTTCTCAGCCCCAAACAGTCCACATTTTTGCTCCCTCCCAGCTCCCAGCCAATCAAGAATACTGAATATCTGGAACAGATGTGTTGGGAGTTGGGAGGGAGCAAAAACCTGAACTGTCTGGGTGTCCCTGAGGATTGGGCTGGGAAACACAGGTTTAAAGTAAGAAATATACATACCTCGTATTCTTGAGAGAACTTCAGGTTGTCATTGGCTTTCAACCGTTCTAGATGATCAGCTAATTCCATAATAGGAATTGGTGGGTGACTAGCCATACCTTGAAAAGGGAATCAAAAAAGGATTTTAAGACGTAAAAAGAAAAATAATTCATTAGAAGCACATGTGCATATTGAGTAGCAATGAGATGATGGATTTTGTTAGGCTGTTTGATTATTCAAAGCAGTAGCATGCTAAATGGGATACAAACACCTAAAGTACAGAGGAAGTCACCAAGCATACTTCCCAAAGTGGGCATTCCTACTGTGAAAGAAAATGTTATTTACAACAAGCAACAACAAAGTTAGCAAGATGAGGGAAAGGGAGGGGATAGGAGATTAGTTAGGTTAGGCTCCACGGTGACGTCTATGTCTAGTAATGCAGTGTTACGGTATGCCATTTCAGACCCCGCCCCTTGCGATGGATGCCATGGAAACCCTGCAGATTAGATGGAGTGAGGTGGGGCTACAATCCTAATTGGAAAGGAGATAAAGGAAAGGACACCCAAAAAAAGAGACTGACGTATGCATAAACAAGACCAACTAACTTGACAAACGGAGGTTACTGGGGTAACCGGGGACACCTGAACCTGTAAAGGAATGGCGGCATATATAAAACTTCATAGACGCAGCATTGCGGCGGTCATTTCTTAAAGAGAAACAGGCCGTCACCCGAAGGAGGTTAAAGCACAATTAGGTGTGCGGGCTACACGTGAGCTACACGTGAAGGCAATGGCGATTTATTCAAGCAGCGTTTTGCACGCAGGTACACCAAGAGCGGGGGGTGCCTGAAGATTGTCATGACGCTGCATGCACTGGCACGCACTGGTGCAGAGCCAGCTGCAATAACCAGAGTCGCAATGCTGCTTTAAAGCAAGATAGTAAGGCAGAATGCAAGCGGAGTAAGGCCGGCTCTGATAGGCCGCGCATGCGAGAATAAGAGGTCGCGGGATCGACCTGCAGTTGAGAACAGAGCATTTGATAGGCTGTCGGTAAACTTGGCTGAGGGCAGGCCGGCAAGGTCACTGGGATGTGGGTTCCGTATCCTCCCCGTCCCTCATAACCATAGCTGTGTGAAGCTTTTGCCACTTGTGGCGGCGGTGTGTTAGATTGCGCTCCGTTTATCTTGTTGACAACTTAAACAGGCATTAGTTAATAGAAAGACAGCCCCCGCCCCTCCAAAGAGCAGGCAAAGTGCTCCTACTGATCTCAAGATCCATTTCCAAACACAGACAATGAAGGTGCCGTCTGCCGCGTGCCTGTGCAAAAAGCGGCGGCCTTAAGGGGAGAAAGTGCGAGCGGAAAGGAGGCACTACAGAGCTGGATGTCCCGAGGTTACGGAGAAGATGGAGAATGCCGAACAGCTGAGGTGTGCTCTGAAAGGTGCGTGTTACAACGCGCACGGGAAGAAAAAAAACAAAGCACAGTGCCGGTGATACATGTGGTCTCTTTGTCTCGACGGGGTGCTCTGAGAGATGGTGAGGTGCATTCTGGGTAAGTTGCGCAAAAGCAAAGCGGCATCTCCTAAATAAGGAATGCGTTTATTTAATATTTAGTGTAGCGACTGGTTGAGGCCAACAGGGGGCCCCCCAAACC
>JAODKC010000016.1:10608357-10619251 GCA_026777985.1 Mormyrops attenuatus
CCCCCCACCCCACCCCACCCCACCCCCCCCCAACCTCCCCCAACCCGATATAGTGAAATCATGCCTGATTAATGCACTCCACCGTTCTGCTTTCAGAACCACTGAGTTAAACAGTCATGCTGTCAGCACAGTGTGGGCTGTGGGCTGACCTCATCCTCCAACATCACTTTGTCTGCATCTGTATGCTCCACCTGACCCGATCAAAGAACCCACTGCCTCGATGGGACCGGAAGACAATGTCACTCACATGGTCAGACATCTCGAGGACGGCCAAGACGAAGAAAATGTATTCCTGTCCACTCTGGAGCGGCTTGTTTTCAAAGTCGCCGTACATCTTGGCGTCTCCCAGGGTGAACTCAGAGGGAAGCTCTTTGAAGTAGGCGGCGATGTAAGCTTTGGGTTCCAGCTCCCTCCTGAAGCGAAGGCTTCGGCTCGTCCTGTTAATCTCTTTGAGCAGCTGAGTGAAGGCACACCATCGCAGCAGTCAGTACAGGCACGATGGGGGAGGAGGATTCACACATGCCACACCTGCTCTCAACTCAAGCGCCATGCTGTAAGAGCTGCGCGTCACTTTGTCATCCTCAGTAAATGATCACGATTCATGCACCCTCCAGCATCACAAAAGGGAATTAATTTACTGCCTCAAACAGTAAATTAATAGTGGTGAAGTATTTTTTCATAGCATTGAAAGCCTTTGATCTTTTAAAATCATCCATCCATCCATCCATCCATCCATCTTCTAGCCACTGTGCAGGATCTGAAATCTGCAGGATCACAAAAAGTCCAGAGCCTATTTCAGGAAGCACAAGGCACGCCTCAGACACGTGGATGTAGAGACACCAATCTGTCTAATTTTATGCCTTTGGACCGTGAGAGGAAACTGAAGTGCCCAAAGGAAATCCAAGCACCACGGGGAAAGCATGCAAACCCCACACAAAGAGCGGGGATGGGACCCAAAGCCCCCCGCCCTGGAGGTATGACGCAACAGTGCTAACCACAGAGACACAATCATACCCGTCTAGAAAATATTACAACACTTTAGTATGACATCAGCAACATACTTCCCAACACAACTAGCTAGGAAATCTAAGATTGATGCATCCATAAGTAGATTCACTTACTTTACTGGAAGTCAGAAGGTGTAAACACACATAATTTAGCCCAATTACATTAACTGTTGCCAATAATGGCAAGGTGTACAGGAATTACTCCAGCACCAATAGATAAAAAACAAAATTTGAATTTGCTGCCCATATGTCTAAATGTACACATCGGTACTGTCATAAATTATATGAGCCTGGGTTAGCGATGCAGATAAGCTGTGCTATTATAGAGAATGCTTACAGCTTTAGAAACATCAAAGGGCTAAGCCCTCCTGCACAGAACCTCCCCCCGCCCCAGTCTCGCCACGTGTTACATTCTCTAGTTATCAGGAATGTCAGCTATCTCATCTTTGTGCTTTTGTTTTTTTACCCCTGAGAATACTTGGCGAGTGTGACACTGCCGCGACTGTAATTTTAATCAATTTCTCCCTGCTGCGGCCTGACCCTCCATTGCACTTAAAAGGGCAAAAAAGGTCTGAACTTTCCTCTGCAGTCGGCTGATATTGCCATAATCATGGTGAAACACATAAAACATCTTCCCCCTCCCGCCGAGACCACTACTGCACACCGAGGGATATTTGTGGTTCGTTTCTCCCATTTTCTTGAAAGAGGGATGAGATAAACTTAGTTCCTGGTTCTATTTATACAGCAAACCAAACGAAAAATGGGTCCAGGTCAAGATGAGCTGCCGCTTTAACCTTAACTGGCCGTTCACCACCCTAAAACATCATCACGGAGCCTTACTATCCTCAGAAAACTGAAATAGCCTAAGATATCGAGTGGTTGAGTTTCACGGGTACCAACAAGATGCAAGTGGGTCATTATAAAGCTAGATGGATTCCTCTACACACTGCATTGTCATCGCAGAAGGGGAAAGACAGCCAGAGGTGGAAAGTCCAGGTCCAGAAAGTACAAATCCAGACCAACCAACCAGCTGAGTACTCTATGACTGTGACTCAACTGGTTGGTTGAAACAAAATCTTGGTCTGGATTTGTACTTTCTGGACCTGAACTTTCCAGGGTTAGGAAAGACCACAGCTCTCAGCTGTGTAGCACTGCATGAAACCCTGGCAGAGGTATTCAAGGCTTGTGCGAAAAAGAACAAGTCTGGATGTTAGTAAGAATGCACAGGTCATAAATAATTTAATGTCTGACTCAGGGTGTCTCTGGGTCCACAGCGGACCTGACCTCTAGTCTGCCTGGACCCTAGCCGGGTAGTGCACTTCATCCATATATATCTTGCTGGATAATCGCTTTCTATGTGCAAGGCAGGTCACACAAGAGTACGACTGACTTGCTGGGAATTAATACTGTCTCTGCTAGCCAGTGGCAGTCTGCAGACTCCTTAACAGGCTGCAGGAAGTGATACTGCAGTGGCCAGCCAAGACATGCTTGACTTCTCTGCGACAACTGGCAAAATACAGAACGGCTTCCACTGGCATGAATGGTGTGAAATGGTTCATGGCAGTCCGAAGGCAGCCTTGGTATTCATCTCAGGGAGGTAGATGATACAGTCTAAAGACTGGTAATTAGACAATAATATGGCACAGTTTCGTCCAAAAGATCTTCTGAACAAAGCGGATATATCTACCATTCGACTTGCAGGATCTTGCTAACATCCCTGTGAATATCGTCCGTGCCACTGGTGTGTGTTGTTATTACAGGAACATGAGGGCATTACAAGTCAGGCTGAACAAAGAACACCTTTCAGAGACAGATATTAATAATTCAAGCAACGTCCCTAACAAAACCATTACACAGATTAACGCTTCATGGGTTGTCCTTTATTAAAATTCTCCTCTGCGTGTCGATTTTGGATTAACTGGCCTCTAAGTCTGCCGCGGCAGTGACCATAGGCCCTGCGTGAAATGTGATGGGCAGGGACAGACAGCTGGATGCTAATGCGCCAGTGAAAAGGTGTTGTGCCGCTGGAGAACATCTCAGGAGTTGATGAATCTCCTAGGAGTTCCTCAACTCTATGATGGATCTCCTGGTGCAGGAATTCTAGGTGTTTTGTGGGAGACTATATAACTGAAGGTGCAGCTCATCGTCACGCTACCGAAGAAAAAAAAAAGTGAAATAAGCTGCAGCTGTTCATCTGCATGTTTAGGCGGATGATAAGCCCTAAATACGGAGATCCTCCAGGGCGGCGCTAAAGGGCCCTATGGTAATTGCTACCGTAAGCGGGGTTGACATGTTTCCCCTCATTTCCATGCGAACGAGGGTGGGGTAGCAGGGCTCCCCAGCCATTAACACGCTCCTTCCACACAGGCCGATCTGGGGGTTACTTCCTTCAGCTCTGAATTCACCCTCTGCCCCTCCACGCACGGTGCGGACACAAAGAGCCGGCGGCCTGCGTACCTCATCCAGATTCATCTCGTCGGGGCTGTCCCAGGGCTTGAGGAACTTCCCAGTACGCTGCTTCTTCAGGGGTACCACCACGATGTAGTATCCCCTGCGGACCAGAAGGGGGCACACGCAGAAACACCAGCTCAGTGCTATGGTAGGCACAGGACCGTGTTTCTAAATCTGCTACACCAGTTTTTCTCAACCTGATCTGCGCGAAGCCCCCGGAACAGTTCATGTTTTTGCTCCCTCCCAGCTCTCAGCCAGTCAAGAGCAGAGAATGTCTGCCGCAGGTGTGTTGGGAGCTGGGAGGTACCAAAAATGTGGACTGTCTGGGGGACCCTGAGGACTGGGTTGAGAAACATTGTCCT
This sequence comes from Mormyrops attenuatus, assembly GCA_026777985.1. Taxonomy (NCBI): domain Eukaryota; kingdom Metazoa; phylum Chordata; class Actinopteri; order Osteoglossiformes; family Mormyridae; genus Mormyrops; species Mormyrops attenuatus. The sequence goes on from JAODKC010000016.1 coordinate 10,612,178, forward strand.
AGATTGACTGGAGAATTTTATTTTGCTATCACCAGTGCTTTTCATCTCCGGTTTTTGCCCAGAGACCGCAGGAATGGGAAAACAGCTAAATAACAAATATGACTATTTAGTGAGCAAGGAAATTCATGCCGATTTTTATTTCATTACAATGATTTCCTTCCCTTCGGGTTTGGATTTAACTGAAGCGTGATCAGCAGACTTGAGAGGCCTGTCGCACCTCGCCATGGCCACCCAGGATAATTAGGCATCTCTAAGTGAGATGAAACGGAAGGCATTCCTGAGTGTTGAGCCACATTAAGATAATAACCCCAGCTGCGTTCGGACCCCTGGCTGAGTGCTGTGCAGGTGGTCGGGTCTCGGAGTCAATACTGCAAGGTAATGTGAAGCTAATTAGACTGGCCCCTGGCAGGGGACGCGAACATGCCACTCCGGGGCGGCTGAGAGGATCAAAAGGGAATCTGTTTTGAAGTAGTGGCTCACACTCAAAGACCATCTTCGGTCAACGTTATCCGGCCGTGGGCGACTCTAACGAGCCATTACTCTGTGTGTATTGCTGGATTTCTTCAGTGGGAAACTGGGGTGGCTGGAAGGTCTTGCAAAACAAATTCAAGAAAGCAAGCAGGTGAAGAGATTATCAGAAAATGTAGAAATTATGCACAGTAGAAGAATGAAGAGTAGTAGAATCAGCGTCAGTATGTGTTACCTGTGAAAAAAATGTCAACTTTTTCCACAGGTAACACCTACTCATGCTGATTATTCTACGAAAGATACATACAGGAAATTGATGTACAATTCAGCAGAATCAGACAAGGGCCCAAGTGCAAAATCACTCTGCCACCCACGGGATTTGAACCAATGACCTTCTGATCAAAGTAATACACAGTAGGTAGCACTGTTGCTACATGCATTCAGTGGTGGGGTTTGATTCTTGCCTCTGCTCTGTGTGTGGAGTCTGTATCCTCTCGTTATTATGTTATTATTACGTTATTATGAAAATGACACAAAATTCTTTGAGAACTGACTTGTATTCACTTGCTCGTCTGGGTGATGTCTTTGGGCCCCACCCCACCCCACCCCACCCCACCCCACCCCGCCACCCTCACCTGACTTTCTCGGTGGTCTGCACCGATGGCAGCTCCACCGTCACCATGCCGTCCGAGTTGGTCTTGCTGACCAGGTAGGGCTTGGTGCGCAGCACGTCTGGCGCCGTCATGGTGGACACGCGGTGCTGCAGCCCCCCGGCGCTGTTCCCGCGGTTCGTCAGCAGGAAGGAGTACTGCGTCTCGGGCTGCAGGTTGGTGATGAGCTTCTGGGTCAGCTTGCCGTCCACCTCCACGCTCTGCCCGTTGTCATACAGGATCTGCGGACACGTCAGAGATGGCTTCATCAACATTAGCTTTAGCCACTTAGCGTGCATGGCTATGCCTACACATTTTTTTATCTACTGGGTCTTTCTGGGTCATCACACAACAATAAAATTTGCATCATATCAGTGTTATACATTCCCTCTAAATGCTTTGCACAAAACTGCATCACCATATACTCCGCATCAGTTACGTTACAAATAAAATCTGAAAGCATTAAATTACAAAATATAAGGTGTTTTTCCTCTAGAGCATATCACCATCTAATGTAGATAATTTTGTCGTGTCACACCCAATTAATGGAACGCATGTTGAGATCTCCATACTTTTAAATGTAATTTGGAGTCACGTGCTCAACACGGAATATACACGGCATACAGATCCTATCACTGCCGAATTCCTCTCCAAACTGCTGAATTAAAACGTCTTTGCAGAATTAGGCAACCAGACGATATTTAACACACTGATTATATTTGGTCTACATATCATGTAATAATGAGACAATGTGGCTAAAACGTTGAACATCAGATATAAGAATATCTCTCCACTGTAGCTATATTGAGTCGTCAGATGATGGATGGATCGAATAATCATACAGAATCATGCAGAGTCAGACGCATGCCTGGCCACGGAATCACGCTTACGGTGAAGGGTTGGGCAGGATTGTAACTTTCCGGAATCTCCCATGTTAGCAGTACCGACGTCTTCATGGCAGCTTTCACGTGAAAATTTTTTGCAAACACTGCTAAAAAAAGGCAACGCAGATGATTTAGATACATCACGGACACCCCCGCGAGACTTCCATGTCCGCGCAGCCCCTGCCTTGTGGAAACGGAAGCTTACGTACCTGGCCATCAGAAGCTTAAGGTACTGTGACTTTAAGAGGCTGCGTCCCACCGTCTACCTTACCTGTTACCAGGCAGCGACTCTCTTTACTCACCTCGCGTTTACACCCCGTGGCCAGATGGGGGCGATGGCTACATAAATACTGTACCTCATTAACTGTGATTGTAGCTACATACACACAAAGATGAAAGCCCCGCCTCCAAACCTAGGTGATTCGCTGAAATCGCTTGGAGGGAGGAGCTCCTACCTTGATCCAGAGGCTGTGTCCTGAACTGGACACTGGGGCTATAGGGACCGGGGCCCTTGCTGGTGAACGCGCACATTTTGATATCGTATGTGGTATCGGCCTTCAGGCCATCCAAGGTGATGGTGGATTCCGGGGCAGTGATGAAGAGCTCCGTGGGACTCCTGGGGCTGTTGATGTCCTTGTACTGCAGGGCATACTTGATGATGTTGCCATTGCGCTCACTGAGCTCCAGTGGCACCCAGCTAACCTGGATGGTGGTGGCTGTGGTGCTCTCAGCCCTGATGCCCCGAGGGTACCCATTGGGCAGGTCCTCCGGGGTGGAGATCTCCTTCACCGTCTCTTCGCCGAAGCCAACTTTGTTGCGGGCGGACAGGCGGAAGGTGTAGGACGCGCCTTTGTGGATCTCCCTGGTAGTGTAGTGGTTCTCCCTCTCGGGGAACTCGATGACCGTGAGCGGCTCGACGTCCTTGCGGCCGAAGCGCAGCCGGTAGCCCTGCAGGGGGCCGTGCGTCAATGTCGGTGGGTGCCACTGGAGGAGGGCCGTGCCCATGTTGGTTGGGCTCACCATGAGCTTTGGCTTCTCTGGAACTGGAAGGGAAGAGGTCACAACATTCCAGGGGAAACTCCACAAATAACCATTAACGCAGAGCCTCAGCGCATACGTGACTCATGCTAGACTCCATTTTAGCGGAGCCTTAAAATGGATTATGTGAGATTCATCTGAAACCCAACTAGGGTGACCACCTAATCCATGTCAGGGGGACACCATGAGCTAGGACCCAGATTTCACTTAAGTACCGAGGAAACAAGCATCAAGGAAACAAACTAGTCAAAGCACAAGAAGATCTGAACTATTTAGCCGAGCACAGGAGCCTTTCAGTTTGAAAGTAGTTAGTAAAACCTAAAGTAGCTCATAGTGTCCCATCTGACATGGATTCGATGGTCACTCTAAACCCAACAAATGGCCTTCTTGGAGAACCAGTTATCTTATAGCTCCTCTCGCGTGACTCGACAGGATGGTTTGGAATGAGACACCAGATATAATATTTATATGTATTATAAAATACGGATAGTCATATAAATTATCATATACAATTTAGGTGTTTAAAGACAAAAGGAAAATAATACCATTCCACCTGATTTACACACAAATACCTCCTTCATGAGGTATTCAATCCAGGCACGCAATCCAGTCAAGCTGGTAGGCAAGCAGAATTACAATGGCTCTCCTAAGCGTGCAGGCAATTAGGAGTTTTCACATCTAATGGCTCTGGGGCAAAGGTCTGCTTTGTGTTGCAGTACACGCAATTTCACACGTTTACAAATCGCCGCGGTGCATTTCTGGTGATCGGAAACATATGGCACAGCTCGGTACAATAGTGAATAACGGGTAATGAGTTTACCAGCGCCGGTCGTGGACACCAGCTTCGGCTTGCTGCGCGCGCCGTCCCCTTTCGTGGTATACGCCGCCACGGCAACAGAGTATGTTGTTTCAGCCTGTAGGTCCGTAAGGACCATCTCCTGGAGACAAAACCGCAAACAGAAGTTCTTCACTGAACCATGTCGAGAGAAGAATGGAGAACTTTCCCACCCAGACCCCCGTCTCGCCAAGTGCACTGGAGGGAAAATGAAATCTTTCAATAACAGATGTAGAAAAGCAATCCCATGTAAAAAAAAAAAAAAACGAGCATTTGAGAATATAGTGGGTGCTTTCATAAGACTGCTACTATGTCCCGCTCCAGGCTTTTGCATACTTAAAAGACAGGAATGGTGTTAGATCACAGTGGAGTTACAGAAAAATCCTTCCCTCAAAAGTGAGTAATTGGCAGAATTATTTAAAAAAAAACACTTATACGGCTCCTTGCATCAGCCAAGCCCATGAGATCAGAGGGGACAGTGGCTGGTCACATGACCTCACTTCAAACAAGTGACTCAAGCGTAATGTCAACTGGCTTAACAGTGAGGCCATTCATTCCCATCCAATGGCTACAACATCCAACCCAACACCGACGGTGTCACACTGAAATGTTTTTAAATAATTATAGTGCCGTAACCTTGGACGTGTAATTGCTACAGTAATGTGCCAAATCCACGCATTTAATAGTGATGAAAATGCTTCTAAACTACTGGGATGTGTTTTCTTTAATGTATTATTGAAAAGGAAGCCAGTATGTTAGTCAACCATTAACCAAAGTATCAGAATTGGTGACTGGAAAATCCAAAACAAGCAAGTGGAAGGATGAATGAAGCAGAAGCCCCTCCTCCTACGACCCTGACCAGGACATGGGGGTAGAAGACAGATCGAGGGATAGATGGGTAAAATAAAGTACAAGCCACTATAAAAGAAGCTAAACATTTTAACTTATACTTGAAAAGATTCAGCCATGCATGTTTACAGAGTGCAGTCAAACAGGGATTACAGGCTTCCGGAAGTACGAGGTTTATTTACTCACATGTTCAACGGGATCATCATACTCCCACTGATTACGATGAAGACGGGGACAGAAATGAGAGAAAATGGGCCCAAGTCAAACCACACAGTCTGAAAATAAAAGGCGGCGCCATTTGGCGGTGACGTACAGACACACACACCAGCTTCACACACCGGTTTAGCCGAGACCGACCAAACCTATAAGAATGATATATTGGACAAAGTGGCATAGAGTATTTGCAATACTTTAGGACAGTACCATATCTCAACAGCAGATTTTATAAAAAAAAATTGTTTTGTCTCATTTTGCAGTGTGGCTAGGTCAGAATCAATATCTTACTAGTTATTTCAACAGGTTTTAGTTCTCATGACAGTCAATAGAACTGCATCACAACTGAGTGGAGAAGCAAGAAGTGCTAAAAATCAAGGAGATAAAAAAAAAATTAGCTAGTACAAGAATATAAAAGCTAGTACAAGAATTATCGGGTTCCTGGCAGTCTTTGAATGATGGTGGATAAGGGAAATCAAGAAGATCAAAGAGCGGAGGAATGTCAGCTGATTACAATTCATTTCACTTCAATTGAATTCAATTCAGTTCAATTCAGTTCAATTCAATTCAATTTATTTTTATATAGCACCTTTCACGAAAGATTACCTGAGCATCGTCGATCAGGATGTCCTTGATGAGCGGCTGTCCGATGGGTTCTGCATTTAACATCTTGACGTAATGGACTTGGTAGCCTCGGATCTGGCCGTGTTGCCTGTTGGGCACCGGCGAACGCCAGACCACCTTAATGGACGAGGAGTTGACGGCCTCCACCTCGACTTTGCGAGGGGGACCACTGGGAACTGGAAGAACACCATGGGATAAAACAAAAGGTCAAGATCACAGCGACCACCTCCTCCAGGCCAACTCCGGAGAGTCGAGTTTGGAAAAGAAAAACGAAAAAAGTATTCAAAGGGCAGTATCACAAGTATTGAACGACATCAATATTTCAATGATGGCAAGGAGAAAAAAAACCCCGATAAGCATCTGACCTAACGTTCTGAAAGACATTAAAAAATGGAAGTTGTGGATTCAAAATATGGAATATAAAATGTAACTGTTAAAAAACAAAAAAAATTTAAAACAAGAAAGAGCCAAAATAGATGCTTCAGTGGCTGAAGCATCCAGAAAGAATTTGGCCATGAACTGTTTGAAAAAATAAAATAAAAAAAATTGAAAAGAAAAAAATGTTAGCCGTGGCCCAAAAACAGCTAGCTTTCCATGTATGTCCCACTGTCTGAAAGGGCCTTGCCTGAGTTCATAAAAATAAAAGCAATATTCCGTGATTCACATTTTTTTTTTGTTTTTAAAAAATTGATATTCGACAATGACAGTTGGGAGCGATGAGAAGAAAAAGGCCAACAGCGTCTCAACGCCAAAAAAAAAGAAAAAAAAATCTTTAAAACATCAAATTTTTACTTGTTAGGAATCAGATACGGGGGAAAAAGCTTTAAAATGTCGCTAAACAGTCAAGATCAAATAAAAAAAAAGCTCAAAAGCAGGAGGGGTCCAGGTTAGTAATCTGGGCTCAAAAGGAGCGTAAAAAAACAGCACCACAAGTTGGGAGAAGTTAAAAGCGGGAAAAAGTGGGGGGGGGGGGGTTTGGACAGGTGCAGGCAAGGAGGTGTTAGAGGCTGAAGCTCCAGGGGCCACAACAGGTAACAGTCAGTAGCAGCAGCTGGCGGGACATACCATCCTCGTCGGTGCGGGTGAGCTGCGGTAAACTTTCAGGGCCTGGGCCGACGTCCGTGTGGGCACTCACGGTGACACGGTATTCAGTCCATTTTTCCAAGTTCTCCAAGAGATACTGAGAGCTTTCGGGAGGCACGTCTGAGATTTGGCGGGTGGATGTGTCCTCTCCTTCCACGGCGGCGTACTTGATGGAGTACTTGGTTATAATTCCGTTCTGTAACTCCACTGGTGGCGGTCTCCAACTTACCAGGATGCTGGTGGAACTGGGGCTAGAGCATTTAACATCTTGGGGAGGTGCTGAGGGCACTGATTGGAGGGTATTGCAAAGGGTGGGGGGGGGGCGGGGGGGCGAGATTTGAGGTGAAACGAATTAATTTGTTTGGTTTATTTTATTTGTTTCGTCGAGAGGTTTCGGAGGCTGGTTGAAGTAACACAGGGATTTTGGATG
>JAODKC010000016.1:10662081-10676000 GCA_026777985.1 Mormyrops attenuatus
TCCCATAGAAATGAATGAGCGGTCCCCAAAAAGATATGATTACACGACTGTGTGTGTGTGTGTGTGTGTGTGTGTATACGCGGAACAATTTTTTTTTCTCGCTGTATCAAGGACATATCTGGTTTAATTGGTACTGTCCTTATAACCATGGCCAATTAAGCGAGATTCAGCACTGGTCGTGTGTCACCAAAACCAAGATGCAAACCGTGTATTACAGAACTTTAGAAAAACATGTAGGGGAACCTAAACCGTCTCTTCTTTTTCAGAACACAGTCATCAACCTCAAAAAATTAAATGCTACATTTCTAGATTTGTTTCCCATGCGCATATTTCCTGAGAGTTTATATTTTTACATTTTCATCAGGAAGAACCATTTTATCAAGTGTATTGGATGATTTTAGTATAATGAGCTAATGTTACACACCACCGATAATAATTGTTTTCAGTCATCTAGTATTAAGATGTTCTGGGAAAAAGGGCTCTTTTTCCCGTATTTCACAGTCAACTATGACAGCTCTGAAATGCGATGGTGTGAAATTTCAGATTTTGAGGCCTTGGGTTTGTTTTTAGGGGTCTTTTTACGAAAATGTCTGACATATGACACTCGCAACACTTTTGATCAATTCTACATAGCTTTCCTGTTACGAACACTTTGTACTAATTTAACATTCCCATGCCAGCGCGAGAACATGTGCCCGTTCACGGGTCGCGATAGGGATGGACAGGAAAGCGATATGGCCTGTAATTGGGCACAGGGAGGAAGGCATTAATGTCTCTTCGATGTTTAATAAGATGGGCCGTGTGTGTGTTTCTCCTCAGTCTACATGATGATCACCCTTCTCCAAGCATACGCCATTAAGCCAAGTTAATTCATTAAAAATACAAGGCTTAATAAAATTAATACTTTCCATTAACATAAGCAATGAACGATGAGCACCGCCCCGCCCGTACACCCCCCCTCACATTTTTGTAAAAGCCATTAACAGGTCAGAATGGGAACCCCATGATGGTGACGCTCACATTCACCGGCTTGATTACTCATGCCTGATTGCGCCTCATCCCAGGCCTGTGTACAGAAAAAGCCTCGTATAAAAACGGCTCCCCCGATACGGCACAGCTCCGAGATATGGGAAAGACAGCAAGGAGGAGAGAGGGAGCGACAGCTCTTAGAGAAGATCAAAAACATTACAGGGACTAGAAAAGATTGTCTTTCTCCAAAGTTCACAACAACCATCCATATGCAAAAAGGTGAACCTCACTCTTGTAGAACCTATTGTGTTCCCGTATAAAAAGATCACACAGCACACAGACGCCTTAACATCTGTATACGTGAGCTTCCTCACCTCTGCACTGCTTCTGTAATGTTAAAGTACAGTAGTGGGCTATCTAGAAAAATGTGGTCTTCCATTTCTGAAAAGCAGCACATTTGGTTTCATGTGTGCCTGAACACAGAGGACGGAACAACTGCTCGCCACAAGCTTAACACCTACACGGGTCTAAACATAAAAGGCGATACCCTCTGTCTGATCCCCGGCACTTTCCGGAAGGGGAGGCGGGCAATCCCCTCCAGCGCTACTCACAGGGGGAAAACAAATGGCTCGCAGACAAGTGTGGGCCAGCATGGGATGAGTCGCACCTTTAACGGATCTGGGCTGGATTGTGCTCAGGCGGATCGGGGCAGCTGACATGAGGCAGTGGGGGCCTCCCAGAAGAGGCGAGAGCTGTGGTAGGACTCCTCGCACAAGTCCCCTGACCGACGGCGATCGTCTCAGCCTGTCAGCACACATCACCCCCCTACGTATCCTGGGGGATCCATTAAGCGAATGGCGACTGAGTTTGTCACTCAATAAAACAGCAGAGTCAGACAGATGGTTCCCAGATGCTCTAAGTGAACGGACTGCAGAGCAGTGCAGATACGTTAAAAAAAAAGCCCCCACTTTGCACCCAAACCGGGACGTCTGGGAACAAGTCTCCAACGAAACAGGACACGTGTTGAGTCAGTTGGTCAGCTTACCTTTCTGTGAACTTCAAGCCTGATTCGAGGACTTTTTTTTGAGGTGGAGGAGGGGCATAAGAAGGGCCATAATTCATACAGAGGGGCCAACTGTATCATTAGCCAATGATATGTTTTCAATTGCTGAGTGACGGGGGAGGGACACTCTGGGGGCCAATCAGCTTTCAGCTGGGGCCAGTGACCCTGTGGCCCCGCCCCTGAAGAACGCTGATGGAAGGCGGCCAAAATGCCCATGAATTAGTCCATTGGCCATTTCGGATGGTAAATTTGCCAGGTTACATCCACCAGAACAAAGACAGCACGTGCAAAAAGGCTCAGTGGATGACGGGTCGTGAGAGACGTGCCTGCAAAGCCATGTCAGGCTCCCCGGCTTCAGTTGGTAACCACTTTGCAGATAAGTTAGCGTAATTGCACTGCTTTCTCTCCGCAGCTAGTCGCTGCATTATGTCTGGAAAAAGTTAATTATCTGATAGGATACAGAGTGGCTGGGGCTGACACAAAAATACATTGGTTCATTTAGCTATCGGCCATGCTACAGAACATGTCATTAAGAAGCACCATTATCACAGAACACAGCAAACAATTATTATTTAATCGCTGTTTGTAAGCTTCGGGCTGGCTGGTCGACCGCAATGTCGAAATTGTTAAAGGGAGATACTTTCTGTACGACAAAATAAAATATACAGTGTGGCAAGTTAAAACTAACAAAATTTAAATAATGATTGAACACGTTGTATATGTTAAATTTGGATTTGGAAATAGCAGTTTATGCATAAAAATGTCATAATGAAATGCTTTTCCATGTTTTAAATTGAGACTTTACTGCCCGCACATTAGCAACACGCTAATTCCTAAACCCCACACCACTTCATGAACGCAACCCCTCTGTCCCACTAAACAGAGATGTGTTTCTGTTAAGTATTTCATGTTGCGCGTCTGTGTCACAGTCTGATCAGCGCAGTGAGTGAGACGGTATCCAGTGAAGGTATTTAAACCAGAGATGCCACATGCTAACAACATACAGCTAACAACTAGGAGCACTATAACTCACACTGCAAGAATATTTAGATGCAGGAATATGCATAGTACATTCTCACTGGACATTCCTTTATTTATTTGACATGTACATCTATCCATCCATCCATCCATCCATCCATCCTCCAACCACTTCACTTGGCCATGATCATTCAGGTGGAGACCATAACAAAGTGGACAAGGTAAGCTATATCCACTGGACAGCCAACTAGTCCATAAAAAGTGCCAGGCACTGATCCACCATGTTGCCCTGACATAATTACACCACATTGTGTGTGATTCCAGAATCAGGTAAATGTGGCTACAGAAGCTAATTGTTATGTAATATTACTCACTCTGGCTTTCAGACATTCTGCCAACTTCCATGTTAGTATGCTTCTTCGATCATTCGGCTGTTGCGCTGTGAACTGTCGACACTATTAAAGTCCTACGATACTGACAAACAGTATGGTACTTATTTCAGAATGAGACTGATGTGGCTGAGTTTAAATGACAGAACGACTCCCAGGTGGTTCCCGGCAAATGCAGTGCTAGTATGCTTGTTTCACGTTGTTGGAAACCGATGGTATGAACAAAATAGCAATAGCCTTTGATTTTCTAGTAAAAGCTAAATTGAACCCTGAGGCTACTGAACAGTAAAAATAATAAAAGAAAAACTCCAACAAATTAAAAATCAATACAGATGATTCTGCTTCTCCCAGTAGTCAAACATGCATGTGTTATCGCTAACAAGAGCTGTCTGTGTCCAACACTGATAGCCGGACCATTAAAACCAGAATATCGGAGGGGTAATACGGTAATAAAGGATGGGTTTTTAATCGCTTTGCTCCCTTCGCACCATGATTGTGTTTAGGAAAATGCACAAAGCAGGAATGTAGAGGCTAGAAATGATCGAACAGAACCATCTTTCCATGTAGGTTGAGTATTAAATTTTGTATGAAAAAAAATCACCCCCCACCTTCTGCAGATGGACTCACCCATCCCGCATGCAAAGTTGCGTCAGACCACTCAAACACTTTCCTCCTCTTTCCCGCTCAAGTCATCAAATATGACATTAGCTAAGGTGTGTATGTCCCTTTTCACACCTAAGCCACACGTGAACAGAAGGGGCAACGCGCTGTTTGTTTGTGAGACAAGTTACAAGCGTGTGGCTCCTCTTGCCTTTCAGAAGCACACTGCATTCTTCCCCCTGCTCTCTCTCTAATGTACCACACCAGAGAGGCCCTTCCACTAAAAAGAGAATGCTGAGAAAACCTTCAGGCAGACATTGAAGACACACAGAGAAGCTCCATATACCAAAAGCTGGAACAGCGTTTTTGGACCAGTCATCTCAGACACAATAGGAGCAGCACAATGGAGGCGAGAAGAGAGGTTAGAATGGGACTACCTGACTCATGCAGATTGCAGGGAAAAAATATGTATTTTGCATAACAAAAATAAAACTTATCCCTACTCTTTAGGTCTCAAAATGAATTTGCAGAGCGCCACAAAAAAGTAACCTTTACAAGGCCATTAATTATGAGGAACTGGAAAACATTTTGCAGTATCAGATTTTTACAACAGGGCACCTTGACTATGACCTGATGCACGATAAAAATGACACCATTCCATCATTTCATCATGCCACTCTTTCACTTCCAAAACCATGTCATATCAAAAGAAGCTCGTGTACTATCCACGCACACCTCGCACCACGTCAAAAAGTCCTCTCGGAAAACAGCCGCGATAACGAGAATTAGCATCACAGTGAAACGCTGATGTTTAAATCTAACTCTGCATTTCCCCAAAGGCGCCACGTATAAAAGCTTGCTCCGCACAAGGTCGAGCTTAAGGCTAAATCATTCTCGGAGAGAGGCTTCGACTGCTTAATATTTTAAGAGGGGAATAAAGAGTGGCAATATCGCTCATTCCGATTTTACTGTTGGCCATTCAAGCATGCTGTATTCTCATTTTCCGGCAGGTCCCAGGTACCACTAGCGGATGACCTGAGACGAGGTTGTAGCACGCAACAGATTGAACTGGAAAAACTACAATTAAACTCTCTCTCTCTCACACACACACACACACACACACACACACACACACACACACAGTTGTTCTCTTACATACAGAAAATCTGCTACATCCCTAGAGATGGGAAGCGATGATGGTATCCACTATTCCGCGATGACAACTCGGACCAACGCGGATAGTAAACACCGAGCGAAGTCGACCACATGACAGCACATGGGATACGCCAGTGAGAAACCAGCCCAACATAAAGACCAAGAGGCTATTAATGTCATACAGCAGAAACCTTTTTAATGAGGTCTTTGACTACAAAGTGGTGCTCCAAAGTCCAGCTTGCTGGGTATTTCCCCTTTGTTTCCACGGCGAACTGCTTTTGATGAGGCACAAATGAGCAAAAGAAGGGGGGAGATGGGGTAACGAGCGGGTTTGAACGGCGTGATGTCATCACCAGCAGAACCGAGTGGACCTCAGGAGACCCAATTAAACCAACATAAAGGAAACACAAACATTAATTCGTTCGAAAACTAGCTTAATTCTCACTACGTGTCTGTGCGTGTGTGTTGGTACTTATATTGCCATTTTTAATGTTTCTAATTAATCTAATATATTCAGACTGGAATGGCCGACAGGCGATATGTATTCAAGCCTGGGTTCGATGCTCGGTGTGCTATAGATAAATGAACGTGCCATATTTAATGGATGAGATGTATTTCTTCCTGACAGTTATGTAGATCTGAAGAGCATGGAACTGGAAAAACATGGGAGTGGAGCAGCGGACAGTGAGGAGCGCATTTTCCCAGGAGACAACGGACTGGGAGCCAGGCTGCCACGGCTGAAATGGCTGGGGGGGCGTTGGCAACAAGGCGGGTAGGTCCCCCCCCTGGCAATAGTGGAAGAGCCCCACGGATGACAAAAAATAAAAAACAAAAACAAACAAAAAAAAATACAGCGCAAATATTTCAGACACCCAGTGTTGTGTGTGATGGTCCCTCTTGAATTCTCGTCTGTGATTGGCTGCTGTTTTGTGCCCTCTCATTGGTGGCTACCCTGCCTATTGCCAAGGAAAGGCCATCAGTCAGGTGTGTTCAGGTGTGACCCGAAGGCTAAAGAGCAGCCAAATCAGGTCGGAGGTGCATTAGACAAAAGCATCAGCGGATTTAACGGGATAAATAAATAAGATGTCGTCCAAGCTCTATTTACACTCAGTTTAGAGGCAAACTGATAAATCACTGTACTGCAAATAGCCGTTTTCGAAGAAGCTGCTTGTTCATTTCACTTGTGATTCTGTTTGTTCGCTTGGCTTCATTTAAAAACAAACAAACATTTTATAGTGGAAAGACAAGGAATAAGTTGGGAAGAGATGTTTAATTTTCATTTCCTGGAGGCACAGTAGTCATCACAGGTGTGTGTGCGTGTGTGTGTGTGTGTGTGAGAGAGAGAGAATACGAGGACACCTCTAGTTCTGATAACAGCCAGTCATTACTGACTTTCCACCGGAGAAGTGGCATACAGAAGGAGACATTGTGGAGAGCTTGATACATTGACGCAGCTGTTTTGGGTTTGAAGCAAAAGACATAGAAACAGCTGAAGCAGCTACATAGTGTGTTTGGTACCATTAAGGAAAAACCGAATGAAATCCATTTAAAATCTGCCATTAAAGCAGAGGGGGTGGTGGGGGGGATTATGTCTAGCCAGATGCCTGCGGATATTATTTTTAAACTTTTCTGTTACGTAACAGGCGACATTTTTCCCTCCGCTTTGTTTTGCTCACCAACAAATTCTCTTTCTCTATCTATTGTGGAAATTCATCATGACTACCAATTACAGAGTGGCCACACCATGACTGCAATCATCCGATATTGGCGCGGACAAAACAGGCACATCACTTAGAGGCCTAATTACAACACACACGCAAAAAAAACAATCGCATCCCCTTTTCTCGCTGTAAATTCCAGTCGCCGCTCACCATTAGGAGGTCACCATTAACGCTGGGTGGCTCTGCCTGCCATTGGACGCCCTTTCGCCTGCCCCCGATGTGACCTGCAGCCTCATACCGACACCAGACCAGCCTGGGGTGCATGTGTGCAACTGAATTAATAACCGAGGGGTGCCTGTCTCACAGGACCACCGTGGATGGAATGCCGAGTCAAACGATGAATGCCGTATAATCTATTCCCCCCAATTGGTCGGGGTGTCTGGCAAAACGAGCTGCTTTCGGGAGGAAAAATTAAATGACCTGCCTGTCACTGAATAGGCGGAGAAAAATGAGCCTGAGAAGGAACATGGGACTGCAGCTTGGGCAGTCATATTCAGCAGAGCTAATCTCATCAAGGCCACTGTTTGCCCATTTTGGGAGCCTCTTGCCACTCACAACAACAGGGGGGGACTTCATGCAGTTGTGAAAAGAGGACAAATGGCTCTCTTTTGGCTGGGTATCATTATTAGTGGGGGGCGGGGATGTTTTTTCCTGATGCAAGCCTGGCAGTGGGCGGGGCCTGTCAGTGCCACATGTGAGCTGTGTCACAATGCATGGGGGACACCGTGAAGTCACACTCGGGTCCCCAAGCACAAAGAGATCTGGTCCTACTGGAATGGGTCAAGGGGGGCTGCAGGATACACTGAAAATGTACACCTTCCGTCCCTCCTCATCACCACAAGGCGTGCTCCGGGGCATGGAGGACTCATTTTATCATAATTATTATTATGATTAATTAATAATCCTAATAATATACCACATGAATATTTCAGCATGTTTACAGGACAGAACACATCTGACCTATCGCATACGCCTTTTAATATCGCTGAATTATGTATGTGCGTGTAAATAGAACATTAAATATGGAGTGCCGAGTGCTTCTGGTTAGCAGAACGACGACAACAGACATAACCGGGACTCCCGAACACGGAGTAGCTGTTCTGAGACTCCCCCCCCCTTCCCCTACAGCACTTGCAGAAACACAAAGCGAATGACTCTCATTAATCATTTAGCTACCGCGACGACATTGTCAGAATTCATAACGTATTCTTCTGAAACGGGGGTTATTGCATCCTAAAGACAATTTCCCCAGCTGCCCTTCTGGGTCTGGGCTGCCGGATGGGGGGGGTTCAGTAGAACTGGCTTCCATTTCACACCCGTCCCCCATTTACCCTGCAGTGCTCACGACTGGACCTGCTACCATTTATCACTCCGCGTCCCGGCTCCACTCGCTCACTTCCATGTTGGCAGGCGTCGGGCCTGGCCCTGCCTCACCACGGCCAGATTTCATTTTGTCCATCTGCTACGTTTTTTTTATCCTTTGTCCAACTGTTACTCCTCCCCCCCCCCCATGTGAATCCTCATCAGGTTGGCCTGCTGAAGTGAAGGTTTGGCGTTTCCATCATGGAATAAAAAAAGAGGCTGGGTCAGCGAGCCGGGCAGGACGGGTCCTGCGTATGCCGCTTCCTGGTCATTCCCACGCCCCCTTTGTGCCAGCTGTCCAACACCAGCGCTGGCTAGCCGCGCGAAAGCCTCGACGGGGCAGACATGAAGGACATCCCACTCAGGCCTGAAGTACAGTGTCTCCGCGACTGATCTGCCCCCAGACGAAACCGACAGTCCACCCACAACTGGGACTGTGGTACAAATTGAGAAACCTTTCATTTCGCTCAATATGGGAAAATACGCTGTCACGCAGCTTCAGTGATTTTACCTTTTACATTATGCAGCATTGACTTGATATCCTGAAGGCACAGGAACCTAATTATTAATCTATACAAAGCTGAAAAATACAATTTAATTCTGACCCAATCAGTGTTTCTGGGACTTGGAACAAATGTTTCTTAACGATGTTTGAGAGCAATGAAAGCTGGTGATGGGGGCAGGTCAGACATGGGATGGGAGGACCTGTTCTTGAGGGTCATATATTAAGGGACACAATACAACCCTAACCCTAACAAGAGGTTCTCGCATGTGGTTCCCCGATAGTGTAATGTGCTGCAGAACCATATCCAGTCATCAGAGTCCCTCTCCACCTTAGAGACATGCCACAAAACCCACCTGTTCTATCAATTTCTCCACTAGCCGGATGCCTCTTTCAGTTCCCTGAACGTTCGCATGTTGCACTTCTGGTCCTTGAATAGTCTTATTAGGTTCTTGGTCTTGTTAGAAGTTCTTGTGTAGTTCCTGCTCCAACACTGCTTACACTAGCAGTGTGTCAACAAAGCAACACTGCTTACCTGGGCATCCGTTGGTATCT
The DNA here is from genome assembly GCA_026777985.1 of Mormyrops attenuatus. Taxonomy (NCBI): domain Eukaryota; kingdom Metazoa; phylum Chordata; class Actinopteri; order Osteoglossiformes; family Mormyridae; genus Mormyrops; species Mormyrops attenuatus. Next base: position 10,671,376 of record JAODKC010000016.1, read on the forward strand.
CAGCCTAGCTGCACTTATGCCTAGTCGACTCCTTGACAACATGACTGTTTGCAGTGTGCTATTTGCCTCATTTACCTTTGCTTTGGACAAAAGAGTCTGCTAAATATACAAGAGGTTGGTGCTGAAAAAAACGTTACACCAGACAGAGTAACAGAATGATAATACGAGGTGCTTGACTTACCCATGCACATATAATACCTTTTTTGTTTAAATTCTGATGACGTCTGCATAATGAAGCTTACCATGCCTGATATCTTTCGCTGGCATTATTCCATTTCCAAAACCACGTGTGCCATCATGCGAAACATCTGAATTTCAAACAGGTCAACTGCATTTAAATAACCACGTGACATCAGAAGACAGCTGCACCAGACGTTATTTAAGTATCTGATAAAACAAAAGGACACAAATCATTCCTGTAATTTCTGATGAACCGTTCTCATTAACTAACATTTTTTCCCCCACATTGATATTATAGAGAGCTTTGTATTGATCACAGACATTAATTGTACTTTGATTCATTGCCGCGGGACGATGAAATTAGAACATCGAAAGGGGTTAGTGAGATACGGAGGAGAATAAAGGGTCTCTGCCGCAGAAGGAAGGGAAGCCAGAGGCTCGTCAAGACCAGCAGGCTGCAGACCTATGGTCGTGCTGCTGCGTGGTCGTCTATCTCCCTGACGTCGAGCTCGCATCGCTCTCGACCACGCCAGACTTCTCGCCTTGCCGCCCGTGTGCTTAAATGGCTGTCCGCTCTAATCACCCTCCTTCTGCAGATGGCCGTGTTTAATTCCACTTCTTTAAGACCTGGAGGAGATCAGCTCTCCTCCATCCTCACATGCTTTTACTCCTTTCTAACTGGGGAGGGAATTTACAGGGAGCCGCCTCAATCCCTGACGGAGACAGCGCACGTATTTTTCTTCACTTTTTTTTCCATGATTATCCGGGATTTTGCATCCGAGGCATGGGAAGCGAATCCTCGTCCGCATCCTGGCTCGCTCCACGCTGTCTGGAGGATGCTTTCCTGATGACTGCTCATAGACGTCTTCATTACTGCGAAATCTCACAGCTAATCCATTTACCCTCACATTTAGGGACAGAAAGCCCAGTAAATGGGGGTATAGCCTAGATATTCCGTCTTATTAATCTTTGCATTGTTCCCAGTCTAAATCAGCATCCTCCTCTCCTTCTTTGTAAGTAACCACACTCTTTCAGTGTCCTCTCCTTCATGAATCACATCATTACTAAATCACCCTGCAGGTACCAGTAGCATCCGCTTCTACAGGGGCTGTCGAAACACTATACAATTTCCGGTTCTGTCGGATTTGTCTTGATTTCAGTCTTTGCATCATTCTGTATCTTTTTTAACTTCAAAATGATGCCGCAAGCAATATTTAAGTGAAAAGCGACTGGATACATCAATCTTCCAACTGCGTAGGCGGGTGAGGGTCATGGGGGGGGCTGGAGTCTATTCAGGGAGGACTGGGAACAAAGGAGGGGACATCCTGTACCAGTTTGGACAGTCGGAGGAAACCAAAGTGGCACAAGGAGAACATGCAACCTTCACAAACACACACACACAAACATGCACACACACACACATACACACACACACACACAAACACATTATATCTTTGTGAGGACTCTCCATTCATTTCTATGAGGAAAACTCTAATACCAACACGATAATCTTAACCCCTAACCAGCCCTAACCGTAACCATAAGTAACCAAACAAAATATGAGACTTTCTGCATTTTTACTTTTTTGATTGCATTCACAGATCTTTCAGCAGGACCAGAAAAACGTTTTTTTTTGGGGGGGGGGGGGACCTATGCACGCAGAATGCGACACCACAGAGACAGTCGCTCGGCTGAGCGGCAGGCGAGGCGGGAATGGCCTCCACGTCTCAAACCGCGATGCCTGCCGCTAACATGTGACTCGGATGGGTCTCACCAAGGGCGCGCATGAGGCCTCTCAGCCGGGCCCAGATACTCATGAAGGCCTCCTTTACACCATGTTCACCACAATTTTAATACGGCCACTCACCCCCCCACCCCCCTTACAGTGCTATCACACAGATTTTACTACGCTCATTCACCAAGTCCCCCCATACATGGCTCTCACGCTGCTTTTATTAAGGTTATTTACCCTCACCAAAGGTAATTCCTCAGTCACTGAAAGACCACATCAAACATGCTAACAGGCCCCGTGTTGCGTGTCGCTGCTCTGACAGGGTCGCCTTTAACGAGGCACAAGAGGAGATCTGTTTGCGGGTATGATCTGAGAACACCCCCCCCCTACATGCACACACACACCTCCATTAGTGTAGCGCTGAGTACTGAGGTCAGATTTCGCATCACTGGGGGTTTGCGGTGCGCAGACCTGACAGGGCCCGATTACCCGTGACAACTGTCACCAAGATACCACTGCTTCCTGAAGCGGGGGCTCAGAACCAGGAGGGTTTCGGTGTAGCATCTGTGGGCCCATGTACGACCCATAGAGACGCACAGTGATACGGAACATTATATACCTCCAGGATATTCCTGCTCAAAGGTCAAACAGCCGTATCAGGGAAACATCCTGAGGAATCAGGGCCAGCACATATGCTGCTGTGAAATTACTGTAAGAAGTAACTCATTAGGGTTCCAGCCATCAGGGAAAAGTCTTAATATGTTGTTTAAGATGATGGAATTTTGCTTACCTATCACAAATAATGTTATGTACAAATAGTCAAGGTAGTAGGAAACGAGGGGGAGAGGGTAACGTGTACCCCCCAAATATTAAATTTGGATTCATGCATACCCCCCACCCCACTCCCATTCCTTTGACTGGATGGTGAGCTTCTGCTAATGGGAAAGCTGGGTTTTGAGTACTTTGAGGCAGCCAGGTGAAACCCAAGTCTTTCGGATTAAAACAATAATGTGTAATTTTATTCTTTATTTAGATTTCCATAAAAATATTAATTACAACAAAAGTTCTGTTTTTTTCCACATTGTAGCCCCTGGAAATATCTGAAGCTTTTCAGACTGATTTGTAGCAGAGCGTTGCCAGGCACTGCACGGGGTCTGATGATCTAAGGTGAACATTAAAGGATTTCTCAGTGGCTCTTTGTTAAGCCGCAGCACAGATATCAGCCTGGACCCGAGGAACTGTGTCGGCACCTTTGGCCCTGTGTAAATGCATCCGGCCGGCTTTCTAGGATGCCCCAGTGTGTCGCTGGAAATACGCCATGCATTGTGGGTAGAAGCTGCGCGGCACCCACGACAGGGATGCACCTACAAGTTGTTGAGGTTGTTACTTTGTGTCGTTGAAAACCCCCTCCCACCCACCACCATCTCTCCCTTCCCTGGATACAGGCAACTTTGTCAAGCTTTAAGGCTGTAAAATTCTGTTTATTCCTTGTACGTTTTATTTTACTCCCAACCAAACCCCCGGAGATGTATAATGTATTATCTGAGTGGTGGCACAGGTGCACAAGTAATTTACTCCTACCGCTACGCGGAGGCGTCTGGAACATCCCTGCGACGGGGAAAGAACATTTAATCCAGATCGGACTGAGCCGCAATATTATTTAAAGCCCTATCGCGTAGATCGGTATTCACATTAGAGTGGGGTCGGTTTCCTGCTTAAACCTTCCTATACTCTCGTTTCATCAGAGCACCTGCTGCTCGATGTAAATGACGCGGCTACGAGCTGTGCTCTTAATGAGACCCAATCCCCCAAACACTCAGATATGATAACAAAATATCCTTCTTCCTTCTCTCCACAAAACTAAACGATTGTTTACCAAAAACTATACACAAGGCAGCCCTCTGCCGCCGATATTAATTGAAGACACACTACATCGCGGTTGCTCATTTTATTATGCTCTCATCCATTTTTTAATAAGCATAGCGCTGTTTTTTTGTTATGATATATTTATGCAGTCATTGTCAAACTGGAAGTCTTCACACCTTTGTGTATAAAGGAAATTATGCGGAATTACATGTTGTAAAAATTATGAAAAAAATCTTCCACCACGCTTCTGTAATGCTGTTTAATTTCTCCTGAGAAATAACTTTGAGAATTAATAATTGTCTTATGAAAAATAATTTAACCATATACAGCTAATATTTTGATAATGACCGTCCATAACTCATTCTTGACACGTGATGATGGCGACTGTGAAGGTCTGCCCTTCGGTCGCGTTCAGACCAACACAGGCCTGTCGTTTCTCGCTCTCAGATGCAGCAAGTCCCTTATTTTAGTTTCTAAACGTGCTCAGATTCCTCAGACAAACTTAAATTTCATTGAGATTTGCCCTCCATCATCAGACGATCTCGATGGCCGGCATCCAAGACCCACAAATGCGGTCATTGCCATGAGTTTATTTTCTGAAGTTTATTTGGACCTCCTAAATATCTTCTTCACCTAGCCAAGGCAGTTGGGCTTTCAGGGGTTGCCCATGGTTGGCCTGATAGCTTTGGTCAATCAAACGTTTTGTTCTCTCGAGGAGAATGGAATGGCTTGGAAATGACTGGAAAAAAATCTTAGCTCCATGAGGACGTTTTCGAAAAAAGTGGACTGAAGGTCAGCAAAGTGCTAAACGCTGTTTCCGACTCCCTCCAATCCCATGGTGCTTTTG
>JAODKC010000016.1:10691129-10704528 GCA_026777985.1 Mormyrops attenuatus
CGAGCGTAATTACCTCCTGACGGCCCATAATGGGCCTTTCCCTGACGGGGTCTGGTGATACAACGTAAGGGAGCAGATCTGGGTAACCCTAACCCTAACCCCCCCCCCCCCGCCCCAGAGAGGGGTTATTCCCCATGGGTATCACAGCCCCCCTAGAGAGATATTAACCAAAAACCTTCAGGTGCCCTGTCCCATCACCAGCTCTGTATCCTATTTTTCTCCTCACAATGTTTGCCAGCTTCCGCTTGTTTGCGCTAAAAGTGTTTCTCCTGACAGTCCCAGGAAAAAAACGCAAAACTAACGAGCCCTATGGCGTCGTTTTAAGTGAGGCGGTGATGGCGCCATGCCAGATAATCCCTCTACGTTCTTGCGGTTCGACGGGGAGACAAGCCCCTGTTTCCCTCTTGGTCAGTTGAAATTACCAACAAGAAATTAGCAATAAGTTTAGTCTCGATAAAAGCTCACCCCCCCCCCCCCCCCGCACGACACAGCTAAGATAATTATCCAGATGTGAAGTGCCTTGACTCTAGTGCAACATGTACTTTTCTCTTAAATGAATCCAAACTGAAAGAGTGTCACTGAACCGCAAAAACAGCCCCCACACACACTTTAAAGAAAACAAGGTGCCCGGACTCCAGTTTGGAGTTGCGCTGATGCCCCAGGGCCCCGGTCTGCCCTGCTGATGCGTCTCTCTCATGCGCTTTGTATGAAAGACAAAAGCAGACCCCATGCGCCAGTGACCAAACGAGCCTCTATGGTGGATCCCGCGCTCAACGGAACATGAATACGCTGGGAGAAAAAAAAATAATGGGAGGACCATTCCACATATGGATGGGACGCCGTGCCCATCAAACGTCGCAGGAAATCCCCTGCGGCGATTCACGTTCTCTGCACTGCTGCATAAACTCCGTGGGAAATGCGAGTGGATCCTGTGACGTGATCCAGACAGCAGCCGGCGACTGTTCGGAAAGTCTGCCATGCGTGCATGCTGATCCATGACCAAATCTGATCGTTCTGCCATTTATATAATTGCGTTTAACATAAGGCGCTTAACACCATTTATTTGCCTTCCATTCTATAAAAAAATCTTAATCTAATAGAAATACATAATTATACTAATTATTAGGATCTAATAACTAAAACTGCATTGTCATTTACTCTGTCAATGAACAACATTTGTTTCTTGTATTGTTGCTGGAGATCTATGTATACTTAATTAAGTACTCAGGACTGGGGACTGAGGAAGCTAATATGACGTTTTTCTATAAATGTACATAGAGAAGGTATCTGGGGTAGTGGCCACCGTTTTCTGTTGCTCCACTAGACAAAAACAATTGTTAAAAAAATGGAAGTGTAGTGAGCTCTGAAGGGTACAAAACTGCAAGGAAGGCTCTTTTCATCTTCATCCGCACTCCACGTTCTTGGCAATCGGAGCCGATTTCAGGCATGGCTGCTCTGGAACTGCAGCTTCACCGAGCAGGACTGCTCCAGCCGCCCGCTATGGAAATGTCAGCGGTCACCTCTCTCCGGAGGCCACGCCGGTGCCGAAGTCGCGGCCCGCTTAGCAGGGCCTAATTGAGGTGTCACTCAGTGGCTAGCCTGCCCCCCCCCCGTCCGCCTTGCCGAGGATGCCCAGGGAGCCCCTGGGAAAAAACAACAGCCCCAGTGCTCATGAAAACCGGTTTAGAGAGAGAGAGAGAGAGAGAGAGAGCAACGACCCGACCGCAAAGTGACCCAGAAAGGTCGACATACACCACGCACTATGCACTCTGGAGGTTCCAGAGCAGTGGGGAAAGCGGAAACAGAACCAATGAGGTAAATGCTAGAAGGATTTCAGTGGAGGGGGAACTTTAGGGAGCTGGCTTATTTGCATGGGGGACGGCCTTCAGTGATGCACAGCTGAGTAAGGGCACACCTAGTGAAAGCACAGACCTGAGCAGGGCATGTGGGGTGCTCCAGATCTGAGAAGGGCACAACCACTTGGATATATTTATACAACAGTTATATCTGAACTGTCTCTGAAAGCTCGGCAAAGCCTATGGCCGGAGAAACTTACCTAACCTCAGTGTTTCCCAATCTGGTCCTCGGAAAGAGAAAAGAAAAGCCCTGGGAGGGAGCAAAAATGTGGAATGTCTGGCTGGGAGCTCAGAGGGAGCAAAAACATGGACCGGCTGTGGGTCCCTGAGGAACAGATTGGGAAACACTGCCTTACCAGGAAGACACTTTTTTTTTAATTTCTCTTTTAACTGAACTAATAATTTTGCTTTATATTTTTTTCGTAACGAGACCAGTCAGTAAGGCAACAAGACTGAGTGTTTTCTACCTTATTTGAAAAAATGTATATCAAAAAGGAGAATATCTGGGAAAATATGACATCATACCAGAGAAACAAAGAAAAACACAAGCAATAGGGTGTTGTGTACCACACTGTACCTGTCAACCATTCCACTTTAAAGAAGGAGTAAAACTTCAGCATAGTTTATACAATATTGTCACAAAATCATCCAGAGAGCTGTGGAGCAACTGGATACACCTGATGGAAGGTGGTCCTTCACAATAATTATTTTCATTTACTCCTCATACTGTCCATCATTAAGCATGTACACAGTCACATGTACACCAGCGTACACGGCAAGGCCCAGAAAGACACTGAACACACAAACTTTGCTGCTTCAGCAGGGAGGCGAGGGTGACCTACATATGAGAAGCAGTGTGAAGGACGTCTACCGGAATGATCCGGCGGATCAGACAGCCGGGGTCGTCTTCAAACAGAGTAGTTCACCAGTAGAATGAGAGTGCAGCGTGCTTTCCTTGGAGAATGGGATGCCATGCCAACAGGAGGAAACATACACAGCCACGGAAATCCAAGGAGAGACACGCGTGCTGTTCATTTGCGGAGGAAGCAAAGCGCTCTGTGATTTTCCCATCAAGCTTCCTGGTTTTTTTCACGACAAGGTCACAACAAAGTCACTATAGTGCGCCTGCTGTTAATGCATGCTATAGAAATACCTAGATAGATGGATGGATGGATGGATGGAAGGATGGATGAGAGGTCAACAGGGCACCGTAAAGGAGCCCAAGACTGCTCACAATAACTGCTCTGCTACCATTTGCGCAAAAACTCCACTAAAATCCAGCCTCACCTGATGCTGGTGTTACCGGATGGCAGAGCGACCCATTACCCATTAACAAAGCCCACGGAGCTCTACACTGAGCCAGCTTATCCTACACACCAGTGCCTGATGGGATTAAGTCACATGACGCAGTACGTATGGACACAGCGGGCATAAGCCCGTTGGACGAGCCCTGGCCTGAGTGGCCATCCCGAACGGGGGCGTCCATCTCCTTTTTCCGGCAGAAGTTCCGGAAGGTGGAAGGGGAGGGGCGCGCAGATAAGCTGGGGCGGAACCCCACAGGGAGGCCAACGTCGGTGGGACGTGACTTCATCTCTATCTGATTAGGATGGCGTGGGTGGAAGCGCGGGCAGGCACAGGGTCGCCGTGAGCTATGGCAGTGATGCAGAGCCTCTTCGTCTGGGTTGGGAGGGGCCAAGGCGTGAGAGTGGGATGAAGTATCTTCAGATTAGGGTGGTGGGGGTGCATGACTTTCTCCGGGATGATAAATGCGGGGTGCCGATGGTTGTGACACGCCGGCGGCTCCAGAACATTCCAGCCCTGGACCTGGAGCACAGCGTGGTGCTGCTGGGTAAGGTCCGATGGGCACATGCCAAAGCGGTGTGTGCGTGATGTGCGTGACTGCTTATTTGTGCCGTTTGAGGGTGTGTGCATGCACTGATCAGGGACCTTCCAGACATGGGAGCTGAGCCCCTCAGATGGGAACTGGGGCCCAGATAGACCCAGGGGGTCAAAGGGCGCAATCTGAGCAAAAGACCAGAGAGAAGATGTTTGCCGGCATGTTCTGCCTGCCATCTGGGCTGCAGGTCAGAATACCATGTCCCTGATGTGCATTTGTACTGTCCTTAAAGAACCCCCTCCCGCCCACACACACACACACAAACACACACACACACACAAACACACACACAGGATTGTAATTATATCTTTCTGGAGACTCTCCATTCATTTCTATGGGGAAAATTCTAATCCCAACTTGACGGCCTTAACCTCTACCCAGCTCTAACCTTAACCACAAGGAACCAAACAAAATATGGGACTTTGGCTTTTTTAATTTTTGGATTGCATTCACAGATCTTTGTGGGGACCTGAAAAATGTCCCCACAATATCAAAATAATAAGTTTTTATTACATTGTGGGGGACATTTTGGTCCCCACAATGTAACATAAACCTAATCCACACACACGCACATTAGTTATTATGGAAGATTCAAGATCAAGAAATTCTTCTCCACAAAGAAAAAATAACAATGATGTTATCTATTAACATCTATTAACTTTATTCAGATATGTGACGCTGCTTGGCTCAGCTGATACGACTGTAACTCAGTCTGCGCTCAGTCACAATGCAGCCAGAGCTATTTCGAAAATGGGGGGGAATGGAGAAATTAAATTGAAAGGACAAGAGGAGAAAATTTGATAATAAGGGAAACTGATGCATTTGCAAACAGAAGTTATAATACTGGTTCTGATCAGGCTTGTATCTGTTAAAGGCTGTCCTCATCCCGGTTTACTGAGAATGCACTTAAGGAAAAATACTGTAACAACATTACAAATGAAATGTACAGGAAACTCCAAATGCTGACTCGCAAAGACAACACCCTTTCTCAACCGTGAAACTGTTTAGAGAGGTGTCGATGTGTCCCTGAAGACTTTACAGAGGGTGCAAACTACCCTCCTTGCGAGATCTAAAGGCGTGTGACACCGCCTTCTCCGTCACCTGGGGCTGACGTGCCCTGGCTTGCGGACACCTGAGTCGCTGCACTGCCATCAACGGCCCTATCTATTTCAGATTTCAGTCTGGGACAGAGAGAGAGGGCGAGAAAAAAAAATCCCAACATGGACACCGTTGTTCCTCCACTTCAGCAGATTCTGTGGCCGGTTGTAAAACACTGCACTGCCCCCCCTCCCGTGCCCTTAGCCCTTAGATGTTAACTCCTCTCACATTACAGTATTTATTGAATTTCTCAGCCAAATGGTGTTCTGCCCCATAAAATCAAGACAAGTGGACTTCTGCCAACCTACTAACAGCTTCATAGTCCTGAAATAAACTTATTTTACTGCAGCAAACAGAGCAGGCTGACTGAGGAAGGTTACTCTCCACCAGACACCACTCTACACTCAAAGGCGCCCCCCTGAGCCCGATACTGACACCTGCACAGTCCTGATCTCAGGTGAGGATGTGGTTGGAGGCCCCTAACATCTCGCCTTCCTGGAGAGACGGCTGGCCTCCAAATCCCGCCCCCGCAAAGGTGTCCCATTAAAAAGCTCGCTATCCAGAGAATTCCCGTCCCAGTCATTTAGGCCCCCCGTGCACCTTGAAAACTTCATTAAGATGTCTATTTAAGGACGCCGCCTCGACGGCGCCCCCTGAAGGGATTCCGCTTCCCTTGCGACTGTCAGACATCTCAGCGGGAGCTGCCTGAGCTGCTGAGCTGCTCGCACCGGGGGGGGCTTTTCATTCTTTAATGCTCTGACTTGATGGCCTTCTAAATATAAAATAAAATACATTTTTTAAAAAAGAGACGCGAGCAGCTGTGTAAAGTGTCGCTTCTGGCATTTCATTAAGAGCCTCTTTCCCCCTGACAAACTCCTCTCCTTTTTAATAGAAGTCTTCATAATCCGCAGTATGGACGTTTCCTGTGGCTGGATAACCGTGTCTGTAATAAATATGTTAATGAGCTCCGGCATCCCGCTCCGGAACGCCAGGGCACACTTTTCCCCGACCCAGGTGGTCATGGTGACTCCGGCTAAGGACGGACTTGGCATGGGACGCGACCGTGTCTGGGTGACACATTGGCGGCACTCGTCATGACGACCGACCCCTTCCGCGCATCCCAGTCATCTCATCTCGTTAAACGTTGGGAAACAAGGGCGGCACCCCCTCGCCGTTTCCCCAGCTCCGCCTCACCACGCTTGTTTTCGTTGTACCTACGTGGACATGAGACCAAAGTGACGTAAACGATGGAAATGAGTGTAAGAGGAGTGGAAGTGACTGAGAGTACACTGCCTGGTGGTCATGGAGGCCTCGGCCTAGCAGGGGAAGACGTTCCCAGACCGGATCTCAGCAGCTCTCCTCCCAAAGCTGCCGGTAAAATGCAAACCAGACAGTGCTGCCTCTCAGGGGGTCGACCACTCCCCCACCCCCCGCCCCCCACGTCCAGAACCATCATCTCAAGGACGCGGGTGAGCAGATAAGGGTGATGGTGCCCCCCCACACCTGTGATGCTAGCTTCCTTTCAGGTAATGACATGCTCTCAAACGCCACTCTGCTTCCATAAAAAACAGTTTACAATGAAAACACGTGCTATTTATACAGCATATTTATTTATTTGTTTATTACTGTCTTGTGGGTTTTACGTATCATGTGGAAAGCCACTTCCATCCCGGAGAAGCGCTATTTCATCCCTGCATGCTTTGAGATGACAATAAAGTAAAATAAAATTAATTTAAACCATGTTTGTTGACATTAACTCACTAGACTTCTTTAATCCAGTCGTCTTCCATAACGGGTTATCTAGTATGGGGTCTAGATGAGCCCGGAACCACCTCAAGAACCACAGAGCAAAAACTGGAGATACCCTGAATAGTCGCCAGTCCACACACTCACACACACACACAGATACCCCAATCTTCCTTACTCTCAATTACATTGTTGCGTAATATATTTTATGGACAAAAGGTTAGCGTGAACAGGACTGACGCCAACACACCATGTTGACTGGGTCACTCACTGACCTACATCAACACTGTGCTGAAGTACATCACAGGGCCTTCAGGGGGTCTGGGTGATCCAGGAAAACGGCGAGGGGTCCGGCGTCCGCGCAAGCGAACCACCAGCAGGGGGAGGCCTCCTCGGTAATTAAAAGCCGAGCTCCAGCTGCTACGTCGCTGGCGGGCGCCCAGCTAACGCGGCCGCACCTGACTCATTACAGCCAGCCGCCGAAAACACTCACTGTCGCGCCGCCAGTGCGTGCGCGTGCGTGAGGGGGGGGGGGGAACCTCCTCAAGCATATGTCCACGTGCAGGACACGGGGAATCACTCCGCTTCACCAGAGGAAACATGAGCAGGGATCTTGTGAGTGAAAATGGTGAACAACAGTTGGACAGCGTCAAACCATGGGGGAACAGACTCATCCCAAGCTTGCTGGTGTCTCCACCCTCCACAGACGCTCCCTCCCCAGCAGACCAGGGTGGATTGTCAACAGCAAGAAAACAGGAGCAAAAGCCATCCGTCGTAAATCGCGAGGGCGGGGAGGGAAGGGGCAAATAAACAGCATTTTAATGAACGCCTACTCTCGCCCACTCTCCAGTCAGTGACCGGGAGCCACTAGTGGTCTCGGTCTGTTTACTCCTCTGGCCTACATCGGTGGGTGTTGGGGGGGCAGCCAGGGAGTGGTGGGAATGGCAGTGACACAGACAGCTCCTTGTGCTACAGGGCTGAGTCACACGCCGCTCACGTGGTACAGGCCAAACAAACTGACCCCCACCTGAAACACCCCCCCCTACTACATGGGGCTCCTGGTAGTCCCTCTCTCCTGGTTTTTGTCTTCTGAACCCCCCCCCCCCCGCTCTGAAGACACTGACATTATCCCATTAAATTAGGTAAATCACATACTGGACTGACTGGGATTTCGAATACCGTAAAAGACAAATTAAGTGTCCGGAACTAATGAAGGGGGACAGTAACATCGATGTACGTTTGCAAGTTGAGCTAATTAATAACTTCCAATTTCTGTTTCCAGTACAACCAAACTAATCTCTTCAGCATAAGAGGTATTTCTAGGCCTAGGTAATTCTGGTAGCATATAATCATCGGTAAAATTTACTTCAAGCAGAGCAGCAGAATTCACATTTTACCCCTACTATAAATGCACGAGCCAAGCGCAGATTCCTAAATGTGGTCTTTTTTCAGATCCTCTCATAGAAGCGGAATAATGGTCGTAAAGCCCAAAGCTCACAGCGCCCGCGCAGCCCCCCCAAGACCCATGGCTAACGTAAGAGACAGCCGTGCCCTGGAAAAGGCACAGCCTTAACATAATCTACGGTCATATTCGGTCATTATTGATGGTCTGTCAGATAATCTGTACCGGAAGACGATTTCAGGGAGGAAACCGCCGATATTAAGTCAGAATCGATACACAGCTTGGCTCCTGTAAACGGCTGGCCCACCGCAGCCTCTGACTCGGTTAAAAACGCATCTGCTTTTCATCTCTGAACTCCTTTTGTGCTCCACGTCCCTGTAGCCTCCTCTGCCGTCTCAGCACGTTAACTCTGTCAGCGGCCCACAGTGGGTTTGTGCTCAGCGAGCAGACGCTTCTCCAGCACGGAGTGAAGCAAAATAAATACAGCTGTGTGCATTACGGGGATAAAGGAGCTCATTCTGTGTCTGGGCTAATCATTAAATTCATAACCGGAAAAAAAAAAATATGTAACTTAAGCATAGTTGTGTAAATCAAATATGAGTTATGCTTTCCCATGGATAAAAAACATTGGAAACATGGGAAGCCACATTTCAGCTACGCACCTCATCCTAAAATGCATTTATGTATTATTATTATTATTATTATTAAGGGCTGTCTCCTCAATGTCGACTCCTGGCAAGCAAATAGACGGCGTTCCTCCGGAATGTTACGTCAGGGACCTCAGGCTTTCCTACTGAAACGGATGTATACCTGCTATAATAAATCAGTTTTGGGAAATGAAACCCTGATCTTGGGCTGTGACACACTGTTCGTCACCGAGCGCCAAAACGCCATGGTCTGGGCCACACAGAAGCCACCGTGGGCGGGCGGCGACATCAGAGACCGTGCGCCATCGAGTCCATGGATTCCTCTCATGCCGAACTTGTCTCTCTTTAGCATGTCCTGCAGAGAGATCCCAAGCGTTGTGAGGAAAGGCCCTGACGTTCAAACATTCATGTGAGATCCTGTAAGCACACTGACAAGGGCTCAGTAAATATGGCACCTTCCTCTAGTAGCTACAAATTCGCCGCTACTAAGCCTTCCACTACAAAAGATAAGAGGGTCATGCTTACACAACCCCTTGGCTCCCCCCACGTCTGCCTCTGTGGAGCCAAGGGTCGCGTTACGGGCCAGTGAAGGTTCACGTGGAGCCCCGGGGATGGAGCCAACCACCGCCCTGCAGTCCGTGAGTGGCGGTTGTTCCCGTCCTGTGTATACGCAGCATCCCGGTCGCAGCTCATTGCTACGTGACCCCACAACATTCTTCCGGTGGTGTGAAAACACAGTGTTTGCTTTCGACAGGAAGGGACTGCCTCAGCGGGAGATGAGGGCAGGGTCTCTCCGGCTGTTTGACTACGGTAGTGGGAAGCCAGCATCATAAGAAGCTAAACTGGGAGGCTACACAGTGATCATCATGTGCAAAAGAATTATACTGTAGGAGAATGTAGATCATATAACACCCCATCACCTCTGATAAGCTAGTGTTTCGTCCAGTGGGGCTATCTCTGTGCCATCCTGTGAGCGGCAGGTGTGCTGGGTGTGAACCCCCCCCATATTCCCCCCGAAGCCCCTGGATCTCCAATCAGAAGCAGAGATTGCCCCTAACCTCACCACACCCCCCGCCGGTCCGACTCCCCAGAGCAGCGCCACAAGCCGGCGAGGTCAAGACAGCGCCGTTATCTCCCAAATGCCCACCCGCTCACCTTGCCGGTTTCTATGGAAACCATATCGGACAGGTATCGGTCCAATTGGCAGCGCTGGAAATAAAGAGGTTCTTCAAAGTATTTTTGAACGTTCTTGTGGTATCTGAAGTGTGACAGGTCTGGAGTCAACGGTGTTATGAGTAATCCTGGAAATTACGAGACAGTGTGGTTAGTGAATGAGTGTTACGGGAACCATGCCAATAACGCTTTTTTAAATAAAAAGAAAAACAAAAAAGTTTTGGAAGTAAATCCTACACTAGTCAAACAAAGTTTTTCTTTGAACAGGTGTGTTTGTTTACGTATATGAAGAATCTCCAATGTTTTGCGACACTTGACTTGTGAGTCTCCCTGACGTTCACTGCCAGGCTGAGCCGGAAGGCAAACCAGGTCCTCCCCGCATCCAGCCCCAGGATGCGGCATCACTTTGTCTAGCAGACAGTCGATATTTCTCTGCTAATCTGGCATCAAACGGCCCCAGATTAGCGTTGCCCTGCAACGGGACACCTCGTTGCTCAGTCCGAGAGCTTTATTAAGAGCACTACTCTACCGCAAGCTCCGACTAAACTAAAAAAAACAACACGGCTAAAGTAGCACATAGGAAAAAAGGAAAACAAACTTGTTTTCCAGGGCTGGTGGCTTGAAGAATGAATTTCGATCAACATCCCACCAGTGTAAAACATTCCTGCTGCTCCAAGCCTTTCGGAGGCTCCACACAGCCCCCCCCCCCCATCTCTGTCACCCTCTCTTTCTCTCCCCCCATCTCTGTCTCTCTCTCCACCCCAGTCTCTCTCTCTCTCCCCTCTCTCTCTTTGTTCCCTTCTCTCTCTCTCCCTCTCTGTGCCCTTCTTTCTACCTCTCTCTCTCTGCCTTCCCTTCTCTTTCTCCCTCCCTCTCTGGTATTAGTTAGTGTTTCAGATCCTTAGAGGCCCTGTATTCCTCCAATGCAAATGAAGACCCCCAGCAGGGCGATTCAGGCCCCCAAAACTCCGGAAACAGTCGACGGCAGAGCGGCAGAGGCACAGGACTCCCTCCGCCTGGCAGCCGAAAAAGAGGCCTCAGTCGGCAGAAGAAGAAAATAAACAGTGAAAAATAAAAATAAAAATCAATGGCCACTGTCTCGTGTAGCTGTCCTTCTCACTGGCTGCTTCCCAGCATCCAGTCAGCGAACAGGACAGAAAGAGTCCCCCCAGGACGGAGGCCCGTGTCCAGCTTGCAAGGAGGGTATAACTGACCCTTTGTTAGGCGTTGTTAATACCGGCCACTCACTGGAAGACCAAAACGCAATGGAATAACTTGGCACAACTCAATTTCCCCCCTCTGACAGTCATTCATGCCACTTCTTAAAGTTCCTTTCCTTGTGGGAACTCATTTTTTCCCTGTTTGTTTTGCTTGTCAAGACACCATAAAAGAATTTGGCTAATCAAACATGCCCCCTATTGGCCATCACACTGGCTTGCAAAGGATTGTGGGGGAAGCCAGTGCAACAGCTTTAAATTTGCCTGGCAAATTCCTCGATAAAATCCAGATTTATTAAAGCTCAGTTTCCTAGGGACCAATTTAGAGAAGGATCCGCATATGGACATCGCTTGGTGCACTGCTTTATGATCTTACTGCCAGCGATCTTTCTTGCCGGATACTGTAAACCTCCACTTAACTCTGTTCCATCAAAGCATTCAAAACTATCTAACAATTTACCAAGCTTCTATTTTTATATCCGAGGCAGGGATGGGAAATATAAAAGCAGGGGTCCATTTGATGATTGGGCAGCTGGTTTATTACGAAATCACTAGGATATAGAGTCTACGGGGCACCATTAACAAGGGGTCTGGAAGTGACCACACCGTCACTCTTAGGTTTGGTTCTGATGTGACCGAAGTCTGATGAAATGACAACCCTGGTGTCAGAAAGCGAGCGGTACCTGCCTCTGCCCTGGTTCCATGTTTATGTTGCTTTTCTTTTATTGACTCTGATGTGCATGTATGATATGTTTGTGAATGACTGCTGTCAACACGACCCTCTTCCCGTCTAAATGTTAGAATAAACAGAAAAGAAAGCCGTCTGTGTGGGGAAGGCTCACAAAGGCAGGCGCCACAGTCTGACATCACAGGGCAAAAACATGCTTTACTATGTTCAAAGCAAAAAGTAAATTAAATATTCATCGTCCACCCATAAATGCATCCATCCATCTTCCAACCACGTATCCACCATCCATCCATTCATCCATCCATCTTCCAACCACAAATCAATCCATCCATCATTCCATCCATCTTCCAACCACAAGCCATCCATCCACACATCTTTCATCCATCTTCCATCCGCAAAGCCATCCATCCCTCCATCTTCCCATCTTCCATCCGCAAAGCCATCCATCCAATCATCCATCCATTTTCCAACCACTTATCCACCATCCATCGATGCATCGATCATCCATCCATCCATCCATCCATCCATTTCAACCACTTCTCCACCATCCATCCATCCACTGATCCATACATCCAACTTCCAACCAATATTCCGCCATCCATCCATCCATCTTCCAACCACTTATCCAGTAAAGGATTATGAAGGAATCAATAGGAAAACATAGAAATACAGATACAAATTATAGACAATTTTCAGCAAATATAGTAACAGTTTAATACATGCAATTAAAATGTGCACTGGGCAGCGTCGGAAAGCCTGCTGCCTTGTTACACCCCATGTCATCGGCGAGGCTCCTGTGCATTTGCTGCTGCTCTGCTTCGCTCCGCTGTAAAGTTTTTTATGAAGTGTACGCACAGCTTGCCTGGCTTAACTGCAACTTAATGAGAGACATTTAAAGTAATAGGTCCAGGACGAGTGGAACGTCTGCTCCCCCGCATACTTAATAAGTCTGCACACGGCGTTCAGACATCATTTCGCTTCTCGCAGTTAAGGTCCCGAGAACTTTCCCATGTAATTACCCAAGAAACATGTCTTGCAAACGGCAAGTTGTTATTTTGGAGTTATTAAAACTTTTTTCCTCTTCCCAGCATCTTAATAACGGACCTTTAACACAAAGCGGCACGGCAGAGGTATGTAACTCCATGAAGGTGTTGCTAGCTAAAGCGGTGTTTCTCAGACCGGTCCTCTGGGACTCATGGACAGTCCATGTTTTTGCTCCCACCGGGAGATGGGAGGAAGAAAGAATGTGGACAGTTTGGCAGGGAGCTGGGAGAGAAAAAAAACATGGACCGCCTGAGGGGGGCCCGAGGATCGGGCTGGGAAACGCAGAGATAAAGAGTAGGTGTGTTGTGTTTTTCCATGACTCCCTCCCCCAGCCTATTCTGCAAGGCAAAGTGAAATCCAGTGTGTAAGATGGCTCATTTACTCAGGGGCGGAGCAGTAAAGAGACGACCAGGAGAGTCACATCCCATGAAGGACAGAGAGGCAGAAGGGGCTCCTGGGCCCCGGAGAGGACGCCATGACAGGAACCCCGACAAGATCACCACACCACTGGGGCTCATGAAGAAGAGGATCCGAGGATGCCGGAACCAGCAAAAATGTCAAGTCACGCCAAGAGATCCTACGCCATCTTGCTCTCTGTGAGACACACAGACGCACATTCAGGCGAGAGCAT
>JAODKC010000016.1:10710978-10729287 GCA_026777985.1 Mormyrops attenuatus
GGTAGTGTAAGCCAGACAAAATCACTAATCGCTAAGTAGAAGAGAACAAACTTGTTTGTTCTCGATCTCGCGCCAGCAGAATTGGTAATCGAATAATCGGTAATGTAAGTAAAACCGGCGCAGTCGCCCCGACTCAAATCGGGCATCTCCTAATTGACTGAAGCGGGATGTGTGAAATGTACATGGTGCCGGTCGGACCTTTGAAAGTGCTGACCGCGGGCAAGAGCAGAGCCCGATTCGGCAGGGCGCACCCGCGTACTTACACAGCGCTTACGGGACGCTTAAAACCGCCAGCGCTCCCTGACCCATCTCTCCCATTTTAGCGAGTCTTCGTGTGCATATGCATGCTGAACCTTTGACTCGGCTCCAACGGCTTTAAGCTGGAAATACCCCTCACTGTAGCAGAGCAGCAGTTCACAGAAATAAATTGAAATAGCCTGCCGTATGAGAGCCTCTGCATCGCTCGCGTGTATGCCATTCATCCGCGATAGAAGGAGGTGGCTTCTTAAAAAAAAATCTGATTTATTTTTACATCCCTGCCAGTTATATTTGTAAGCAGAATGTACACAATCTGTCTCTGAATATGTTGATTGGTTGCATATTTGAACAAAGGGATCTACACGTGGATGAAATGTGCGGTCTTTTCCACCCAATCGGTTTAAATCCGTTTTAAACCCGTTTAATGACCGACGTAATAACAGCTTGGGCACAGTGATGCAGACTCAGATCCCGACGGCGTCCCTTCTCGCCTATTTCGAGTCCCTGCGCGGAGTTTGAAAGCCCCTAGTGGCAAAAAATAAATGATCAATGGATGCCCGCTCCCCCTCCAACAGTCTCCTTCTACAGGCGCTTCTCTATTCTGGAAAACAGCGTTGAAATCAAGGGGACGCCGCGCGATCAGCCCTCACACGCGGATCCCAGCGGCCCCAATTATTACTTTTCTCCAGTTATAAAGTAGCAGAGCGACCGGGGACGCCATCTAGGAGAGGAGTGCGCGTACAAGTACATCGCCCAGGTCTTTTCCCCATCAACAATAATCCAGTTCAGGTCCTTTGAGCAGAAGCTGACACGCAGATTTCCGATTTATTTTTCTGATACAATATGCCTGGGACAGATATGCAAAAAACATTAATCACGAACCAAAAAAATAAAAAATAAAATAAGAAACAGGTAAATAGTTCCGAAAAATATATGTTCAACGACATTTCAATAACGTTAGCATGCAATCATCATCCAAAGTATATATACTGCAGAATAATGAAACAATATAAAATTCGTCGTTTATGTGACATTTATTTTTTGTAGAATATGTCTTAAGGAAGATAATTAAATACGTTTGCTTTTTAGGCACCTAAACGGTAATCCCTGACTCTGGTAAATCGTTAATGTTTGAATAATAAACTCGTCTGTAATCAACAAAGGACCATTTATGGACTGCTTTATAAATGTTTTATGAAACAGAGAGCCATTTATAGGCTGCGTTTATTTTATTTTTTTTAAATAGTCGATTCCTCCGGGGACATTTTATAGGAACGAGTGGGATAGCCTACATAAAATTCACATAAATCCGATTACTTTTCAGCGTTTGTATCCAGCACCTACACAGGCAACAATAAACTCCGGTCGGCTAAATTAAACATGAAATATACCTCCACCAATCAAACGGAAGAGATACGCTAGAAAAGGCCGTACATCACCTATTTTATTATGTTAACTACACCCCAAATCCATAAATCGTACGGTATTGCCACATCGTACTGTAATCTGCGTTAGATTAATTTCCAAAATGTAATCATCAGTGATTTACCCGAGCGGGTGCTCTAGGGTTATGGTGTACAAATGTGGCTTAATGTGAACTGGAGAATGTGTCTATTTCTGAGCATGTATAAACATAGATGCCCGATCGGCGTGTGACTGTGCCAGTCACGGCGTCCCAAATACTGTACGGCGACACCAACCACCCTAATCTCCATCTACCATTCTGATCCGACCATATAATAACAGAAAAAGTAGGTTTTGCCATAGAAATGACCAGCCTCAGACGGATATTTACAAGTCATGTTATAAATGCTTAGGATAAAAACGGTCAAAAAAATAATTCAGACCGAATATGATTAGACGCGCTCAAGAAAATATATAGCCGGGAATGAGTCAGATATTATAGTACTTCGCGACACACAAAACAGGGATATTCCCTTTAGTTAAGTGAAGTTGTAAAGCGCCTTAAAAGTCACATATATTATTTATACAGGGCTTACCTTGACATTATTCTGTGCATCTGAGTCTCTAAACTCGCTCTTTCCGCTTGCTTCACTGCTGTCGTTAGTTACATCCAGTGTAGTTACAGCAGAAGCGAAATAATCCACCATCAAAGTCGGCTGTCGTCTTCTTTTTGAAATGTTTCTCAGTCTTTTCTTTTCCTCCTTCCGAATAGTTACTTTATTATTTATTTTAATGCCGATTCTTCTTCATGGATGAAGGGGTGCAGGGGTAGGGGGAGTACTGGGCAAACGCTCTGGGATGTTATTCAGCGGTGCAGAGCTCCCGTATTCTCCATTCGCGAGTGCGCGTCGCCTTGCGAGCCCGGTGCTGCCGGAGCCGTAGTGTGCAGCCGAGACGGCGCTCTCCTGCCGGGAGTCGAGCACAGACTGGGGGAGCCTCGGAGAGACTCGGCGAGGGGGTGGCGGGGGGCGGGGGTGACGTCACCCGCCGGGACGGACCAGCTCCTCCACGCCGCCGTTAAAGGGATTCTCGGTCCGGGAGCTGCCGCACCATCCAGCCTCGGCTCTTAGGGCGGATTTATTAAAACGCGCCGGGAAAACATAGTCTTTACCCAACGAGATCCTTTTTTTGCAGCTAACGGAGTTGTATGTAAACGCGGAATAAATTGTTTTTCCTGGCCTGTTAGATTGTTTGGACGCGACTGAATCTCAATTGTGAAACTGTCCACCGATAATTTCAAGGCAGTTATAAATCCAGTGTATTTGGGTTACATGGGGCGACACGACATCAAGACCTACGCAATAATAATAATAATAATAATAATAATAATAATAGGCATAATAAGGTGTTTTTTTGGAATTTATGGAAATTAATAGAATGTGATATGCATAAACGAGGATCTCCCCAGCGGCTTGTAAAGTTCTATATTTCCGCCATGCCTGGAGGCTCTCTCAGGACTCTCCTTTTCAGAATGCACCCACTCCTGCCCTCTGCCTGCTCAGCTGTTCGGGCAGAAATACCTTTAAGCGCAGATATTCAGAGAATGTGCTTTACTTTACGAATCAGTCTGCACCTGTGGAGCGCAACGGCTTGCATAGTATCGGAGCACACGACCTGCAATTCGTAAAAATATCAGACAATCGGCTTGGATTAGGAGAGCATCTACAGCATGTTCTCGGCTATAAACAGCTATAAACAAGCTATAGCTGAATTTTCTGACCATTTGTTTTTATGCTAGTGTAACACCAGTATAACAGCAAGGACACAAAATCTTTTTGACATTATTGGTCGTATGATGTCTATCTTTAGGATATAGTGCAATAATTTAAACATGGGACAAAATTCTTTGCCACCAAGAGGTTTAATTTTCATTCGGTTAGAGATGTAATGGTAAAGCGTCGAGATCACATGACCAGCCGCACGGCACAGAATAACAGATCCAGCACTGTGCAGGATATTGTGTCACGTTTACGAAACGTGCGAATCATGGCCCAGGGAGGCACACCGAGTGGGAAAAGTTGACCTGCTGGATATGTGCTAGATATGCTGACAGGAATATAGTGCAAAGTGCAGGACGGGTCACGGCCCTTAAAGGGCCAAACATACTGCAGATGGCCACAAGTTAAACAACAAAACACAAACGCAAATCAAGCATCCTTTGTACAGGTTGTCTGAGATTCAGGAAGTCCGCTAGTCCTAGAGAACTGTCCTGATAGGGTGTTGTGTGTTCCCAGAGGGACAGAACTCGGTGCCCCTAATCGAAAGCTTGCTGGTTCAAATCCCCTGGTTAGCAGAGTCACTGCATCGTTGGGCCCCTCAGCAAGGCCTTTAAACTCAAATTGCTCCGGGGACTATCAGACCCTACATTCTCAATAAATAAATAAATGTATATCGCTTTGGAGAAAGGGCATCTACTAAATAAATAAAATGAAAATGTAATTGGACAAGATAAGAGTTATTAGATTTACTATTTAAGCATGGTGACTCATTTAATGCTTCTGAGATCACAGGCATCTAGTCATCGACTAGAGCACACCTGCTGATAAATGGTGACAAGAGTGTGATATTTATCACCTTCAAATATATTTATCATCAAATATGATTTCTTCAAGATTATGGGAGATATTCAACAAATCTGTGAAACTCAAAGAAAGGGGTAAAAATGCACAGGTAACAAGACTCTTAAGAGTTCTATGCAAGTCCAAAGGTTCTCAAAGATCATGTTAAGCAGATATTGCTCAATGGCGTCATTACTGTCTTTGGAAATTTACGATATAATCCTAATCAATTGGACCATGTGCCTAAATCAAGGATCACCAGTTCTGATCCTGGGGGACCAGTCTGCAATAGAATTCGCAGATATCCCTGCTCAGCCACACCTCGTTCAGCTCAACAGCTAACTGCCAGCTTTAGTAGGTGTGAGTTGAGCAGTGAAATCTGTGAACTGTGTTGCAGACTGGCCCTCCAGGACCGGAATTGGGGGAGCCAGACCTAAATGAAGGCATTCCATTCCAAAGAAGAAACAAAATACAAATGTTTACTAGATAAAAGAGAAATCTTTGTAACCCTAAAATAACAATATAAGTCAATAAAACCCAATATTAGTCAAATGGAAAGTAATATAAATATTGTATGTACAGTATTGTGCAAAAGTCTTAGGCAGTCCAAATAAATGTTTAAAGCTATTTATCTGGGAAGTATGTGCACTTTTGCTCAGAACAAAAAAAACACAATTGAACATTGCAACATATGCAAATTGACAATAACACAATGAAGACTCATAGTATAAATTTCTTCTGTTCTCCACAAACTTATTGATAAATAGTTGGACGGCTGGATGAACAACGCTTCAGCTCCCAAACCTCTCCTCAGGGGCACCTCAGCCATTCCATGCATTTATTAAATTTCACCGCCAACACACTTCATTAATAAATTAAATTAGTTTAAAACATCAGTGAGACATGAGGTGCGCTAGTGGCTCAGTCAAAAAAATACAAGGGTGCACTGGATGGTTGCTGCAATACCGGGGTGATTTTAGCGGAAGATTTGAAATGGCTAAGCTAACACACTTGTACAGGCATAATAGCATAGTTTTACACCAACATGAATATCATTTAAACAACATTTTCTTTGGCTGCCTAATACTTTTGCACAGCACTGTATGTTATGAAGTGCATTAAGTATAACTGTGCTTTGCAGAGTAATGGGACATACTCTGAGCGTGACCGTTGATAACGGAGTTGGTGAATAATGGCTATGTTATGTAATTGACTAATGGCGTGCATTCTTCGCATTCTGGATTCCGATAGTGATGTGAAACAGGAGCGAAACTGGCTGCATTCTGTAAAGCATGGATGTCGACAAACCGAAAGGGCATCAGTCACGCATGCCCCAGAGGCCGTCCCAACATAAGTGTAGCACTACCTTCCCGTTAACTGTCTGTGAGACCATTAAAAACAAGGCTCTAAATAATGACCTCCATGCTAAACGAACCTGCATACTGCATTTACAACTAGCTGTGCATTAAAGAGGGCATGGCATTTTTGGGTACAACAATCTTTGGCCTTAAAAAAAAAATCCCAAGTGTAAGTTTGTAGGGACCAAATTGAAGCAGCCAGTGTATTGCTGGTGATCCTTCTCTGGTGCCTGATGTGAAGTGACAGACGATTTCAGCAATCGCAGGATCCATTTCCCCGATTATGCTTAAAGGACGGAAAAAATGCAACGTCTTTCCCATATTCTCTTAATGGAATGTTTAACTTCAGCCGTAAGTCGCGGAAAGGTTATGTGTGCCCATACTAATGGATACACAGTCGCTGCTTTTTGTCAAACACAGATATCCTCCCACACAACCTATTTCTTCTGCAACGCCTAGTTACAGATTAAACCGGCGAATGTTTGCAAACCTTCTGCTGTTTGTTCGGAGTCTTAATGATTCACTCTTACTGTTTTCATCCATACAAGATGCTTTTACCTAAGATAATCCTAAATGTCTTATTCATTCTAGGACTACCTCGATTTATTTATTTTTTTCTTCCCAGCACACACATCGAAGTTGTTGCTACTTGAGATAGTTTTCATTGTTTTGCAGGTGGAAAAATAAAAAGAAACTAAAAAAAAAAGAAAATAACAGTTGTTTTTTGTGAATTTCAAAGAAACGTTTTGGTAAGTCACATGGTTTGAAAAAAGTCTGAGTCTGAATTGTTACAGGCTGTCTGATTTGACTATGAGATTCCCTGTCTGCTTGGATCGACTCATTAATATTACGCAATTAATTTTTCTATGCTGCACTGTAACCAAACCATAACTCTGTGATAGATGACCTGTGGGCTTTTATCCTTGATGAGGTTCTGGTCACAGTCTAATCAGCACTCTTTTGTGTGAAAGCCACCAGTGCCGTAGATTTTGAATGAATTTTGTTCTGCCCTTCCCATGTTTGTTTGCCTGAAAAACAGCTTCGTTTTTATTACACGTAATTACTACATGCACATTACCATATCCTGTAAGTGAATTTTTTATTCGCGATAATTGAGTTGGGGTGAGAGATCATACATTGGTTTTAAGATAATGGGAAGAGTTTGGAAAGCTAATTCTCACAAAGTAATGCACAAACGGTATAATAATAATAATGATAATAAGATGAAGAAGAATAGCTTTGCCAGTGCATCAGAATACATTGTATGCACATGCAAAATTGTATTTGTTTGGCATATAAATTATAATAATTGTATTGCAACAAGTTACCTGAGTCAAGAGTGTTTCACACGCTGCCCTCTGACCTCTATCATTAACCGTATGTTTTCAATGACAGTACTGCTCTTGACTGGATGTTTTGTTGTTATTGTTGCTTTTTGATCACATCATTCTCTGTAAACTCCCGACACGGAAGTACGTGAAAGTCCCAGGAGGGCGGCTGTTTCTGAGGCACTGGAACCACCAGGTCCGGCACCCGCTATCACGCCATGTTAAGAACAGCTTACTGCCCATGCACAGACTTAATCGAAGAGTAACTGAAACCCTTGACCCTGTCTGCATGCATTATATGTCCAGCTGAGCTGCAGTCTCATGGCTTGTTGTCTGAAGGGGCAGGTTGCTTGCATTAGTGAGCATGTTTATCTAATATAGTGTGTGTATGTGTGCATGTCTATGTACCTTCATACTGTATGTTCATTACGTGTTCATTCATTCATTCCCTTCTTGTGTTCCTGATATTGTGTTCAACTGAGGAGGAGGTGCGATTCTCAAGGAACAGGTTAAGGGGCGGCCTGACACTATGCCCTTTATTAGATGCTCTACATCAATAAAAAAACAAACAAATAAACAACAACAACAGTGATAAACAACAATCATAGGGCGACATCATAGTGCAGTGGTTACCACTGTCATCTCACACCTCTGGGACCTGGGTTCGAGTCTCCGCGGGGAATCCGTGTGTGGAGTTCGCATGCTCTCCTCTCCCCGTGTCGTTGTGGGGTTTCCTTCAGGTACTCTGGTTTCCCCCCACAGTGCAAAAACATGCTGAGGTTAATTGGAGTTGCCAAATTGTGTGTGTGATTGCATTCCACAATGGGCTGGCACCCCATCCTGGGTTATTCCCTGCCTTGCACTCATAGGCTTCAGACCCCCCAGTGACCCTAAATAGGACAAGCGGTTTCAGGAAATAGATAGATGATGATGATAATGGTTGTTGTTGTTGGTGGTGTTTATTTTCTGTTTTCATGAAAAAAAATCTGGCATGTGGCATTGATTGTCGATTCATGCATTTATCCTGTCCCTACCAAGAGAAAGCCTTTATTACTCAAAGGGCTCACTAAATTGAATTGTAACAAAAATAAATTAGTAATTTTCATTATCCATTTTATTGTTTAAATGTAGTGTTGTTGAGCAACATAAAAAATCCATAGTTACCTCTTTCTGAGTATAGACGCTCCTCTACTTACGAACTTTTAACTTACAAACTTTCAGACATACGTACAAAGAGGACTGCAAGTCCAAATTGTGTTTGTTGGGCTCCCGTTTCCTGTCCGCAACATCATTTTCTTTTCTGCATGCCAGTTCCGCCTAGTACGACTTCTGGCCGCTACTCCTGCCGCGCAGCAGCGTAGCGTGCGTACTCCCAGCATCCTAGTTCGTTGTACTTGCGTATATCCTTAAAATGATGTTGAATAACGACTTACAAACATTTCAAGTTGTGAAATGCTGTTCAGAACGTATCTCGTTCGTAAGTAGAGGAGTGTCTGTATTACTGCTCTCTAACCTCGAAAATATAAAGTACTGTTTTCTGCCAGTTCCCCTGTATCTAAAATATGATGGCAAAAAAAAGTAATTGAAGAACTTACAGCTAATTCCCATATCAAGCGAAGCAGTCATTGTAAAATTAGTTTTGCTTCATGGACTGTACTTAGTTGGATAGCAATCTTCTAAGCGGATGAAGTTTACTAAACTGTAAAAACCAACATGTGGAGACAGAAGGGATTGACTCTTTTAGAGTCGTTACTCAAGCAGGGAGAGTTAAATATTACAACCAGGGACTGATATTAAATGACAAGTTTCATCCTCCGGGCAAGACAACAAACCCAACCAGGAGAAAATGCGGCTGCTTATTTATTTATTACGATCTAGATATTTCAAACATTCTAACACCACCGAATTAGCACCATGCGATAAATGACTTATTAAATGTGAATTAGCCTCACTGTGGGACTTGAGCAGTTAATGGTGCTCAAGCACGTATAAAACTCATGGGAACACGATGCAGAAAAGCTGTACCGTCAAGGCTGGCTGCTTCTGCCAAATCTATGTGCATTTAGTGTCTTTGCTGATTGGAAACTGATTTGAAACATTGATTTTAGACTTGCTCAATAAAGGTGTTTCAATGATTCGGACAAGAAAAATCACAATTTTGTTCATTTTTTTTCCCTGTAAAATCACAATGTTATATTTATAAATTGATGTATCACGTTATATCGGAGCATAGTATGAGCTACCGTAAGTACATGATGCTAAAAATAAACAGAAAATAATATGATAATGACAAATTAAAAAAGGGCAGCATGGTGGTGCAGTGGTTAGCACTGCTACCTCATAGCAAGAAGGTCCTGGGTTTGGGCCCGGGTCCGTTCTGTGTGGAGTTTGCATGCTGTTCGTGTGCGTTTTTGCCAGGGGCTCTGGTTTCCTTCCACAGTCTAAAAGTGTGCAGGATAGGTTGATTAGTGAGTCTAAATTGGCCTTGTAGTTGTGTGTTGGTGAATGCCTAGGGTTGGTTCCTGCCTGCGCCCGTCGTTCCTGGGACAGGATCTGGTCCCCCCGCAACCCCAGTTGGGATTAAGCCATTGCGGAAGATGGATGAATTAAAAAAAGAGTACGATGGACAGCAGTAGCTGAAATCCATCTGATTACCTGAAGATTACAGAGCAAAAAATTTCCAGGCCAGAGTCATTAATGTGACATCACACAGCTCAATGGGTCTGAGACCGGTTGGTGAAACTGCTGTCATTTACTGAATGGGATGCCTGGAGGAGCTTAATGTCATGAGTAAACACTGGGGCACTGAGGAGGATGGGATGACCATAGCATTACCTTGAGGGCGGAGTCAATGTAATCTCCATGGCAACAAAGATGAAGACAATACCATGCATGTTGGACTGGGTCACTTTGGGCGATCAGCTGAATATCAGAGTGAACTCATCCTTAACACAGCCTGCATTCATATGGCTCTTTACTGGTGTTTTACCCATTTAGAGTATACTTCATTCTTCATATACTTTCTATACTATAATAATAATAATAATAATAATAATAATAATAATAATGAGATTTTGCATTAATAATGATGATAGGCGACACCCTAAATCCTGACATACAGTAAAAACAAAACATCTCACCATCCATCCATCCATCCATCCATCCATCCATCCATACATCCATACATCCATCCATACATCCATCCATTTTCTGTAACTGCTTATCCTATTCAGGAGGTCTGGAGCCTATTCTGGCATACTGCAGGCACAAGGCAAGGAACAACCCAGGATGGGGTGCCGACCCATCGCAGGGCACACTCACACCTCAGTCCCTCACAAAGGCACACCTAAGGGCAATCAGGCAACTCCAATCAGCCTCAGCATGTTTTCGGACTGTGGGGGGAAACCGGAGTACCCCGAGGAATGACACGGGGCGAACATGCAAACTCCACACACATGAAATCCTGCTGGAGATGTGAACACAAATCCCACAGGTGTGAGGCAACAGTGCTAACCACTGCGCCGTCATGTTGCCCCCTAACTTCAACATAACCAGTCATACTAGTTACTACTCACTAGTCCTGATCTAATAAACTCATCAGCTTACCGTGTTTTTTTTCCGTCTTCTTTTAAACAATACTGACTATTTAAACTTTGTAGTAATAAAGCATTCTGCACATTGACAAAGGGGAGAGGCTTCTAATTTTAATTTCCTGTTTTGCCAGCGGGAAAGTAATTGAGTAATAAAAATAACTTCATCTGCAATGAAATGCATGAGCATGAGAAAACGACATGACCGCTATCTAGCCAAACCAAGGGTCTGATTGATAGCAACTCATTACCACGTTGTGTTTGATTCAAAGTTTATTTCTACCAAAAGCACAATGAAATGATGTGGGATGAAGAGAGATTATCCTCGGCATAGTCGACGCAGGGCACAAATGGGGAATAAGGTGGATTACTTTGCTGGAAAACAATAAACTTTTGTTTTTTTTTGTGAATGAATGCAGCCTGAACGTATCTTCACAATCAGGAGCACCGTGAGGCCGCAGAGAGCTGCCACTTATGGAAGAAGGGGGATCGGGGCTAATTTCCCGTTCTACTTCCTGCTTTGTTGTGGAGCTCCCACACGTCAATCATGAAGATGCTCAGCTATAAGCCCCAGGTTATTTTTCAGACATTTCTTCCCCACCTACATTTAAAATAGAGCATCAGAATGCTGTCATTTCAGGAGACACTCAGGCTGAGTTTAAACATGAATTAAAACTTTAGTGCCTTCTGTCAAACATCACAATGGCCATTTTAATTTCTAGTTTAACTCTTTTTACATAAAAAAGACTGCAACTGTTCTATTTGAGTAACACAAACGTGCAGGTTTGTGAATGATGAGAAAGTAAATGAATGCACGACGTAGGCCACATCATTTTGGGGAACTGCAAGAACAAGAGAATGCATTTACTCATCCATTCATTTTTCAAACATGCTTGTCCCATGCAGGGTCATGGAGCTTATCCTGGAAGCTATGAGCTCAAAGCAGGAAGTAACCCAAGATGGGGCACTAACCCATCACAGGACACACTCACACACCATTCACACCTGTTTCATAACTCAAATTAACCTCAGCATGCTTTATGGATTGTGTATGCAGAGGAAACCCCACAATGATCAAGGAGAACATGCAAACTACAGAGACATGACGGAGACCTGAACCCTGGTCACAGAGGTAGGGGCAAAAGTGCTAATCACTGCACCACCGAACCACTGAACTGCACTGATAGTGGACCAGATATGTCATTTAAAATATGGCAGAACATTCTTTTGCCATATACACATGAGAGAGGGACCAGGACAGTAAGTCCAGTCTACGTCATTGGGGCACCCCGTAAAGGCTTGGACATCAAGGCATCGGTGAGACGCAGTGCTCATTAGAATTAATACCCATATTCCCAGCCTGGTTCCAATGACCACTTTGGGTCCCGTAGACATTACCAATGTCTGCTCACACTTGGGCTCACGCTCGACCTTGTCTCCCCAGGCAGAGGCCTGCACGCGAGCCTGAAAGGCACTGGGGAGTTCAGGCTACGTTCGGACGGCGGGCGACGCCCGAGCGGCGAGAGCGAGCAGGGGGCACTGCCACGCTGTATCAGTGGGGGGGTGTCCCATAATCTGAGTGCTGTCAGGCTTGTGGGGAGGCAGGTTTAGACTGGTGTAACTCGATTGGGTTTGGCTTCTATAAGGGCCGACACGCACCAGTCACGCTCGGCTGCGTGTGACAGCGAGTGAAAGACTGCCGGTGGCCCTGTCAGCCTGGTGGTGCCACTGGGGCACAGCCGCGGCGTTCGCTGGAGACCTGAGAGCCGGGGGTGTTTGATCAGCCTCTTTATGGCTTCTATTTTACAGATGACTGTTCATTAAAGGGTGACCTACCCTGCCCCCCTCCCGGATTTAAAAAAAAAAAAGATCTTTCTTGACACCACTTGGTCACTCTGCCCGTTACTCTTCACCACCGCTCCTGGTTATTGCTGTCTTTACCTCCATTAATAATTATACAGTTTTCTAGTAGAAAATTTCTCTCCTAATAAAAACATCATCTAAACAATCACTCAGGGAAATATTCTAAATAGCTGATAAGTCAGCTGAATTTTATTAATTTATTTCATAATAATAAAATGGAATAAGAATTTAACAAAATCAAAGGCGTGCTTGCAAGACACGTTTACTCCCTGCCAACCGTGGATAACTGACAGAAAACGAACGGTTTTTCTCAGTCTTTGCACTTTATTGCCCCCTGTGGTCATCTCGAGTACAGCGCTGTTTGGACAAGGTCGGTTTTAATGTATTATTTATTTTTTATTGTGTAACGTTGTTTAAAAGCTTGAAATCTGCCAGCTATGACTCTGCAATAATTAGCTTCATTATTTAAGGCAAGTGGATCAAAAAAAATATTTTTACTCCATGTATAATGGAACTAAAGTGCCCAGACTGGAATATTAGAATGTTGTACAGAATGACGTGCATCAGATAACCCATGAATTCATGAATCCATGCCTGCTTTAGGCCCAGACACCAAAGGAAAACTTCTCTGTACAAAACTCGCAAAACGATGAAACATTTACCTGAAACGTAACCAACAGCTAACATTTTCAGCAGTGAATGACATTCAGGAAGACTTTTCAGTTCGTATTATTCTTAATAGGTGCCGTCAAGTAGATTATGGCCCCTGGCAGCCATATACACAGTGTTCTTCCGGAACTTTCTGTCCTCCATCGAGGTTCTCAGGTATCCCAAAGGCATGTTCACTGTTGCAACCTCTGAGTCCATTTATCTAGCTGTTGCTTGGCTCCTCTTTTACCTTCAAGTTTGCCAAGCGTTATAATCTTCTCATGACATACCCGGAAGAAATCAGCCTCGATCTGGTCACCGGTGTTTCGAGTGGTAATTCAGGCTTCATCAGATCAAGGATCTACCTTGTTGGTTGTTTACCTTGCCGTCCATGAAGTCTTTGCCAGCAGTGAAGTTCAAAGGTGTTAATACTCTGCCTGTCCTGCACCTTCTTATTCCAGATTTCACATTCATGAAGACTCACAAAAAGTACCACATTCGAAACAATTCCAACTTTTGGTCTTAGAAATACACCACGAGTTTGCGGTTGTTTTTCCTAGGTTCATCATTGCAGGACTGCCAAGTGTCAGTCCGTGACATATTCCTTGACTGCTGGGGCATTTGTTGATGATTGTTCCAAGGAGACAAATGCAGTCTATAATTTGCTGTCACCGTCAACACTAACGTGCAGCCATCCTGCAGCCATAACCTTTGTTTTCTTCACATTTAGCTGCAGTGCCCACATTTTCACACTGTTATTAAATTTCTTTAACGGTATCTTATTTATTTTTCATCATTAGCATTTCAAAGGCTTTTGTTTATTCCTCCAATCTTGAGTTCACAGCTGTCTTATTCTAGTCTAGCTTGTCTTGTATATTTTCTGTGTATAAGCTGAATAACCATGGTGATTGCATGCATCCTTATCTACCTGCTTTATCAATCTAGAACCACTGAGATTTTCTATATTTCATCCAGACTGTGAATGTTTTTGCTTAGTGTGGACATTCTTCATAGGGACAAAAAATTACTCCAGTAGACCCATTTTCTGAGGAACATTCCATAGTTTGACATATTCAAGTCAATCAAAGGCTTTATTACAATAAATAAACCATATTTTGATCCCCTGCTGGTTTTCCTTTTTTTTCCCCTCCTTTTTTTGTGGTGATCCAACATGCATCTGCAGTGATACGTCTTGCTCTAGGCCATTCCGGAAACTTTTTGTACATCAAGCAATTCTCTTCCCATACAGGACTCTAATCCACTTTTTAAATTATCTTGGGTATACTCGCAGTGCCTGTGATATGAGGGAAACTGTACAATAGTGTGCATATTCCATCAGGATGCCTTTCTTTTTCGATCGTGTAAGGGGAACGTTCCCCTACACCCCGCTTCAGACTCTTTGCCGGAAAGTTCAGGGGGTCCTTCGCGCCTTTGCACAGCCGACGTGCAAAGCCCACGCATGGAGAGCCGAAGAAGCGGTGGGAAATGTAAATCCTGGACGGGGGGTGAGAGAATGCTATCTATGGAGCGCCATCTATGAGGCGGCAGGCGGCGAGGAGAATGGAGGGGTGTCTCACTCGTGGGTATCTACGCTGGGCAAAGCAGTGCCCAGCTGTCAGTCTGCCTGATATTTCATCAAGGGTGATTGTGCTCATTTCAATAGAATTTCTATGAAGTCCCACTGAAGGTACGCATCTAACAATGCGACACATTTGGTGCTTTCTGGCGCCTGTGTTTGGGCGTGTGTATATATTTTGACGTACTCCTGCGAATGTGTCTGTGTGTGTGAACGAACTTGAGACCACTATACCTTCCACCCACAGGATAAACTTCCTAGCAAACTTGTACTTTATACTTCCTCACACCTGAGAGTATGTGCTGATGTCTGTATTTCTGCTGAAGTGTGTCTGACTGTTAATGCATGTACCACATATCCAGCCAGCGTAAATTCATATGCATTTTGCGTAACCTCGTTTCTGCTGCTAGCTTAGTACACACGCCGGGTCCCCTACAGTTCCGCCACAAGTTCAGGCAAAAGTGTCTCATGGGTAATTAATTAGAATCAATTAACCTAAGCTGCATGCTTCCAAAGCACAGGGGGTGTCGCCCAAGTCATCCGGCAAGCCCTGTTAAGTAGGCCCCATATTTCTCTATCCCTTGACAAATAAAAGCAGCGAGTAAAGAAATGAGTCAGCCCATGCGAACCACAAGAGCGGAGGTCACGCACCCCAGGAGTGGAATTCTTCAACATTCCGACTTCGGAATTTCTGTAAAAGCGACCGTTTCCCCCATCGCCTAATGAAAAACGACTGCAATACTGCTCCTGCAGAGGTGTGAATTATTGTGAAGTCAGGTTCTCCCAGGCTAGTCTGCCAGTATTTCTCCATAGCTGTGACAACAACACAAACACAGAGTGCTTCCCAACCCATAAATATGACTTATTTCCTGGTGCGCTACCTGGTTCAACTTCAATGCCGCGCAGGTGTGAAGTCCGCTCTGCCAGTCGTGCTGAGCAGAATCAAGGGCGATTATCACGTGACCGTATTACACAAGTTGGCGAGAAAACAGTTAGATGTTTTAACAGATACTGAAGAGCTGGACTGCTGGCATACGCCTGGCAACACGTGGTTCAGTAGATGCGATTTTTACCTCCAGGGTCCTTCCCAGAGGTGAGCCCGTATAGGCAAGCTGCCATGGTAACCCTGCATACATCAAAACAGAACGTCCTTTGAACTTCACTGGGAATCAGGGCCTACAAACGTTATCTTTTCCAGGGCCCAGGAAAAGCTGGGACCTGCCTTGGGATCACCATACCCTCGTTCCATTTGAGTAAACATCAGGTACCCACAGCTGCTTCGGTATGAGCCACTGTACTCCGATGTGGGTTGTTTTAGGGTCAGGGTGTTTAAAATCACTGGCCACAGGGTTCTTATTTATAAGGGCGCAGTTCTGATTATACAAGTCAGTTCATGACCATCAGAGACAACTTCATATGAACTGAACCTCACTCTAGCCCCACCCCAAGTTTCATAAGAAGGTCCCTCGCGTTTCTAAGAGCTAAGCACCAGCAGAAATAAAGACATGTTTTGTAGCAACATGAAAAGCACAGTCGATGTCAAAGCAGATATGATTCATAACACACAAACCCTTATGCTCGAATTAAAATGAACAGCCCCGGGCACACGCAAAGCCCATCTAATCACCACCTGCGAGCTCGATTTTAGGCGGGGTTGTGTCCATATTTGTAAAGCATCTGCAACCGAAGGTAAACAATCAAAACGAATGGAAATTTGCAGGCTCCCCCTTGCATTTTAATTAATTCTTTTGCCAAGCTCTGCTGCCTCTTGCCAAGGCCTGTGTTTGTATCGCTCGATGAGGAATGATCCGCCGCTTAATCTGTCCTTAGGCTGGGAGGCGAGGAATCAGCTTTGTGTCCGTGACAGTCTGCCCCCTTGGAGTGGCCGGCCTCCATGCCAGAAAATTCACCCAGTGTGCCACGCTGTCCCAACTAAAGACCAGCCGGGATTCATACTCCTTTTAATATCCTAATTCAGTTATGAAAATTGTTGCGGCTCAATGTGCTCAAACAGTATTTTCTCTGCGATGCAGGAGCACAAGCAGGCATTTCTGCAGCATCATATAGAAAGGTGAGGGGAATATTCTTTTCCCTGAGAGGAACAGAGCGTCTCACAGGAGTGATTTCAGGGAATAATAGACGTGGGCTTTGCTGAAGATCACATGACTGCAGTATATTTCAGGATAAGGCGCACTGGGCCTTCTGGTTTAGCACACCGTATAAACAGGGATTATTTCTGATCTGAAAAAGGCTATTTTAATCAAGACCATCCCTGTCATTTTCTCAACAATAAAATACTTCAATACTTAATAATAATAAAAAAAAGTTTACTCCGTTGGGGTTGAATTTAGCTGTTGTAGCTTATTCTTAATTCTTAAATCAAGAAAATAATGTTGTTTTCCTCTGTAGTTTTTGTGTATTTTCTGTGTAACAATGGGTTTAAACCCTTGTGTAAATTCCGATGCACAGTTAATAAAAAAAAAAAAACTCAAGAATCAAAGCAAAAATAATTGAATCGTCAAAACCAAACAGAGGTGGATATGCTACGGGGATCTTAATCCTGATCTGTGCTGCCCAAAGATACAGAAAAGGGCTCAATTAGACTTTAAATCCACCCTCTTTCGTAAGACTGCCCATCAAGCCCAGAGCTCATCACGCTGCCCAGTCCTGTTATCGCGTTCAGCCCTAGAAGATCAGACAGGCGGGGGGGAAGATTAAAACGTGCAGCGTGACGCAGGGTGTCAGGGCCCGCTCGATCTCTTAGCCCAGATAAGCGAACCCTCGTCACATGACTCCCCCGCAGGCTCACAGGTCACAATGGTCATTCAGGAGGGGAAATTCAGGGAAGAAAAAAATTAAGTTGCTCTAACAACTTGAATGACACCTTAAAGCAATCAAAATAATCGAGATCGGGTCCGAACTCTGATGATTTGTATTTTATTAGAGCCTCACCACACGGAATCCATGGAACCGACGGAAAACATGTATGGAACCCATGGAGTCCTAGTAAAATACAGGCCGAATCTCCATTATTTTTAGGAGGGAATACAAGCAGAAAAAAGAAGCCCTGGATGTTAGCTGACCCAGCCTCGGGATGCACTCTGTTTTGGTCCAGTTCATAAAAGACTGGTGCTGAGGAAAGGATGACAAACTTCACATTACCTGAAAGACAACTTTTTCAAGACTGACTGAGAAACACAACCACAGTGCAATTAATCTGCTTCAATTATTCCCAAGGCGCTACTGACTTGCTCTCTTTCATTCACATCTCCACTTGAAAGTGCAGAATCCCTGCCTGTTGACGGAGAGGATCCCCTCAACCTCATTTCACGGTTAAAATATAATAAATTCATAATGCATGACACAGCGAGATGAGAATAGGCCTGGGAACAAATCAAAAGCCCACAGCAGGTTGGGGATTGAGATGGAAGGCTGCAATTTATCTTTACTAACTGACATAATGTTAGCAGTTAAAAAAAACCTAAATGAATGTTTGCATCAACACAGCTGAGATTAATACTGTTATATTTACTGTACATGGTATGTTCAGAGTTAAGAATAACACATAAAAAAAGCACCCGGGATCATCTACTCATCTCTAACGAGATCTACTGGCAATTAAGATGAAAAAGCAGTGATAGAGAGATGTCATAGGATTGTAGACCT
>JAODKC010000016.1:10749094-10776267 GCA_026777985.1 Mormyrops attenuatus
CCCCCCCCCCCCCCCCCCCCCCCCCCCCCCCGCCCCCCCCCCCCCCCCCCCCCCCCCCCCCCCCCCCCCCGGCCCCCCCCCCCCCCCCCCCCCCCGCCCCCGCCCCCCCCCCCCCCCCCCTCTTTTTTCTTTCTCTTCCCCTTCACAGAATAAATCTACAGAAGTCCGTCTGTCGGCGGGGAAAACTGCTGAAGCTGTCAAACGGCCCCCCCATGTCAGGTCTCAAGCCGACCGTAAACCTTTGTGTCGGGTCTTTGGGTGTGTGTGTGACTGCCGGTGAGATGACGAGCGACCGTGACGTCCTTCGCTCTCGCCAAAACTGCCTTGATTTTTCGAAACTGGAGAGTAGATACCTGTGGCAAGAGGACTGGCTACAGCACACGTATGTGCCATAGACACGTATAGTCAGTCGCGGTCTAGCGTGATACGAAAGCTAAATAAACGGCACAACGGAATTTGTGACATCATACGACTGAAGTAACGTTGCAATCAATACATTTTCTTTTTCTCCTCTTTATTAGTGCTGTAAACCTTTCCTGCTCAATGACCCTAAGGCATATACTCCTGCTTTATCGACTCTTGTTCCTTACACGGTCGGTACATGATTCCTATCACAGATCATTGTGTTACGAAGCAATCCAGTGCACAGTTCACATTAATTTGAGTGAGACAAGGGAAATGAGACACAACAAGCTAGTAATGCGATTTCTTAAATAACCATATATGTAGCCAACCACAGAATTTTTATTTTTTTTTAGTATCAGGTAGCCTTGACAACTTTGTGTCGTCAGCAGAGCAACCAAACCGCCTGCGAGCTATAATATATGGTTGGAATAGAAAGTCACATCATTATTCACCACCGCTAAGGGCTAACCCGCATGATTACTCATAGCTACAAACTGTGTCTTTGACCGAGATCACTACAAAGACCTTTCAGGGTGCGTAGGATTTCAGATCAAAAGCGGGCAAAATTTACGTCCCTCTGGATCAATAAAGTACGACCTGCCTTGACCCGTAGTCTGCATGATCAAGCCGGCATTTGAGTCAGAGTCGAAATTAGATATGACTTTGATTAGGGGCTTCCATTGAAACAACAGAGTCATTCATTTTGCCAATGAACTCCAGAGGAAAAGAACATATATCTTCGCCGAACCCACAAGAGGAAACACCCCGCCACCAACAAATTGACAACAGAACAAAGCTCTACATCTGGTATCCTCCATCACGGAAATAAGTAAATGAATTGCAGTTACCATACCACCAAGAAGGATGAGATCTGTCTCACAACGGCTGGCTACGTACGGCTGCGTTGGGTAATGGTGTTTTCTTTACCCAGGAAATGAAATATAATATCATTAAATAGAGATATGTAGAACAAAGTATCAACAGATCCATCTTACTTTATTTACAAACTCCAGGTTC
Organism: Mormyrops attenuatus; assembly: GCA_026777985.1. NCBI lineage: Eukaryota > Metazoa > Chordata > Actinopteri > Osteoglossiformes > Mormyridae > Mormyrops > Mormyrops attenuatus. The sequence continues at coordinate 10,750,517 of JAODKC010000016.1, forward strand.
TGGTGTCACAGCAGGCATCTTACTGCTGAAATACCGGGAGCACTGACCCCATTAAGATTCACGGTCTCTTACAGATAAATCAAAACAAAAACAAATAACAGGTAGATAACAGATGTGGAAAGCTCAGGTGCATAAAGTACAAATCCAGTCCAAGATTCTGTTTCAACCGACCAGTTGAGTATAAAGAGTCACATTCACAGAGTACTTAACTGGTTGGTTGAAACAAACTTTTGGTCTGGATTTGTACTTTCTAGACCTGAACTTTCCAGATAGACAAATAGATACATATATTTCTACTGACTGATTGGTTTAATAAATAAATAAATAAAAACAAATAGCTGTGTGCATACTGGCCATGCTCCTCTTGTCCAAATTCAAAAACAGACTGCAAAATGTATGGAGCCACTGTAATTGTGACTGTTATCAGAATTATTTATGTAAGTGCTGAGTCACAGCCTAGAAAATGAAAATCGGTCACATTGAGAGGCTTCCATTAGCTTTATGCTAAGGTGTTAGCAGAAAGAGACATGTGAGAATGCGCAGTTAGCTTTGCTTTATGGTAAAAACACTGGGGAGATTGGGACTTCTGTGGTTAGCTTTGTGCTAATTCTTCATTGAAGTGAGGCATGTGTGAGGGCTTCGATTAGCTTTGTACTAACGCCCGAGAGAAAAGGGGGAGAAAACGGAATTGTGGGAATTTCTCAGAGGAAAGGCTTCAGGTAGCTTTCTGCTAAGGTCTGAGATACAAGGGAAATCCGGAGGGGCTTTGCGGTAAGGTCTCAGTGAAAACGGCTGAGAAGAAGGGCCTGCAATTAGCTACGTACTAATTTCTTGCCGCAAAGGCCGTGAGCTAGGGCCTCTGTTGGCTTTGCGCTAAGGCCTCAGCAGGGACAGTGGTGTGAAAGGGCTCTGGCTGGCTTTGTGTTACAGCATCAGGAAAATAAATAAATAAATAAATAAATAAGGACCATTTGGAAAGGCTTTAAAACCACGCAGGAGCACACGCTGCCATGCTGAGCATGCGATGTGCTGGAGAATGCAGGAGGAAATGCAGGAAAACAGACTGCCTGCGGCTCGAAGCTGGCCCAACCCGGCAAATTAAAGTCTCCACAGCACCGTCCGTCTCAGCAACACCTCGGAAGCCTGGAACACACCGGCCTTTGGATTTCCCACGCGTGGCACGCCGCCCATCTCATTAATTTACTATCCGGTGGGCAGCCAGCCCGCGGAGATGCCGGGGGACCGCCCAAGCACCCACGCATTGCTGCACGTGTGGCAGAAACAAGCGGGGCCCGCCGCCTCGCGACCCGCAGCTCCAGCTTACAGCTGATCGGCATTGGCGTTACTTTTCAATTTGCCGCCAATCTCTGATGCTCAGATAATTGCGACATGCACAAAAATGTGTTTGATTTCATCTGCATTTTGCTAAAAGAAATTAACATTTTTATGCGTACACAAAGGCAGAAAGGAAAGACAGATTTTCACGAAAGAAATTTATCCCCCCCCCCCAAAACCAGCACATGACACTCTATGTAAATCAAACGAAAGTGGAAAGTCCAGCTGGCAACAAATCTCAACTTATTTGCATCTTCTGTGCTCAGGCAGAGGCAAACCGCCGCACCAGCTGTCTGTTTGTTGCTTGCGCCGCCCTCCAGGGGGCAGGGCAGCAAGGATGATTGGCAGCTTTAGCTGGTGTGTCATTGGCTGGTGACAGGCAGATGCGCTCCTGCCTGATATACACTGGCAGAGGAATGCTATACAGGAAGTTGTGCTTTCATTCTGGTTTTGCATCGCCATGTGTGCATACAGTGTCATTTGTAATACTCATAATATTTAGTTCTTTAATAACTTCCACGGCCAGCAAAAAGGGCACTGAATTTAGAAATTCTTTTTCAGCACTCTTCAATTAGTTTGCTAAAAGAGTTAAATGCTTTGGGGGGGGGACATTAACAAGCTTGTCAAAAGACAGTTCTGCTTATCAGAATCTTCACAAAGCAGTTGTATTACTCCTTAATCCTGCAAGATTTCTCATGGAGAAGCATCTCATTAAAAAAAAAAAAAATATGCAAATGGTTTCCCTGTTAAACTTTAACGACACCATTTGTAATACATTTCACAATTGTGAAAATCCCCTCAGCTATTTTTTGCACAAGTTCTTGTTTGCCCTAAACTTTGGACAATTTGAAAAGAAAGATAAATTACATTTTTTTTTTACTTCAGTGTAACACTGACAATTTGTGGAATAGTTTTGTAGCCAATTTGAAAACCCGTCACTTCATTAGAACATGAATACGTTTGCAGAATAATCCCCGCTCTAGTTCAATCCTCGTCTTGAGATTTAAACCTCACAAGGGTCAGAGAGAACAACACGGAGTACTGCAGTTGATACGCAAAAATGCAGGGTGATGGTACGTAACAAAGCCTGATGCATTTTTTTATGAGTCTTGATCAAGAATCCATTAAAGAAACTGTTAAGCTGTTAAAAAAAAAGTTTGAATGACTGCGACAAAACCTTATTTTTTATTGATTTATTTTCATTTTCACTTATTCAATACTGACTTAGTGCCTAATTGTAAAAGTTTCCAGATTGCAAAGGGCAAAAAGGAGACTGTAGCCAAGCGTTTGACAGTACTCACAACACCGAGTAGTATTACTGCCCAAGGTCATGGAGGAAATCTAAGGTTTTACTGGTAACAAAGACACACAATGCATGCCACAACTGCTGTCATTCCAGAAAGATTTAAACAGATATCGGATAACACAAGACAAACAGACAATGAGAGGGTAAACCACTGCCAACTGACTGTTTTAATGACAACAACAACAACAATGCTGCTACTACTACTAATAATAATAATAATAGTAATAATAATGATATACAGAAAGTTTGAATTATAGAACTTTAAGTCTATAAAACAGCTATCAATGCTTTATGTTGAAGGAGAACTTTATCTATCTATCTATCTATCTATCTATCTATCTGTCTGTCTTGATGACAATGCTGCAAACTCCTTCTCTCTCTTTCTGCTGCGATGGTTTTAGCGGTATCACGAGCAGAGCAGTGCTGCATGGCGGTCCACAGAAAAGCCAGCACTGGCACATGATTAAACTCCGGTTATCTGCAGCGAGTCGCTCGCCCTGGTCCAGGGCCACATGTTCACACCGCGATGCGACATCCAGATGGTTTCGCAGTTCTGGTCTGTACCCAAGCGCCTGGCCAGATGGACGAGAGATGGGGAATGGGTGTGCTACTTTGAAGGCAAAAACTTGAAGGCACCAACACCTTCCAGACAGCTGGGTGACATAACAGCTATTTGTCTCTCTGACACAGACAGAACAGCAGAAAATGTTACTATCAGCTGACAGAGATTCCTATTTGTCATGCTCTATAACCTAAACGTGTTCTTAACACATGATTAATTGGATTTAGATGCAACATTTACATGGAGCATTATAAATATCCACCATGTTTAACTGTTTACATTAGCTATGCTTTTGCTAGCTGAATGAAATATATTCATGTACTGCTATTCTTTCATTTACTAGTGCAAATATCCTGTACGTCATGATTAGCAATACAAGTAGTAAAATATCCCAGTACTGGAACTCATTAACCGCAAGTTTTCCTGTTCATAGCTTTTCTCCAAAATTGACACATTTCCTGTTTGGGTAACTACATTTTCTTTTTTTTAATCTTTCCACAACACATGTGGTTCTGATCTAGGTGATGCTGTGAACGGAATCTCGTGTGGAGCACATAAAATTAATGCAAATATTAAAGTTGACAACTGAATGCATTATCACTGCCTTTAAAAGAACTCAGATCAGGGATATCTTGAGGAAAAATTAAGAAAAAGAAGGAACAGCTGAAAAAGCTATCCTTGAACTCCAAGACTGTTGGAAGAACAACATGAAACGGAGGTTCTCCAGAAATGTCAAAAGATTTCACTAAAGGCCTTGAGTTCCAGAACTCTTATTAATGCTATAAGTGATTTGTTATGCAGTTTAACACTGTGTGGGAAATGAAATCTACCAATTACACTGATTCTACAGTGGGGGGGGTTAGCGACCAGAAGCCCATCAATCTTCCGACTTTCTTTCGTCTAGGTTACAGCTAGCAAAACAAAACCAGAATGCAGATATATCGATGCATGCAGAATGCAGGCGACGAGAAACGAGCGGAGCAAATCTATACAGATAATCATAGCCGTGAGAACAACAGAGCCCTTCCTATGACTCAGAAAACATTAGCAACTCCGTAATTGTTAATAACAATTTTAACTGGCCATTCGCATACAAGGTGGAAGACGATTTCTAATGAGAATGCAATTAAAACTATGATTTCCTGACCCACGTCACTTAGAAAATAGATCAGTTAGAAAGTTTATTTTCAGAAAGGCAACAAAATCCTGAGTGCTATCCGGCTGCGAAAATATTTCTTCTTCTTCTTCTTATTATTATTATTTTTATTCTAAACTGGCTTTTGGTTATTAAAGTGTGCACAGCAAAATGGGACACTACATAGCCTTCTAAAACACCCCTGGAGTCAAATCTGAGAGGTATTTATAGAAATGGTACATGCCTGAGTCAGTATGTTTACGAGGTAAATTAATAATTTTGGCATAAACGACAAACTAGGGTACAATATAGCATAAATAACAGGAAAATTAAACAGGTGTAGGAGGTGGTGTTTGGAATCCATCAGCGCCTGAGAGAACGAGAAACTGAAATATTATTCAAGAGAAAATAACATCTAAGATGATTATAAAACAAGGTGACCTAATGTTTTATATATGACATATATAGCTCTAAATATAAATGGACATAAGTTTTACAGTAAAGTTCAGTATGTGCTGCCTTTCTATGGCATGGCAAACCTTATTATTTTTATTATAATTGTTTTAATTCTAAATATTATCAAAGCCAATCCAAACAGAAGCCTTTATCAATACAAAGCTCTTTGTCTAAATTGTATATTGGATTTCAGGTGCAGGTATATAATCCAGCACAATTCCGAGCCAATGTTGTCTGAGCTAAATGGGGTTTTACCACAGTATGCACATCTCCTTTGTAAATTTTTCTTCATTCTTTATGTACAATAAACAAAAATAGGATCATCAAAGGTAGGCCGTCGATTACATGGGGCAAAATCTCTGTCTGATATGTATCTGTCCCGGCTTGAGGGCGGCGCCAGTGAGCACTAATAACACTGAGATTTGCCAATGCACATTTAGTGGGTTGATCCTGAGCATCTCTGATGTTATAATTTTAATGAACGAACATCTTCAATGTTGTACCTAATCTGGCATTTTATACAACCTGATTGTACGTTGTGACTTAATTCAGAACTAGACAATGCTACACTTCTTATCACAGGCAGTGTGAGGATTCAGGTTGGACTTTCTGACGACACTTATCTCCGTCCACCGGCCAGCATGGAGCTCACCCAACTCCCATGCTGTACACATCCGCAGATTAGCTTCACTGATAGCCAGGCATGATCTGTAAAAAACTAGTCCCAGAGCTAGTAACCCTCACATGACAGATTAGCAGTGGTAGTATTATGTGTCACATCAGTATTATTTATGGGGATCAGGTTTTAATTCCCACCAAATAGTGGTATGTATTCTAGTAGATGCCTCACAGAACATTATCCTGTTCTTAACTGTTGTCAAATATGGAAAATAAGGAAACGTTTGTTTTTGATTGTGATTTGCAGCACTCAAAAGACAGATCTTGTCCTGCACGTCCAAAACTCTCATATAATAATCGTGTCCATCTTCCTGGAATGACTTCTCGTGGGGCAGGCCAAAGAGGTATTTTCCTTCTCTCACGTCTGAAGCTGCGATTGATTTTGTCTGAGCTGTAATTACTGCCCATTAAAATGCAAATGATGTGGACGGCGGGCGGCAGATTATCAACAGGACCCCAGCGGCAGCCAGCGGGGTCGTCTTCAGTAAAGCCCAGCAATAAGTACCGCCACCTCCACAGCTACAGCTGGCACAGTGAAACAAAAAGCGTAAAATCCTTGTCACTAATATGACTAATGTAAATAATTATCAGCACTGAACCTTGTACCAGGTAATGTTAAGATAAAAATTTGGAAACGCTAATGAAATTAATCGGTGACTAAGTGAAAAAGCTGTCTTTTTTGTTCTGGATTTGCATACATCTGTTTGTAATTGAGACCATTATGGCACAAGATATTTATAATAATAAACATTTTCTTGTTATTTACACTTAGACCACAAGGGGGCACTTCTTTACATGGCTCACAAAACAAGATTGACCATCAGGACGGAGGCATCCAGACAATGCATAGATGCCTGTTCCCAAGCCATGAAGCGGTTGGCATCAGAGAAGAGATTCTGCATAGTAAATGTAGGCTTAAGTAGTGAGGGACAAAATGATGCTTCCAAGAGCACCATCTAGTGGTGTCAAAAAATACAACAAATGGTTCATGAGGCGTCATTTTATCCATCACTAGTCCAAATCATTTTCATGACTACGGTGTTACCCTGACTACAAGTCCTGGTCTGAAACTTGCACCTTGTTAAATAATTATCAGCTTATCCAGGGCATTTACTCGCAGCCATGACAACCTTCCGATGCCCCATTGAAGCATCCAAACACATGCACACACACACACACACCATGGATAATTTAGATACACTGATTTGTGATAAAGTCATGCACCACGACGAGAACCTGTAAATGTCATGCTCAGAGGGGTGATGGAGCCCCAAAACTGTAGATATGGGGCATCATGCAGAACACCGAGCCATCATGCAGACCACCGAGCCATCATGCAGACCACCGAGCCATCATGCAGAACACCGAGCCATCATGCAGACCACCGAGCCATCATGCAGACCACCGAGCCATCATACCACCAGAAATGAGCAACAATCCTAAGTAATGACTACCAGAAACTCATAATTGCTAAAACATCAAACAAATATATTTCCTTGGTTTTGGAGTCATGTCACACGCTTAATATCAGGTCAGGAACACATACATAAATCAATTTCTATTCAATGAAACTAATAAACTCTAAAGGTAGATTAAGTAAACAGTTCAGGATAGATACCTTACAACAAGGTACCGGCAAAAGGGCAATGAGCCGAGCCACGATCTTACTGCCACGTTACCCCCTGCCCCGTTTAAGTTTTATAACAAACAACCAACCTTTTTTGTTAATAAGAAAATCCATCACATAACATATTTTTCAGCAATTAAAGGCAACAATTTTAAAGACAGCACCTCTGGCATGTATTTCAGATTCTAATTTATATTTGTTCACCTTGAAGGGATTTTCAGCACCATCAAACGATTTCGTATTCTAGCTGTCATGGGCACAGTTGCCAGAATAAATACTAATCATCTAGGGTAGTCCTTGCATCTCCAAATGAAATCAGAGCAAATAACATTCACATCTATAGACAGAAACAATCCAGGACAGAGAAAAACAAAAACAGACACAAGTTGCAACAGTGAGGGAAAAAATGCTGACAGTTTTCAGAATGCATGCATAACACTCTCAGCAGACATCTCAGCTACCTCTGAGCAAAATATGTGAGTGGAGTTAGTGAGGTGGGAAAATAATACCATTTGAGATGCATATAATGCAAGTTTGCGTTTTGATAGTGACGTGCTGAATGGTGTTGCAGTGATTAGCACTGTCGTCTCACACCTCTGAGACCAGGGTTGGAGTTTCTGCCCTGACTCCCCCGTGTGTGGAGTTTGCATGTCCTCCACGTGTCGGTGTGGGACTTCCTCTGGGTACTCCGGTTCCCCCCCTACGGCCCAGAGACAGGCTAAGGTGAATCGGAGCATTCAAATTGCCCAGAGGTGTGCATGGTGTGTGTGCCCTGTGATGGGGTGGTCCCTTCCTGGGTTATTCCTTGTCTTGTGACCATAGTTTCTGGGATAGCAACCCTTTATAGGACAAGCAGGTATACGCAATGGATGAAATTATGGTGAGTGACACAGTGTTTTTGGTGGGGTAGGACAAATAACACAGGAAAGGAAAATAAATTGAAAATAAATTGTAATTTTAATATATTTTATAGCACCTACAAAAGAAAGCCCCCCCCCCCTTTCTTTATTTAATCACCATTGAAAGGCTATGGGGACTGAGGCACCCGCAGGATCAATGCAGACATCCCTTTTTGAGTATTTGGACCAGAGGTTTGAGAAGATGGACTGGTGGCACATGAGCCAATGCACTGCCTCTGATTAGTGAGAGAGCTCCCCGGTCGCCATCCCCCACCACCGCTTGCTGAAATTAATTCATCGCTTTGATTGCCCCTCCAAGAGCATATTGAAGGATAATTGATTTGCCATTATGGTGATCGTTCCACTGAAATTAACGTGGATCTTAAAGGGAAACATGACAAATCAGCTTTCAGGTCACTCTCAATTTCAGAGGTCAAATTAATAGCCTACAGTAAAAAGGAAAAAAAAGAAAAAATATATAATATTATATACATATATATACACACACACACATACACACATAAAACAAGAGACAAAAGAATTTACTAATTTCAAGCTAGTAATAGCCATGAGGTTTTCACATTTTCAACAGTCAAATGTAATTAAAATTTTAATACAATTAACATTGAAAAATAGTAAAATGCATTTTGTGTTTGTTGGCTATTAGACAAATGTGATTTATCCTCAGAAACTTTTGATTTTCCTACATCTGACGGCCTTTGGGGTCTGACCCCGACTTCTTTTCCACGCTGTTCTTCTCATCTAACGACAGCCGCCAGCATACCGCCGGCCCGCCGCACGAAGCACAGCTTCCCTTTTAAATGTTAAACGCTCTCTTGTGTGTCACCCTTAATTAAGAGTCCCCAACAAAATAACACAGGGTCAGCTGGTACAACTTCCTCAGTCTTTTGTCGATGAACTTTCTGGACACTAATTTCTTCTCTGTACACCCGTCGATGTGAAGGAAATGTTAATGCGGTTGCTTATTAAGGGGGGGAACCGAAAGTAGCTGACCCAAAAAATGAGCTCAGACAAAAATGACCTCAACATGGTCTTCTGCACATATAGATAATTGAGAAGGTTTTAGATCAATCACTATGGCCTAAACAATTCCTTCTGTAAAGGACTTCAAACCATAAATAATGTCCTTCTATTTTTCCCCCATCAATTGTGGTAAAACTGTACTCACAGGTCTCATTAGAGAGAACAAAGAGGGAGGACACGTTTACATGTATAAATCGTCTGTAAAACACCAAGCAAATAAACAAGCAATGACAACAATAAGAACTTTGTCTAAACAACACCATGCAGCTCCAAGGCTTTTTATCCATCCTTAATTTTTCAAGGTAAGTGCAGCATCTTAGGAGACGTTTCCATCTTGACTTGATAAATCTCACCATCTCTTCGCCTTGCCACACTGAAGTAATTTGTTTTCCATCTCTCCAAGGTATTTTTTCAGTTAATATTTCATTTTTTTTCATAGCTCCTGACAAACGATGCCACGGTGGATGATGTATACGGGATCCTCTGCTATTCCGTCACAGATACCTCCTAGTCCTGCCTATCAAACAGATTTTAAAGTTAGATCAGTCTTATTTTACATCCGGATCTCACTTTAGGTCACAGTCATATGTAACTGGCTTTTTTTTAATAATCTTTTTTTGAGCTTTATCTTACACTATACTTGGAATACACATAAAATGCATTGCAGTAAAACAAAAATAGATTAATATATTTAAAAAAGAGTTAATATCAAATACATTGTGGACTTCTGGATTACCAGTTTAAAATAACATTTTCCACAGCCTGACCTCTAACACACAGGAGTGACATCACAATGTCCCCTCATTTTGCACGGGCCCTGCCGTTCAAAGCTGATCCTTGTGCAATCGGCACAGCGATAACAAGATGTGCTATTTAAATTGTCAGATCAAACTGTCAACATTACAGCACAACCGATGCCATGTTTCGGCAGGTAGATGAAACTTTCCATTTGACATTTTAAAATAATTCAGGCCTTCAAAGTTCAATTCGCATCACGCTGCGTGGATGTTCAGCTGGAATATTGTGCACAAGCGTGGATGTACATTAAACATTACTTATGAAACCAAGAGTCAGACCAGGTTATATGTGTGTATATAGTGAGCGTGTGGGCAAATAGGCAGGTGGGATGTAAGTTTTGTTTAGGTTTGGCTAAAGATGCATTCAGTATTTCTGACAGATTTCACAGATGAGTTTCCCTCGTAATACTCTCTCCTGACATTGCAAAGTAATGTGCAAATAAGTACAAGAAACAATAGACATTGTCGTTTCTTTTTTCCCCTCTGATGTGGTGTGAATATTAAGATTGATATTACTGTCGCTCTTGGTGTTAGCTTGGTGCTTATCACATGGAAAGGGAACAGTAAAGGAAATGAAAGCACAGGATTGGTTTTAGCAAATGTCCTGCGGCATTGTGGGAAGGTCAGCTTAATTTCATTCCACCGAAACCCAGAAAGCATCCGCTGAAGCACATCAAAATGATACAAATCAGTACTGTATTTTGTTTATAAAGGAGCTGAAGTTAAGTCTCAAAGGCTTACAGACCTTGCAATAAACTCAATTAAATTGAGAGATGAAGGAGGCCTGATATAAGGTGTGTAGATCTGATGGTATTCGTCTTTGCGTGAAATACTGAGCAGGTCATTACCCAAGCTCTCCAACATTAAGTCAGAAGAAAGGCATGCGGTAGCACAGTGGTGAAATGGTTCGCACTGTTGCCTCACACCTCTGGGACCTGGGTTCAAGTCCCTGCCAAGGTTTGATGTGCGTGGGGTTTGTATTTTCTCCCCATGTCGTTGTGGGGTTTGTTCCAGGTACTCCTGCCCCCCCCCCCCCAGTCCAAAAACATGCAAAATCTGATTTGAGTCACCAAACTACCCGTAGGTGTGCATGTGTGAGCGTGCCCTACCATGGGTTGGCGCCCCATCCTGGGTTATTCCCTGCCTTGTGCCCAAAGGCTCCGAACCCCCTGCAACCCCGAATAGGACAACCAGTTACAGAAAATGGATGGAAGTAAATGCTTGTGTTCAAAATCCCTGATGTTGTTTCAGTTTGTCAAAGATAACTGGATACTTGGCACCATTTTACTAGTGGTGTTTATATGGATTCAGCAAAATGGTGAGGGGGCTGATAACGTTGGAAAAAAAATACTAACAGGAAGTCAAGTGCATTTCATTTCCAAGACCTGGAAGATTGCCTAATTCTGAAAGACTTCACAGCTCTCCAATCAACACAACACGAGGCAGAGAAATGGGAGGCGTGAATCATACTAAAATGGCAGACGTGACCTGTAACTTAGGTGTACCTTAGGTGTACTAACTGTGTTTAACGGGATTTGCGGTAGAAGTGAACAAAAGTCCTTCAAGGAGATTATCTATTGCATGGGACAAAACCCCAAACCGCTGTCCGTCACTCTTATTTTGTTCGATTGTTTACCGTCTTACTGTTTAGCATGATGTTTCTCTGAACAACTCAGTTCAAGGGGACACAGCCTAACACTGTAGTCACAGTGCTGGACCATACTATGGCAGTAAGGGCTAACATTAAGAATTCCTAAAAGCAGATGTATGTCTTATTAAGTACAGTGAGTGCCAGCAAGCATATAAGCATTTAAATTTCCCTTGGAGGATTGCAGCTCTGAGGCGGGTCAACGCTCTGCAGATGGAACAAGTAGTTTAACTGAGAAATACTTGTGAGCTGAGAGAATATAGGAATAATGTGCCACTTTTTTAGATAGACAAAAACAGTCTTCCAATACAAAGACTGGCAGTGAGTCACTGTTTAAACAACCTCTAGACTGAGAATCAACTACTGTAAAAACAAGGGATAAAAATGATGTCAACTAGTGGCTTACAGCATATATGTGCATTAAAATGTCTAAAAGCAGGGGATTAGAATTTAACTGGCATCATAATCACCGTGTATTAAGACGCAGATCTGCAAAACGAGCAGGAACAATAATTCACATCAGAAAACGCCTGAAACTGAATGAATGGTCAGTGGTGAAACCAATTACGTAATAAAGTGAAATAAATAAAACTCACAGTAATATAAAATAAAACCATAAAACACAGTGAATTATAGAAAAAGACTTGGCGAGTCTTGGAAGAGATACAACTTCTAATAGCAGCATCTATATAAAAAAAAGATTTAAAAAAACAGAGAAGTAAGACACATCTCTATCCCTGCCCGTCAAAAAATGCCTTATCTCGGCACGATGGCCAGGTTACCATCGCTTTGCGAAAGCACGCTTGGCCAGGACTTCTTTGTTACGTGACTGGCAGGTAACGGCAGTCATAAGCGCGTTTCAAATATGCAGTTTAATTTCTATGCACCCTGTCACTCAACGTCTTTTCCTACTGTGGAGTCTCAGCGAGAGGAAAAAGAGAAAAAAATATGCACATTATCGATTTCACGCTATTCTATTAAACACGCAGCACGGATCTATTCAGAGAACACGTTTTGTTCTGTGGGCGATTTTTTCCCCTCCCTGTTCATTGTAGAATTTATTAGTATTATTATTTTGCGCATGAGGTGCACGTCCACGATCGGCGCCTGGATCGCCCACCGCGTTCACGGAGAGCATCTGCATTTAAATCAGACATAAGATAATGAGCGACTGATGAGAGCGCTGCTCGGGAAGAGGAACCACCCACACCTCGTCACACACCGATCGGCAGTCTGCTAAATCAACCCCCCATCCACTGTCCCCACGATCTAAATGAATATCATTCTTCCAGTAGTCAGCCATGTGTGTCCTAATGCTAAATATTATCCAAGCCACCGCTAGGGGACTCCAGATATGAGATTACACATACCAGTTAAGTTGCACTACTGAAAAACGCATGTTTCTAATTATAAACTGCACATCTATCATTTTTCATAGTTATATTCCTTCTGTACATTATTGCATTTTGTTTTGTTCAAGCCTACTAATGATTTTTATTACGTTCAATGTTATCGCTTATTTTTTCTCGCAGCAGTTCATCGGCATGTGATTGTTTCCTTAGCGATGGAACATCAGGGATTTCACACCGTATCTCCGACAAAAAGCAGTTCGTCCCTGAAATGCGAATTTTACAATACATCAGGTAATATTTATTGTTAAAACAATATCATTATTGCTGGGCTTAAAACAAGAGCTGTTTCAAACTGTTTTGCAAATCCAAACATGCCCAATTTAGTGAAATTCGTAGGAAGAGCAAGAAGTTAACAATAAAAACAGCAAAGGCTCGTACGCTTAGTAACTAAAATGAAAATAATTTATAACAACATTCTAACATTCTAATAACATTATAGCAACATTCTATACTGATTGGAAAATGTTAGTTATGAAAAACTGTATATTTGCAAATTTTTTTAAATACATGATTGTTAATTTTTCTGGTTGTGTGTTGCTGTGAAATAATACCAAATTTTTTAATGAATCAGAATGGTGGTAAGTTAATTGGTGGAACCAGGCTAGAACAGTCAGACTCCTGATTTACTGCAATCTATTGATTACTTTTTTTCTCCAGTGATTGTTTTTATTACATACTGTAACCGTATAAAGCTATTCAATTTTTGTATCTTGCGGTATTAACTTTCTAAATATCTGACCCCATTCTGTTGCACATAATGTACGCAGCAAATTCACAATGAGAATGAGACAGTTAAATACAAGATCACAAAAAAAATGAGCTGCTCCGGTGAATGAAGTAATTACTGATCATGAACCTCTCCGTTTGAGGGACTTACTGAAAGCTAATCTAGGTATGAAAAAGATTCTCCTTCCTCCCTGGTTACACCATTAATTATTAGCCTCCTCTTACCGGTTGTGGAGGCAGAGTTGCTATAATTTACAAGTCTGGTCTTCATTAAACTCAGAAAACTAGGCATGACTCAGAATCTTTTGATTTGCTTGCCTGGCCCTTGTTAGTAATAAGTGCTCTATCCTCTCTGCTTGTAACAGTGTGCATGCTGCACAAGAAATCTGCCAGCTCAACACACAATTTTGCTTCTCTCACAAAATTCAGCATCATTCCTTCTGATTAAAAAGATTGCAGATTTTGCCAGAGATGCGAGTAATAATCATGAGTTACAAACGCTGCTTAATCTCTATCTCTCTGCTTCAAAATAATCATTATTCCTTATTTCCTTCGACATAAAACAGGTCTCCTTCACAGTCACACTCTAAATCCCATCTAGCATACAGTAACAACAATACCAGTGTTCAGCGTTCCCATTCTTCTGCGTAACAAGGTGTTCACACATGCTTACACATATTATTTCCCTCAACAGTAAAGTCCTTACTAATAATGTCCCATCAAGCATAACACCAATTAAAACTGAGGAGCTGCTTAATGAATACACTGGCACTGTGCTCTACCATGGGTAACCTGCAGTCCTTTAAGACATAAAAGCATTACAAAAAAATACAGAAAAAAAAGTCTACCTCTGGCATAATGACCACATTTCTCAAAGATTAGAACGAAACTGATGCTTTACAACATTAGAAATATTTTACTGGAAAGATGGCCAAGCAAGAAAAGGTGCACTGTATGGCTAGATCAAAACATTTCTTCAAGTTGTGAGCTGCTAATAAGGGCAATGCTGAATTTATCATGCATAACTGGCTGGGAATGCAGCAGTAAATTTGCAACAATGCGATGAGTTCGTAACATTTTTACCAGCAAAATGTGCTATGTGAGACGTAATATACAAGGAGTGTTGCCCGGTTCTTATGTCAGTCAGCTGGCCTGTGATACAGCTGCTGCTAACGTCGCTCTTGTGACCCCACCTGAACCGGACAGACTAGCTAAAATCCCATATCATCAACTTGCAAACTGCATCACACACATAAATTAGCTAGTTCTGGTTGTATCTGAGAACAGCCATGTTAGATTTTATAAATACATGTCAGGATTAGTCCCAGCCTTATCGGTCAATTCCCTGTTCAGCCAGCTGGTGTCACTGGCCATCCCATTCTGTGTTCAACTAGTTTCCCTTGGCATAGAACTCCAGTGTGTTTCCCTGCTGTCACATGGCTGAATGGGTTTAACGGGTAACTGTACCAAGCAACTTCTCCATCATGGGTTTGAGGCTGGAAATAGGCCAGTCTCACCTGTTTGGACGTTTTTGTTTCTATGTTTTATGTCTTTGTGTTCATGCATTTCGGTTTTGTTCTTTGTTCACGCCTTTGTCCCTGGTTTACCCTCCCTGTATCTGTTCACATGTTCTGTTTTATCTATGTTCCCAGTATCTCCTAGTGTCTGAATCTGTAGTGTTATTACCTTCACCTGTGCCTTCAGTGATTGGTTGATTGGCTGTGACCCGCACCTGTCCCTTGTCGTGCCCTTGACTCATGTGTATTTAAGTGCCTGCCCTTCCCTTGTTCCTCACTTGCTCGTTATGTTTGTCTCTCTGTTGCTCCTTGCTTGGTTCCTGTGTGTCTTTCTGTGTTGTGCTTCCTCAACCATGTTTAGTGTTCGTTTCCATCATATTAGACATAGCCTAGTAGTCCTTGTTCCCTACCTGTCTTGGTTTGACCCTTTGTGGTCCCTTTGTTTCCTGTTTGTTTAGTCACAGCTTTATGTTGGCTGTACAGTGGACCGTTCTTCCTTCCATCATGCCCAACCGTAACAATATTTATTTTTAAATATACCCTCCAGTCTCTAAAGAAAAATGTAATCACACTGAAGCCTAACATGGATCCATACAATCAATCAACATATAGGAATATACTGTATTAATGTCTAAGTCTATGACGTGTTTCAGTCCAGATTCACTATAACACTGAAACAAAACATTTCAGGATACTTGGTGAATTATTTGCTCCCCTCTTCTGGCTATTTTCTGTTGGGCAGACCAGGAGATCTTGTTGGTCTTGAGGGATGACCTCGTTCTTAGCGCAGGTCTTATTTATTAGACCATTATTAATAATCATCCGTAAATAATTAACTGCTGAAACACTCAAGAGTCATGTATGGAGTATCAGCCCACTATGATTCCCTATCTGTCTTCTGCTCCTTGGGGATAATAGCTGCAGTTGCTGTGTTAATTAATACTGCTACACTAATAACGCACAACGATGTATTATAATGGAAACAACGCATGAAAATGGGCTTTAACTAAATCACAATTACAAACAGCTACAAATTAAGCCATATTAGGCTGAATGCCAGTTAGCCGTATGTATTATATACAAGAGAGATCTTACTATCAGCACATAAATACATGACTTTTCAAAGCAACACCATCCAACTCACAGAGCTCCACAGTGGCCAAGGAGTCAGAGCCTGAAGTGCAGGTGAAATGGTCACAGAAACTTGTAAATTATTTACTGTGCCAAGGGGTACATGCTTGAAAATCATGGGGAGAAAAATAAAATAAAAACAAGCTGCGTCGGCAAAGCGGACCAGTGGTTGTAAGTCAAGTAACAAAATAATGGCCTGAAAAGTATTGCGGAACTGAATCAGTACTTCTGCAACCCCATCTCAACAAAGACTGTACCGTGATCTTCACAATTCTGGAATTTAAGCAAGACCCACCATTTAGAAGTGGCTCGCATCCAAATCCAATGCACAAAGACGCATAATCTGGAGTGAGGCGTATAAAACATGGACCGGTGAGCAACGGAAACAGTAATGTAGGCTGATTAGCCATTTTTTACCCCTTTTTTTCCCTACATCCAGATGGATTTACATTTGGAGAAAGCTAAAGGGTGCCTTCAAGCCACAAAGTCTGCTGGCATGAGCAGTCATCTCATAGGAGTCATTAGGTCTGTAGATTATTCTGAATGGCCATATAATAACAAAGAAATACGACGCCATTTTGCAGGACGAGTTGTGCCATATGGTGCACACACACCGTTGACTTATGATGTTTCCATATGACCACAAGATGAACATTCTCCCATACTGAACAATACGCAAATTCAAGAATGGCTTTATTAACGATAGATATTGATATGGCCTCTACAATCAGCAGACCTAGAAATCACTGACCTTTAAAGGGGAGATCCAGAGTACGGTATGCAAAGATGGAGTGGAAATTCCAAGAAGGATTACAGCTGTTGAGAAAGCAAAGGGTAGCTCTATTCTTTATTAGGTATTTGATGTTAATATGATTAATATGATGGCTTCCATTATTTTGCCCAAGCCCTGTATACATATTACATACCACTAGCTATCTGGCAGACCAGGTAAATTCTCTATGCTTGCAACCTGTAAGGTTATTATGGATAACATAAACTGTCTACATTTGTCCAATGTCAATCTCCAGCCTCCATCAGCTCCTCATAATATCCTCCCGGAAAATTCCCTGTAAATCTCTGGAAAGCACTTTGTGATATACTGTTTTGCAAAAATGTCCTATGAGAAATGAAACTTGATTGATCGTTGAAGATATCCATTCAGAGATAAAGCACCTTGCTAAGGTTACAACCTCAGGGTCCCATGACTAGAACCGATCACCACAGACCATAAATGTGTTTTATGGGATTCATGTGGATTTAAGGGTTTAATACACTGTTTACTTCCTGTTCGGAAGCTCTTTGCTCCTTTGACCTGCTTTTTCCCTCCTATCTCCTACATCCAAGCTTTCATCACTTCTTTAACTCTTTATCTCACACTACAAATTTAGGGCTTGACCGCTTCCATGTTACTCTCAGTGGTTTAAACTCCTCGCTGCTTCTGTCATCATTTTTTGAAGTTCCATTCAAAGTTCTAATACCTTAACTTCTTTTCCCCTCCTTGCTGCCACAGTGAGATCATCTCAAGTCACTGGTTTGGCTTAGTCCTTCTACTTTAAAGTCTTTACGCTGAAAGATGCAGAATCCTCTCAACCATAACAGTTTATCGATTTCTCTTCTAGGCACAGTCTTCATCGCTGACCTCGGCCAGTCCCTCGGACCATTACCCCATTACGCAGTCAGTAAACAACATCAGGTAGCGGCCTTCTCAAATCCATTTTTTCCCCACTCCTCTACCAATTTTCAGCAAGTGTGTCAAAGGGATTTTGCTTCCTTTCCAACAATTACGTCCAACGATTACCGCAACCCTAAAAATCTCAAAATCAAAGCCTGCATCCTGTGCCTGCCATCTCCTCTCTCACCACTGAAAAATTTTAGTGTTTGAGAGAAAGTCTGAGAGGTGCCTTTAATTTTAAAACGTACTGGTTATCTGTTTCTTATGTGCTGTCTGTTACTAGAACCTGTTTTAAATTAGCCGCTAAATAATACTATTTATATGGTGAAACCAGCTGAGCTGCATCTGCCATTAAAAAACTATTCAAATTTTAAGTTTAAGAGTCTTTAATAAATATAAATAATCTAAATTAATGCTTGTGTAAGTAAGAAAAAAAAAAAAACATGCATTGTTCCTGAAACTGTACTGGATGATCGTGATGTCGTGTCATAATTAAAGGTCTTAATAACTCAGCACTATTAATAAAGTAGCTAATTGCCTAACCTCTGCTCCTGGCCCACACTATGGGGAAGAGAGACACTCCACATGGCCTCCTGCTCCTCCTTCTCCTGCAAACCATCAGACACCTGGATATGTTTGCACGCTTCCACAAATACAAATGAGAGGAATGAAGTCTTCACTTCCAACTTCAACCAAACTGCCACATAACTCTTTTTAGCCACAAAAAAATCGCATCAACACAGTCAGCATGAAGAAAGCGAAGGAAAGATTAAGTTGTAAAATAAAATTGCATCACTCCATCCTTCTACAGCATTACAATTTGTGCAGGTTCCTGTGGTGTGACATTGCATGAGAGGATCAGACTGAACATAACTTTTCCTCCACAAAAAGGTTCCTGAGTGACCTTCTGCCTGAGCCGCCTTATGAGACACAGGTGTCCGAGCAGAACTTCAGTCACGCATGAAATCTTCTTCCTTTCCCACTCCGACTTCCCTCCATTTTCTCTGCACTCAGAGGAAGATATCACCAACCTTCCGGAACATTCTCCTGATGTGGAACTCATCTCCACATCTTTCCCACTGCTCCACTGCAGTCGCTCCCCATGGATCTCCGTGCAGACGCAGCGGACATGGCAAGCGAAGAAATTCACAGGCAATCAAACATCTGCTCACGGACATTCATTTCATTGTGACTGCAGCCTTGAGTTGTGGGAAGGGGGGGGTCATACAAAATCAGAAAGTGTTTTAATCAACTGCATTTGAAGCAGATCTTTGGAGAAACATGAAAAACTGCTGCAATTCATGGAATGTACGAGTCTATCATGCTTTTGGTCAAAACTGACTTCAAATATTATTATAGCAGCTCAGTGGCGAAATCCAAGGCAATGCGTCACTTTAAGGGTCAGACATTGCTCATAGTTATAACTTGTTAATGAATTTATCATTCTTTCTGCTGTACTTTAGGGTATTTTCTCTCTGTGATGGTGCAGAGCTGTCAGTCACAGAATGCAGTGTGGACCAGCCACAGCATGCAAAACACACGGAGGAGTCGTCGCTCGCAAAACGCCCTGTTTAATTAAAGATGTCCTGCGCGATTGTGTGCCGAGCCTCTGGGAGTTCACGCCTGACCTACTTTCGGCTAATTACAGGCCCCCTGTGCCAATACGAGCACAGGTGTGTTTTTAACGCCTTTTGCGGAGGCGCTCTGCTCGAACGTCGCGGGCCACCTCCGTCTCAACCGCATTGTGGGAAATCCGACGGCGCTTTGATGTCGGCGTCGGACACGGCCCCATCAGCCTCCATAAAAGCGGCTGATTGTGATATGCATAACTGCCCCCCCCCCCAAAGCCCAGCACCGATGGGCGGCCGTGATTATTCAGCTCTTACAATCACACCAATCAATATTAGATGTCGTCTATGTCTCATATAAAGCCAGTGGGGAGACACGCCCACAAAAGGCCTCCTTACGAACCAGCCTGACTGTCCTTTACCACCAAAGCACTGTCGCAAAATGAGTGACATCCCATCCACAAGAGTACAGCAGGGACCTTCTGGCTAGACCGCTAAATGCCTATGATACAAAGCAGGAAATATCTCTAAAATAATAATAATAATAATAATAATAACAATGACAATAATAATAATAATAATAATACAGTAGCATTAGAACCTTTAAAAAGAATTCCCATGATGTGGTGTTTTTCAGAATCCCTGATTTTCTGCTGCTCAGTGTTTCCTTTGAGGAATACAGGGAATGTAAATCAGAATGTCTGCCCACAGCAGACTGAGAAAATTAATGGAAAACAGCCGCTCATAACATTCCGCTCATAATAAAATTCAGCAATATCCTAAATGAGAATATGTCCATTTTTACAAGATAAACAAAAGCAATTAAAACGGTCTTCCGCTAGACTCCGGGAAATATTTTATAATAGAAGATAATTAACTTTTTTGACAGATTTAAAAAGGAATGTACCAAAATAGGTTCTCTTGGAATTGTAGGGTGGACCTAATGCCGGGGAATCTTGTGAATTGGGCAGCTGAAGGCTTTACAGATGTAATTATCCAGAAGGGTTCACACTGAATGTAATTACAGTACCAGACAAAGAGGGAATACGGCGGTCAAAGACCTTAAAGGTCTCGCCAGGGCGTGAAGTCAAGCATTTCAGTTTTCCAGAAATTACTTTCTGTAATCACGTTGTCCATCACAACGAAAATCACTTCAGCACCATGTGCGATATAATCAATAATCAATAAACTCGGATTTTCCAATCCAGATGAAAGAGAAGAGAAAGTCATGAAATCACATAAAATAAAACAACTCTACTAATTTAAAGGGCAACAAGTAGCAAAATAGCTATTCCAGAGTTTTCCATGTTTTTGTCGTAAACGACCCTCTATCTCATATAAAACCATAGTTTTACTCTGGCATTTGACAAATATCGCCACAATTAATGAGTTTATTGAGCTGCATTACAAATTGTTTTTCCCATTTAAACCGTCTTTACTTCTTCCACTTCCCATTGGTGTTGGAGTTCTCTCTCCAGTTTCTTTATTGGTTGCAAAGACTCAGTCCTTAAAAAGCTACGGGCCAACAAAGAGCTCATTGTCATCGGTGACAGAACGCCGGACTCGCGTAAGACGTAAGCTGATATATATTGTCCCCTCTCCTCTCACCCACCAAATCTTTTTGTCAAGCCAGTTGTGAAGCTGATTACAGCATCTGCTTCCCCTGCCTTTATTTTGGGGCACGTATCTGGTTGCAATCTCCTATAGTTCATAATGCTGTCCATTTCACTTACGCCGAATGAAGAGAGATGCGGCCCGGGAAGACCCCTTTCCATCAGAGTTGTACACTTTTCTCACATTGTGCGCTGGTCTGTCTTCATTTTTGTGGTTCTCTATAGAGTGGTCCATCATCCAGCTTCCAGGCTGGCTTCTACAGACATTGGGGCTTGAGGCCAGTCAAAATGAGGACTCGGTGAGTCAAAGTAGGGGCCCTTTTTCTGTTTAAAAAGCTACGATTAATCAACGTCCGTAAGCATAGGTGTCTTTCCAGCCACTCGACAAGATACAATGTGTCTCCATGAGATACATTGGTGTTTAACATTTTATATTGCGATAGCAAAACATGGTTAGTGTAATACTTGCTAAAGATTGTTTCGATATAATTTCATTGAGATAGACAGTAGCTTCAAGAAACGCCTGAAGACCTATCTGTCCCATAAATTCCTCTTCTAACTTGACACGTCTTTACATTTCTTGAACATCCTTATGTTGCACTTCTGCCTCTTAAATAGTCATTATTAGGTTCTTACTCTTAGTTAGAAGTTAGAAGTTCTAGTGTAGCTCCTGCTCCAAAACTGCTTACACTAGTACCTGGGCATCCGTTGGAATCTCAGTCAAGATGCGCTTATGCCTAGTCGACTCCTTGACACCATGAATGTTTGCAATATGCTATTTTCCTTGCCTGTACGTCATTTTGGACAAAAACAGCTGCTAAAAATGTAAATGTAAACATAAATACTGCTTTGATAGTTAAACATTCTAAATGAATCACACCACAATCATTAAAACATAATGTTATGTTAATAACGACATTAACCGTTTGGCTACTAAGTTGTCTGAGAACAGTTCTTTGCAATTCCAGGAATATATTGACTCCTATGCCACCTATGTAGCTGATTCTACTACTACTGATAGAGGTTGAGCGATCTATAGAATAGGGCAGGATGCATAATTCCAGAGTTAACTCAGGATTTCCATTATTTTCGGATACAGGGGTCTGCCGAAGGTAATGAATGCTTTTTATGGCCGTCATGTGTGTGGGATATTAAACAATCCACTTCGGAATTCATTACCGCCGCTTTCACTCCGTCGAGTGCAGCAGTGAAGTACGAGCCCAGAGCCCTGAGCTTCAAACTCAGTCCCATTTATTTTCACGTGGAGCTGTTCGTAATATAGCTGCTTCGTAGCTCTTAACAAGGCGACAGCGTCACAAGCACACTTTAGTGAAAGTTTAGAAATGCTACCCTTTATTTTTTAATTGTAACGTCGTCTGTGGCTGATGTTTTTTATACTCAACACTAGTTGACCCCTTCACGTACTGCTTTAAATATGACACTCTACATTCTATGTGCAGCAAGCCACTCCAAAAATAAACCCACTTTGAGGGTCCTTACATAGCCGATTTCCTTTCAAATACCAGGTAATTAGCTCTTCTGTTTAGTAAAACTTGAATAATGGAATGGCTAAAAAGAGAATGGTGGGAGAAGTGAGCAGGAACAGTGCATGGAGAAACAAAGGTGGTCTTCAGCCTCAATCAAAGGTGCTTCATAAGGTAGGCCAATGGCATTGTGGGTGATAATACCATCACTTCTTTGGAAAATACACTGTTGCATTTTTCCATGTGTGACAAAAGTTTTTTTGGAATGGTACTTCTGAGCTGCTTCTCGTTGCAAACGAGTCAACATACATCCCTTTCGTTAAAAACAGGAATATATTGACTACAATGTCAGACCCACAATGGATGACAGCTGTAATTAGTCAACATCCACTAGTCCACTAGTCACCACAAGTGTCAAAGTGCATTTCAAACAAAATTACGACCAATGTGACACTAAGGATTACGCGGAATTTCTTTTCACTCATATGAAATATGCACTTTCCTGTGTAACTATTTTATTTATTTAAATTCGGTATTCAGATTCGCCTTTTTTCGTGGGACTGGTGGCTTCTGTAAAGGAGACCTTTTCACTGCCTGTCTCTCAGACATTACTGCCTTAAAGAGACAGCACTCTTATTGCAGGAAGTTATTTAAATCACTGGCATGTTGGAATAAACCACCACAGACAAAGGTGGAGAGGGCTATTCGGGGCCTGTGCCGTCAGGACAACACTTACGTACAACTGCTTGTCAACAATACCCCAGACAAAGATTGCGCTTTATGCAGGCCGTATTCTCGTTTCTAATCCGAAGCCAAATCGCATTCCGCGTTGCGCTTGTAAAGGACTCTAACGCGCAGCGTGATGCGTCGACACAGAAGGGAAGGACATTTCCTGGAGTGCATAAATACTCTTTAATTCAAGCACATGTAAAACGTATTAGTCACGGACAGGCCCAGCTGAAAGAGAGGTGGCAGGCTACCAAACCGAACGGCCGTGTTTTATGTGGACTCGCCACAGTGGGTCTGACGTGTTACAGTTGACCTTATTAAGAAAAGGGGTCACACACAATGGGATTCTGGGAGCAAATATGTTTCATGTGAAATACATTCAACTAAATGGACTGTAACACACTGTACAGTGAGAATATGCACTGCAAACCTTCCTGCAGACTCTTACACGTGATGGGTGTGGCATTAGTTCCTATTTACAGATATTATTGGCCCGTGTATATTCCACAGCGCAATATCAACGTAGTTCTGTGCCAGGTGATAACAAAAAAAAAAAACATACATTACTGCAATTTCAATTCATTCTCTGCAGTACCTACACTATCTCATTTCTAACGTAATACAGGGAGAGAACAGCTGTCAGCTTTTAAATTAGTAAATGTGATTAGAGCACACTGGTGCATAGTGTCCTATCCAAGTCTAGGATACAGATCTGTAGAATTTAAACGCTAATTTGGTAAAACAATACAATCATAATAGAGGTACCAATTTAGTCTCATTTAACCGTTGATTTTAATCTCTAATCTCTAAGTATAAAATTAGAATTATTTTGTCTGTTTGAAGAATGAAAAAATAAAATAAAAATAATAATTATAAAGAAAATGATGGGCCAATTGGCCAGATTTGGCCTAAAAGCATGCCATCTTGCCCTCTGCGGATTCCTGGGGTTGCCTTGGACAACATTAGAAAAGAGAAACTTATTACAAGCTTCAGTGAAACCATTTAACTGGATTCAGGCAAAGATTCTCAACAGTTACTTATGTAAATAGTTATACTGGAGGCATCTCATTTACAGGGTCTAAAATTGGACCATGGAGTAAGGCTCTCATTTCACGACACTGACACATTTACGGTTGATCTGCACCTACACCTACAGCACATAACACCTCGTTTCAAGGCTGGGGAATGTGGAAGGCGATCCGCGAGCATCATGCGATACAGTGGGAAAGCCATCCTAGCCGCGGCGGAGCGAGATTCACAGCTGTGTCGGGGCTAATTTCCTGCAGAAGTTCCAGTGCACCCACAGGTTGTGGCTCAGCCTGAACAGATTTGTCTGTTTCACCAACAGTCATGTGACTCCATGCCTACCACAGCAACCCATGAGGGAGTGGATTGACTCTGGCTCTCTGCTCGATGGGGAGAAAGAGCAGCATCCTTGGAAAGGGACACACTCAACGCTCAAACTGTCAGGCTCACTCAATAACAGCAGCATGAGCAGCAAAAATCCCATTTTGCAGTCAGACATTTGTGGTGTATGTTTAGAGGTGTTTATGCCCTGAGAAGAGTGTATATCATGACATTTATTCTTTAGGGTGTGTATATCATGACACTTATTCTTTTAGGGTGTGTATGTAATGACGTTCATTCTTTTAGGGTGTATATGTCAGGATGTTTATGCCACGATGGTTGTTCTTTTAGGTATGAGCATGTAATGATGGTTAATCTTTATGGGTGAGTATGTCATGATGGTTATCCTATTAGGGTTGGGTATGTCATGATGACTATCTTTTCAGGCATGAGCATGTCGTGATGGTTATTCTTTCAGGCATGAGTATTTCATGATGGATATCCTTTCAGGCACGAATATGTCATTTTGGCTATCCTTTCAGGCATGATTATGTCATGATGGTTATTTTAGGGATGAGTATGTCATTATGGATATCATTTTAGGCATGAGTATGTTATGATGGTTATTCTTTTAGGCATGATTATGTCATGATGGCTATCCTTTCAGACATGAGTATGTCATGATGGCTATCCTTTCAGGCATGAGTATGTTATGAAGGTTATTCTTTTAGGCATGAATATGTCATGATGGTAATTCTTTAAGGCATGAGCATGTCATAATGTTTATTTTTTATGGCTAGGTATGTCATGATGCTTATTTTTATGGTTGAGTATGTCATGACAGTCACCCTTCAGGGATGAGTATGTTATTCTTTTAAGGATGAGTATGTCATGGTGGCTATCCTTTTAGGGATGGGTAAGTTGTGATGGTTATTCTTTTAGAGATCAGTATGTCATGATGGTTATTCTTTTTGGTCTGAGTATGTCATGATGGTTATTCTTTTAGAGATCAGTATGTCATGATGGTTATTCTTTTTGGTCTGAGTATGTCATGATGGTTATTCT
>JAODKC010000016.1:10779687-10793796 GCA_026777985.1 Mormyrops attenuatus
TCCCCCCCCCCCCGGGCGCCCCCCCCCGCCCCCCCCCCCGCCCCGCCGCCCCCCGCCGGCGCGCGCCCCCCCCCCCCCCCCCCCCCCCCCCGGAGAAGTAGCAATCGCAGCTGTTTTTCGTAAACGCTAGGTAAATACAGGTGTATGTTTGACTCTAGAGAGACCCCATGGCTGGCTGCTTGTTTTGTGCTCTGCGTGCGCTGATTTTATAAAAATGCATCAAGCTTTGATCATTCTTCTGTTTCTTTCGTGAGGAAACATACTTGTACAGTCTAGTATGTGATGTCAGATAGAAGTGTATAGTGAAAAGCAGTTTCCTACTACAATAGTCCAAATCTAAAGGACCAATAAACTTACTGGCCTTTCATCGCTATCCCCGTACATTATTTTTTCTGAACTCTTGCTGATGTGTTGTGTTTTTCCCAAGGCTGGGCCTGGTCTACAGTCCATATACTGTAATGTCCCAAGACAGCTGTACTGCATAGACCTTCACTCAGACCTATGAATCTTGAGTTGAAATTAACCTACAGGACCAGTCAAACGTCTGGATGCACCTACCCATAAAAAGGTTTATTTGTACTATTCTCTATATTTTAGAATAATTACAAAGACATCAAAACTATAAAATAACACATATGGATTATGCACTGACCAACAAAGTATTAAACAAAAATCTGTGGGCTGGGACTCAGAAGGTTGCCGGTTCAGATCCCTGGGTCAGCAGAGTGATCCCACCAATGGGCCCTTGAGCAAGACCCCTAACTGCAATGGCTCCAGGGACCGGCTGACCCTACTGTCTCCTCTACACCAGTTCCATGAGGTGGCCTCCTGAGATGCTTTTCCAGCTGCCCTGAAGGAGGTCCCACATATATGCTGAGCTCTCATTGACTGCTTTTCCTTCACGCTCTGGACAAATGGGCCCAAAACCATTTCTACTGGGTTTAAGTCAGGTGGCCAGATCATGTGATGCGCCGTTCTATCACTCTCCAATGTAGGTCTCTTGGTGTGTCCAAACTTTTGACCAACACTATACATAACACTTGAACTTCAGAACAACCCCTCCTCTATCAGAAGCCCTTCCACGGTTCCTCAAAATATGAAGGTAAATTCATGTCAGGCCTGGCAAACAATATGAAACAAAATGGAAAATAACAGCATTGGCTTAACAGAAGGGGGCGCTGCTACGTGGCTGCTTCTACCGCTTGAGGAGGTCAGCATTTGATGCAGAGGCTGTCTTGAAACAGGGTGAGATTTAATGCAGTGTAAGGAACAGCTGAAGGTGATAATCGCTTCCTGACCCAACGGGGCAGCCCAAATTAATGCATAATAGGCAAACATATCACTTCTGCTCTTTACCAAAAGGCACACCCACCGTACTTAAGTCAATGCTGTCATGCAGTATCCGTGCAAGGTATTTTAGAAAGGGTATTTTGTTTTCAATGAAGCTGTAAGAGCCTAAAGCTTTGCAAAACTGTTACTCTTTCTGAGGGTTCATTCATCCAATCATCCATTACGACTTTTTTTAGTAAACGGTCATGGAGTCTGAAGTCGAGGCTGGAATCACAGGGACGAGGTAAGGGACGCCCTGCACAGGAAGCCAGCTCACTCCACGGCCTTACAGGAAAGCCTAGCCTTTCTTTCCTCTTCAGAAATCTAAGTGACAGGTTTTATTCATAAGGAAGATCCTTCACTAGTGGAATATTAAGTACGAAATGGCAATTTATATATTAATCTATAGTCACATGTCACATACATTATTTAGTTTGATGTAGGTGAAATAAAGTACAAGACCAGTGCTGAGGAAAATCTGCAGGACTTAGCTCTGCATACTCTGCCTGGAACAGAAACACTACAAAATTTATTTGAAACAGTTAAGGTCATGGAGGCCAAGTTTGCTTTGAAATTCCTATTTTATTTTTGTATTGTTTTGTTTTGTTTTGATTTGGGGGCATTGTTCGCTATAAACATGTCCTCCTCCTTCACCAGCAATATGATTGGCTGATTGGCCTACTAATTCCATAAATGCGAATGATAAATTACGATGCACGTTATTGCTTACTTAAATTATTATCCATATGATCGTGAGACATAATTCCTCTTCGTGTTATGCCCTCGTGTTGAACAAGACGGATGGCAGACTAAGTTGTGTCATCAGATGTGATTCTAATTACACTATATAGAATGATAATATAGCTAATCTGTCCAGCAGGCGAATAATGGATTTGAAGTCAATGGCTGCTATATTTTAAGGACGAGCATCCAAGGTGGATTTAATGATTGCCTGCAAACAAAGGAACTGACTCCGGGAGTCTTGGGTGTGAAAGGGGCATTTGGCTCCTTTACTGTGCTTGTCTCAGCACTTAAGCCACTCACTGCAACGTCCTCTGGCAATACACAGAGCCCTCAAAGCAGTCAATCTAGAGGGCTGCGACACCGAGCAGCTAAGCTCCTTCTACTTTTTTGACAGATTTTTAGCCTGTACCGGTGATCAGAAGGTCTCCGGTTCGAGTCCCAGCCTTGGCAGAATAGTCACATGTACATGGGCCCCTGAGCAAGGCTCTTAACCCCCAGCTCCAGGGGTGCTATGTGTTGACCGTGTGCTGTGACCCCCCAAGTTCGCAGCCATCTGTGTGTGTGAATCACTGAGAGCAAGATGGGCCAGGCGAGGCAAACAGCGAATTTCCCTCACAGTGATAAATAAAATTAAAAACTAAAACATGTATCATTGTTATTGTTGTTGCTGTTGTTAACTTTACATGGGCGTGTTGTAATAAACTGCTGCCTCATTTATACAGAATAATTCAGAAACGGAGAAGGAAAGACATAGAAATGAAAGAAAGAAAGACAGATGAAAATGGCATAATTATTATTATTAATAATAATAATAATTATTATTATTATTATTAATTATTCCAGTGGCCCTGCAATTGGATAAGGGCTTGGGTGTCGGTATCATACAATCCACACTTTATTATATGTACTTTTATTTTGCAAACGCTTTTGCCCCAAGCGACATGTAAGTGAGGGTAATACATGTAGCACATGCTAGGCTGAGCAGGTGCTAATGTAAGCAGTATTGGAACAGGAGCAACCTTAGGACTTCATATATTACCAGAGGAGATCAGAGACCCATATTACATTACATCCATTGTGACAAAGTACACCAGATGAGAAGACGCAGGCCCAAACTGTAAATATGGCATCTCCCTCTGCCAGGCTGCGAAAGTAGGAGGTAGGGAATTGGCGGGGGGGGGGCTACTTCTCATTCGTGCAGCCCACGTCAGGGGAGAGGAGATTTACCGGAAGATGGACTGGCACTGATCTCTGGAAGAGAGGGCAGATAGCACAGGGTCTGTTTACTCTTTTTAATTGAAAATGTCTGTCATAGCAAACAGCCTTGTCAGCTTCCACCATGGCACTAATCACTTTGGCTCCACTATAAACCATCTCCCAAGGTGTAGGAACTGTACAGTGCCGAGAGTGATTGTTTAACGTTTGCGTACAAAGAACACAACACGGGACAAGATTAAAAAAATATATAACGATAATAAAAATATAACTGATAACCGATGCAATCGAGTCCGTTAAGTGCTGAACGGCGTCATCTTCTTGCAAGCGCTGGCGAGGAGGTCCTGACAAAACACGTCACACACTCATGTAATTACAGAACAGAACCACTGACAGAACCCAGGCGGATCTAGTCCCAGAAGGAGGTGTCTTTACCCAGAGTGATACAGTGAATACTATCCGGCTGTGCAAATAGTGGACCACAGAACCGGGGCGGGGGGAGCAGGAAGGCCCATGCCAGGGTGACTTTTGGAGCATCATCACTAATGCAGTGACCAACAATCACAAAACAATTGCCTACAAATAATGAAATGCAAACCAATAAAACTTCAACTGCGTGAATTATGTTTTGTTTCTTTTTAACAAGAGCGTATGAGTTTTTCAAAAGCAAATAGACAAGTGGACATGATCGGATAAATGCTTGGAAAATGTGTGGATGTCAGTATCATAATAGCCACACTTCATTACATGTACATTTCATTTATTTAATGAACGCTTTTATCCAAAGCGACTTACAAGTGAGGCAAATAATGTCATGGCTTGAGGGACGAAGGACTTGAGGGCAGGTGTTGTAGCAGAACAAATGGAGTTTATTTTGAACTTCAATGAACAGAGTATGGAAATTTACCGGACTACAAGGGATCAAAACGGGAGAACTGGAACATGGGATGGGCACAGGCAACAGGAGGGCTCGACGTAAATGACAGGACTGGGGAAAACAGGACTGGGATGCACATATATACCGAACAAATGAGGGAGGTGATGAGAGGCAGCTGGTAGTGATTAACACAAGGGCTGGAACGAGAGGTAAGACAAACGAGTAACAGGAGTGGCTTGTTAGGGTCACAGTAGGAAGGAGACAGGAGTGGCAGGTGGATGTGGCAGGTGGGATGTGACAAATAGCACATATACATGCTGCCACACTGATCTGCCAATGAATGCCTAGACACTAGTGTGAAAATTCTTTACAAATAATGTAATGCAAACCTTCAAAACTTTATTAATAAAAGCCCAAATTACATGCAAGCTTTTCAAATATTAAGATTAGATTTGTTTTTATTTATTTATAAACAAAAGCCTATAGCTGAAAAAGCAAACATACAATTGGAGATGACCTTATGCCCCCACCCCAACCCCATGCTCTCTATGGCCCATGGTACATGCACTGTAATCTCTGTAAGTCTCACTGCAAAGAGTGCATATGTTAGCAACTACTACTACTACTACTATTAGCTACCAAAAATAATGACAGGTTTTTTACAGTGTAGCACCGATCACTCTGCTTGCCGCACTGTCCTGATACTCCCAAGAATGTGTGAGAAGTAATTTCGTAGTAAACGGTACAATCTGGCTCTCTGAAGCACAGATGGGAATGGGGGGGGGAGAGGACAACAGGTGTTAACTCGGGAGGAAAGCACACAACCATGAGCCCAGCTAACAGACACTTTCCGTTACAAGAGTAACGTGAGGGATCGATACTCCACACCGGCACCGGTTGAGTCAGTGACATCTCTCTGATTATTTCCTGGTGTCTGCTGGGATTTCAAGCAAAAATGAAGTATATCGCCATATGGCCTAAAGTATGACCAATTGTAAAGTCACAGCGCCGGCCTGGCCATGGCGGCTAGTTTCCTTGATCTGAGTTGACAGAAACGCGATTTTCAGCCCTTAGCTAAGGCTCATCGTTGCCAATTTGGATCATGTGTCTGTCAACCTGGAATCCAATTTGTGGGACATTTTATATGCCGCACCAAGTTTTATACATTCAGATCATTTTTGTCCATGCTGTATATGCTGATTATATAAAGTCCCCAAACCTCTTAAAAAGCTTACACTGGTCTCTGCAGCCTCTGCACCTCTGAAACCGGTACGCTGAAATACGCAGAAGTTTGGCTCAGACGACGGGTTAATGGCCATGTCTGATGGCACCAATCGCAACGCCGGCGACTGACGCTTACGGATTCATGGACGCATTTTATTTCAATCACTGCTTGCTCTTAAGCGGTGCAATATAATTGCATTACATTTCCACGGGGAAAGCAATCACAAGGAATCACATCCCGCTGAAATAAGCTGCTCCGGAATCTGATCTCATATCTGATTAGCAGCCGCGGTTTGGTTCCTGCACTCCTGATGGGTTTAATGTGTCATAACATTAACAGAAGGAAAGAGCGGAAGAAAACTGTTTTTTTTTTCTCTTTTAAATATAGTGCTTGCAATCCTCTCAAAAAAGGCCACATGCATAACTAACGTTATCTTTCAGGTGCTATCGAGGACAATGCTTGAGAGCACTCATGACAGACAGAACTCCAGAAGCCGGTGCTCAGGGTAGGATTTAGTCTTTCTGACAAGACTTCTCACAAATGATTGGCTCTGCCAACATTCAGCCAATCCTGCTCCTGCGGGATGAAGATACAGAGGGTTTTGAACTACGGCTCAGCCCCTACAAACATATTACAGACACCCTGCAAAAGCATTCACATATTAAAATTATTTTTACAGTTACTGGTGAAATAGAATGCTACAGTGGCAGTTTTCATTTCGGCCTTGGGGGTGGGGGCAGCCGACGCGGGGTCACGGCAGGGTTAATAATGACGCATCGGTTTTTAAGGCTGAGAAGGTGACCAGCTGCTGGGTGAAAGAACTCAAGCAGCCGAGGACGCTTGCGTATCGCGGCAGTGAACAAATCAATCCGCGGCGAAATGGCATTCTCGCGTCTACATGCAGTGTGCTTTATAGCGGTCATAACTACAGCAGAGAGCCCCGAGGTCTCCTGCATTATGAAATCTATATATCAGAATTCTTATCCATCAAAAACATAAACAATTACTGAGACAGCAATAGCAGCAACACACTGACACTGTTGTCTTTGAGAGGATATCCCATGTGCCGTGAATGATCCCTCACATAGCTCCAGTAGAATTTAGCAAGGGCGTAATTTTGGGTTGAACACCGGGGGGGGCGGGTTGAGACAGGGGTGGTCAATCCTATGGGTGGCATAGGCGGCTGCTCAGGGTGCCAGCTTCTGAAGGGGCGCTATATATAGTAAGATACTGAACATTATGCTCACCTAAGGTGCCACATTTGGCAGGAGCAGTACTGGGTTGAGGTCTCCACCCATTTAGGAGAGTTCAGGGATATTCCCCCCCCCCCCCGCAGTCCTCCCATAAATTACATGCATGAAATTTACGGTTTTGTTTAACAGGGATTCCAAGCAGCATTTTTCTTTTATTTTCCCAAATTGCATCCCAACAGCACAACTCATTCACCCACTCATGCACACACACTTACTTTTATCAATACTGTAATCACCAGTGTTTGATTTGTATCCAATTCTCATTGCATGTGACATTAACCATAGGTTTAATGGATAATCTGAATAACTGCAATTAATCAAACTCCTTTCTGAATAATGACCTCAAGTGCAATTAGTTAAGTATGCCACCAAAATAAACGTGAACATCTGTTGTGGTTTGATCGTTTAATCACTTGTGAGAATTACTTAGCGAATAGCTACAATACTCAGCATTTAGTTAGTATTACATCAGGTGAAACACCGGACTACATTTAAATTCAACAAAATAGTAGGGAGAAAATGTCACAGTCTATTAAAACTTTTTCCCTATTTTGTTTTCATTCATAGAAGGAATAATGCTTAGCGTCTCATGCCCAAGGTGAAACATAAGGGCTCCGATCCATCATAACCGAGATCTGCATTTCAGAGTTTATGTTAATGACGTGTGTGGGTAACCACAGTCACTTTCTCAGAATGCTCTTTTGCCTTTGCTAAAAGATGGATGTGTCTTATAATTTTTGTTGATTTTTCTTCTTTTAAGATTCATTTCTCAGGTTTATTTGAGCAGTAAATAGATAAGGAAAAAAAATATGAAAAAAGACCTCATTAAAAAAAAAAAAACACTCATGGAGGGTCGTGTCAGTTGCAAACAGATAATTTGCATTTCAAAAACACCAAACTACAAGGCCACATGGAATAAGATCATATCAATGTCCCACTTCACAAAAATGAAAAATAAAAGAAACCGTTTCTGATTGTTCAGTTAGAAACTGAGTGATATTAGTTGGTAGTTTTTTCTGAAGCAGTTCAGGTTTAATATTAAGTTAGACAGCTTTGAGCCTCTGAGTAACTGTGTGTTTTTTTTTTTTTTCTTGATTCGGCAAGTTCCCCGCAGCCCAGACTCCTTCCAGCGCCGTGTTGCGAAGGGCGCCAGGGCGGCCTTGCTCATCAGTAGCAATTTCACTTTCGCTTTCAATTCATGACCTTGCTCAACAACGCCAAATAAGGTCACGTTATCACACGACAAGGGATAGTAACGGTGTTTTATTTTAGACAGTCCCTTGTCAGGGACATACAGGAGCACGGGGGGGAGGACGAGGACAACAAAAGGCTGTTGTGGCAAATAAACAAACAAAAAAGGTAGTTTCGGTGAGGAGCGACGAAACACAACTGTAGTTTCACACAACAGACAAAAATCACGGTCATGTGACCCCCCTCCCCCCACATAGACACACCCCTTCACCTTAATTACTGTTAAATAACGGAATTCACCTTCATTTTATCATCCAGTCTATAAAAACATCATTTAATCTACATCACATCGCTACTCATGCAGGACGGAGACACCCTGATGTACAGAGTAAGATACTGAACATTATTCCCCTTTATGCAGAGTCTGCGGCTTCATTTAATTGCTTCCCTCATATTACATTGCAAGGGTACATTTTTTTGGGAGTAATTTAATCACTCGGAAAATGGAAAGCAAATCGTTCCCCTTCACTGGTCTGATTCCGTTGTATCGCTTGTTATTAACTTGATATGAACTAGCTTTCAAGCACAGCTGCAAGTCATCTTCTGTGTAGCCTGTAGCACAGCATGCTTATTGTTTTAAGAGACTGATAATGTACATATTATGAAGAGGAAGTAGTACCTTTGCTTCTTATATATTCAGTGTAGACTCTCCAACACTGTCCTGATAGCTTCTCCTAGCTAACAACCTACCTGCAACGTCTGTTTCATGACAGATTTAAAATGATGGCTGATCTGATTTAGTGTATGGGTTACACTCTTATGCCAGGCATGTGTGAGGGAATTTGTCATCTTTTCTATGATTTTTTTTGTAATTTTTCTCTTTCCAAATCATCACAGGCCATAAAATTGCAAACTAACTATCTTTGCTAATATCGTCTAGCACGCCAACAATGACAAGTTAATTTATCAAACTGAACAACATATTGGACTGGGGATATTATGCACAATAACGGAACCAACTGCATGTCAAAAAGTGCTTTGAGCGCATTGTGAGCGACGGCATCAAAAGATTAGTTTAGTCATTTGTGGCATAACTTCTATTTTCTTGCAGTGCGTCATCAGCAGTGTGAAGGGGATTTGAGCCCTCGATTTGTGTATGCTCCAAAAAGGAATACACACTGGCTTCGTTTTTTCGCTACGGTTAACCCCATTGACCACAGCCTTGCAAGTATCGATCGTCTTCCAAAGCCCTTTTCATTTTGCTAAATAACCTGTTAAACAACAGAGAGCCCAATGCGTTAAAGGGCATTGTTGACTTCGTTTCTTTCGAATAAGCGCTGCAATTAAATTGACCCGTCAAGTGAGGAAGCCGGAGAATATGCCAGCCCTTTTCCTCTTGTGTAAGTCACACAAAGTGCTCCAAAGTTAACTTTCAGTCATCTCGTTCCCATAGCTTGTACTACCATCTGTGTGTGGTATACGCACATACATTAAACCGTTACTGAACACATAAATGAATACAAGAATGCCTTTCACCTGGAACTTATTATTTGATACAATTATCTTGTGTTTCATATCTAACCGCTACATAATGTAACTGCAACTTCATAATGCTTTTATATTGCATTCATAAAACGTTCAGTACACCTTCATAACGTATTCAGAAATCATTCATAAACATCATGTTTGTATACCTTAACATCCTAACATCCCTTAACAGCTGTAATACACATTAATAACAAACGTTATAATTGTATAATCATGTAATATTTGTTATTAATGTATATTAAAGCTGTTAAGGGATGTTAGGATGTCCAGGTGTACTTGCATGTTGCTTATGAATGTTCTATGAATGCATTATGAATGCATTATAAAGGTGCACTGAATGTTCTATGAATGCATTATGAATGCATTATAAAGGTGCACTGAATGTTCTATGAATGCATAATGGATGCATTGTGAAGGTGCACTTAATGTAAAGTGTTACCAATTAAAGGTTAGGGTGTGTACACTATGTGTGTCCATGCAATTCATAAAGGTAAGGAGCATGCACTGATCACAGGGCATTGCTGCACCCACAACACGACAAACCACCACAGGGATGAGAACCTGCGTGTAGCCGTGTGCCAGGTGATACCTCCCCCAGTGGCTGGAGTGCCAATCCTGCCACCAACCGCCAAATTTCCCCTGTAAGTTGGAGGACCTCCTTATAGGGCTGGATGTAGATTAACGTCACACCCAGGACAGCTACATTTAGGATAAAAACATTTTGCCCTAAATTACTTAATATATAAATATATTTACAGTATAAGTATAAATAATACATAAGTAATTACAAATAAATGTGTTACTGAAGACATCTTTGTTGGTATTAAATAAAATATTTATTTTAAGTCATAGTCATAATTGCTGAGAACTGCTGAGACTTCAGATAAAATCTTATTCATTTACACGAGCTGACAAACCTAACCGTTTGTTTTTATCAGACGTTATTGCCTGCCTTTAGTAAATTACATTAATATGCATTTGCTCATTTCAGGTTTAGGATACATTTTTAAAAGCCCATTTTTGCTGCATTCACAATACTCAAGGTGGCCAGTCTTCACCCTATTTTGTAAGTACGTCAATATCAGATAAAAAAAAGTCTTCTCTCTCAGCTTTGACAACTACAGCCCCTGCACTGGTCAGCCAGCCATGAAATTAGCTCTGGTTGACGAGCAGTGAATCACCTGGGCGTGGCTACAAGACACCTGGCCAGGAGAGAAGGACAAGGCCTGAGGTAGGAGATGAAAGCTTCAGCGGTCCACACATAGCGCATGTCACGTAAAGTTCATCTTCACAATGCTTTCTGATGAGGCAAACTGAAATATGCTGGAGCCAAGCACGGCCGTAGGAGAACTGTAGTCCTCATTCTGCATCTCGTTCACCGCTGGCAGCCACAAATCCGCTCCAGCTTCAAAATGCAGCTTTGTCTAGCTATTAGCGTATTCCGCTAATAGAACTGCACACTTCAGACTTCTCTTTGTTTATCTATTAGCATATTCCGCTAACAGAACTGTGGACCTAATTTTGTGTCTGGTTCACCACTGACAGCCACAAATCCTCTCCAGCTTGGAAATGCGGCTTTGTTTTCTCTCTGTTTAGCTATTAGTGCATACCGCTCACCCCAAATCCATAATACTTGGACCCTGGGTACAAGGAAAGATACGGGAGGGAGAGATTCACTTGCAAGCCTCCTTGACTGACATTTACATTAACGACGCGCTGCAGCCCGCGCCGCCGCCTGACAGATCGCCGCGTCCGCCGCCACCGACACACCATGAATAACTGCTGTAAAACAGCGTCGCTGCGATCGCTAAATCCACCCAGAATTATGCAGATCTAGAAAGCTAGCTATATAATGTCATATCATTTTATTAGACTGGGGAGAAAGGATGGCCAACAAGCCTGCTGGCAACGAGTGCCTAAGTATAGCTAAGCACGTGTAAACCCCTTTTTATGGGATAAGGACGAGAATACAGTACAGACAAGAAAGACACTGATGTAAACATACGTAAGTGCACTTGCACGCACTGCGGTAAATACCCTCATACGTTGTCATTTGCTGATGTCCAAAAGCAAATGCTAACAGTCACGTTTATTAGCCAGAGATTTCCGCTTTCTGCAGTGAGGTCTCGGTGGGAAATGTGTGACTTAGCGGTTTAGCAACAGATGTTACGTAGGATCACTGCCTATAACAGAACCATAACCTAGCCAAGTACCACAGGATTGAGTCAAGGAGAAGATTGTGTGCGTTTGTCAGTATTTATGCATATGTCTGATTGTGTGTATACCTGTAAAACAGACATGATGAAGGCACTTCTGTCCTCACCCAATCAGGTGACCATCTCCCCGATTCACCAAGAGCCTTCAACAGGCATGTAGTCCAAAACGAGATTTTAATTAGCAGCAATTATGGGGAGTGATGAAATACAGGTGACAGCCATTAATCAGAAGTGCTCCATCGCGAGCCGCGATTAAATGACAAACTTCTCGGCCAGCTGTTCCTGCAGTGTCGTACAGTACACTGCGGTCGGCTGTTCCTGCAGTGTCGTACAGTACAATACGGTCTCCTCTCTTAAGTCTGACAGCAAGCCGCTCCAGGACTCAAAAGCAGGAGAACCGCAAAACAGCGGAGAATATAAAAGCAGGTTTGTTCACCCTGTCATCTTCATTTGGCTTTCTAATGCCCAAGGATTGGTAAAAATATTACGTAGTGCTAACTCTGGCAGTGAATCTTCAGTAGGCACCTACTCTACATCACACTGAGAAGCTTATTCTGTCTAATGAGAGGATTTCTTTGTTCTTACCTAGACTGCATACCAGCTATTTTCCATCTGTGGTCTCGTGCTATCAGGACTGACTGTCTCTGAGTGCTAAGCTCACTATATTTTGGATGCAACTGCCTGTGCAAGAGACAGATTAAGTATTCTATTTACCAGTCTGCATATCCTGATTTAACTTTTTTTTTAAAAAAAAAAAGCAGAACTGTTGCCATAGCAATTCAAAGTTCTCTTTCCAAAGTGGTGGCACTATAAAATGTGGCACAATATGAGAATAATAATTTATACATCTAGCTACCAAAATATATCCTGCATCCCCTTTTCATATGAAGGTATAACATCACAAGGCATTCTGTGAGCTTTCGGCCGTGTCTGCATGCAGTTTTTATGAGCAGTAGAGAATACGCCATCCAGTGATGTCACTGGGTCTG
This sequence comes from Mormyrops attenuatus, assembly GCA_026777985.1. Classification (NCBI taxonomy): domain Eukaryota; kingdom Metazoa; phylum Chordata; class Actinopteri; order Osteoglossiformes; family Mormyridae; genus Mormyrops; species Mormyrops attenuatus. Next base: position 10,792,275 of record JAODKC010000016.1, read on the forward strand.
AACACTTTCCGAATAGCTGCGCACTAGGTCCATGATTACAGGGGACGTGCTGGTCTGCTCACTGAACTGTAAGTTGATGTTTTATTTAACTGCACATACTTACACTAAGTCCTCTCAATAGACATGCCATACAGGACCTTCTCTTACACGGAGAATCGAGGAAGTAATCTCAGGATATGTAATTCCACTAAAGATATGGGACAAATGTTCAAACTATCAACCAAATGGCTTTTACTTAAAACTGTCTGTCGTTTAAACCTTTAAACGTGTTGCTGAGTAGCATGCAGACAAAGAACTACCACGAAAACTCAGTGGAAGCTCAACCTAGCAACACTTGCACCCAAACTGGTTCCTTGTCAGCCGTATGCTTGTGATGTATCACCCACCTCACTAGTATGTCACTTTGGACAAAAGTGTCAGCTAAATAAATACATGTAAATATTATCGTGAAATGCTGCAGTCTAATTTGGGGGGGGGGGGCGGCGCAGCTATATTTCACATGCCCCCCACTATATCCCGCTGTATTGGCTCAATCTGACAGTTGCGTCTTTGATCAATCAGGCCTCAGCCAAAACGTAATAATATTGCGAGTATCACTGCCTTTATTTTACTGAGAGGAGCTGACTGTCGACCAGATTATCGCCATTCTCTAAAAGAAAGTCAGGATGTTTACCGGTCTGACACCAGCCAACAAAGCCAAAGGATGCCTCTATGGCATCAGAAGCAGAAACTGGCAGTGTGTTTCACATTCAGGAGCTGCCAATATCGCTATAAAAGGGAGGGGGTCAAAGCACTTTAATACTTCCCAGGGCCCCTGTTGAAGAAAGTAGGCACAGCCATCCCGGCTTCTGCACCTGCAACCTACGTGCAACGCACACGCGAGGCCGTACTTCCGCATGATTCCGCATAATTCAAGAACCCCCCCCCCCAATCCTCATCGCCCAATAGGATTTTTTTTTCACACTTTAATCAAGAATTATTCATCTAAGGGAACCTGAGACACTGTAATTACCGAAACCTTAAGGAAGTTTGAAGTGAAAGTCCCCATCCTGAGGAGAGGTCCCCCGCAGGCCACGATCGCATGGAAGGAGAATAACCGAATGAGTCAGCTTCCTGCAGACGCTTACAAACTAGCTAAGGAGTTTGGCACAGGATGAACCCAGAGCAAAGACGTAAAACAAATAAGTAAATCACTTAACGTCTCTGAGTTTCTACTAACTGCCAGACCAAACTTTCTCCAGAGAATTCTTCTGTGTCTCTCCCTGACATAGAAAAACAACGGCCGCTAATAAATATTAGCAACATTAGCATATTTACCATTTTATAAACATTCGTAATCCCATAAGGTGGCTCTGCAAAAAGTTTTTACAGGACTTGGAGAGTAAAGTGTGATATGCATATTTTATTTGGCAAGTGTTGGCGTATTACAGCTCCTGCGTTTTATAATTAATGAATTCCATGAAGAACCCAAAGTCGTCATTTGCAATACGGCAGGAAACAGGTAATGGAGACCACACACAAG
>JAODKC010000016.1:10793839-10809427 GCA_026777985.1 Mormyrops attenuatus
TCAATATATATATGTATATATATATATATATATACACACACACGTGTATAAATATACGTGTGTGTGTGTGTGTGTGTGTGTGTATATATATATATGCATGAATATAAATACAAAAAAAGAAACGATACCTAAACTGGAGGCTTTAAAAAAGATATTGCAGCAGATTATAAGTTCAACAGATGCAGCGAAGCAGCTTTTCTGTGGTTTATGAGGCTTCTGAACCTAATTATAATTTTCCTGTCATGATTTTAATTGAGTTACTTATCATTGTAAGGAGTTCCACTTGTGCTGGTAAGGCTGGACTTAAATGAAAGAGAAATACTGAGTCCGTTTGACAGTAATGCTCTGGGTAATATATACTGCGCCCTTCCGAACGGCTTACATTACGATGCATATGGTATAAGAGTCAGGCGGCCAGTATATCTTAACGTACATCCTTGACTGTCATGCAGCATAGGTGAAGTTCAAATACGTTAAAACACAAATCACAGCCATCCGATGAATGGTTATCGTAGAATTACAATAATTCAAATTAATATGTCATAACAAAAAAAATGCACAATGACATAAACATAAATTCTATATGAATCATTCCACAGAGGCTCATAGACAAATATATGGTTTATATAATAAAATATCCATGGAAAAGGCACTTGACCGCAGATATCTTCATATATTATACAGTACTTAAAATTCTTAAGGAATACCATGATATGCCGTATTTTTCCATATGTGTCTGTGCAGGTTTGCTTGCATGTTTATGTTTATGGCTAAAACATATTGTCATTTTCGTGTGTGTGCGTGTATAGTCCAGGTATATCTTACCTTGTGGGGACCAAATGTCCCCACAACGTGATGAATACCCGTTTTTTTGTTTTTGTTTTTCTTTTTAACTTATGGGGACCACTTTCCTGGTTACTTATGGTTATGGTTAGGGCTGGGTAGCGGTTAAGGTCGTCATAGTTAGCATTAGCATTCCCCAAAAAGATATGATTACATGACTGTGTGTGTGTGTGTGTGTGTGTGTGAGTGTACATATACACATACAGTACATACATATACATAAACAAGAAGTCAGATTTTCTCAGAAACATTCTTGTTTTATGTATTTTTTTAAAATACCCCCCCCCCCAGGCAGCCATGCAGGCTGTGTATCTGCATGTCTGCCGTAATGGCAGCCTACGGGGAGTCTTCGGCTGTCTGAGGTGACCCCTTTTTGAAGCTTCCTCCAATTTCCACCTGGTAACGCTTTTACAAATAGCACGCTCCAGGCACAGATACAGACCGAACGATAACATTACAGCAGTGAAATGTGCCTTCGCTGCCTCCAATCAGATTGTGTAACCCAGATGAACTGTTCCTTACTCACCCTAATTCATCACTTACAGACGGCCCTCGGGGCGGCACCTGCCTGGGAGAGCCTGACCTTACACCCAAGTCGCAAATAAAACATAATATACCTGCGACAGATTACTTATCTGTTCTAGAGAAATGCTGAATTTTCCTAGTTATGCCAAATTACACATTCGCATAACACAGGTAAATGCAACGTTTCAGAACACCGATTTCAGAAGTACAAAAACATGTCAGAACTTATGGGTACAGTGTTACTCCACATGGAGCTGTCTGTATGATTTCTGTTGGCAAAAATAACAGTAATGATAATAATGAATAATGATAATGAAAATTGTCTGGTATATAAAATATCCAAATGGCTTTTTTCAAGCAGTTTTGTGGGGAGTCACATTTTCCCCTCTAATGAAGGGCTTCTTCCTTGCTTTATGGGACTTTAGTCCTGCTTCTAGGAGCCTGATATGATCCTAGCAGTGCACTTCACACCTGCACTTAATGTTTCCCATTCCTTTTGAAGGTCATTTGATGTCATCCTACGATTCATGAGAAGCTGTCAGATAAGTTGACAGTCATCTCTGGCATTATAAAGTCACTTCCCCCTTTACTAGGCTGGTTTCCGGTTGTTCTCAGTGTCTCCTGCTTCATTTTGTTCTTGTGTACTGCGGTCTTAGAAATTGTGAACGTGGAAGCAACCTGCTACTCAGCATAGCCTTCTGCCAGCAGAACCACGATTAAACCAAGATCTTAAATACATTTAAAAATATAGTTATATAGATTTGTTTAAAAATATAGAGTGGTCTCTAAATTTTTTCCATGGCTCTATATATTACAGTAAATAATCCCATTCAGACAGCAAGAGCCTCTGAATTAGTGTCCAAACCTGAGCTATAGTTTGTGCATGTGTGCATGCATGCGGCTGTGTGTATTAGCACTTGGCCTTTCAAATACCCACACGCAGACAGACAAAGAGATAGGCAGAGAGGCAAACAGGCAGGCAGACACACGCAGACAGACAGACAGAGAAAGACAGGCAGATAGACACACACACACGCACGCAGACAGACAAAGACAGGCAGACACACACACGCAGACAGACAGTGAGACAGACAGACAGAGATAGACAGGCCGACAGACACACACACACGCACGCAGACAGACAGACAGAGAAAGACAGGCAGACAGACACACACACACGCAGACAGACAGTGAGACAGACAAACAGAGATAGACAGGCCGACAGACACACACACACGCACGCACGCAGACAGACAGACAGACAGACATACAGAGACAGTTTGTCTTCATATCTTTGTGGGGACCATCCATTCATTTCTATGGGGAAATCCCTAATCCCCACTATGAGCTTGACCCTAACCCTGACCTTACCCAGCCCTAATCATATCCATATGTAAAACAAACAAAACACAGGACTTTTGGCATTTTTAGTTTTTTGATTGCATTCAAAGATCTTTGTGAGGACCTGAAATATGGTCCCCACAACGTCAAAATAACAAGTATTTATGTCATTTGGTCCCCACAATGTAATATAAACATAATACACACACACACACACCGCCACCACCTCAAACCACTGCTGCTGCTCACAAACAGTCAGTATTCCCTCTAAATCCAAATGAGCCCATGAAACGAAGTTCTCACCTTCCTCCAATGCTCATCCTGCTGTAGTCGTCTCAGGGGAGAGAACTGAAAAAAAATACACAAAAAAGAGCCAAACTTCAATAAATACGGCGACACATGAAGTTCTCTCTTCATGCATATATATTTACGCAGTTCATGTCTAGCTAACACATCTTATAAACATTTTTATAAGCTTGAAAGGGAGGCTGTTAGAATGACAGCATTGTATTCCCCGGACAGCCCCGTCACCGGCTCCACCCATCTCATCCGTACCCCTCAGACACTCACCAACCTCTACACTATCTAGAACTACTGGTTGGATTGTCTGAAAAAGTGAGAGTTAATAAATATGTTTTTACCTGAATGCTGAGTCCTAGCTGTGGTATATATACAGAAACTACACCTATTCATTTATTGCACATCCCACTTACATGACAATTTGCAGAATCTTTCCCCACCAATTAGGTGGTTACCACTGCTGGTTACCTTAGATCAGTGTTTCCCAACCCAGTCCTCGGAGAACCCCGGACAGTCCAGGTTTTTGCTCCCTCTCAGCTCCCAGCCAATCAGGAACACCGAATACCTGGTACAGGGCTCTGGGAGCTGAGAGGAAGCAAAAACATGGAGTGGGTTGGGAAACTCTGCCTTAGCTGACTATTTTTTAACTGAAATACTGTATATTCTTTTTTTAGATGTCGCCCAGCCATAATCCAGAGCTCTGGAGGGACCACAGACAGTTTAGCCAGAGGTCAGCCAAAGTCCCCATGCTAACTCCTGACTACCGTCAAAAATGCCAACAACTGGCACGCAAGCATCAGAACTGGACCTCGGCGCAATGGACAAAAGTCGGGCAGGTCCAGTGAATCCTGTTTACTGTTGTATCATGTGGACGGCGGGCCACATGTCAAGCATCTGCGGGATGCGTTTGGACCAACAAGTCCAATCCATAGCTACTAGCCCCCTAAGCAGCAGGGGTCGATGCACTATGCGGCGAGACGCAGCGCTCACACAACCACCATTGAAATTATCAGCAATTTGTGCAATAGTAGCCCATTGGCTGGTTTGTACCAGACAGGATAGCCCTCCTGCGCATCTTGCATTGACAATTCTTGGTCGCTCAGTACCCTTCTCCATTCTGGTCATAATGATTTGACCATGTAGTATACCGCAAGATAGTCAACATTATTCACCTTATGTGGGGGTTTTCATAATGCTGTGCCTCACCAAGGTGTGTGTGTGTGTGTGTGTGTGCGCGTACGCGTGTGTGTGCATTTCAAAATACTGGTGACTGTAAGCATATACCAGTAATATTAATAAATCTAAAAATAAAAAAAAACTGTGTAATTACAATCCCTCTAAAGCAACAAAACAAATATGAGTTTATGCTGTATAAAAATGAGCGTTTATAGCACCATGGTAACTTTTCTCGGGCTATTTCCGCTAATTCCATTAGCAGATGCTGTTTTGCCCCTTACGAGCCTGTAGACTAATATTTTTGTAAATGATTAGGTGCTTATTGAACCAGCAGAGAGAAATATGCTTTGGGCTGTTACTACAAAATTAGTCAGTGATAAACATTCAGTTAAATTGGCTGCAGTGTAATTTTATTCACACAGGGAACAGATTCACCGCACGTGAAACTTGGACTGACTAGAACAAACCAATAGACACTTATTAAATGCATTTCCGTAAATAAAGAAGACCTTTTAGAATTGCTGCAATCAATTGATTATAGTACGAATAACTTTATAGTGTACTTAAATACTGTACAGATATCACAGTATCCAGCCACTACAAATGTCTGTCAGGGTTATATTTCACCTATAGTGCATATATATAATTTATAGTGAGGTGAAGAAAAGTTTTAACCTAAATAGTGAATCATTTATAACAAAACAAAATAATTATAAGGCGTTGGTCTTTTTTTCTCCATTTAATGCATTAACCAAGAAAAAGCCAAGCTTGACTATGCCAAGCTGTAATTCATGGAAACTGAAGAAACCTGTATTTCCAAAACTGATTTAGAACTGATTGGTCCTGAATTTTAAGCAATTAAAGAATAAGAGTGACGCTAAAAAAATTCAAATTCATTAAATAATCGTATTTCTGCCTCGCAATTATAATGACATTTGCTGCTTCCAGCTATTTTGGGTGTCCCCTTGAGAATTTTAAACACGTAAAAGTTCCAGAATGCTCGCTCCACAGTTTTCTCATATTTTTCCCAGCGAGAGCGTGGGAAATACGCTCGTGCCCTGGCAGGACTTCAGGCCGGAAAGCTCCAGAGACCCCTCGGAATCAGCACCTGGCTGGGAAGCTACATTATTCAGAGGAGTGCACTCTCCAAATTGAAAAATTTATCATGATGTAGAACTTTCGCTGTAATTATGTGGGTCGTTCACAGAGGGATTACAAGAAGGACAATGGCAGAGGAAAAGACAATAGGAAGGCCAGCTATACTCGCTCACAAATGCATAAAAGAACAAAAACAACGTCCAGCTATTACGGACTCATAACACCTTTTCATTCTAAGCTCATTTCAGCACAGAGTTCTATTTTATTTGGGAAAATTGTCATATATATTCAGGGATCGTCGTCTAAGATGTTATCATCTGAGGTTACATAACTCAATCAAAGAAATATAGTAATACAAAGCAAATAAATGATTTTGTCGAACGAAAGAAGGAATTTACATGATAACTAACAGGGAATTCCTTTCACAGGCAGCCATAGTTCATTTCATAGCTTCGAAGCTCAGGGGACAATCAGACATATTTAGTCGTTCTCGTTTTGGACTAAAGCGATTACGGATGCAGAGTTTTCACCGTGCTCTGTCAAGAGGAAAATGAAGTAAGGAGTTTATCAGCACAAGGAGAAGACGAGAAACGGCCGCTGACCACAGTTTACCTCCAAGTCCATTACCTCTCTACAATTTGTATATTTAGCCTGGCATGGCGTGATAACTATAGATAAATTTAAAAAGACCTGTTTGCTCTTTTTGCAGGAGAATGTTTATCTAAAAATTCGAGAAGAAGGCTATGCGAAATGCCAGCAAAACGCACACAAAAATAAACACATTGTTTAATAAACAATGTAGAACGAATACTACTAATTCTTTTGTCTTCCAAGGATTTATCCAGGAAAGGTTTGCCAGCAGATGTGAAGCCCATCCCAGGAAACATGAAGTGCAAGACTGTGCACATCCTGAACGGTCCACCACAGGAGAAGCACATTGCAGGCAATGCAGACACGCATTTTTCTAGCCACGTCTTTGGGCTGCAGGGGGAACATACAGTATGTGGAGCAAACCCACATTTGAGAAGGTACAAGCTCCGCACACAAAGTGCTGGGGTACAATTCGACCCCCATCACTGGACGTTTGACAGTGATAGTCGCTTCACCACCATGCTGACCATCAAAACAAAGCTTTTTGTCAGTGCATGAACTTACCCAGTAATACCAAGCGTGGAACTGTAAGAGGTATGTGAGAGATCAAGGCCGACTTGTACCGAGTGCAACCACTTCTACCTGATCTACTCTTCTCTCCCGATCACATCCCCCTCACTCCGGTCCTCCCTCGGACTCAGTTAGACCTGGGGACGTTTATCTAGTGGTGCCCGTCTCCGCTATCAGCACTGCTCACTCCTGGGCCCAGCTGCCATTCCAGGTATCACCTTTGGAGCGACCAGCGGGGAGGTAACAGGCTGGGAAGGCCACTGCCCTGCTGGCCCGCCGCCTCTCGCCTGTGCCCAGAGAACATGCTGTCTTCCCATGCCAACCGAGACGCCAAGTGATGAGATGGGGATGGATCTTCAGTCCCTCCTCCGCCATCTCACAGGAGTCTCAGACTGCCGAGTGTCATGTTAGCGATGCATGGCGCAAATATCTCCAGTCCATACAGCTATCAGAATCTGGTGATGAATATTACTCAAATGGGACAAATGGAATGATAAATGTCAAAATCTGCTGTTAAGATTGTTTTTAACAACGGTTTCAATGACAAACATTTTAAGCTCTGTAAAGCAAGCAGTAGCTGATAAATGTGACCGGAATCCAGGCCCTAAACAACTTTCAATTATGGCAACTGAGTTAATGTAATGTAGCTGCAAAGTATCGGGAGAGAGACCTCACGTATGAGTGCGCTACATCTGTTGCCAACGACGATGGCAACAGTAATGATTCTGATAAGAGTAAGACCAGAGCTACAGTCACAACAAGCACCACGTCTCTTAAAAGAGCATTTTACTAGTTCCATCACGCGTGCGAGCATGACGCATACCTGTCACATACAGGCCGTGACATACAGAAACGTCACGCTTTCGTCTCCGGTTCCTCTCTGCGGTACATGCTGTCCTCAAAGGACGCTCCACACTACAGGTGAAAGTGCAGCACGCAGCCATTTGGTGTCCTGAGGGTTAGTGGGACTCGCTGCATTCAATTTATTTCACATTTTCTGCCGCAGATGATTCATGTAACCCAAGGTTGTATTTACCGCTATATTCATAGTTTAGCTAAAGTTAATGTAAAGCGACATTCTCCACCAGAGATTCTATTATGTGCGTAATGTGCCTTACGCTTGTAAGTCCTTGTTGTCATACCAACCGTGTATAAAGCAATGTGTCAGCGATGAATTCAATGTATCATTCTATAATATAATATTATATTATATTATATTATATAAAATAATGTATTATAATATGACACACACTTTATTATTCCTGGATCACAGATACACAATGCTGTATAAGTAAAAGCTATTTTTAAATATTTTTTGCTGGCTTTTTCAGTATAATGCATTTTTAATTATTACTGACCTCCATTATATACCGGTCAATCGGCCGTTATCTGTGATGTTTTGTTGTTAATTTTTGGGTGCACTTGAGATTTCGCTAGATTTTCGCAATTGCGAGGACAGCATCAGGAGGGGGGAGAGGCAGTGTGCATTTACAGATAAAGGAGGACAAAGGCTTGGGTGAGCGGGTGACGCGACAGCCCCCTGAGCAGACAGCCGGCGAGTGGGGAAAATGGCGTTTGGCTAGAGGCACCATGTGATACGAGCCCAAATATTCAGGACCGAGTTCCTCGAGGGTAAAAGCGTTTATCTACAAAAATGTTTCACACTTTGCTGCAGATGTAAACACAAACTCAATCTGTTTCTCCCTACCACTTTGCCAAATAAAAAATGCCTAAAAGTGAAATTCTGCTTGATTGCTCACCATGGTAGTAACATAATGGGAAATAAATAAATCAATAAATAAATAACCCGCAGAAAACATTAGCTGGGGACATGCTAGCATTTACTGGACAAAACAACCATACCACATTGCTATGGCGCCATCTGCTGGCAAACAGCAGTCACTATGTTTTCTTTTTTTAATAAAATAAAAATTATTTTCCATACATGCAAAATGATAAATTCTTTGTTACTTAAATAATTAGTTACCTAGTTTATCTGTCGCATTGACAATATTAAGCCCTTTCAAGCTGGAACATGAGTGCGTAACATTATTTAAGTAGTTAAAAAATTAACTTCACAGTCTAAATACAAAAACAACCATTTTGTAAACTGGCTACATGTAAATCACTTCACATGCATAATGAATTCCTATTAATTTCACCTTTTCTAATCTAATGTAAACGCACACTGCAAGTGCGCAACCAGAATTACCGCTTAACAATGATGTGAACTCATTTTGCAAAATGGAACAGCACTTCAAAGGCACAGTGCTTATCTTTAGAAACCGTGAATGACACTTTGATAATAAATGATGAATCTCAGGTATGGTGACTGTAACATTAGAAGTGTTAAGAGGACGATCGCCCTTCAGGCTGAGCACTGAGAAACAGCACCATCTAGTGGAGAAATAGTAATTGACGAGAAAAGCAACAAGACAAATGGAGTATTATTTTACTACAGAAAAAAGGGAATTAATATTTTTAAAATGACTTTATAGACATTTAAAAATATATATTCCACTGCATTTTGTCTCCCAGACTAAAAAAATCAATGACACTTGTACGAATAAGCTTGTTTCCTCAAGACTACCCAACAGCTCCTTTATTAGCATATGAACAGCGATATACTTATTCAGGTAACCACGTCCCGGGTATATTCCCATCCATCTTCCAGCCACGTATCCTGCTCAGAGTTGCAGGAGGGTCTGGAGACTGTCCAAAGCAGCACAGAGGACAAGGCTGGCATGCATACACAAAGGCTCACACGCCACGAGTGGTTTAGAGATTCAAATGAAAACTACATGCTAACATGCTAACTAAACATACGCACCGAAGGTGAGATTCAAAGCCTCACCGCTAGAGGCGACAGTGCTACCCACTGAGCCAACATGCATCAACGGGGATACGCAAGTTCAACATAACGCACCGGTGAAACTCTATAACGATTTATGTACTCTCCTCTAAGTTAATGCAAATTTATTCACTTATCAGCTGCACATTTTCATGTTGACAGCAGTCTGATCAGCTAGCAGGGCATCACATGTACACAGGCTACATGTAAAGAGCCTGTTGAGAAACACGGTTATAAACAGTCTACGTCTCAGAAAACGCAGAAACAGCTTCAACAAGAGCCTTCAATGTAATGCTGTTCTGTGGAATCAAATACTGAAAATGTATTTTTAAAGTGGGTGTTTGTGCACCCAAGAAATGGATATGAGTCATTTGAGCTTTATATACATATTAGTTACATAGAGATCAACTAAATGATGAAAAACTAATTATTATAAGTAACAGTAATAGCCTAAGGCACATTATTATTATTGTTGTTGTTATTATTATTATTATTATTATGGATACTATTACTACTATAGATGCAATATAACATGGCACACATATTTGTCCCCTTTGATCTGATGGCTTTTCGTTGCCCTCGGAGACAGTGTTTATTAAACCGAGCCCAGTGAGAGTGAATACTAAGCTCTCCCACAGATACTGGGAGATTCCACTCCCAGTAGCCTCGCACTAATGAGAATTCATTCTGCTGCCCCGCGGTTCTGTTTCATAAAAAATGTATCAGCCTTAAATACTGGCACCGCCGTGGCCCCGAGACAAGCTTGTGCATTTAATTAAATTCATAAAATTATATTTCGATCCAAAAGTAAAAGTTGCCTTGCAGCATGCCATTTATTTGCTAATTTGTCTAGCTTATTTACTTATAGTTCAAAGCATTTTAAAATGCTTGGAAGGAAAGAAAGCAGAGACATCTGTTAATCGCAGAGAACACCTCGGAAATACCAAATACCCTCGTGGTTGCAACGGAAGTAAGCAGGCAGGCATCCCGCCCAAAACGCAGGCCTCAGCTCGGCACGGACAGCATGGCTCTGTCTTAATCCCGCACTCACCTCCGAATTTACTTGCTTATTGACTCAGCAGAGAAAGAAGATCGAATTTGGCTGTAGCGGAGCAAACGCAAGCTCTCAGTGCTTTTTTGCGCTTGCTGTCGTCTTCCAGTACATCCAACTGACGCTAGTAACAGGGTGCACAATTTCTACCACAAGCACGAAAGTCTAACATGCTGTTTATTCAGTGTACTTTAAAGTAAACAGCCAAACCAAAGCAAAATGACACCTGAAACAATGCCATTTATTATTAGACTTAACCAATTTAAGTACCCTTTTTTGTAGCTAATAAACACTGATTTTGAGATTGCAGATCATAAACAAACATTGATTTAGAGCATTGTTACATATTTGTGGAAGCATTCCCTTTTTTCACTCTTCTTCATGGCCCCTCCCACAATGTTGTCCAACCGTCATTAGGCTGTCAGTCGTTGTGCGTTTCCAGTAGCCCTCTGCTCCCGATACAGCAGACGCTTTCTAAATGCTGCTCCCATAATGCCCTGCTGACAAACGCCTGCTAGCTCAGCCTCCCCTCCATACGGGGGGGCAAATCGAGCATGAAGAGCCGCAGTGGGGTCGGGCTGTGACGTGGCTGTCTGTCTGCCCCCATTCCACCGACAGGGTCTTCAGAAAGCTGAGGTCCTTGGAAATGAAGATGAATGATCCACACAGTCCTTTGGATCAGGGCAGTCATCGTGCCTCTGATATGCTCACTGTCACACTTACATCGGTGTCCTTATACCCATCTAATTCAAGCTCATTATTTCACATGAGGCTGCTGGCCGATCCACATCTGAAATGTGAGTCACATCATGCCACACAAATCCCCCCCCCCCCCAAGACGCCGTCCAGGTAGTAGTTCGCTGTAAGCCTAACTAGCGCAAGTCATGGAAAGCCATCGATCTAGTGAAAGAACTAGAAGGTACGTTTATTCAGTAGGTCAGACTCTTTATTCAGTGCATTCATTGTAGCATAAATCTAAGTGAATTAGATAAAAGCACAGAAGATGAATTTCTGAAGCAGAGAGAACCAGTGTGAATCTGCACAGGGATGCCTTAATTTGGTTAGCGAATCACGTTCCGTTCTCTCTGGAGATAACCACAAACCATGACGGATGCATGAAACAAAGACCCAAGACTGAAAAAGGAGACCGACTTCTGTGTCTTTGTTTAAGTTTTACCTGTTGTGTGCATTTCCCTGTTTATGTTATGCATGCGGCAGCATTGCCTGCCAGTGGCATTCAGTGGGGACCTGCCCAATATTTCCAGTGGCTGGTGATGGATGGGGATTTGAAAAGCCCATTAGCGCTTACTGTTCGTGTCATTTATAAACGACGGGCCAGTGCCGGGTCACCTGCTAACACCGGAATCAAATTCATCATTATGCTCACAGTTATCTGACAGTCGACGTTTCTTCTCTTTTTTTTTCTCCCTAACTGTTTGTTGAGATGTCAGTCCACCCCAGACTTGCTCCTGAGTATGTATCCAAGAGGGCCGATAACCCTTTACACACCAAACGTGTGCATATATTATATGAAAGTACATATACTGCACTGCGCAAAAGTCTTAGGCAGTCAAAGAATGGTTACATCTATTTATCTGGGTAGTGATTGCATTTTTTCTTAGAAAAGAAAGACTACTTCGCATGGGAATTTAGGCAAATGCACAATAACAATAAAAAATAACAAGAAATTCTACTTCACTGTTCTTCAAAAAGTCACAAATATTTTGTTGGATAACTAGACAAACACAGCGTGGGTCCACAAAACCCACCAGCTCACTTAATTAACTTAATTAGTTAAATAATGTGATGAAGTACCGATTAGATGGTTACTGCAAAAGGTGACTATAAGAGAGGTTTTGAAATTGGAAACACACTTTGAGAGACACAATATGATTTATCGATAGTTTTAGCATACGAGTCTGTGCACTGTACTGTATACATAGCATATAAATATCATCGCTGTCCAATGAAAAATATATACACTATATGGACAAACGTATTGAGACACCTGGCCGTTACAGTCATAGGAACTTTTATGACATCCCATTCTAAATCCATAGGCATCAATATGGAGTTGGTCCCCCCTTTGCAGCTATAACAGTTGCCACTCTTCTGGGAAGGCTTTCCACAAGATTTTGGAGTATGTCTGTGGTAATTTTTGCCCATTCAGCCAGAAGTGCATTTGTGAGGTCAGGCACTGATTTTGGAGATGAAGGCCTGGCTAGCAGTCTCTGTTCTAGTTCACCCCAAAGGTGGGGTTGAAGTCAGGACAGAGTCATGCTGGAGTAGAAGAGGGCCTTATCCAAACTGTATATTTGGAGCATAAAATTGTCCAAAATGTCTTGTTATGCTGAAGCATTAAGAGTTCCCTTCACTGTAACTAAGAAGCCTAGCCCAACCCCTGATAACAACCCCATACCATTATCCCTCCTCCACCAAACTTTACAGTTGGCACAGTGCAGTCTGGCAGGTAATGTTCTCTTGACATCTGCCAAACCCAGACTCATCCATCAACTTGCCAGGCAGAGAAGCATGATTCGTCACTCCACAGAACCCATTTCCACTGCTCCAGAGCCCAGTGGTGGTGTGGTTTACACCACTCCATCTGACACTTGGCATTGCATTTGGTGATGTGAGGCTTGCATGCAGCTGCTTGGCAATGGAAGCCCATTCCATGAAGCTCCTGGTGCACAGTGTGTTGGGGTTAATGCCAGAGGAAGTTTGAAACTCTGCAGTTACTGAGTCAACGGAGAGTTGGCAACTTTTATGCACTATGCATCTTAGCACTCTGCTGTGTTACTTTACATGGTCGGCATCTTCATGGCTGAGTTTCTCTTGTTACTAAATGCTTCCACTTTGCAATAATACCACTTATAGTGCACTGTAGAATATCTAGCAGGGAAGAAATTTCACAAACTGACTTATTGCAAAGGTGGAATCCTATGACAGTACCACAGTTAAATGCACTGAACTCTTCAGAACAACCCATTCTTTCACAAATGTTTGTAAACCTGATTGCATGCCTACAGTAAGTGCTTGATTTTATACACCTGAGTTAATGGGTCTGAATAAAACACCTGAATTCAACAATTAAAAGGTGTGTCACAATACGTTTGTCCATAAAGTGTATCTCCAGAAATCCATTATTTCAGGAGAATGAAAAAACACATTTTCTTGGAAACAACAACCCTAAAACAACATAAGACACCCTTAGCACGACAAAGAGAACAGTATCTTTACACAGCTGTCAGTGAACGCATGTTTAAAAGTTATGTAGATTGGTATCAACGAGGCAAACGTATCAGTGTTAAGATACAAACAATTTCACTTTATATTCTCAATTAACAATGATGTTAGTCAGCCATCTAGCTATATAAATTAAGCTGTTAAAATGAGCTAAACTAATACACGCAAACGACCATGATGAACACGAATGCAAACTACAGAACAAACAATAAATGCTAGTTAAACAGATGACTTCATAAAACATCTCATTGGTCAATTAGATGCCGAACGCTCTCAATAGACCGAGGATTGAGGATTGTTGTCTTGTCCACTAAACTGCTCTGATTTCTAGAAGCTCTTTAACATTTCTATTACAAATTTCCTACTTTCCTACTAGAAGTTCCATAAATAGAACAAAAAATTGTAAAAAAAAAAGTGTAAGCTAGTGTCCAAATACAGCTCAGAATAATCAAAGATGCCTCGCTACCCTGAGTATTAATTAGCAGTCTTTTAATTGCCCTTGTGTTAACTTCCGCAACAGTCTCATGCATAAACAGAGGTAATCTCGCAGGTGCCCTAGGAATTAATGAAGAGGGGATTTTTTGCTGTTGTTGACAGGGGAACAAAAAAAGACACAAGACAATAAGCTACATTCCCTATGTGTCTGAATCGGAGGTCATCAGCTACAATGCTGCAACCTACCTTAACACACATAAATAAATAAGTGAGACGCCACGCTTTCTTCAGATCTGTAAATCGCTTAATAATCAGCATTCTGGCTTATAACCTTCGCAGTATCTGTTACCTAAAGGCTTCTGGGACGACAGCAGGCTTTACGATGTTCACGTGACTGAGCGCATTATGGCGGAAATTAAAAACGGCGATGACCATCACAGCAAAGCTCACAAACCAACCGCCAGGGGCTTGTGGGAGTTTTACTTGACTGATTCAGAGAGATAACCATTCAGACTGTAGAGGAGCTGGGTCCAAGCAACTAGAGGAGGTAGGACCAAGACATCTGATAGGTTGGTCCCACCTCCTCTAGTTGCTCAGACCCACCTCCTCTTTAATCTGATTGGTCATCTCTCTGAACCAATCATTTTTCATTCTGCCCTCAGAACATTTTTGTGTAAGTAAAACTCCCATAAGCCCACCAGGTTTCTGTGGGCCAAACAAAACACAGACACACATCTCCAGGTTTCAGAGCATGGTCACGGCATTTGGGAGTGTCACTTACGTGACTGTATTCAGCGAGGCGTGAGGGAAGGCCAGCGACCCACACGTAGGTCGGGGGAGACAGCCCTTCACCAAAGCGTCTCCTCCTTCACGGTCCGCGTGGCAATCTCACGCTGCTCTGCTACTTTCTGATCACTGATGTTTTAAACGTCCACTTAAAAAGCAGCTTGCTTAAAAGACACTTTACAGAGAAGTGCAGCCGCCCCTCGCCCCCGGACGGCTCGGACACTAATGGGAGCAGAGCGCTTCCTTGCCAAGTGGAGCTCTGTGCTTCTGCACATCGCCCTGACCCTGAGGAAACCGAAAGCTGTGAAGGACAATTTTAATATATGCAAGTAACCAAGGCATTTAGCAGAGGCTGTGGCCTTGGTGCAGCACTCACCTCTACACATCTGCCAGAAATTAACAGTGTGTCACTGAAATCATTTTATTTGGCCCCCTAAAACAGACTAAAAGCATTATGGGAAATCTGGGTTCTCTGTCTCCATATGTTATGCCTAATGCCAAAAATCCAGGTGTCATTCCTGACTGATTTTAAGTTTCATAAGCAAACAAATGCTGTTTTTGAGTAGATTTTTTTACATTAAAAAGTAGATTTTTTTTTTTTTTAATTAAGCCATACCTTTCTGTTCTGGACAGGGACTTGTTCATGGTTTTGTTTTATCTCATTAAGATGAATGCAGTTCTCTGTACAATGGGGTCAGTCAGTCAACTCAGGTCCAGAGAGTAAAAGTCCAGACCGGGATTTTGTTTCAACCAACCAGTTGAATACTCTGTGACT
>JAODKC010000016.1:10809467-10824304 GCA_026777985.1 Mormyrops attenuatus
CCCGGTCTGGATTTGTACTCTCTGGACCTGAATTACCCAACTCTGACCATGCTTAGCCCATCTATGGTTAGTCCATAATGCTGCTGTGTGGTTTTTAGCCGGTGCAAAGAAAAAGGGAAGCATTTAACTCCAGTCCTGGCTACCAGGTCTGTACAGGAATCAGTTTAAGATTTTACAATTCATTTTTAAAGCCGTAAATGTGTTAGGTCCTATTTAAATCCTTCTGTTTTCCATGCTGTGATTTTATGATCTATGTAAAGCACTTTGGTCAGAAAGGGCTGTTGTTAAAATGCTATATAAATAAAGTTGACTTGACTTGACTTTAACCTGTTACCATCTTCCTTGTGAAAGTTAGGAACCATGAGGAAGCTGGGCATTACTGGGGAATAATGAAGATCCAATACCAAAGAAACATTTAATTGATTAAGCCAGGGGTGGCCAATCTCATCCAGAAAGGGCCACTGTGTATGCAGGTTTTCGCTGCAACTCCCTAATTAGATTACTAATTAGAGGACTGATTGGCTGAAGAGTCTTCACACCTGGGTGTGAACAGCTGACCTAAAGGTTACCCCAAAAACCGGCACACACACCAGCCCTTTGCCGATAAGATTGCCCACCCCTGGTGTAAGCAGATGCTTTTATCCAAAGCAACATACAACTTAAGCTGTTTTCACACATAAACTCCGGATATTGCCCAGATAATCAGGTCCGTATATTTTCCGGAGTTGCCCCGTCATACATGGGGCACACAACCGGAGATTTTCTGTCTCAGACGTGTTCACACAAATCCTCCACTGGTTTTAGATGGGGGGGAGTGCATGGGTACAGCCTTCAGGAGGCAGGAAGTGGTGCAGAAAGGAATCGCAGTGTTTTGATTAAAGCACATCGATGGTGATTGCTGTTCACCTGTGCTGTAGTTTGGAATACACCACGGCGACGTAGTCAGTTTGTAATCTGGTAAACAACTGAGTGCCTTGCCGTTCCTTCAATCTGTCAGACATTTCAGCTTCAGCCCGTACTGACAGAATTTTCTGGCTTTTTCTTTTCTTCTGTTTTCACGCCAGATGCATGGTAGAATCATGATAATCATACTCACTCGCCCACAGAGAAATCTCCAGAAAAAAATCTTGCTCCAATGTCACATGGGGGTCAGTCGGAAATGATCCGGACTTTGTACAAGAGAGCTAGCAGAGTAAAGTCCATTAAATGTCCGCTACGACTGTTTTGGACATTCGCGTTCACACACAGAGCCCCTCTGGGTAATGCCTAGGAAAGTTAAAGGTGGCACTTATTGACAGAAAGGGGATTTAGAAAGCAGGGGACAGATGGTTCAGGGAGAAACTCGGGGTTAAACCAGTCCTGGGATTTGAACTAGTGACCTTCTGATCACAAGCACAGCGTCCGAACCGACTGAGCCACACAATGCATTTAGAGAAGCGAAACATTCGGACGCACCTACCCATAGAAAGGTATATTTGTACTATTCTCTACATTTTAAAATAATTATAAACACATCAAAACTATAAAATAACACATATGGATTATTCACTGACCAACAAAGTATTAAACAAAAATCTGTGGGCTGGGACTCAGAAGGTTGCCGGTTCGGATCGGCAGAGTGATGCCACCGCCGGCACTATTGGCCACTTTTCCTTCACTCTCTGGTCAGGAGGCCAGGTCCTGTGCATGATGTGACCCTATCACTCTCCTTTGTAAGGGGCTTTGTGTCTCCAAAAATTTGACTGGTACTGTATATTTTGCTTGCTAACTTTGTGACACACATTTAAACAATAAGGAAACCCCCAGTGGAGCTGATGACTCCTGGCAGCCAAGTACTCTACAGCACCACAAAACTCTCCCCAGTAGTGCTTTACTTGTCTGTTTCCAGAGTGATTCCTGTTACTACATTTGGTCTCTAGGCCGACACTTTCATCCAAGCTACCATTCATGCTTCACAGCTGGAGGCTTTCACTGGAGTGAGTGGGCTGTGTGAATTTCCCCTGGGATGTGTTCATCCTACCACTCCATCCCGCGTGCAGATGTGCCCACTTACCAAGGCAACGTTACATATTCAGATTGGTCACTTTGCTCAAGAGCTCTACAACTAAGTGTTCCCTGAAACCTGGACTGGCAAGATCTGTGTTTTGGCCCAAGGTCTTTAACTACCACAATACCTGCAATATCCATCCATTCAACCAGTTTTCCCACAAACGAGCATCCAGACCAAGGTCATGGTTGGCCTGGAGCCCATCCTAAGAAGCGCAGACCCAGCACTTTGTCCACCTTGGACAGGACGCCAGTCCATCACAGGTAACAGCTATCAGTGACGGTATTTAAACAATTATAAAACTGTTACTTCTTCATTTTCATCATGTTCTACAAATAAGTAGGGGAAACAGCTATGAAATACTAACTTTATGTGAGAGCACTGGACCAAAGGAGAAGCACAAGAAATTACCCATGCTGGGGGCATCATGAACATGTTCTCCACGGCAGATCAGCATCTATCCATTTTCCGAAACCACTTATGCTGTTCAGGGTTGTGGGGGGGTCTGGAGCCTATCCTGGAGGCTACAGGCACAAGGCAACAAACAACCCAGGATGGGGCACCAACCCATCACAGGGCACACTCATACACCATTCACTCACACATGCACACCGAATGAGGGGAACTCCCGTTAGCCTCAGCATGTTTTTGGACTGGGGGGGGAACTGGAGTAATAAGAGGAAACCCCACAGGAAGAATGGGCAAAATCCACACGTATGGAATCCTGACAGTGCTTACCACTGCACCACCGTGCCGCCCTAGCAGATCAGCAATTCAAATAAAATACCACCATATCTACATATTATTATTATTATTCTCTACTTTCAATACCCGCTTGTCCAGTTCAGGGTCACGGGGGGTCCGAAACCTATCCCAGAAGATACGGGCACAAGGCATAATCCAGGATGGGGCGCCAACCCATTGCAGGGCACACTCCACACACCATTCACACCTACGGGCAATTTGGTGACTGCAATTAACCTCAGCATGGTTTTGGATTGGGGGAGGGAAACTGGAGTGCCTGGAGGAAACCCCACGATGACACGGGAAGAAACTCCACACACACACAGAGCCATGGGGAAGATTCAAATCCTGATCCCCGAGGTGTGAGAGCTAACCACGACACCACCATGCTGCCCCTTACGCGTCATTAATATTTTTATCATTACTCTTCTTCTTATTACTAATACTACCACTATTGTTGTTCTTGTTGCTTCCCCAATTCATTATGATTGACTGTTTGCTTACACATGGTCCACAGCATCAGCATCCTTAGTGGGGGTCTTCTGAAAACCACCAAACCATCGGCACTATAACTAGAAAGCAGTTTCACCCACCCACACCGGACCATGATTAGTCGGGGATGGAGCGCAGTGGTTGTATGAAAGGTCTCACCCAGCTACAAGATGTTTCCCCACTCAGTAGTATATTTATTAAAACAACAAGAGCAGCAGCCCTGACCTGTTTCAGCGCCGATTACGGACTTGACCTCGACTGTGGACTGTGAGGTGTGGCCTGCCCTGCTTATCGATTCATTATTGCCCGCAAGGCTGACGGTACCTTCCCGTCAGCCTTTGTCAGAGGGCAGCATTCTTTGTAGAGCTGGTCTGCAGTCGCTTCCAATTGCTTTTAATTTAGACTGATGGGATGGTAGTTCTGAACGAGCACTGAGCCGAGGTCGAGTACAATAAGCGGTTACGGTTAAAATCTGGACGTTGGGGTACTTACCCAGAGATGAGGCTGCACACCGTGGCTCATGCGGGTGCCAGCATCTTGTCACATGAACACATCACACAGGTCCAGGTAGGCCGGCTCGGGTTCCCCCCTGCAAGGAGAGCCGCGGATCTCAGGGCCGGCAAACGCACGTCATCAGAAGGACTGATCTGGCCAAACATATGGGTCAACACGGGTATTAGTCTGGATTCAGAGGCCATGATGGGCACTATCAGAAGAACTGATCGGGGAGCAGATCTCAAGCCAAACATACGAGTATCAGTTGTTTAGAAATCATCTTGGTATCGCTCTGGATTCAGAGGGTATATCATGATGGACACTGATAGAAAAATGTTAATCTCAGACAGAAGAGAATCCAAACACATGAACATGGGCGTATATTAAAGATCAGATTCATGGATTTTGCGTCTCTGTCAGGCTGCTAGGATGGTGACATCACCCCTAGAATGAAATGTCCTCTCAGCTCCCTGGCAATCAGGCGCCTAACACTCTCTCAGTCTGGCAGGTTGCAGTTGTTGACACTGGTCAGATCCACAGCCACGCCAACTGTTCACATTCTCGAGCGGCAGACGGGACTGATCACCACGGCTGACTTGAACATTAGCATTCGGCTGACAGGCTTGGCGGCTATGGCAACTGATGGAGGGTGTGGGGGCGGGGTCTGCTTTTAAGCTCTGCACGCTAACAGCCTTTACGCCTTTAACGTCGAGTTGGGGTGCTATAGGGGAACGACAGAAAAACCGCGTCTTCCCGCTGTCCTCCCTCAAAGAGCCGGCCCACCCAAAGGACAGCAGACCTTCCAGCTGTTCCCTAATCAAGATTTAAAGGTTATTCTATTAGGTAAATGTTGCTGCCTGTGTGTGTGTGTGTGTGTGTATCTTATGTATACTGTATGTTTCATTGTGGCAACCAAATGTCCCCATAAAGTGACAAAAGCCTGTTATTTTGACATTATGGGGACCATTTTTTTAGTCCACTCAAGGGGAAACTCAATTACATAAAAATCCGAGACTGCAATCAAAAAACTAAAAATGCTGAAAGTCTTTTATCTTGTTTGGGTACTTAAGGTTAAGGTCAGGGCTGGGTAGAGTTAAGGCTGTCATTGCTGGGATTAGGGTTATGTCCATAGAAATGAATGGAAAGTCCCCACAAAGATACTGTATGAATACACGTGTGTGTGCGTGTGTGCGAGCAGTTTTCCTTAATGCAAATCTCTAGACAAATTATTTACAGAAATCACTGATCACCACTTCACAGAAAAAAAAGGTTACAGTGCCACACAAATTTTTTTTTGTAGCACACAGCAGTAAAATGAAACAGAGCTCAGGCTTAGATGTGTCACATAACCAGTAAAGGTGCAGTTTTCATTGTTTCCTCCATCGTTTCTCTACGTCAGTCACTGCCACCCTGCTGTGCAGTAGGATTGCGCGGGTGACTGAACTGCGCACACTGCAAATATTAATGGAGCGAGACTAGCCGGAGAGAAGCATTGCTCCAGGTCTCACTGGGTGACATCATAACTAGGGATGCTATTGCCATGTAGACCCACAACACACATGTCCATATCGCACATCACAGGTCAACATCACATATATCACAGGTCCACATCACACGTATCACAGACCAACATCACACGTGTCACAGACCCACATCACACATGTCACAGTTCCACATCACACGTGTCACAGGTCCACATCACACATGTCACAGGTCCACATCACACGTGTCACAGGTCCACATCACACGTGTCACAGGTGGCCCTTAAAGCTTTTATTATATAATACAGTCCCTGCTATGACATTATCTGGAGTAAATATTACATATTTCCAACATTCCATATTTCCAATAAATATGTTTATCAATCGTCCAACAACCAAAAACATGCTGAGGTTAACTGGAGTTACCAAATAGCGCGCAGGTGTGCGTGTGTGAGTGAATGGTGTGTGAGTGAATGGTGTGTGAGTGAATGGTGTGTGAATGTGCCCTGCGATGGGTTGGCGCCCCGTCCTGGGTTGTTCCCTGCCTTGTGCCCATAGTCTCCTGGATAGGCTCCGAACCCCCCCATGAATAGGAGAAGCAGTTTCTCAAAATGGATAGATGGATGGATGGATGTTTATTAATTAACTTGCTTGATAGTTCATTCATTCATTCATTCATTCATTCACAATCCTTCACTATACATAAAAATGAGGGAAACTTAAAAGTCTGCAGAAGCTATAGTCAGGGAATCTTAGGCCTGTTCTAAGAAATTACCCTGTCACAGGTACACCGCATATACTGTTGTATGCTTATCTGTTAATGTATGTTTCCCCTTGTATTCTAGCGAGCGCTGCAGTGATTCCCAACTCAGTCCTCAGGGACCCCCTGACAGTCCACGTTTTTGCTCCCACCAAACTCCCAGCCAATCGGGAACACTGAGCACCTGTTACGAGGACTGTCTGGGGGTCCCTGAGGACTGGGTTGAGAAACTGAGGTAAAGATCCAGCAGGGTCACCCCGCACACACCCTGCGGGCTCACACTCCCCTGCTCCTTAGGGGGCGCTAGGGGCGAAAGTGCTTCCCCTCGGTCACCAGCTAAGAGTGACTCACCTGTTAACAAGCCGGCTCCAAGACGCCGTCGCTGTGGATATTGTAATTAAAGAGCGAACACCACCAGCGGGACGTTATGAAAACATCTCAGCTGCAGGCTGCAGAAATGAACCTGGCTCTGTTCCTTCCTATAAAAAAACGGCTAATTGTGAGCACTGGGGCAAAGCACCTGATTAGTGCTACTTACAGGTCTGTTGGAGGGAACAATAGCTTCGCACAGAACAATAATTTTAAACAGTCCTGTGCCATTCATTTTCTGAGCTTCTTTTTTTTCATAATTGGTGTTTCACACTGTCTTAAAGACCAGGAGCCAAACCTGAGCCGCCCTGAAAGAAAAACAGGTGTGTGATGTGGGAAAGTGTGTGAGGATGGCACAGCATGCGACAAACCCAGGGGCAATGTTTACCATCATTAAAAGCCACACATTTGTGTGGGGCCCCTGAGACTTAGGGAGCCCCCTGTTGGTCACAAAGTCACCACAATAAATATTAACTTAACATGTTCCTTTATTAGGAGATGCTGAAGCAGCATATTCTAGCTGCGATATTCTGACTCACTAGTCATTTATTTAGTTTTCAAAACGCCTGAGGGCAGGTAGGGGGCCCTCGAAGTGACTTTTTAAGTGGGGCCCCCGAAGTGACTTTTTAAGTGGGGCCCCAGACACAGCAAACCAGCCCCTGTGTGTACCTGCCCTTTAAAACACTGGAATGACACAAACATTACAGCCCACGACCTGCCACACAGCCACACTCTAAGCCCCTCCCTCTCTGACACTCCCCCCGCCCCCCCCCCATCTCCCCACTGGCTGCTTACTGAACCGTGAGGCAAAGCTCTCAGGTGTGACAAAAGCCAGGCTCAAATTGGACCAGAAATAAGACTCTTCAAAAACTTTCAGACACATTTGATGAGCTCACTGAAAATCTTACCGACAAGGAGTACCCTTTGCACTCAAGAATATTACCACTACCGGTAGAGAGGGGCATCGCCGTGGCAACTAGGTGCACCAATTACAGCTGCTTCAATTTTTCCAAGGTATGTGGGGGAACTGTGCTACTGTGCGAGTTCTGTACTCCTCCTTTATGATATAAACCGTCAAACATTTATATGGTGAGACTTAAGTCTCCTTACCCAACCAGCACGTATACGTAACAGTCAGAAATATCTTCCTGGGCAAAGTGGGCTGAGTTCTTACACAATGACACATGGAAACTAGCGGGAACAGGAAATCAGCGCTAATGGCTGTGAATCCGGGATCCGCGGAACCTCAGGGACGATGTCTTGGCTCTATTTTCAGGGTCTTCCCAAAAGAAATAAGTAAAAAAAAAAGCACTTTATTGCACCGATTCTGAATTCTCTGTAAGGGACTTCAGGTAGAATGCTTAGTGAATGGATCGCATAACGAGCGGGTGATAACGAGGGTTAAGTAATGCACACACCTAAACACATTAAAATGGTAAAATCGCTGAGCTGTAGAGCAGAAGGAAGATCGAACAGGAAATAAGCTACCATTACGGGGGCACGGATTAAGAGTTTGCTTCCCTGTGGCAAGGTATAAAAATCGCTGAAGAAGGTCATGGCTGCCCTGCAGTCAGAACCTGCACTCTGCACGTCAAGGTAGGCGCCTGTGTGAGACCGGCCCCTCGATTCCGGTGTGCCATTGCTGTCATCTATTTATTTGGACCTGACTGCCGCATACATCAGCATTAGCTCTCAATCAGCGATCAATTAAGGAAGAGGCAGGCTGTCTTACCGGGATAAGAAAGCTGACAGAAAGGCCGCTTCAGACTGGAGGAAGGAGAGAATGACGCTCCTCAGGATTTCCCTGTAAGAGACAGAAGAATCAGCACTCAGGAACCGGGGCTGTTTCAGCTTTGGCACTGCGAGAGTTAGCATTTGAAATATCGCAAGAAGAACTCCGACACGGAACGCTGAATGACAACAAAAGTGGCACTCAACAAACATCTGCTTACCAATACAAATCATCCATCCATCCATTAATCCATCCATTAATCCATCTACTCCATTGCAAGGCACACACAACAAACACCATCGGAAACCAAACGACTCAAATTTATCTCCAGAAACTGGAGAACCTGTAAGAAACCAACAAACCATGTGGAGAACATGCAAAGACCGTGCTAACATGGTGGGAGCGGGACTGACACCCCGCAACACGAGAGATGTGAGACTAAAATGTTAAGTACTCAGTCATAGTGCAAAGTATTTACAGCATGCAAAAGATGCAAGGAAATTTATATAGAGAAACCAGGGCGACCAACAAATTGCCGAAACGTTATAATGTGACGGTGAGCCTGGCATCTATATTAACCGGGAATTAACACAAATGGCTTTGCTTTCGCGGAGTTCCCATTGATCCATTTCTGCCAGGAAATTACGATAAACCTGCTGCTGACCGGGCGCCTCCTTCCCTTGGCTAACAGGTCTCCAATAATATGCACGGAAAAGAGATTAGCTAACGCTTGGAGGATCCGTGTGCGATCGTATCGGCACCTTTCACCTCCGGTTCACAGCGGATCGATGAGACATATCGAAGGCTGAGGAAGTTACCAATGAACTGCTATGTGTTTATTAATATTCCACCTGCTGGAGGTGCCGAGACAAGCCAGACAGCTGAAGACATTTATTTGTTTCTTTGTTTGTTTACTCATCAATGTTTTTTGGGAGGAATATTGTGGTATGAGTCAAAATGATACTACCAAAAAAATATTACCTCACTGGAGGATCAGTGACGTTCCTATCTTAAAAGTGCATTACCATTTAAGAGAATAGGGCTGTTACCATTTGCACTGCTATCCAATTTCCAGTGAAAATAGTCCTTCTAGACTTTGTTTTCCTGATTCCAGGGACACAGCACCTCCCGAATCAAGCCACTAGCCGCTGCAGTCATTTTGCATTGAAATCGCTTGCTTCCATGGACAGTAACTGACAGCCTGGTGTTGTGACTGTAGATCAGTGACTAATTGAAAGGGACTGTGTCCCTCATGGACTGACACCCTCAAGCTGCATCTAACATTGAGTCCCGCTGTTAAGTAAAGACTCCATATCACAGGATATATTTCACGGAATGCCACTGAGATGAATAGTCTTAAATTGTTGTATATAATTTCTAAATATAACTCCAAAATATTCACCAGTTTCCCCAACTTATTTACCTTATAACATGCAAATAATCTGTTCATCTGAAAGATCAAAGTTTTTTTTTATAATTCTAATTATTATTATACAGGCCAACAAAGAGTGATGCCTGCTTATAAGATGCTCCAAGCCTACTAATTAGTGCACTTGTTTAATTAGTTTAATTAGACTTGGAGAAACAGAGCTCCAGCCACCCAGGAAGGTATGCTAATGGACCCCTGTCTATCGCAATTAAAGTGCACATAACTTAGGCATAGCAATCAGTACCCAGATTCAGAAGCCATTTCCGGTGTTACGATATGGGCCAGGGATTTTTCAAAGGCACTACTGACAAACCAATAAAGTTTAGATATGAGATAGATAGATAGATAGATAGATAGATTCATTATGGCAACCATTAGATGAGGTTAGTCAGTTTTCATCAGAGTGACTAATTTAGAGAGCCACTTAATTTTTTTAATGGCCGACAAGTGTTCCACAAACTCAAAGCAACTTCTCACATACAAAACGAAACCACCAGTGACTGAAAAGCTTCGCATTTCTGCAAAAACTGCTCACTTTTTTGCTGGGAAAAAAAATGTGTGACTCGTACAGTATGAGTCATGTACTAATAGCGACAAGCCATGGCCAGTGTAATGGGGTCTTCAGAGATTCAGCTGCAGTGTGAAACTCTTTGGATTACGCCGGGAGCCTATCTGGAACCCATGCAGATTTATAAATCACTCCAAGAACTGGAGATCTCATTTGCTTGCAGATTTAAAAAGTGCTCCAAGTCTAGAGGTCCCAGCTGATCATATATTTTTAAGACGCTCCACCACTTCCAGATCATGGTTAGTCAGAGATATATAATGAGCCTTTCAATCAGTATGTGGCTCAGTGGGTTAGGATACTGTCTATAATCGGAAGGTCGCTGGTTCAAATCCCATGGTCGTCATAGTGATTTCACTATGACGATCAAGGCCCTTAACTCCCAATTGCTCCCGCGGCTCTCTCTGACCCTGCTTTCTCAGCTATATGTGGCGTTAGATGAAAGCATCTGTTAGATAAATAATATGCAAATTATCTTCGAAAAAGCCTTTTAGTTCATTCTCTACAAACTTTTCGAACCCTTAAAAAAACAAAAAAAAGGCCTCGACTCTTATGACCTCATTTTACGAGAAACCACGCTTCCTGGTCTCGTTTCTGCTGACTTCCAAAAAAGTCGTAAGCTTTTAAAGTTTGCAGCTGATGCCCCGGTGGCACCGCAACAATCGCCGCGCGGCCGTTTCCGGAAAGGAGCGGACGAATGAAGACATCAACATTCCGAAGGGTATCCAGACATAAATGCGAAATTTACGGCAAACTCAGAGGCCCGTGTCCCGGCTGTAAGTAATACTTGTACGGGACAGGTAGTAAAGCGTCTGACAAAGGAGCAGGTCACACTGCGGAACACGCCGCGCGGCACGGTTACAGTCCCATCCTCTCCACAGTTTGCTTGGACCGCGTATCATAAATTCCAAAAATTTACAGAGAGATGTTCCTTGTGACTCGGTACCCTTGCAAATCAGCCGGCCTCCCAGCTGCCAAGCGTTGCGTTTTGCATGAAATGAGATCGTTGGATGGTTAATCTTGATGAAGGGTGTTACCAGCAAGCGACAATGACCCTGTTGTCCCCCTACAAATAAAAGTAAAACGAAGCCTTTCACCTGCAAGGGTCGTGTTGACGACTAAAATGCCAGGATGCCTTGACTCTCTACGTAAATGCCATCAGTATTATAGGTGTACCTTTACATTTAGACACTTTTATCCAAAGCAACATACAACTGAGGAACCAGGGTCAGACAGTCCTGGGAACAAGTGGGGGTTAAGGGCTTTGCTCAAATATCATGAATAAAAAATTCCACTGCTTTGAAAACATGCTGATCTAAAGTTCAGCCGGTATCTGACTAAAACGGTTCTTAGATATTATCTAATGCTGTTGGTCATTGATGGGATGGAAGTTAGGAATGAAATGGGTATAAGCAAGGGCGCCGCTAGAGATTCTGGATCCCCCCCCCCCCAGATTTACGGCACCCCTGGGGATAAGTATGAACGTCGTATTAAGCAGACACGTTCCCAGCACGCTGCGGTAGTCAGGCCGCCGTGCCTGGGCACCGCCGGCAGGGGCGCTGTGTCTCCTGCACCGCGGGGCTGAGCGCCGCGCTTTCGGCTGACACCATTCTGTCAGCGGGCCGCGAACGGGGCCGCTCAAACGGGGGCCGCGGCGAGTCCCGCTTCCCGTCTCCCGCCGGCAGCTGGTGCCGTGATGCGCGCCGGCGCTGCGAGAGCCTCGCACGGAGGGAAGGAGAAAAAGAAGAAAAAAACCCTGACAGCCTTTCCGCTTCTCACCATCCTCTGCATTCTGTTCACGATTTCATAACGAAATAAGAAGCCATAACTTTTCTTTCTCATAACTACCCCCCCCCCCCCATAAGTTTTCTTTTCTTTTTTTCCTTGGAATACCGTAACTTTGCAAACTCAGTCGGTTCGCGTTCCGGCCTGGTGCGATAGAGGAGAGATTCCTAAATCACAGACCACAATAACACAAAAGTTGTGAGAAACTTTTAGAAAAGCTGTTAACCACGTGAACACAAATAATATATATTTCTTTCATTAGAAGAACTGATTTGAGCACTTAACCCCGAATCCCACGTAGAACAGAGCGCATTAAAGTTGCATTCCCCCGCACGATCGCTATTTTTATAACATTTGCATTATGTATTCATAGTGGCCATGAAAACACAGAACCGGCATTAAATTATTAACATAAAAAAATGACAATATGCATATTTAAAGATCCCTGTTTGGCTGTACTGGCAGCTGTTGAGAGGACCTAGCAGTCATAACGAACATTCCAGATAACTGAATCATGATGTACAACACAACAAGCCTCTTCCATCTTATTAAATCTGGCAGTCGAGGGAACAGCTCGCAACCCCCCCGGCTTCCTGGCATTTAAGCATGGCAAACGTCGATGGCGGCGATTAAAAGCGAGGGTGACTGTCCCCCTCCAATAAGCCGTGAGGCTGTGAATCACCCCCCCCCGCGGATCAAATCTCCCACCAGCCACGATGCCCATCCCGAGGGGCTTCGATCCCAATCATTCCCACGTCCCGGGTAAGGCGCCACCGATCAGGGCTGGATGATGTGAGGGCGCTTTACGCACCGCCCCGGGAATCAAATGAAGGAGCCTGTGTGCTCTGGGGCTCTTACAGAAAGTCTACCCCCCCACCCACACCCCAACCGGGCGGAAGGTGATATCATGATCATTTGTTTACAGCTATTTGTACGGGGGATAACCGGGGAGGTGATGACGTGAAGTGGTCTATCAGGAGGCGGCTTCGGCAGGGAGGGGCCAGGTTAAGTGTCACGGTTTATCGCGTTTCGCGGCGGTTTGTCTTTCACATAACGCAGGGAATCGCAGGAGGGTGGCGGGGGTCAAGAGTCCATCCCCGACGGTGTCCCGGCCAAAGGCAGGGAATAGCGCAAGATAGGGCATGGCAATAGGCATAATAATCAAAATCAGCCAGTACACTCCCCCCCGGACCCCCTTAAATGGGTGGAGACCTCAAACCCCCAATGCTCAACCTATAGTTATGCCCTTGGGCAGGATAAATTCTTCTTATTATTATTAATAATAATATTAGTATTATATTTATTTTTAATTGTTTTACTCGTGTGTCCCCGCATTATTTGTTGTGCTGTCCAAATGCATTACCCATAAACTACATCAACTGTTAGCTTTGCACTCACGGGTCTCCAAGGACCCTCAGAGCCTTGACTCCCCAAAATAAAGAAATATACAAACAAGATAAAAATAAATAAAATCATTCTTTCGGTTTTCCCACATAAATCCACTCTCTCCCCACGCCGTAAATCTTCCTTCTCTGCCCTGTGCCATTTTTATTAACTGTTATGGGATCAATTCATCACTTTTAGGAACAAAGAATACGCCCGTGGATACCGTGTACTCTCTTTGATTTATGGGGTATTGAAAGAGATTCTTAGACCATGCAGATTCCAAGTACAAGGCACCCAACAGCACCATCTTGCCTTTGCTGTATTGAATTATATATGTGGACTTGGCAAGGAAACAACGAAAAAACCCGATCGTGAAGGATCGTGGGTACCAGCTCGGGAAAACGTGTCCGCGGTCCTTCGGTGGGAGGATGCACTTAACATGGTGGCCACTAGTCTGTGCTGTTTCATCAGGAATGATAATCTCTCCGAGCCCTGCCTGTCCCACTTTCAGAGCAGCAACCGGGATGTGATGGTGCCGATTTTTCCGACGCCTGCGTGTCTCTGAGGCGGTGGCGGCGGCGGGTAGGGGGAGGGGGGGCATACTGTGACAGCTTATTAGCAACGGTCTGTGATGGAACGGATAGCTTTGATCTGTGCGTGTGTGCACACTGTTTTTTTTTTTTGCCGGTTCTAAGAGGTTCTTCTTCAGTTGCTGCAATATCTTCTGACGTTTTGTTCACGTGGAGATGCACGTGTTGCCGAATGTGTTGATGCGTTGCATCACCTCCCCGCTGTTGTGAAAAACGGCACTTTAAGTGTGACAAACACGTCTTGAAAGAAGTTATCGCTTCAACGGAGGGTCAGTTGACCTCCGCGTGCCGCGCTTATGGCGCCCACGCCACGCCTGGGCTCGCCGGCGAGCGGCCTCCGTTTCGGCCGGGCCGCCGGCTCTCCCCCTTCCTTAAAAAACGCTGCTCCCACTCGCACCTCCGCTCTCCTCCTATCTCGCGCGCTCCTTTTTTAGCACACGCAAGGAGAGAGAGGCAGGAGCATGTGCTGAGTGGGCAGGGGAGGGAGCAGCCTGTTATCTAACAGGATTTAACAAGAACAATGGAAAACGACCCCATTAAACAAAAAGAAGGACGGGCAACGACTCCCTGAGACGGAGACGGCACTCGCAAACGGACGGCTGGCCGGAGCTGGATCAATCCAGGAAGGCTGCTTTCGATTCTTAAGGGCCTCTATGACCCTTCTGGGGATTCTCCGAAGCGGCGAGCAAACAGATCTAATTGCAGAATAAAGGGTCGGTCACGTTGGTCTGAGTTTGGGGGCCCGAGAGGCTCAGCATAGGATGGGCTCCAGGGTCGGTGAAAATGTGGCAGCGTCGGCGTGGCCCTCTTCGAGGAAAAGGAGGCCGGATAAACAAGCACGCGGGGGGGGGGGGGGGGAAGGTGGCCGCGGCGGGGGCCCGGGGCGGCACATGCCGAAACTTACCCCCCACCAAGACGAAAACCGGTGCCAATTTGAGAAAAATTGATACAGAACCCCCCAT
>JAODKC010000016.1:10851984-10883431 GCA_026777985.1 Mormyrops attenuatus
CCCCCCCCCCCCCCCCCCCCCCCCCCCCCCCCCCCCCCCCCCCCCCCCCCCCCCGCCGGGGGGGCTATGGAGGGAAACGAAGATGAAGATCCAGGTTCCATGGAGAGATGATGTGGGTCAGGTGGATGGGTACTGTGGAGGAGGAGAGTAAAGGTGGATTGGGTTTAGATGTTATGCAGAGAGACAGAGACAGAAATACTGTCAGAAAAGCCCCCCATGAAAAGCAGTTATTTATGCCGCGCGTTTCAATGCAGCGAGTGTTTGTGAGCCATCTGCTGAGAGCCACTGATGTATGTCACCGTGACAGTGACAGCGTCTCTGAAGAGCACAGCCTGTCTGCCTGCCTGCTACAGAGGCCGCCGCATATAGTACACCAGCCACCATGTGGCGCTACACAGAACCCAGCAGTCCAGCGCGCCTCCAGCTGGCGAACGCCAACTTTTACGATAGAATCCCAAAGGATGCGGCCTTGAATCAAGTGACCGGTTCAGATCGCGGGCTCTTCCTATGTGGTGAATGAACCTCAGACAAAGCCGCTATGTTTGCATTTGTTCACGCGTCTGGAAGTCCCACCAGAGCCAGGCTCTCAATCGATTCAACTCTGGCTTGTGTCCAGCACTGACCTCTACAATCACACCTTTACAATTCTCCTAGATGTGTCTGTATCTGGTGTGACTGCTACCGAGGACCACTAGGGGGCACTTAACCACACGGTTACATTTAATCCAGGACTCATTACAGCATGCGATCTGCACTATATGATATCTCATCAGTCCTCCAAAGGAGAAGCTCTCCCTCCAGCTGTGTGTATCAGGGCGAAGTATATGTTTGTTTTATTTAGTCTGGAGTTCCTGAAGGGATCATAACAGTCACTGGGCAACAAAATGAGTAAAAATGGACAGGATGGGGAAATGGACAGATGTGTCACGTGAAGAATGTAGTTTATTTATAGGGTGTTTATTAGTAAACAAGCCATCTAGGGGTAATCCAGGTGGGTGGGCGTAACTGGAGCCATAATTTATATGGAAGGACCAACCTTATCAGTCAATGATATGTTCTGAATTGGTGAGTGACTGGGCAAGTGGCACTCCGGGGCCAATCAGCATTCAGATGGTGTCAGTGCCGCTGTGGCCTCACCCCTGTATACCTCCCTAAAGCCATCTAAACTAATGTAAATGTGCTTAGGCATTTCCTACAAAAGTATGCTAACATAGAAACATAACACAGTGGATCCGTGTAACAGCCGAAAACTTTATGACTTCATGACTCAATACCAACATCTTGCCACTCCGATGGAAGGATAGCTTTGACAGTATTAATCATACGGCCACAAAGGTTTGGCGGACACATTATGACAAATGAACCCTGAACCCTCAGAGGCTCAAGAAACGGATGGTAAAAATAAAGAGGTCACGCAAGAATCGGTCTGCACGGTAGTTAAGGAACTGGGTGCTTGCCGCTTTAATCCCCCGAGGGGGAGCACCTGATGTTGGAAAATAGGCTTAACCTGAATTCCTGTGGTGAAAAGAAAAAAAAAAGAAGTGAGAGTCCAGCTGTGTTACTGGGAGGTGCACTAGATTTTGCGGACAAAGCTATCCACTGGGCAACCACCACGATATGCAAAAAAACCTTGGGTGCCATTGTAGATTCCTGCTCCCAAACAGGATCTGCTGTCTCTGCATCAAACCTAAGAATAACCCCAAGAGGGCAGTACCCAGCATTCTGATAAATGCCAATGACGTCCAGGGTATTCCAGTGCTCTGGGCAACAGAAGAAATAATGGCGGAGCGAAAGGGGGTCAGCTCTTCCGAAGCACCCCCGGTTTTCTAGTGCCGCGGTGCAGATGTCTGGCCAGACGTTAGAGAGATCTCCCACTCCAGCAAGGCTCACATCGAGGCTCCATCTGTCAGCCTCTCCCTAGTTCTTCAGCTTCTCATTATTCCCAGCTATCCCGGGGTGGCGGCGTTTGAAAAAAAATTTGCGTGTGCGGAAAACCAGCCGAGCTGCTACTTTCCGGCCGGGTCGCCCGTCTCCCTCTGTCCATTCCAGCAGTGAGGTGCCTTATTCTCCTTGCGGGGTTTTGTCGTCACATGTTCCCTTGTTGCGAGGCACAGCCCCGGAGCTTCGGTAATTTAACAAACCAGTGCATCTACCGGCGGGAATCGTCGAGTCTAAAAATAGAGCGGGAAAGCGCTCTCACCGGCGCTGGGACACCGCGTGCCAGCGGAGGTGCTGCAACCGCGCCTGTCAGCCTTGTCGCTGACAGCTCCTGCTCAAGACTCAAGGCTCACTGTACGTGCTGCCTACCCAGATGTTCACCGAGAAAACAGCTGATCCTCTGGATATTTTTAGACAGCGTTCCTGTGGCGGTGGACAGAGGGTGCTCCGAGGAACAGGAGCAGGTATTAAATCGATTATTTATGTAACTGCGTTGCGGCTTCGCCGTGGAGGCACGGCCCGGGCCGACTCGGCAGACGGGGCCGATTGAGAATGCGAGGAAAACTCAACGGAGTCTCACCGGGGCAAGACGTCCTCATTTTCGCTTCCCACAGACGCCGGCTCCCTCCTTAAGTCAACAGCAACTGCGATTTTTTTGAGCAATCTAGGCCATTTGCCTCTCATTTAAATAAAATTTGAATTTAAGGCACGGCTCGGAGAGAGCGGCACCAGAAATAGCTTAACGGGGTGCTCGTTGCTTCCCACAGCTGGGAATTTGAGCGGGCAGATTCGCAAGGCAGCACACGCCTTGCCGGGCAAACGACAACATGACAGCCATGTTTACCCTTTTTCTCTGCATTTCGTTTTTTTATTCCTAAATCGTATTCTCTCCCTTTTAAAGGTCAACTCGGGGTCTTAGATGTGCTTCCACTGTAGTTGAAATCCACCATAACGAGATCATAATGAACGGGGGGAGGTCTTACCTTTCGGTCTCTTGGTCACATCTGCAGAAGGACAAAAAAAAAGGAAGAGAAAAGAAACAAACAAGACAGATGTCAGCAAATTCTAACATACAAAAAGTAAACTTCAAAGCCAGGTAGGCCTGTCAAGCAGAAGTGAAAAACGGTGCAGGTTCAGACATCGTGCACTCTGCTGGTTAAGAATAGTTCCTGTCAAGAGGAAGGTGGAGCGGGTAATTTATCGAACAGGGGGACAGAGAGACGGCTGGGAGTCCTACCCTGGGAATTCAGTGTTTGCTCATGTCCCGACAGTGTTTGTCGGTATTCAGCCAATTCTGATAACATTCAGAAGAAAATAACACTCAGTTTGCCTTATCTGACCGTTACTTTAACCTTGCCTGTATATAACAACAAACAACTTCCTGCACAACAATTTATACCAGTGTTTTCCAATCCAGTCCTTGGGGACCCACAGTTGGTCCATGTTTTTGCTCCCTCCGAGCTCCTTGCCAGGCAGTCCACATTTTTGCTCCCTCCCAGCTCCCAGTAGGAGCAAAAACGTGGACTCTTCATGGGTCCCCGAGGACTGGATCGAGAAACACTAATTTAGACAGATTTGGAAACACTGGGTACTTTCCAACATGACAACTGCTAGTCTGACTGTGTGTCTTTGGCCTATGAGGGCAAACTTGTGCATGAAGAGAACATGCTATCTCCATACATGCAGAGCAGTAGGTGGGACTCAGACCCTAAACTGGTGGCTTTTTAACACTGCACGTTATCGTCATTCAGGGCCAGCTTTATCTTCTAAGGGGTCCCGGCAAAGCTTTACTTGTGAGGCCCCCATACAAAGAACTTATAAGCCATTTCACTTTAGGCAACGCTCTCTTCTGCCTGTAGCTAGAAAAACCCCTATTACCAGGACTGAGACTGAGGATTCGACATTTGCTAACTAAAGGACCCTTCATTTTCACATTTCGGCAGTCCAGCTGTACACCGTGGCTGGACCGGAAGACGAAGGGTGCCCGACCGGCAAACTCCACTGGATCCCATGCTGGGACTGCCCCCCCCCGAAAGCATCAGCCGCCTGTCACCCAGGACTTCCGGCCCTAAAAATACGTCTCCATTACTCCACATTTTCCCGCAGCAAAGTGTTTCTTCAGCAACTCTCTCTTTTTTATTTTCCAGTTTTTGTTTAGATCAGTAAATGTTACAAAAAAAAGAGAGAATGCCACCAGCACTGGTTAAAGTGGTTCTGAGATATCACTGTTCGCTGAGAGATGCACTGCTAAGCTAGTGTAATGTGCCAGTAATATGATTTATTACACATGATGTCTTTCTTCTGCATCCATCTGCATTTCCTGTACGCCGTCTCTGGGGAACGCCACAGGAGTGCGTGACTGCAATGCTGACGGCGAGCGCGCACGCATCCGGGGCCTGGCGCTTTATTAGATAATGAAAAGCAGCCGATCGTTACCTGGGGCAAGTGGGGGCGACAAAATGTAACCATCTCCCTAAAGGGTCATCCTGTACCTGGGCTGGCCTGAATGGGGCAGCAGGGAAAGAGTGAATCAGAAAGTCAGTTTAGGGTTAATATTTAAGGAATGATAGACCAAATAAAAAAAATGGCAAAGATTTTCCACTATAGATATAATTAGTCAAGGGAAACTCTAGGAGTTTTAAGGTAGGGCCAACCAATGATATCTTTTTAATCGGCGATTGACAGGGATGAGGGCATTCAATGGGCCAATCAGCATTAAGTTGGGGCCAGCACCCCTGTGGCCCCACCCCTGTACACGCCCCAGTAACTACTTGTGCTTTAGCTTTATAAAATATCAACTGTTGACGTTTCTGTCCTGAGGGAAGTATTTATGACTGTCTGTGGCAAGGTAATGTATCTGCTGATATTCAGCCAGATATTGCAAATTACTTTTGGATATAGTGCTAATTTACGACCAGACAAACGTTTTGCAGCCAGCATAACAAGGGTGGTCAGAGGGAGCATAACAAGGGTGGAGAATGCTGGCAGACCACCCCTTGCATAGCTTACTGTCTCTCCACCATTACAGGGCATCATGGGTAGGCAGTAGTGTTGGTTCAATTTCAGCAACCTCTCTCCATAATTATAACCGCCCCACCACACAAACATTAATTCAGCCTGAGCTCGAGATTTATTATAGTGATCAGATGAGTGGACAGAATAGTCTGCCCAAGATGTTTTATCAGCCATCTTCTAATTTATTAGATTTTGATTTACATGACGCTATCTGTCAGTTTTAGATTCAATTAAGCCGTCTCTCCATCTCAGTTTACTGGCTTTCTGCATGATAAAAAAGTGGTGGAAATGACTAAACTTTCCCCTTGATAAGGTACACAAGGAGCTTTAAATAACCAGCAGTGAGGGACGACGCAACGGCAGCTGTGCACAGGATGCAGGTTTCGCGGCGGGCGCCTCCACAAAGCGTTCAGGCATGCTAGAGGCCCAGCAATGTGAAGGGCATGCGTCTGACGCCCCGTCAGAAGCACCAAGCAAAAATCCTGATGAACTCTAGAGGGGGGCGCTGGTGGATTTTTGGATTTGAAATCTATTTATGTCATCGTGTGGTCACCCATGCAATTTTGACACGTTAACTGTGGCCCCCTCAGGGACACTGTCGTCTCTCCCACCAGCACAAGTGGGCCAATCCATTTACTGGACCCCCCCAGCTGATTCGATGTACTGGGCTGCTCCACGTTACCGTGTGACCCATCGGGCTTGTTCAGTCTCCCTACACTGGCATAATGCCGCTGTCAGCCAACGGGGGTGAGAGAGTGTGGCACCACACGAAGAGCCAGACGGACTTTGTCTTCGCCTTTCACAAGTCACTCTAAAGTGGGTTGATCCATTCGGTTTTAAATTGAATTTAATTGTACAACTAAGTACAGAAAGTATGAAGTTGAAAATCTACTCAGGGTATGGAGTGGAACAGAGAAGAGGATTTAACTAGGCGGCTAATAATCAGAATCGATTATCATAACCCATCCATGATGATCACCTTTCCGTTACAGGGTTGTGGGGGACCTCCAGACTATCCCAGGCAGCATGAGGCACAAGCAAGGGGGGCACCTTAGACTGGGTGCCGGTACAGTGTAGGATAGTACACCCAACGTTAATGTCTGCACGCAGACCCGGGCACACGAACCAAAGCCCCATCCCTGGAAATGTGAGGCCACTGAGCTCTCTATACAGGATGGGCCCGAGCAAAATGTCATTAACCTAGCTGTCATCTTCCTTCCCATTCTGACGGCTGATCAGATGAGGCGCCCCCTGGTGGCCACTGCGCCCTAAGCAGCCACTTAGTTTGCTTGTATGCCATGGCTGGCCCCATCTCCACAGAGCAGGGGTGGGCAATATTACCCGCAAAAGGGTTGGTGTGTATGTGGGTTTTTGGGACAACCTTTAGGTCAGCTGTTCAAACCCAGGTGTGAGATCATTCCTCTAATTATTAATCTAATTAGGGAGTTGCAGCAGAAACACACACGTACAACAGCCCTTTCTAGATAAGATTGGCCACCCCGGCCACAAAGGCACATACACAACTGTAACAATTATAATAGTAAATAACATTACAATTGATAAATAACAATGACCTATATTAGACCATTATTATTATTGCTACTATTAGAGAAGTTGCTTGTTGGCGCCTGATTTTTCAGTATCTTCCCATCACTCATGCGGGCAGTCTGTGGACCAGAAAGGCAGCTGGTCTGCAAAGGTACTGACTCACAAAGCAGATTGTCCTTAGTCACAAGCAGACTGAGCAGCGGTTACCTAACATGAAAAAGTATCGCCCCCGAACATCTGAGTAGTAAAAGGATTCATTGAGAGATCTGGGGAAGGTGGGGAAGGTGGGGCAGGGTGGGGGTCCGGGTGGGGGGGGGGGGGAGCACACAGAGAAGGGGAGCCCATTTTAGAGTAGACAGGTGCCTAAAGACGGACACGTTTGGGAAGAGGCTACAAAGCCGGAGCGAGGCGGACGGCATGGATGCCGGCTACGGAAGCAAGGCCTCGTCTCAGCCAACGACAGCCGGCCGCTTCCTCCACACTCCTCCTCATCCTCATCTCCAAAGGCGTTTCAGCATCATACACATTGTACGTGAACTATTACTTCAGCAAGACAGACCAACAAGAGGCACATTACATCATCAGTGCTTTTTAGGCTATATCAGTGGTTCCCAAAGTGGGGGTCGCAGGATGATTTCCAGATCATGCTAATTGATTGTGATAACCCCCCCACCACCGTCAATGAAATCTACTGAGGGGCACTGGTCTCTGGTACTGTTATTTTGAGGATCATGGACTGAAAATAATCAAACCCATGGGTTCTATGACCCGGACCGGATTAACCATATAACAATATGGGCATTCGGGCACGTGCCAAGGGGCACCACATCCTGGGGGGGGGCACCGAGAAGGGCAACAACAAGTTAATGCGATTTAACATCTAATATATTTAATGATAGTACATTGTTCTTCTAATACAGCACTAACTGAAAAAGCAGCGTTTTCCCTGTGTTAGACGCATTCCTGCATTTTGTGAGCTACCAATCAGCTTCGTTTCCTTCTTGACGTGACATCACGCATTCTGTCGCCCAGGGGCACTTAATCCTCTTAATCCGGCCCTGCCTCCGACTGATGTTATTATCTACGGGGTGGACACCAGGCTATCCCAAATTTTCCATCAGGTTTTACAGAGTAGACGTGACTCTACCCACAGCATAGATGTCAATCGTCGTGGGCGGAGAGCAGCGACGGCTTCTGACGGCTGTCTTCGCCTCATTGAAATCAAAGTGTTCTTGACAACAGCGTGTTTACAGGCGCCTCTCTCGTGAGGGAACAACAGCGGCACCCTGTCTGGGATCTGAGGACCTTCGGAAGACGTGTTCAGTTTCACGGCTCGCCACCTTTAGCCGCTCTGAGACGTCTTCTGAACCCCACCCAGGTCGTTTGTGCCTGGAGACACTGGAGTTCTCTAAAGCGCGGGTGTGTGACGGAGGGTCGACCGGCCTGCTCTGACTGGGAAGTATCCGGGAGGTGGAGTCTCCCCTGGGGAGAGGGGGCGGGACTAAAGGAGAGCAGTGGGGCCAGACAGCTGGGCTGGGGGACAGTGGACACTGGCTGTGGCGAGACACGGGAGAACAGAACTGGGGACTGGGGATGAGCTTGGCTCAAATCAGCGCTACTGGTGGTTACCAAATTACTCGTGGATACAAAAAAAACAAAAAGCGGCTCCCAATTCTGGTTGTGTGAGAGGAGAAACGGTGCCAAGGATTACAATGGCTGTATATCAAAAAGTGCCTCTGAAAACAGGGCTTTGGATCAAATGTATATTTCTGCGATCACACGCATTATGGTCCAAACCCTTTAGCCTAAATTAGCGTGTGTCATCAGAGGGGCCAGGCCAAACGGTCACGAGAAGCTGCTCGCTGGGAGCGGCCCACAGCCAAGTGGCGCCACCCAGGGACAGAAAAACCCAGCGCAGGTGCGAGGCGCATTGAGTGAGCGTGGCGTGAGGGCAGGGGCTCCGACCTTCTTCCGAAACTGACCGCAGCCCTGCCAGCGACCCAACCCCCATCCAAAAATCCATTTAAAGTGCCGTGACCCCGGAGCCATCTGCGAAGAGAGGGAAAGAGCTCAGAGAGATGAGGGGGGGTGTGGAGGGGGGAGGGAACAGAGCTGCTTTCACGAGTCCTACATTGTTTTTTTTCTTTTGGCTGGTCGAATCCCCGTCAGGCCAGAACTCAGCAGGCGAATCACAGATGTCTGGGACAAGGGCAACGAGGGAGCCAACGACTCAGAAGCATCGCCATTTTTAATCTGTAGCTGTTTACTTCCTCCCCCTACACCCGCACATGGACCCGCGATGTCCAGATCTCAAGTGGGCTCATATGGCGGCTACACTGCCCCCACTTGGCCAAGACTAGTATTCAGCTCAAAATAAATAATAAAAATAATTTAAGAAAAAGACAATATATCAAGTTGGAGGAAGCTTAACTGGCATCAGTGATTTGCCAGCGAAGTATGAGATTGAGAAAGCGAAGCTGGAGGAGTGCGTGCAGTTCAACACCGAGAAAATGCCCCCAGCGACATGCTGCATTTACACGCAGGCAGAGAGGCTGTCAGGAGATTAGTATTCAGTTAACAGCTCAATCAGCCTTAATGGCCTACAGAGAGCAGAACCACTGCATGCAAAGCGGCTGCAGATACACTGGCCCGCGGCGTTGCGAGAAAAAGCACCCCCTGGCCAGCCACCCTGTGGAAATGGTCCCGTGGACTGGTGCGGATGGAGATGGTCGAAGGGAGTCAGATGGCCGATGTAGATCACCAGTCTGCTAAAAATGTGCATCGAGAAGCACTGTTCACTTAGTGTCTGCCCAGCAGCACTGAT
This sequence comes from Mormyrops attenuatus, assembly GCA_026777985.1. Classification (NCBI taxonomy): domain Eukaryota; kingdom Metazoa; phylum Chordata; class Actinopteri; order Osteoglossiformes; family Mormyridae; genus Mormyrops; species Mormyrops attenuatus. The sequence goes on from JAODKC010000016.1 coordinate 10,861,310, forward strand.
CATTATCTAATTAAAGGCACAATGATCAGTCCAATCACCTGTCATCTGACATATTTTTGTTTTTATTTTGTGTCTTTACTCTTTAAGCTGTAGTTTTACCAAATAAATTGTATATCCTGGATTGAGCATGTAGACAACAATTATACAGTTAGTAATCTCAGTGCTCTCTAGCGCCGCCCAAGCTGCAGTCTGAGGTAATGCGACCAGATGTCACATACTACCCACAACTCCTCTAGCACCACCTTCCCTGTGTTCAGCCACTACGCCGTCTGGTGGCATGTGGCGTATCTTTCCACTGACACTCGTCAACACCTCCGTGCAATTAAAATTCCTCTCAAAGTCTTTTCATCCGATAACTCCCCGATTTACATGACTCACTCCAGTCCAGATACCCGCTAGGATGTGACCATGGTGGCAGAGATTGATAAGGAAGCTCAATGAATCCTCCGGTCGTGATACAGGACACATGCAGGTCCTGCAGTCTCTGACTTACGGTCCGCTCCATGCATCTTCCGCTGAGGGAAAAATTAAGCCTAAATAAGCAAACTGGGTAGCTGTTCGTGCTTGGGGGGAGGGGGCCTCACACAGCAGGGTGTCTGAGAACGCCCCCACCAGGGCTGAGAGGAATCTTTGTAGGGACTTCAATCACACTAATGCCATCTGGTCCTCTCTGTTCTCCGAGATGATAGCAGTCCATTTCCCAAAATGGGCACCGGGCAGAACGACATGGAGAATCACGACACAGGAGCCCGAGTCTGAGCCGGATTTCTCCCACGGGCCGCAAAAGTGACGCTCTCCTCCTGCACAAGCTACGGGGGGGGGCAAATTATAGGCCGAGGTTTTCCCATAAGGCAGCGAGGGGGGCTGGGCCTTTGGGTGGCATTGGGAGGGGAGGGTTATCCGTACCCCACGAAGCATTGGGAGGGGGCTTTGTCTCTCCGGTAATCAGCGCTACGGATAGGTCAGCAACAGAGTCGTCTTGCTTCTGTACTGCACAACGATCGGCAAAAGGCAGGAAGGCGCTTTCGACCCCTTCTCCACATCTCCACGAACACCCATCGACCTAACAGCCTTCTAACATGCACAGGCTGATGTGGAATGAGAGAAGGTTACACCACAGAGGCTATGCGGCAAAAATTAGCAGACAGAAGCTTCCGGTAAATGAACCGGCTTCATCCTGCTGGGCAACGTCCCTGGTGATGGACTCATAACCTTGAGGCCGCGTCACTGCTTCTGCGTTAAAATGAGAGCCAGTATACAAATGGAGCGGTGCACAGACAGGCCATTGGGATGAATGACATGATGTTTTATTTGCCCTGCGCTGAAGTACATTGGAATGCTTCTTTTTGCATATCCCAACATGCTCTCCTCTGAGACATAAACACACACATCCAGGTGAGAGCCAAGCATTTTGGGGGGTGAACGACCATGCTCAAGGGCCAGGTGGAGATGTGATTATTCTGCCAAGGATGGGATCCGAACCCGTGACCTTCTGATAAGCACAGAGGGCTAAGCCGCTGAGTCACACACTGTCCCCCAGTGTATAAAATAGGCACATCAAGCACAAAAAAAGGAAATTCACCATTTTACTTATCCATGGATACTGCACTGCCACAGTTGAACTTCCTATGTACCACAAAGATTTCTGTAATGTTCATTTCATAAACTCAATGTACGACTTAATTTTACCCCATCAGCAACATAGTTTTTTCATTAAACTCTTCCGTTAAGCAGCCTGAACAAACTTCCAGTGCTCGTAGAGTAACAACACTGTCTGGTGCTTTTGGTATTTCAGATACAGCGGAACTCGAAAGCCACTCAACTCGACCACCTCAGACATCAAACGGGTCCGTTCAATTTTTTTCGACTTGTACCTCGATCGAAATCTTGGAGCTCAACCGTTCCTGCTAAAGCTTGTATGGGTCGAGGCATGTTCAACTTTACCGGGTCGGTCGAGAAAAATCTGAGGATTCTGTGGAATTGTTATTTATTTCATGTTTATCGTTTTTCTGTGTGCTTTTTCATACGTGCATTAGCTTCATATTGATTCTCAATGCTTTTTATCATTAGTTAGGTAGGTAGGTAAGTTTAAATAGACAATCATTTCAGGGTCTGAAATGGATTAAATTCAGTTACATTATTTCTTATGGGGAAATTCAACTTGGACCTTGACCAAATCGCAACTTGACCAGCCTTGTGGAACGAATTAAGTTTGTGTTCCAAGATACCACTGTATTTCATTTCCTTTTTAAATACGGTAATGCAGCATTAAGTATCTCTTTGGGACATCCAAGGGACACAAGGGACACACCCACAATGCCTCCATTAGACATGCACACACATCTGTATTCATACTCTCCATTCATTTCTATGGGAAAATCCCTAATCCCAAGAATGCCAACCTGAAGTGGGATACTGGGCTGGGCAGGTAGAGGTTAGTATACTGGCATTTCATACATTGATATACTGATTTTTGTTATATACATAATCAGTGTCTCTGATGCCTGTGCAACTTGAAAGGGGCAAGTTAGCTTTGATGCAAGTTTGTGTGCGTGTGTGTGTGTGCGTGTGTGTGTGTGTGTGTGTCCTGAGACAGCAAATATTAGAAAAGTATCATACAAATCTCCTCAAGATAGGCACTGCTCTTTTACATGTTCTTGTTTTTAATAAGACTGAAGTACCACTTCATGTTTTCCATTTACATATGTTAAAATTGTGGTTTAATTATAGTCAATGTAGTCAATGTCTGTCTGCAGTCTATACCTAACCTGTGTGTGTGTGTGTGTGTGTGTGTGTGGGGGGGGGGGGGGGCATGTATATATTACCTTGTGGGGACCGAATGTCCCCCACAATGTGATAAGAACCTGTTATTTTGACATCATGGGGAACATTTTTATTTGGTCCCCACAAGGGGGAACTCAGTTTCTATAAAAATCTGTGACTGCAATCAAAAAACAAAAAAATGCCAAAAGTGGTGAATTATGTTTAGTTACTTATGGTTAATGTTAGGGCTGGGTAGGGGTCAAAGGATAAAAAGTGGGACAATCTCCAGTATCAGACCAGTAGAGTTTCGCAGCCACATGCCAGTCTAACCAGCAGACTGCTGCTCACCTCTGAGAATCAGATGTTTGTTTTGTCTAAATCAAACAGGTGCAACAAATCCAGACTAATAACCCAGGTCACCTGACGTTATCCTGCGAGCGCCCATAAGGCCACGCCCTCCCCGGTCTGACCCGTCCCATGGGGACTACCGATGATGACACTCCCGGTCCTTATCATGACTAATTAACAAAGATTATGCTGCCATATTCTTACATCAGCAAGCATGTCTGTTTGCGAGGTCATCAAAAGGGGAATTCCAAGCCAGGGAGTGTGAGTGTGTGTGTGTGTGTGTGTGTGTGTGTGTGTGTGTGTGTGTGTGTGTGTGTGCGCGTGTGGTTTCACAACTCTCTTCAAAGACAGCACCGAGAGTAGAAGCTAAATTAGTCAATTTATGACTATCAGTATTTGAGCAGAGAGCTTTGGCATGGAAGTGGAATTTAGTACGGCTCCGCCGGCAGCTGAATTATCAAGCCGTGATTTAGGGGAGCTGGTACAGTGCAGGGCACATGGGAGTGAGAGTGAATCTGCAGCGATCTCTGACCTTAACACAAAGCCAGCCCACTGTCTGGGAATCCAGCCTTACGGAGAACAACTCCGTAACAATGAGTCCGGAGCAGTGTTTTTCAACCCAGTCCTCAGGGACTCACAGACAGTCCACATTCTTGCCTCCTCCCAGCTCCCAGCCAATGAAGAACGCCGAATACCTAGTCCAGGTGTGCTGGGAGGGAACAAAAACGTGGACTGTATGAGGATCCCTGGGGACTGGGTTGAGAAACATTGGTTTAGAGTAACCATTCTTCCCTGATTGTGCCCGTTCGTCCCTGTGTGGTTATGCCACCTGTAGCACAGAGAAGGTCCCTTCTCCACTGCTGATCTTGGCCTGATCTCGAATACGATCCAGGTCACCACCGTCACCCCCCCTGTGGCTCCGGAGCGATGCGATTCTGTCAGCTGGACGGGAGCCAGGTCAGTGCATCAGCGTGCAATCTCATTCATTTGCATGTCATAATTGTTGTGTTTTTTGACGCGGTAAGCGGCAGCGACGGCGAGGGAGGGAGGAAAGGAGGGAGGCGATGGTGCGTGTCATTTCATCTTAATGAAAGTGTCGACGTGAAATATCACTTACCTACACACAGGGACATCAAACAAAGGCAGGGGTAGCTGAAAACGTACCCAGGGAAAAGTAACACAAATGTGTCACATGGCTAAATCTCGCTTGCGTATCATTTTAGTCAAATTTAAATATATTGCCACGTTTTAACACCCTTGTATCAGTAAATTTCACAGACATAAAATCACTTGTATGTATTTCATAATATAACTAACTATTAAAATTAATGTTTGTAATCATTTTCAATCCCAGCTCCAACTGTTGACTTAAAAAAGGGAAAATGGACATCAGAGTGTCATGTGATGTGATGTAATGTGATGTGACTGTCATGTGATCTCACTCGGGCACTTATCTGCTGCTGAGCCTCACTCAGCATTGCGGAGGGCAAAGCTGAGCCAGCGGCCGGACCGCACACAGTACCGAGCCGGAAGCTGGCAGCTGGACTGTCTGGGGCCTGGAGGATGACGAACATGTGACACCACAGCCACTACACCTTTCAGTGATTTATCACCAGAACGCGGCCCTCGCCCCCCCCATCCTCCATCCCCCAGGACGAGGCCCCTAGGACCCACCTAATGTGGCCCTCACCCCCCCCATCCCCCAGGACGAGGTCCCCATCCCCCCATCCGTCATACACAGCCCACGCTCAGGCCACACACTGCTGGTGTTCTGTACTCCCAGGCAGGAAAGCCAGACCCACTGACAGCCAGAGAATAGCCAAACTCTCATTCAGGTTACAAGAAGTACCATTTGGACCCGTACCCACACACGACCCACTCCCACACGTTTATAAAAATGGTACCGAGAAGCTGGGAGGGACAGCGCCAGGCCTGATCAAGCAATGGGGACAGAATCGTTCTGTGCCGGCCTGGGGTCCACGAGGCGAGCGCACGTTGACCCAGGACGGGTCCACCCTGCGTAACCACAGCCCGGCGTGCTGAGGCGCCTACCAGGCCCAGCAGAGCATACCTGTAACTGACACCTGCATAAGTGCATTTTTGCTACTGACTTAGAGGCATTTATCAGCCTCAAATACACGTCTGCAGTGGAAAAATAATGAAGTCTGATCCCCCACCCCCGCCCCATGCGAGGTAAATCTGCTGGCTTTTAAAAACACCGCTGTTCGACAAGCAGGTCCCAAGTAGATTATGGTAATGCCGCAGAAACGCCTGACAGGAGGAGAACCGCCGCGAAACTCCCCAACACCTGTCCTGCTGCTATCCGCGAGACTCGGCTATACGCTCAGCTATACGCTCAGCACTGCACACCGTTAAGCCAGATAGATACACAAGTAAAGGCAGATATTCATCGCATGTGGGAGACTGCGGGATGCACCTTTACATTTAGTTATTTAGTAGATGCTTTTTTGCAAAGTGAGGAAGGACTGGGGTCAGAGGTCAGGGTGAGCCGACGTTCTGCAGCCCTGTGGCAGCCGGGCTTAAGGGCCTAATTGGATCCAACGGCAACATGGTTGCTCTTCTGGCCATGGAATGCAAACCCATGACCTCCTGGGTAAAATGCACAGAGCTTTTTGAGTGATAAGATCAGGGTCGGCCAGTGCATGGAGCAGTTAAGGGTTACTGGCTTTGGTCACGGGCCCAATGTTGTGGTCCCTGTGCTGACCCCGGGATTCGAGCCGACAACCATCTGATCACAGGGACGTTGTCCTAACGCACTGAGCTGCACCACCCCCCCATATGATACAATATGACACAGTTGACAAGAACAACTGCAGGGAACAGTGCACAGCCCCCCCGCTCAGACAGATGCTTATTACCACCACCCCCCATCAGGTCCCGAAATCAGAGCCAGCTGTGCTTCATTAGCGCAGATCACAGCGCACAGGGCCGGCGGACGCAGCTGCCCGTCCGAACCACGCGGCCTCTCGCAGTTTTAATTGCGCCCCTTGGAAACAGAAGCAAGAGCTATTGGGGGGGGGGAAGCAAGGGCTGATGTAATCCAGAGGAGGGAACGAGGCTGCAGGGAGAGGAACACGGACGGACACGTCGGGTACTGACATGATGCCGATGTCGCCAAACTGATGGCAGGTAACAGGCAGCGTGTGATTAAACACGTGTTTGAAATGTGATTCCTCTCTGCAGTCGGTGCGATTTATGGCGCAAAGCTGCTGTTGTCCAGTCCGCGTCTTTGCTAGCAGCACACCTGAGAAATCGGCATCAAAGTCACGACAGCCTTTCACAACATCTCAGGGACACGAGACACACACACACACACACACGGCACGACGTGTTCAACTTCTTGGCCATACTTCTAGCTGAATAATCACGGATTCAGCTGCCTCACTTCCACAAACAGGAGGAGATTATCTGCAGATCAGACAGACCCGTTTATGCGAGAATCTCTCTCTCTCACTCAGCTGCACCTAAAGAACATGTTTAAAAACTGCTCTCCGGTAGAGTTTCAGAGGCAGATGATAATCTATTCATACCTGCTCATACCTCTCTAGGGGTGTCATCATATGCAGAGGCAGAAGCTTATTGTCATGAAAGCACCCCCCCTCCCCACCCCAAATTCTCATCTGAAGGCTGAAACACAAACAGATCGAACCGGGCTTGCCTGAGGTCCTTCGTAAATTAGACAGCTTCGCGGATGCGAAGTCCTCGGTTACATGAGGATGCCGGTGCGCATCAGTCGCGGCGTAAACAGAGCCCCTATCCCAGAATGCCTCTGACTAACGCAACTGGGCCATTTCATTTATTTCTCCATGTTTTGCTGCTATCGTTCCTTCTATTCCCTCTCCCCAACTAGCTCTTGACGCTCGCAGGCATTTGACAATCCTGACATCCACCAACGTGTTCGCTCTTACGCGGTGGCACCAGCGTATGCACATTAATTACGCAGAGGCTGCTTCTGAATCCTTCAGTCTGCGGCCTCCATCACTGTAGGTACAGCCCCGCTCCGCTTTCCTTTTCGCTTGTAACGTAGACGTGCTTTTAATTAACGCATAACATAATACAAACTAATAATAGAGGGTGCTTCTACACAGACTACAGCTCCGAAACGGCACGAAAGACAAGCAGCACACAAACCCAAGCTAATAATTCCATGTGTACCTGTACTCATGTGGGCTAGCATGCCTGTGGGCTGAAATAGCGAATTTATGAATATAATCATTGACATGTTTTGTGCAAAGGTGCATTTGCGCCTGACGTTTCTGGGTAAAGGAGAATAATTATGTGAATCCACCCTCGTCCCAAATGCTCATCTAGGGTCGCAAGGGGCGCCTGGAGCCCAGCCCAGGAAGCAGAGGGCACTTGGGGGGGGGGGGGGCGGATCTTGGATGGGATGCCAGTCTGTTTCACACACAAACGCACGTTACGGGCAATTTAGCAGAGCCAATTAGCCCGACTGTGCATCTTTGGACTGCAGGAGTAAACGCGCACGATGCAGGGAGAACATGCAAACGGCGCACACACGGACTGGCCGGGCGCAATGCACACCCCCACCATGGGAGGCGCAAGACACTAGCGCTACTCTCACTAGTACGAAAATGAGCCTCTGGTGAGCAGGTAAATGGGATATCCACTAATTTTTAGGTATGGTCTGCTTCTCAGACTACAGCATGTGCATATTAAACTTGTTTAACTAACTATAACAGGCTTCGAATTAATTGTTTAGCTTACATTTTTTAACATCCATTTCCATCCGACGCTGCGTTTCCCAAAACCATCACAGCGCTATGATCATCTTAACTTCAGAGAGAGAATTTAATATGATGACCCACAGACAAGGACTCTGGGCCAGGCCCCTGATGTGAAAAAGCAGCTTAGGAAGCTTAGGTCAGGATCAGCTAACAGAGAGTGATTTATTAAGGGCACACCTTTGATATTTGACGGAGAATTTAAAAAAGAAATTTAAAATTTTAAAATATTATGATGCATTTTCCAAAATCCAGGGCAGACAAACACAGGGCAGGGTCCAATATGATATTTCAGCTTGTCACCCTCTCTCTCTCTCCCCCCCCTCACACACACACACACACATATTCATATCTTTGTGAGTACTCTCCATTCATTTCTACAGGAAAAACCCTAATCCCAAAAATGACAACCTTAACCCCTAACCTTACCTATATATTTCTTTTGATTGCATTCCCAGAAATGTTTTAGAAAATAGAGTTTCCTATCATAAAGATCAAAAAAAAATGTCCTCACAAGTTCAAAATAACAGGTTTTTATCACACTGAAGAAACATTTGGTCCCCACGAACACACACACACGCACACAGACACACACTACAGGCCCCTCGTGTACAGCATGCCCACGGGACTGTGGGAGGGAGCCATGGTACCCAGAGGAAGCCCACTCCCCCAGGGAGACGTGGGGGGAGCTGCAGCCACAGCCCCGGAGGTGTGAGCGCTACCCACCGAGGCAGCCTGCCACCCCCATCTCTCTTTTCATTTACAAAAAACAAACTCCAGGAGACCACAACCCCCTGATTCTGTAATTACACATTATATCCTTAGGTCTAGCTTTAATGTGCTATTTTTCATATCGTCCACTCTTGTTTTATACATTTCAGTAATAACTTGTCTCTTTTCAAACTAATAGTCAAAAAGACGATTTCTGTCAAAAATTGAGATTTTTCGGTTCTCTGACACTGTCGTTACAGATCTTGTTCAAAATCGCATCCCCGCTGTGTTCTGGCAGCATCTGACAGGCCAGCGGGGTTTATGCCCATTCAGACGACTGCCGCAGAAATGGCACTGGTTTGGACGAATGACTGACGGGGAGGCGACAGGTAGAGGCCAGCTGTTGGTGTTTAGCAGAAGGTCACGCCTGTCCAATGACAAGAATCGCTCGTGTCTGAGAAAAAAATAGGGAACAGCAGGCTTTCACTGAAGACGGGGGATGTGACAGGAAGAGCTGAAAGTCTCATTTGTGACATCTTCAGTCCCCTGGGGTCCCTGATTAAAGAGATACGGCGAAACGCATAAACGACTACGGCACTGAAATACGTGTGTGATACCTTCCAACATTAAATATGATTTGTACCATTAAGATGTGTATTCACAGTACGGCATAGCGGAAACCACTTCTTCAAGGCAAAAATCAGATGCAAAGTTAAAAACCAAAGGATAAAAAAAACAAAAAACTCAAAAGGTAAAGTAAAAGCCTGTGTTGATTTTAAACCACTCCTGACAGCTTTGTCTACCTGGGCTTGATCTGACAGATTTGACGCGTCTGAAATGTTTTAAATGTAGCTACATTAACATTCCACACATCATCTCATCGTAAACCCCAAATAACAGAAACGCCGCACCATCTTTAACCTTTATTCATCAAAAACGGAGATTACACATCACTAATAATGCAGCACACTGTACACAAGCCCTGACAATGACTCACACTTGAAATGAAATGAATCGATGCTTTATTTGACATTCGCAGAAGTACAGATACATTGGAATGCTTCTGTTGGCATATCCCATCATGCTCTCCGTTGAGACACGAACACGCAAACGCGGCTGAGAGCGAAGCTCGGGGTCTGAGCACAGGGTCAGGCCACTTATGCGGCAATCCTGAAGCATTTTTGAGGGTGGGGGGGATTTCAGGCCTTGCTCAAGGGCCCAAAGAAGATGGAATTATTCTGTTTAGGCTTGAAGCGACGACCTTCCGATGACAGGAACAGGACTAACCCGCTGAGACACACTGCCCCATACGCGCACATGCGCGCACACACACACGCACACACTTTCCAATCCCTCAGCCTCCTTTATTTGATGGCAGAACCAACTTTGGCTGCAGAAGTAAGCGGCGCGAAAAGCATCATCTGTGTTGTTGTCCGCAGCCTCACTCTCATACGAGCCACTGACGCTCATCCTGCAAGAATCGCTCATTCGTTTTGACGCCGTTAACGTGACTGAGCCGCCGATGCATCCCTCGTCATTGCACAGCATCCCGAGTCCATTTTTAATTCTGTTTGCCGGGTGACGAATGCTAATGCATTTGCCGGAGACCCCTTGCGCATGGCCGGGTGCCCGCAGTCCTGCGTTCCGGGTTTTTCGCTGTATTGCTCCATGCGAACGTTGGCTAGCCTTCTGGGCACCTGCCGGGGCAGGTGTTTGGGCTGGACGTGGTGGCGTTTTTTTTTTTGATGTTAGGACATGGTCCGAGGCTCCGTCGGGGATGCCTGTATGTCGTACGCGGGACCTTAACGAGGCACCACTCTCGCACCCGCTGCTATTAGCATCTGAAACGCTAACTACACTCTAAATGGAAAATAAAGCGTGTTCCTGGGAATCGCCCCCCCCAGACACAGGCCCTCCACTGTCTACTCAAGGTGTCCGTTTCCTGCTCCCAAAGCCACAGAGTAATCCGTCCACCACCCCTCCTCAAACCCATGGGAGTGCGATTAGCCTCCTAATGCGTAGCTTAGAAGCTCTAATACAATAGACATCCAGCTTATATTTCCCTGGTGAGACGGGGCTCTAGAACCTTCTATCCTTCAGTGGGGGAAGGAAAGACTCTGCTGTCTGGCAACAAACGGCGTTTGCCTGCCGAGGCGGCGATGGGGGGAAGTGCGGACACCCTTACTCTACCCCCGAAGTGTTTCTGTGGGTCCCGCAGGCAGAAGTAATAACTGAGATGCTGTTTCCATTTCGGGGCGGGGAGTGAATTTGGGGGGGGGGGCTGGGAAGTCAAAAGAATCAGAAAATAAAAGGTGGGAGTCGCCGACGATGCTGGCGAGATCGCCCTTAAGGGGACTGATCTGATTAAGCGTCATTAGAGTGCATTACTCCAAAATCGAGGAAACTCAACTGCCAAGAGCCCTTCCTCCGGAAATACCGCCCTGTCTACCTGCATTCTGCAGATCTACGTGCCAGTCTATGCACCCATCCATATGCCTGCGTCGGAAGCATCGGAACGTCCTGGGGCTCGACCACGATTGGCCGTCTCCCGGCGAGGCGTGACGCCACCTGGCGAGGCCTTCATGGGAGAACATCAGGCACAGTGCAAGGAGGACAAAGCCTGCGGAGGCTCCCCTCGGCACCGCCGACACTGGGATTCATATGATGAAACCGTAGGGCAAGTCGGAGCGCCTGGCAGAGTCTAGGGGCGCCGCGAGCTGATAGCAAAAAGGGACAAGCCAAAAACCGTGATTATCTTCAGGGGCAAATGAAAACCGTCAGACAAATCAGCTGGAAGACCAACTTAAGGACAACTTCTACAGAGCTCCATCCTTTGAACCTGTAATTTTTTAATTAACCACTTGGAACATGGTAACTGATCATGTGATCGGCAAAGAGGGATTTTTTTTTTTTTTAACTCTGATTCTTCAAATTTTTATACCCACCTCCCTCCCGCCCACCAAACTGTGCAGTTCTTGTAGGTGTTTCCTGCCTCCATAAACGTGAGAAAAGTTAGGATGATTCCTTAGTGACAGGGGCCCTGAACAATTTGGATTGGTCTGGGTTGGGGCCCAAAATGTGTAGTGCCCCCCCCGGCTCAGAAGCCCATGCAAGCAGCAGCAGTTCACCCTGACAACCAAGTGAATTAGACCGTGCACACACATGCAGACACACACACTCACTTACACAAAGCGATCGCACACACTACCCAATTCAAGGCTGTTGGCAGCTCCCCGTCCATATAGAAGCTCCCGGCAGTGGGGAGGGGCCTCATGTCCTAACGGGGGGGCCTAGAAGGGCCGGTGTGGTTTGAAAGGCCAGTCCAGGCAAACGTAATAGAATGAAAGTAGACACTCCTTCATTACTGTGCACTAACAGCATGCGGCACTACACACGAGCTCCCCAGGGATGAATGCATCTCACTTAGTCATCTTCTGAGTTTCATGCCAGATCTTCATTAAAATTTAATTTGGACTTACACGATGTCCGCGCATACCTATATACGCATGCTGTTAAAACTCAGCAAAAGTAAGCTTTAGCATAAAGATCACTGCTTTCACCCAAAACTGAACACAGCAAAGGATGAGTATGAGTACGAGTATGAGTACTACTTTGTCAAGTAAGATTCAGGTCCATGGGCTTGATAGGGCACTGATGTCGACCATCATGTAAGCAAGATGACGACTGAACTGACCATGAACTGACTGCAGTGGTGTACACAGGGGTGGAGCCACAGAGATACTAGCCATAGCTGAAAGCTGACTGGTTTCAAGAGTGCCCCCTCTCCTATCATTCACTAATTCCAAAAATATCATCGGCTAAGGTTGGCCCCAGCGCATGAATTGCAGCCCCTGTTACACCCCTGCGTGTGTTCCTCAAACCCGAGTGCAGCATTGGAACTATGACAAAATCTCACGCCAAGCGACCGCAATCATACAGGAAAGCCAGAAAAGACACAAGAGAATTACGGCATTAAGCTTTAATATGAAAAGTGATGTTTAATGCGGACGACACCATGATAAAGACAATTAAAACATCCACTCTGTAATTACAAATATATTGATTCCAATGTACTGTGTCAGATTTCAAGGCGCTTTATAGCCCAAACATAATCTCGAAGTAGACGATGCTAATAAGGAGGGCGACAGATTACATCATCCCCCTAATGGAATTCAGGAACATTACAGGCACACATTTCACACAATTGCTTTTAAGTCCGACGTTAATGAAATCACTCAGCCAGCCTTTTGTCCCATTAATGTCTTACGAACATGCTGGGGGGGTGGGGGGGCTTTAGGGAATCAGACGAGGCCAGAAATCTAGTCCCAACTTAAGTCAAGTGCCTATAAATAGTGCGGCACAACAAATGGTACGAGGATGAGGGTGGCATTTAAAGGGCTTCTTTATAAAGCCCTCCTTAAAATATGCGACGTGCTTCACGCAGAAATGCAACCTGCAGCTTCATGACCTCACACACGACAGAGGATGGCAAATACCTCAGCTGATTAAGGCGCTGATTGTGTTGCGTAAGGGCACACAACCCTGGTACTCTGTCAGGAATAGAAAGGGACAGGCAGACAAAGACATGGCAACTGAGACGGACAGACAAAAAAAAATCCCTGAATGACGCCCCACCCGTCGGCCTCAAAAAAAAAATCATACAAATGCCACATTGCCTAATATATTTTATTAGATTTATTTAAATCACTGTTTATATGTGCATACACAAAATACGCATTAACCGGTTTTTGAGTAATTTCTGGCATGTCAAGCTGCCATTATGGCCTGATATGAAAATGGGCAAAAAAAAAAATTGAATTATTCATCACAAGATCTTTTTTCATTAACGAACCAAAAGCGAATCACAGAATTCCTGTGAAAGAGACCGGCTCACTAAACGCCAACGTGAGTATATAAAGGCAAGCGGGACTCACTCCGTTCTCACTCCAGCGTGAATCCATTTTTTTTTGTGAACATTACAAGATCCAACCCTCTGGAATCTTGACTCCTGTTGCCATGGCAACAGGAAAAAAAATCAACAGAGTGGGATCTTGAAGTGCTAAAATTTTAGACAGAAATATCTGTGTCCTAATGGCTTCGGTGGGAAGTGCTGTGTGGAGAACAGTTTTGCACACAAAATGAGCATATTAATTCACAGATACATTGTATTACATTACAGGTTCGATCTTCCTGAGAAGGCCTCCATGGTCGGCAACGAGAAATATAGCTTGACAGTCAAAAGCTAGAAAGTCAGAAAGTAAAACCACAATCCTGAAACAGCCCTTGTTCCAGTGGAAATTTACACAGATCCTCAGCACACGCATCTATTGCTGTGTCGGTGAATGGAGCTTTGGGCCAGCAATGTGATGCTACTTTAATGAATTAACAATCACCCTTTATTTACAAAAAGAAAATGTGACCACTGTGCAAAAAAAAAAAAAAATAATAATCAAAAAAATGTTACTCAAAGTTTTCTCTTGCTCAAATCCAAGGGAGTTTGTTTCCTTTGAATAATTTGATTCCTGTGAAGCAAAAGTGGCCCCTCGCTTCGCACCCCAACTCGGTCCGCGGCGGAACAGGACACCTGACCCGCGATTCAAAGGCCACCCTAATTTGTAATTATGTTTGGCGCTCTTCTGGAAGACTGAAGTTCGCAGCCTCCAAGAGGTGGATTACGCGACATCCTCTGAAGTCCGGAGCCTTCCGCCAGGACCTATTGATGAATTCTGAAGATCCCCCGAATGAAATTGACTCAGGCGTTCAAGCCAGAACTTTTAATTTGGTCGCCTTTTACAATGTTAATCAACCTTGGCCCCGGCCGTCCACAAAGCTGTACACATTTTTGACATGCGAGCAGACAGGAATGCACACAGTGTCCCACAGCCCCTCTTAACATATCATCCTATGTCAGATAGTCCAGAACAATTTGAATAATTTAAATCTAGAACCATTTTTTAAGCTGTTTAAGGAATGACAAACAGGTCATGCTTACAAAAAAATATATATTTACATTTTCAGATTGCTTGGCACATCAAGCTGCCATTCTCACATGAATTTTTTTTTTAAATCAAGTTTTGAACAACTCATCACATGATTGTTTTCCCCAATAACAAACCAGAAGTGAAACACAGAATCCCTATAAAAAAATTAATTCACAAAAAGATTGGCTCACTAAACGCTGATGTATAAAGGCAAGCAGGACTAACTCCATTCTCATTCAAAAGTGAATCCATTTTTTTTGGTGAATATTTCAAGATCCAAACTCCAAAGTTGTAAATGCCTAAATAAAACAAAGGTGGCTGATTTATGGTAAGATGGCAGACTGCTTCAAACCTTTAAACCTTAGAGTAAAGTATGACAGCAAAAGAACCTCACAGCATGGTTACTGGGGGCGATAAAGGCAGCCCCCACCTCTGCGCTCATTGCTGGGGCTCATGCTAAAAAGCTTCCAGTTTAGGTAGACACACCTGCTGGCATGTTTTATAATAAGCTCTCTCTTCAGGTTAAGTACAACTACAGTACTGTGACGCAACCCCTCAACCCCCCCTGAGCACCAGAGCAGAGCCCCTTCTGGGATTTCCATTCACCAAGCCCCCCCCCCCCCCCGTCACCAATCGCTGCGAACATCACAGTGGCGCATTCATAAACCCAGCCTGCATTCACCACATAGTCATGATCTCTTGACATCGGATCAGAACTGACGGACGATTACATCACACAGAGAACATTTGTCATCGCTCCTGTAAGTAAATGGGGTCATTGCAAATGCACAATCTAATGCTATTGCTACGGCAGCTGCTAATGCTGATGCTAATAATAAATAATAATAAACATGGAACAATAGTAAAAGATAAAAGTGCGATACATTCAAGCAAAATCCCTTAGCAATATCAACATGTAGGTCTGTCAACTGAAGCTCCTGAGTACCAGTAAAAAAAATGGCTGTACCGTAGGAAGCACTTGGTAAAATAAAGTCCAATTAGCATTCCTGGGAAGAAGGCAAGCAACCAGAATAAAACATAGCAAAATAAATCCCCAGCCAAGTAAAGCAGCGGTACTGACATGTACTTCATACATTCGTAATGAAAAACACAGAGTATGTATTCCAAGTAAGAGCGGACACTGAAACCAGCGGTTCTGGACATCTTATCATATTTCTCTCACTTTGGTTAGCGAGCCCAGTGTTTCCAGTATGATTTGTCGCCTACACCTGTCACACACAAGCATGAGCTCTGTGCCCCAGCTCCACCTGTCGCCCCATAAGACGAGTCTCGTGCCAGACGGTGCTGGCCGTAGCCGTGACAGCAGGTACGCAGCGAGGTTTAATGGCGCTGAGAGGACGGGACCTTCCATCCTCAGGCCGTCTCCACCCACGTCTTGGCACACATTTCAGATCTCAGCTTTCACAAGCCAGAAAAGCTCACAATCCACCAGTATGAAGTGGATTGTGAAAGAAGAAGAAAGGAAAAAAAAGTGCCAAAGTGAACATTTTCATTGCTCTGTTTCCTACCAAGGTGATGGAGAACAGCAAGGTGATCAGGCTTCTGATGAAAGCTAATATCATCGTGAAACTCGTACTCATAATTACGGCAGAAGGAAACAAGGCATCCAAACCCTACTGCATCCTGAAGAATGAAGCTCCACCCAGCAGAGGGCTACTTCGGTTCAGGAGCACAGAGCACAACCGCAGACTCATCTCACACGGCCCTTAGCACCCACTGCCGTTCGCTTCCAGTCGCCGTGTCCCCAAGTCCACCCAGCCCAGAGGACAGCAGCTCCACTCCTAGTGACTCATCGCCATATTGATTCACCTGCACTAAATTATGCACCTTCCGTGTTTACTAGACAAATTTCTACCTCATTCTCACCACATGCACCACCCAGTGCACTTCATTTACTTAATTATGTATTACTTTGGTGCCGCACTCTTGTGTAAAATGTATTATTTTTGTAATGCCGTCGCACAACAGAACTCTCACTCCAGGGGATCGATGCGGTTCCATCTTACCTCACGCCTCATCCATCCATCTTGCATAACCACTCCACCAGTATATGATCTTCGTAAATCTTATATTTTTTAATTAATATACAGGACCATAAAGAATCCAAGGTACAGCATGAAAATGCTACATTTTGTTTGGAATAATTTGTGACAAAGTTTCTGTGACCAATAACTGCCGGTCCTCGTTGACCACACTGTAGAAGATGACTTTGGGAACGTCATCGGTAGCACAAATAACGCAGATGGAGAAGGAGCTAAATATAGACTCAAAAGTCAGCCTTACTCATGGCCTGGTAATTGTAATCCACGGATCTTGGAAAAAAAATCAAGGAAAATATCAAAGCATGGACATACGAATGAAACGATCATCTCCACAGAGTTCCTGGCTTCCTACTGCCAGCGAAAACGGCGCAGGGATGCCTTGGAATCGTAATTAAACGCCCGCAGTTGTCTTAACAAGGGAGCGCAAAGCGGTGCTGTGTAATTCAAATATCTGAAGGAGTGGACTGGGCCGAGCCCGAGGCAGCGTTAACAAAGAGCGTTTAGAGGCAAGGTAAATATGAAGACCCTACCTGATAAAACGGAGGATTTTATGAGACGAGGGCAAATTTCTCATTAAACGGATTCACTCACATGGGGCCTATCGCTTAGCACCGGCCTGCTCCCCAGCTAGAACGGGGCCAACGTGCGAGGCAGGCCACCGCGCGAGGCAGGCCACCGCGCGAGGCAGGCCACCGCAGCATCTACAGCGAGAGCAGGTTCGTGACAAACGGCCCTTGGCGATCACACAAATACGAACCACATTAAGAATGTATTAAGCCCTCCGAGATATGTTTGCGTTTACACTTCCCCTACAACCACCCGGCGGAGTCCTATCCATCTAAGGACAAGCGTCCTGATAGAGCCCTCACTGGCAGGAGGACTCTGGGGAGAATGAAGGATTTAATCTGCCCCAGAAAACCAAAGGCATCCCATCGTCCAGAGAGGCAAACGCGGCCACCTTTCCACAACACTGTCAAAAGGCAGCAGAATTAACTGTCAGCTTCTCCATCTTATCTGTGATGCTAATCTGTACCAAAACTTTTTCCCCTTCACTCTTGGCTCTTATTTTCTTCTTGGATCTATCTGCCAGGGATTTGCGGTGGCAAAAGTGGCCACAGTGCACAGCGACTTTTGAAGGCACTTTGTGTCGTGTTTGGCTGTTACTTTCAGCTTTTCTTTTTAATTTTGTTTTTTTATAGTTTTTCTTTCTTTTTTTTGCTCCGCTTTCTTCCACCCAGCCGTTAGTTGGGATTTTGCATTTCTCCAAGCATGTTTTGATCATACCCATGAGGCAAAGCGCACAAGCCAGCTTCACTCAATCTTTGATACGTGGAAATCTTGATTTTTACAGCAGTTCTGAGCTCAACCCCCCCCCCAACACCCCATCTCACAAAATTTCCTGCTGTTTTTTAAATATGCCACTGAATCCACTCTCCGCCACTGCTTGAGGTTGTTATAGTGCTAATGTGCAACCAAAAGGTTGTCCCAAAATAGTTGAATACGACAGAAAACGAACATGAATTATACAAATGTGTGATTTTCTTGTTCACATAAAAAATAAGTCAAGATTAAACATATTTTTGAGCCCGCAGTCGTCCATTTTCCACTCACTGATCAAGTCCAGGCAAAGCCGTCCCCAATCTTAAAGTGAGTAACGGTCGTGTATTCACTCACATCCGAACTGGGGCAGAGCCACGGCCTGTACGGTCAGGTACGGGAGGGCCGGACCATCACCGGCAGCCGAGGACACACCCAGGCCGCGGCAGGACAAAGATCCCTCACTGCTAGGAAAAGACACTCTTTGTGGCGCCGAAATTGATTCGTTTGACCCCTGGCTTCTGCCCTGCGGCCGTAAGGTGTGCATCCGCCGGTCAGGATGAACCCGGACGAATAATGAAATTCGCTGAATGTGATGGAATGGAATTAATAAAGGCGGCAGAGTCAAAGATAGCCACGCACAAGAGGAGCCCGGCTGTCTGTCAGCCGTCGCCACGGGCGACAGAGCCGTGACGGACAGCAGCCATCTAAACAAGCAATCAAAAACAAATCAAAGTAAGGTCCCACATAATCAGCAAGCCGTATAAGAGATTCAGTATTAATACACAGATTTTAATGCTTGTACAGTATTTAATGCTAACGAAGACACTTTATATTGGCGTGCAAAGAGCTTTTGTCGAAAAACGAAAAAACAATTCAAATAATGGAAAAGAAATCCATCCATCCGTCTGTCCGTCCGTCCAACTGCTTATCAAGTACAGAGTCACGCTGCGCCTGAGAGCCATCCCAGGAAACAGGGCACGAGGTAGGGGGCAGCTATTCGGATAATTACAGCATTTGCTAAGCTGCTTCACACACCTATAACCAAGTCGAAGGGGGCAGCGGCTTGAACACCACTCCCCCCCGGTGATCAGCAGCTGATCAGGGTCATAAACTGCCAGTGAATCACTTACACCACCGAGCGATAGCTCATGTGAGGACCTCGCGAGCGGAAAATGTGATTTTTAAACAGATTCCTAAGGACTCAGACAGCGAGTGTAAGGCAGACGAGGCAGGAACGGCGTGTGCTCGCTCAGAAACCCTGCAAGGGGACAAGAAGCAGATTTCTGCATTAACAGGAAATGGGATAAGGACGGCAGGGCGACTCAGCGGGTTTCATTCCCGCCTCCGCTCTGTGTGAGTCCGGTTTGCATGGTCCCCCTGCATTACGCAAGTCTCCTCTGGGTACTCCGCTTCCCTCCAGCAGTCCAGAGACCCACAGTTAGGCCGACTGGCATCTCAAAATTCCCCTTACTCTGTAATCGTGTATGTGTGTGTGTCGGGGGGGGGGTATGTACCCTGCCATAGACTGGCATTCCTTCCAGAAAGTTCCCCTGCCTTGTGCCCACTATTCCAGCCACTATCCAAGGCCCCTATCCAGGATAAGTAATTGGAAGCTGGACAGAGTCAAATAGATCCAAAAACCATGATAATTTTAATGGTTTGGACAAGCCTAATTTAGAGTTTGATGACCTCCGTAATCTCGTCAGGAGGTGAACGGCCGTACAGTCCCAAGTCCATTGAAGTTCACCGACAGTTTACTACTTTGTCATTTTGGCTCCCCTCAGAAGCGTGCCCGTCAGGCAAGGAAGGCGTCTCCCAAAGCACGTGACATGATGTAACACACCTAGCGAAGGTGTAACGCCATGCAAGCGGGCATTATTCATAAAGTGGCTGGCGCGTTGAGGATTACGAACCCAAATGCTGCTTAAAAACAGGCAAACATGAAAGTGCGTAAACATGTCAGCCCCTGAGAGGTTATTTATGAGCTGCTTACACACTTCATAAGCAGCACTGCTCACCACAGCTATCTTCCCATACTCCACCCTCATTAATCCAAGATTAGAGTGAGAAACACAAGACAGGGGGGAAACACACACACGCACTCATTTTGACCTATTTAGAAGCTTTTCTCATCTTGGGTAAATTTACATTTTCTCTGAATAGCTTCCTATTTAGATCCAGTGACCTCACCACCGTTCCCCTCTTCTGATTGGACCATTGTTCCAATCTTCTGATTGGACCGCCATTCTCCACTTCTGATTGGACCAGCAGCCCACTCTTTGCTGGACATGGCGACATGGAGGGACACGACGTGGTGAAGGGTGGAGCCCCACAGAGGAGCTCTACTCAACATGGTTAGGCACTAGCTCTTTAGCATTTGCAATAGCAGGGGCCAACGCTGAGCATCCTGGTGTTTGGGGGGGGCTTTTCAGAGCCTGTCCCCGCCCCCACAATCACAGGCAAGCCCCCCACCTGTAAGGCGGGAGCTGAGATTTTGGTATTTAGCTATCCGGTGCCTGTGGCTGCCTGGAAGCACACCCCCACCATCTCATCCAACCCCTAGAACCCCAGGGCCTCTCCCCCCCTCCCCAAGGGCATGGAGGCTGGCAGGGATGGGCGCAGCTGGAGCTGTCAGTAGGCCTGACGAGATGGCTGTACCAGCGACACCCGCGCATCAGCCGCTGTCTGCCCCTTAGCCGTTGGCTGGCAGCCGGCCCCCGCCTGGGCTGACAGAGCCAATTAAGAGAGGCGGAGCGTAGCGGCGTGTCTAGGAGCGCCGCCGGAACAGCTACCGCTACGAGCGGCGGAAAAAATAAACGGCGACAATGAGAGCACGGCGAGCTGTAGCAGCTCTCCACTGTGCGCGGGATTCTCAGCGACGGCATTACAGCGGACACCGAGGACACGAATTCCCAAGAAAATACTGTATGTAAATATATATCAGGGCAAGCGAGGATAACGGGGGAAGATTAAGCACAAAACACAGCGAGTAGGTTCAGCGGCGTCGAGGAGCACGTCACACTTAGCTGCGCTTATTCTATTTATCAAAAGCAAATTAGCCTTGTCAGAAGCCGCCATTATTCCGTCTGAGGCCTGTATGTCTGGTTTTGGATTTCGGCAAATCTAACAAGGGCATAATTCACATAATCAATCATCGGGCACGCCAGCCCGATTAGAGGCAAAGGGCTTAACACCCATCCGAGGGCCGTGACGCCCCCTCCCCATCGAAGCTGGGATCTTCTATCGCGTCTCCCAGAAAGATCCGGAAAGATCCGTAACCGTCAAATGCCATGGCCGGATGGATTTTTACTCCAACCACACACGGCGCAGGCTGCTGGGCCCGAAAACAGTGAAGCAGATGACTGACCCACGTTCCGACAGGTGACAAACGAGTCCCGCCAGACTTATCAGCACTCATACGTGAAAAGAAGTAACAATAAGGATTAAATGAACGTGCAGGCAATCTTATCACTAACCAATTATATGATATAAACTGCTAAGTGACAGGTAAGGGGGCACTCTGGCGGCCAATCAGCTTTCAGCCCCTGTGTGGGCCATCGGGCTGAGCGTTTGACATTTTCAGCAGATGTGTTGATAACAGCAGCACATGGGGGTGATTCAGCAGTATTAAGGTTACTGCAACAACTTTACAGTGATGATTCAGTCAATCATGTTCTAGCAGCATATTCTGGTCTGGTTTCACAGGGGAGCCTGGAACCTGGAGCCAGATCTATTTTGCTTAGCTTGATATAAAGCAAGGTCCACTGTGGGAGTCTCACCGACAGCGCACTGCCCCTCTTCCTGGGCGGGGGGGGGATCCCATGATTTGCTGTGGGGATGGGCGCTCCTTTCACACACACAATGACGGTTGAGATCATCACAATAACCAGCAATGGCCCTTTAGCGAGTGCGTATTTAGCAGAGTCACATGTGTAACAGCAGAAAAATTATATTAGAATTTGCACAAAAGGAAGGGATTAACTGTATTCAAAATCAGGCCATGAGCGTCAGGATGACATAAGTGTGGGGGGGCCTCATCCTACAGGCCTCAGGCTGCGGGGCTGACAGGGAGCGATGCCACAATAATGCCCAAGAAGACGTGCCCTCCGCTCCAGGGCACTGCGCAAAACCTCATTCCCACAGCTTTTAATGAGCGCAGCGCAGGAGGAAGCG
>JAODKC010000016.1:10883531-10909653 GCA_026777985.1 Mormyrops attenuatus
CCCCCCCCCCCCCCCCCCCCCCCCCCCCCCCCCCCCCCCCCCCCCCCCCCCCCCCCCCCCGCCCCCCCCCCGCCCGCGCCGCGCCCCCCCCCCCAGGCGCGTCACGGCCCGCGGCTCCAGCTTGCCCGACCGCGGGATGCCAGCGGCTCCAGGTAGCATCACCTGCGCCCGGTCAGGCATGAGCAATCGCACCCCGTCGTGCCGAGCGCCGCGTCCCAGTGCTCAGCTTATTACAACCTGTTAATTAAAAAACAAAAAAAAGCCGCGGTTTGGAAAGTCTCCGCTCAGCCAACACAGAGGGCCATCAGGTAATTTGCAGCCAGATTTGTCCTTCCTCTCAACTCTCCGTAAACAATGACTCTAACGACCAGCGGCGGAGATTCTGGGTCGTCGCTGTCCACCTTGGCTCTGGCGTTCCCGCTCAGAACGCACACGCCCATTTACGTGCCAATTAATTACGGCGAGAACGAGATTAAAATCGTTTTCTTCCTTTAAGGTACAGAGTCCTTGTGCTGTGCATGTAATTTCCTGTCCCCGCCATAATTAGTCACGGCACCCCCAGAGCACCGGCGCCATGGTTTGTGCTGCCTGAACAAAAGCTATATGGGGGTGCGATCGCTGGCCTGCCACGGATGTCACAATACGCTGGTTTCAAGGCGTCTGCTCACTTAATGGGAAAAGGACTGGGGCCATCTGAATCAGGGACCAGAGTCAGCGATGAAAATGTCCTTCCACTGGACAGTACCGCACAAAGACAGGTGCCACCCCCCCACCAAAAATGTAAACCCACAGCGTTATAATAAATATTAATGTTATTATTTTAATTGCCCACCCATCCATTATCCATGCTTACTTGTGTTATACCCCATTAACCACCATTAATAACAACAACAACAACAAGGGCTGCAGTAACTAATAAAACTGATAATACTTGTTAATAAATATTAGCTGACAACGAATTTTGTCAATGATTGCTTGCATAAACTGACCACCCAGCAACATTAACGATGGTGCGCTAAGCCTAGTTCATACTTCATGCTGACTTCTGTGTACTGACTTTTGTGTACAATATTTGTTTTTTTTTGTAATAATAATTAATGATAATAACAATAACACATAATAAAAGCCCCATTGTCTACTTTCCTCAATGCCTTATAATATAAAATTATACTCTGTATACATGGGAATACTGTGTGAGATCTAGGTAGCTGTTAAATTTTATTTGCTACAGTTTTCACCATGTATCAGTTTAACGCTCCTGAGGGAACCAAACGGTTTGACAAACAGTGAAGAAATACATATCCCAGAGTTTCGCATGTAAAGGGCACTTCTATTATCCACCGAACGGCCAGAGGAGAGGCAGAACCGAACAAGCCCTGCAATGGTCCATGGCGGGCATGACGTAATACCCCAGGTCCTCTGCAGGTGGCGATACTGAGCAACCCATGCCTGCCCTAGTAACCCGGGGTCAGCGTGCATTAGCGAGGTTTAGCATCCTGACACTTTAGGGTATTCTAAAATCAACACATAAAAATGAGTGCCCGGAGGTCTCAAAAGATTTTCATTATTTACCGTTGCCCAGTACATGAAACTGATTTGAGTTTGCCGAAAAAAGGCACAGGAGACTCCAAGCATAAATGCTGCTTTGTTTTATGGTCCGACGCAGGTGCAACCATTGCTGTGGACCCACACAACCACTGCCCAGGTAACTCTGAGGTCAAGCTGCTTCTGTTTCTGCTAATGTTCCAGTAATTAACAGCCTTGCCAGCAATCTCTGAACAATTATACCTGCGGCTGCTCACATCTTGGCTGCGCATAAACGCATGAAGACGGTAATTAACTTTAACCTCTACTGAGCATATATGACACTGCACAGTGTCTTACTTTGCAAATTTTTAATTTGCTTAAAATGTGTAATTCCCCTCTCAAAACTGTGAGCAGGCAACGTGAAGCTGGCTGCTGTCCAGGGTGCTGAAACGTTCCCCTGCATAGACCAGTGTTTCCCAACCCAGTCCTCGGGGAACTCCAGCAGTCCACGTTTTTGCTCCCTCTCAGCTCCCAGCCAATCAGGAACACTGAATACCTGGTACAGGTGCGCTGGGAGCTGGGAGGAAGCAAAAACGTGGACTGTCTGGGGTTCCCCGGGGACTGGGTTGGGAAACACTGGCATAGACAACACTGCTCAACGGACAGCTTATCACGTTTCCTCGAAAATTAATTTGCGCTCCACAAGATGTGTTAGGGCTTATTTTCAGAGGATGTCTTGTTTTCCCATGTACAACAAACTGCAGTACATTTACCGGTATTCATGAACAAAATTCCACATTTATTCAAATACAGACATCATGTCGTCTTCTAACCGTATCTTTCCATGTAAACAATTTAATGGTTCACATGTATTCATGAACAAAAATCTACTGTGTATACATTTATTAATATTAAATATTATTTCCTATTTACATCTAATCGCATCTCATTCTAGCTACCGTACAATCCATGGGATAGTAACTAGGGCTTACCCTAGTTACTGGAATACCCCCAAGGCTCCTTAAAAAAAATAAATAAATACCACCCCCCCAAGAAAAAATGAGTTAAATTCAAAAAGGGGTAAAAAGTACAAGGCCAAAATCAAACGTGGTTGATTTAACAGCGGTCCCTTTTGACAAACCAGGGAGTGGTGTCCCACAACCTTTGCCAGTAACCTGGAAGTAATTGAGACCCTTGGCTGTCAATTTGCTCCCATCGCTCAGCAGCTATAAAGAGGTTATTGGAGTCTGTCGCATAGACGAGTGGCTTCCTGCCTCACCTTGACGGACCTTCAGAAGCCGAAACTGTGCCACTGTGTCTCCTTCGCTCCTTGTCGCTCTGCGAAATCGTTCTGACCTCGACGGCGCAGTTAAGATGATCCGATTCATGTTAAAGGCTTCAAAGATCGTCTTAGAGCCAGCGGCTTAGCAGAACTAAGATAAAGGAAGTTGTTTAGAGGAGCGTTAACTGTTTGCTGTCAATCCCTAAATTCCTGTATCACCAACCAGTGAATGTGGCTGACTCTTCAGGCCAGGGTATCAAGAAAGGGCCTATCAGGATAGCGATACAACATAGCGATTGGGTTCAATCTTCCTCGAGTCGCACAGGATGACATGTTCTCCCCATTTCCCATGTTTTTGTAGCTGCCATACTCAAGGGCATGGGGTGGGGTCGCAGGGGCACTCGCCCCAGCTGAAATCTGATTGGTCCCCAGAGTGCCCCAACCCCTTTCATTCACCGAATCGAAACATGTCATTGGCTAAAGATATGGACAGCCCCTCTGTAAGAATTATGGCCTCTCATGCCTCCCCACCCTGAAAAAAACACTAGAATCGCCCCTAGCCATACTGCACTGCAACTCTCTTACGCCTTTCTGCTTTCATCTTAATGTCAATTTGAGCCCCTTTGACTCTCCAATAGCGAGTCACCCAGGGCTAAATGCCCAAGCGTTGCAATGACAACTGAGTATTGTTCTACTGGAACTCTAGTAGTATTTTGCACTCAATTAAGAAGATTTGTGGACAAGCTAACAAGGCTAGCCGACATCACATGTCAGAGAAGCCAGCAGACCATGAAGATGGCAACAGGCATTGATTGATTGTAACGTGTTGTGTTCCGACCTCTGCGAGTGGGCGTCCATGATCGTGCAAGTAACCGATGGCTTCAGACTCCTGTACCACGGCCCTGTCAGCTCCGCCCCTTTCAGAGGTGGTGGGGGGATCCGGTTACCACAGATCCCAGCCCCTGTGGACCTCAAATGAAACACAGCTTTATTGTCATCTTAGCCATGTGCAATTCGAAGTGAAACGAAATGACGTTCCTCCTGTAGCCGCGGTGCAACATCCACAACAGGACACACATTACACCTCTAAAGATGGAATAATTTATATAGTGCAAAAAAATGTATTGAATTATTAATAATATAAGGGGAGAAGAGAGGGATAGCTACTACTAATCCACCTAACAATCATATATTTCACAGAAGACAGACACTGAACAGGCGCATTATATATCAGTGCTGTATCAACATAGTAATCCAGGTGTGGTTACAGCAGCCACAGCACCACCTGGTGTGCAGGTGCTGCTTCTGACAGAATCTCAAGGACTCTTTATCTGCCACCTCAGCCCCGGAGTGTAAATGCAGAGGACCAAGGGGCATGCCGAGTTTCTGGGTTACATCTGAGATGTGTAGTGAGAGCACAAGGCAAACCTAGGCCCAAAAACAACATCAGCCTCACTAAAGCAACGAAGAGATGGACAGCGGCATAGCCGGCGGCCCTGGACAGCATGGTCTGCCCCAGTGCCACACCAGAACATCTCCAAAACAATCACCTCCATCATCACCTTCACACACGTTCATATGCACTCGTATCAATGAGCTCTGTGCCTGGAAAGCGGTCAAGACCTGCGCTCCACATCAATGACGCGCTTAACGAGTACGATAAGCCGAAGAGCAAAAGGAATGCAGACTATTATTAAAAACAAAATAAAAACGTGGCTGAATGAGGACATTTAGTGGCACGACAGCATGCTTTTTCCACATGATAGGACCATTCTAGTGAACTATTTAGTTGAACATTTAGTTAACTGAATAAAAACATATATTGTTAAAGTGCACTGGGTGTCTAGGAAAGGCCAACCTGCAAGGGTGTCTGGTTTTTTGGGGGTTAAAAATCCCGGCTAACCTTAGCAGCATTAAGACCGCAGGTGAGCTCAGCCAATGGGGCGCTGGATGGAAATATGCAGCTTAATAAAGTATTAACGGCATCCACAGAAGATTATGATGGATGTGACTTCAAAGAGGCGCGCTTCCTTGATGAGTGTGTGCACCCCCCTCCCCCTGGCTCATGGGCGTTGCTTCACCATGGTGCACAAGGCTGCACACCGCTATGGGGAATGAGGAAACATAGGCAGAAGGCGGCCTTATCGGTATTTAGCGACGCGACGGCGTCATTGTGGGATGCAGACGTGATCGGTACTGGCATCAGCAGGGGCCCGCAAGTGCATCGTTAGCCATCCCCAGCTCCTGTGTTTTTGTGTCTATCACCCGTTGGCACGACGGCGAAAAAAAACAAAACGATAAAAGAAAAAGACAAAAGGAGGCGGGGATATTTTCACAGGGAGAGTGCCGAGAGACGCATGTGAGATGTTTAGTAAAAAGAGGCCAGTGCTAGCGGGAAGTGGCGGGAGAGACGGATCGGCTCCCCGGCGATTGGCACCCGCCAAGCCCTCACTTCAAACAGCTGCCCGCCGTCCGCTGGCGACAGCGCATCCACGCTGGCCGACCGCCTGGCCGGCCCGCTTTCATCAGCCATAATTAAACGATCACTTTAGCACGGAGAGGAATTACCATCCAATTTTATTTTAACGTGACGTGGGAACATTTGGCTTGCCGGGGCCAAAAAAAAACTCAAGGCCTTCTCAGGCACGGCCATTCGACGCGGGCGGCGGAAATCGGTTTCCGTCACTCGCCGCGAAGCCACGTGCCGTGCCTCGGTATTGTGCAAAACTATTATTTCACTCGTGACATAACGCATTAACGTCAATTAATTCAGCCAGCGGACACCCATGACGATGTCGATTTTATTGCTCTTTAATGCCACATTATGTTTGCACTATAAACTTTAAACAACTCGCGTTTCAGGCATATGCCCATTATTGCGTTTTCCTTTTTTTTTTTTTAACGATCACTCCTGTGTGAATGAAGGCAGCGCTGGGGAAAAAAAAAATTAAATTTGCATACCCCTGTCGGTCCTGTGCTTTCCCGGGGATATATGAGTGTGTGTGCGTGCGTGTGCCTCTGAGAACAGGAAACCTGTACAATCTGTCTCTCAGCAGGCACCCTAATGACCAGGAATCCCGCCCCCCACTCTGCTTAAGGCTGCCACTAATCACATGAGCCGTGTCTCATGCAATTCGCCAGTCGGGGGAAATTCTGTCCGCGGCCATTCCCCCGCCCCGTGCGGCGGGGGGGGGGGGGGGGGGGGGGGGCGGCGCAGAGGATTATACTCCCCCCACCTGAACCACTCTTCCATATAGCCTGACCACTGAGTCTTGGGTAGGTAATGACTGGAACGGCCGGGATCGGCGTAGAGGCGTTTTTAAAACGCTTAAATTTTACATGTGGAGCGGGGACAGCTAAACTCGCACATGCCCTGGAGCAGGAAAATAAAATGAAATTATAACGAGTGGCCAGTCCCCCCACAGATGATCCTGCTGTTTTCATTTAACGGCCACGTCCTCGAAGGTTTAAACAAATGAGAAAGGTAGGATATGGAGAGACACTCAATAATTTACAGTTTCTGTAATCAAAAAAATGACTATGGGGGCATCCCTTAAAAAATATAATGTATAATAATAAGAAAAAGACTCCTGTAATGACAGATATTCTCTGCAAAATTATCCACTGAAGCGAAACAATGAACAAAAGGACCCCCTGCCCCCACCCAGCAGAGAATCCCTTGGTGAACCGTAAGCGAGTCAGTGCCGAGTCAGACCATCCTCGGCCTCCGTCCTCTGGTTTGGTGCGACAGGAGGCCGGTCACGGTCAGCAGCAAGGAGACACGGATAGGAGCCGCAGGGGGCTTCCGGTGACATAACAGCGGCTGACAGTGACGCAGAGCAACCCCTCACCCTCCCACCTGTCAGTGTTCGGTCACACGGCCTCGGCCCGTCAAAGGGTTCTGTCGAGGTTCCTCGCGGTTAGCATTCCAATTTAACGAAACACTCCAGCAATGACTTGGCAGGTAATGGGTATGTCAAGCCAGAACGACGCTCACAAAAGGTGGGAAAGCTGGTCCTGATGAAGTGGGAGCGTTTACAAACGACGGCACGAATACGGGCCCGACAAGAGAAGGGACACTCCCAGCTTTGTGACAATGTGGAGAAAAGAGTTTTTTTTTGGGTGGGAGTCCAATCTCCAGGTCTGTCTCTGACACCTGAAAGCAGCCATTACAGTATGACATGCAAATTAAATCTGCCCTGGGGGGTTTTAAGGTAACTGGCAGTCATTTAGCCTGTG
Source organism: Mormyrops attenuatus (assembly GCA_026777985.1). Lineage (NCBI taxonomy): Eukaryota > Metazoa > Chordata > Actinopteri > Osteoglossiformes > Mormyridae > Mormyrops > Mormyrops attenuatus. The sequence goes on from JAODKC010000016.1 coordinate 10,890,580, forward strand.
TATTTCTTTGAAGCAGGTTACAGTTTGTTAATCAAGCCTACAGGGGCCGGGTCCTCACCTGTGTCTAACGAGCTTTAGGTCACCATCACAATGCCTGCTTTCTCCAGTCACTGACCATTATCCTTGCATGGAGCCAGTGAGGGGGCTCCGCCTGTACAGGACCCCAGAGGTAGGCTATGAAGCCAGCATAGAGCGGCCCTGGGTTCCTCCAATGCTTGCCGGCAGAATCCCATTAGTTTCCTCTGCAAACAGATTTCCTGTAAAGCCAAACATGGGGCAGCTTACCTCTGGGCCGCAGCTTTGCCCTCTGGTGCACACATGGTGCACGCACGGCTCTCGCCAGTTTATTCTTTTTCCCTGTACCGATTAGGTGCATCCGCTGAACAGGGCCGTGTGCAGCTTTTAATAGAAGGTGGTTAGTTAAGACAAACGGCCGGCTGCCCTCGCATGCAGTATGGCGGCATGAATACATACACGACTCGCACTTTGGGCACTATTCTAGGCATCTCTCACTTTAAATTTACACCACCAATGCAATATCCTGGGCATCTCTCACATGTGCACGACTGGGATTTCACTATTCTGGGCATCTCACTTCCCATCTGCATGACTGGGATTTCACTATTCTGGGCATCTCTCACTTCACACTTGCACGACTGTTACTGCATTATTCTGGGCATCTGTCAATATACATATTCTGACCTATACTGTACATATCTATGTCCTGTACATGCAAATATTAATATTATTGCATGTTCACCCCCTGGGTGGGTTTCCTGCAGATAGATCTATAATTTGGGGGTGTTCTTCAGCAGGATAGGTTCAAAGGAAAGGGCTTACAGAGTGAAATCACTGTTGGGCCCCTGAGCGTGGCCCTTAACCCCTACCTGCCCCAAGGACTGGCTGACCTGCCAGGCTGACTTATGTTGCTTTGCATAAAAGGCTAAAAATGAATTTAAAAAAATTAATTACTGTTTTTTATATTTTATATTTGTGATATTATTTGCCATTTACAAAATTCTCATGTTATGTTTTCATTACTTGTGTAGGTCTTTTCAAGGACAGTGCAAGGAGAAGATGGTGGAACCGTTTGCTGCACACATGCACGCTGTATGTCTGCACACATGACAAACAAACTCGAGAGCTGACAGCAGGCAGCGCTTCTCACGTGCTCATTTGCCGACGCGCAAACGTGACCATAAATCGAAGGTGACATCCCGAGACAGGAGCCGGAATGTGAGCGCTGACAGCAGCCGGGTCATTAGCATGCGGCTGGGAGCAGGATCATCACGTACTCGAACCCGCGCGGAAAGCACACGATCAGCTGGCTCCTATTAACAGGCAGGACCGCGACCGCTAATGGGACCAGCTGAGCACAGGAAATGGAGCAGACGCACCGTCACCTGAAAGTATGCAAATAGTGACCAAACTAGGCTATCGGCTTTTTTTATCGCAACATAAGGTACTAGAATGTACTGGAAGGTAGCAATTACTGGGACAACTCCTTCCTATGATATGCATACAGTGCAGAAAATCAATAATCTACAGCTGTGAGAGCTTTAGATAATAAAGTCCTAAATTTCACACAGTTCTGGAGCACAGCGGATCTTTGGGGAAAACGTGCCTCATTGACAGAATGATGAATGCTGTTCGAAATGTTATGTAATGCGGCCGCACTGTGGAGAGCAGCTAGATCTTGGCTCATGGGAGTTTCACTTACACAAAAATGTTCTGAGGGCAGAAGGAAAAACGATTGGTTCAGAGAGATAACCAATCAGATTGCAGAGTAGGTGGGTCCAAGCAACTACAGGAGGTGGGACCAACCAATTCAATTCAATTCAATTCAAATTCAAAACCAATCAGATGTCTGCCTCCAGTTGCTTGGACCCACTCTCTGAGCCAATCATTTTTCGTTCTGCCTTCAGAAAATTTCTGTGTAACTCCCACAAACTAGATCTTGCCTCTCAGTGAAGGCCCGCAGAGCCCTGGTCTAGAGCCCAAGCCAGGAGGTTAAATAAAGCTACAGGGTGGAGTCAGGGGACTGAGGGGCACATTAAGTGGAAATGAACAGAAACAAGGGGTGGGTGATGGTCATGCAAGTGAGGGGGGACATATTTCTCTCCTTATCTTCAGACCATCTGTTGTACATAAATGAGGTGGAGGCCGAATGCAATAACATTACCATTTAATTTCTCTGCTCTGTAACTCTGTGGGCTTTTAGAAGCAAAACAATGTACACGGTGTTGTTAAGCGGTGACCCTGGAAACCAATATGTAAAACAGCTTCCATTATTCTAATGCTTCAAAAACATATTGTGACATCCCTGTACTTTCCAAGAGATCATGCTGGACCAGGAGTCATCAATGAACGAACAAACAATTGGCCCAGAGTAAATGGCTGTGACATCAGGCCACGGTAGAATGTGAAGTGGAACACCTGGCGTCCCCACAACCGCTGTACAGACAAATAATGAATATGAAATAATAATAATAATAATAAAAAGACGTCAGAGTTTCCTGTGCTTTAATGACGACCTAACGCCAGCCATTAGGACTTGAACTTGCACCTCTGAATCCTCCTACCGCCATTGTCATATTGATTTATTGACTAGCAGTCAAGTTACTTTTCTTAAAGATTTTTGTTCTTCCTAGTAACACAAAAGTTTGTGAATAACAGCTTAAATAAGCAATAAATATTATATTCTTATAAATATAGTATCTTCTCATTCTTGCTTTTCATTTAAATTGCAACGCAGACCCTCCAACCTCTACAATAAAATGCTAAAATCGTAACGCTAATTGAACTTAAGTCCGAGACTGCAGCTGAGGCAGCCATGTTAGATCTTGACGGCTAAGCTATGACGCACACATCAGATTTCATGGTAGGAGGAAGCCCAGCAGACTGAAGAAACAGATGCTTTTACAGTATTAAAAATTACAGATTATGCAGCCTGATGATGTCACATGGGGGGGGGGGGAGGTTACCAAATAAAGGGAAGCGGCGTTGTTCTTACACGCTGACATGACATTAAAACAACTGGTTACAAAAAAAAAAATCTGATGCTGTATGAATCTGAGGGGTTGGGTAGGGGCAGGTGGGGGCGGAACTTAAACAAAGACAGCGAAAACACGGCAAGCCCCCCCCCCACACCGTATTCATAACGCCGAAAGCGCAGGAATAAATCTGGAGGAGGCTTACAGCACAGCCCCTAATAAACAAGGAACAGACAGGACATACCTGAAAGAAATGAGTCTGGGCTGACTGGCGCATCCATCAAACGCCCCATCTACGGAGGAAGGAGCCGCTCACATCCAAGGCGGGGGCGGGGAGGGGAAATCGTTGCTTATTAGTGAGTAAGGGAGAGTGGCAATCGAAATCTACCTGCCACTGGGCGTGGGGGAGATGGTTTCCTCTCCTTCCAAATGAAACAAATAGGAATCTAATGAACTCATATCCCTGGAAACCATAACCACAGGAAAAGGAGGAGGAAGCCTTCAGAGATACATGTGACCACTGGGGCGGGGGGGTGGGGGGTTGATACATCTGACAGAGCTTTTAACTTGCAGTAAAGGCATGCTATAAAATGTCCCCTACTGAGCTCAGGGGTTAAAATTAATGGCCACAGGGTCATAGACAGATTATAAACCATGCACAAAAAGTCTGTGACAGAGGAACACCGTGTAAACCGGACTGTCTGTTACACTTGACATCTTTGACTTTCACTTGCCTTTGATCTTGAATATAGGAAAGATTTTAAATCTGGTCAATACGCATTGAAGGCAGCCATTACTCCGGTTACAAGATCATTATCCATTGGAATACATTGACTAATTGGCAACCTTGAGCTCCGGGTTCAACGTTGGGTTGACAATTAATTCCGGAGATGGCGTCTTGTACACTGCGCCACGTTAAAACACTCTACAGTGAGTCAATGGGAGTCGACCATCACTGGAATGAGTATGCAAATAATCGAACTAGATGCTACCGTTTTGTTGAGACGATATGCATGAAGGGTAAGAAATATCTCCTGTAAAAATAGGGGCGGAAACCCAAGCTGCACAGAGTTATTCAAACAAAATCTGACCACACTGCTTCAGGAGGATGTTGAAAATGCATGAACTTGCATTTATTTGATCCTTTTCTGGTTTTTTTCCCCCCAACATTCAATAGCTCAGTTTTATCTCGCGTTACCCCATCACATGAGAGCATGTCACTCTAGCCCTACCAGTTCATCACACGCTACACACGCACATAAATCCTTTTCTTGTTACCTACAACCGCATCATTATAGGGAAATGACAGCATTTAAGGTGACTCATGGATCCATGTACAGGAAGCCACAGTACTCCATACCCAAGAGGATCCACGCTTCCTGTGCAAAGCACTTATGCGCATCAGCAGCGCAGCTCCCAGAGCTGCCAGTCTACAACATGCGGAAAATGCATCGCGAGGCACAGTGTGTGACTGGCAAGCTGGCGTCTCCCCCATGCTCTTCCAAGGCACTGCCCACTCACCACCAAGCGCCCTGACTAAGGGGAACAGTTTTATGTCCAGACATGCCTGTTAAAAATATCACACGAAGTCATCACTTATGGAAAAACTTAGTTATAACAGACAGAAACACTCAAAGACTGAGGACTAAGAGTTGCTACATCATGTTATGTATCTGCCAGAAAGTGGGAGTCTTCCCCAAATCATTAACGGAGGACCCGCTACTCTGTTCTTGACGCTAGTTATCCCTTAACCAAGGATGCCTCAAAGATATAAAACCAGTTAAAGATACTGCACAGCACGCAGGTGGTAGAAATGGTAGGGGTGGTGGCGGGGGGTGGGGGGGGTTTGCCGTTATTATGAATCATGTGGCAAAACGACATGTGCCGGACTGTCACGCATCTATCGGCCATCATAACAGAGTGATGGATCGACATCAGCATAGAGGTGGATCAGCTAGCAGGGTCAGCCAATCACAGGATTTGAACCCACGACCTCACCTAACCTACTGACCTAGACACCGCTGCATCAATGAAACCCATGCAAAGCAAGGTTTTCCCCAATTGTAGCAAACTTCTGCTAGTTCTGTATTCAGCTCATTTCATTAAATTCTTCAGTGTCTGTCCATGACAACATACAAAGTTCCTAGTAAATGAGCATGTATATCCTTACACATACACTCACGCCAAATAGCATGAACGTCACAGGAAATGGGGGGTGGGATCTGCAGCACATTACCACCAAGAATTCATAAAACGCATCTTAACCCCTGATTAGCATCCTGTCCAACATGTCCCATGGTTCATGCCGTCTGCACCCAGGGAAAGGCTCACTAAGACTCACTACTGTATAAGTAGATATGGGTGGATGTTATTTACATATAGCATCCAATTACGACAAACACATTTTACCAAGTTTACCATGTTTGCTAAAATAGAAATGGAAATCCCATACGAGGCAGTCCTTCACACCTATCCGTGATTAGCTGCCACGAGCTAATAAATGCTTCGGAAATTTTAAACATGAAAATGGCCCAAACGAGCTCTTCATTGACGGCGAGGACCCACCATTATGCGTTAATGAGCACAAACCGCCCTTTGATGTTTTAAAGGCGCTTTGTGCGTCAGCCTTGAGCTCGAGTCGCTCCAAACCGGCAACACGGCTTGAGCGGCTGCCCTTATCGTCAACTTCCAGCATCGTCCATCACTTGTGACATCGATCTGCAGGCAGGTAGATGGACGCTCAGTATAGCGGTTTCTTTAGGAAAACAAAGCGATCTCCTCTCCGGCGCCCACTTCTAAACATAGCGCTAACAAATAAATGCGGGAAAACACACAGATGACAAAAGTAACGTCTCAACTCAAGCATCTGCCGGTTGTCAAGTCTGTGGCCGTTTCTGCATGTTCGGTATCCTATTGTGGCGGACTTGGTGCCTCCCCAGCAGATTCCTGGCTCTTTTGCATGGTTATGACAGGTTGCAGCTGCCGTTATGATAATACAGTCACGCACATCACCTACATATTCAAATCGGGCCCGAATCGTTGCATCACCATTTATTAAATGTTAATGCGAATCTGGCCTGAGAGGGATGATCAGGTGGAGAAAATATCACCGGTGTTTTCTGCCAGGAAGTTTCCATGTGGTGACGCCATCGCACCTATTAGTACATGCGCGCAAACTGCAGCTACGCACTAAGTGGACGATAGCAATGACGTCTAGAATGTGGCGGCCGGCATTCCGAGCGCGTGCGAAAGGGATATATTTAGAAACAGAAATGTAAGACAAAGGGGCTGAGGGAAGCAACAGCCGGCTTGTGACGTGCGGCTCTGCTGGCACACCAGCGATAAAAAGCGGCCGACCATCTCCAAATCTTCGCCGAGAGCCACCCAGAGTTTGTCGCACATTCAGCATTCGCGGTGAGCGGACAGCTTCCCCGCGCCTGGTCCTCACCCTGCCTCTAGCTATCTGCCTGCACGGTGGAGCCATTAGCGCAAGGTTAAGCGAAGGGACGAGTGGAGTTTAAGCAATGCTCTCCCTATGTTGAAAGGCCCCTCAGAGACAGGAGGACGTCTCTTGGTGCTGGGGTTTTACTGAGAGAGCGCATCCTAGCACATGTAACACAAAGAAAAGCACATTTAAGTAGGGTGACCAGATAATCCAAGTCAGGGAGGACATTGTGAGCTAGGGCAGGATTTGCAAATCAGCACATCAATTAAAAGGACCCGGATTTCACATAAGCACCAAGTTCTTGCTGTGTGCGGATTGATCAGTATCCTATATTCATGCATGTGTCAGTAATGTTAATGTGAAACAGCTGGATGAGTCTTTCATTCAAGGAAACAAACCAGTGAAAGCACAAGAAGAGCTGAACTATTTAGCCGAGCACAGGAGCCTTTCAGTTTGAAAGTAGTTTATAAAACCTGAAGCAGCTCAAAGTGTCCTCCCTGACAGGAATTATCTGGTCATCCTAATTTAAGCAAAGAATTCAGTAATGCTTTACTGTAATATACATTAATAACAAACATTACATAATAAATATAATTGTATAATCATGTAATGTTTGTTATTAATTTATATTAAAGCTGTTAAGGGATGTTAGGATGGTAAGGTGTACTAGCATGCTGCTTACAGGTATGAATGTTCTATAAACGCATTATGGATGCATTATGAAGGTACACTGAATGTTCTATGAATGCATTACGAATGCGTTACGAAGGTGCACTGAATGTTCTATGAATGCATTACGAATGCGTTACGAAGGTGCACTGAATGTTCTGTGAATGCATAATGAATGCATTATGAAGGTGCTCTAATTGTAAAGCATTACCAAGAATTCATCATGAGAAATACTCAGTTTAACTCCTGCCAGACTGCAAGATGGAGAAGTGTCGCCATTTAACCCACAAAACTTGATCCTTGCAATGAATCCTCTCACTTCCCCTTTGTCTGGTTGACCAGTGCTGAGGTCAGCTGTTCTGAAGGGAACCCGAACCATGAGGTCCAGTTTGCTTCCAGGTTCAGAGCAGCTTAGAGTTTCGCCTCGGGGAGACGTCAGCGGGAGACATCTTCCACAGCGTTCCGAATCAAGCCGCCCTAGACCAGCTCCATTTATCTGCCTGCGTGGTGCTATCCGGTGTCACTCTGACCGACCTGGAAAATGTGGACAGACCTAATGGTCTGGAGCTCATTAATTGGGAGCGTGAGCCCTCCCCCGGACCGGAGACGTGCGGACATCTCTGCGGGAATCTGACAAGCCGGGTGGCGTCTCTCGTCGTGTGGCGGTCACTCGATTATTTTCAGCCAGGCTGCAAAACCAGCGGAGTGGAAAAGTAATACCGGGATCTTCCTGTGCCGCGGCAGAGCAACTCTGAAAAGGCAGGACCCGCTATGCGCGTACGACAAAGAGATCCTTCTGGCCATGGGGCAGCTGGCTCATGACCCACCGAGGGAAACAAGTAAATTAACAAATTAATACCACCAGGTATCTTCTGGGGGATTAAGACGGAGTTTCCGAGGTCACACGGCCAAGTTGGATTTGGGGGGGTTTGGGATGGAGACAGAACAAGCGCAGGCTTTACAAGTTTTTTTTTCCTGTTTGAAAGCAGAGTGGAAATCCTGCTGAGACCAGGCGTCCATCCATCACCAAAAGAAAAATCACTGTACTGGGTCCAGCATCCTACAGCACAGGGGACAGGAAATGGTCACCACCACATGGCGGCAGAAACTGAATTACTTTACCAAAAGAAAGACGTTATTTCCCTACAAGACATTAAACACGAGGCTTGCAGAATTTAATATACCCCCGGGGGTTTTAGAGTCATCACTGAGTTAAGCAGACAAAGATCTAATACTTAAGCATGTGATTTATAAACAGTGGGAGGCTGTTTTTCTTTGTTTAACAGAGTGTGACCCCTTCTTTGAGGGGGCCACAGGACAACCTGGCACAGGGGGCTCGCTGCTGTCGGATAATGGGGACGTTGGCACCGGCGCCATGGGAACAGGCTGGTCTAGTATAACTAGTGGGGGCCATTTACCATGAATCCAGAGGGAAAGTGCATCCCCATACACTCTCGATCCGGCCGCCCTCTGTGTCCCTCAGTGACCCTCACCCTCCATCCACAGGCCCGGGGTCAATCCAGATGTTTAGCCCCAGGCCTGACAGCCACTTTGCAGCATATCTGCTAGCACTAAGCAACCCCGCTCCCCCCTCCCCGAATGAATTTCCATGTCAAAGTCACAGTACATTCTGGGCTGCCAGTACCTGGAGTGCTTAAGAGTCAAAAAGTCACACTTTTACGCACCGCCGTTGCCAAAGCCTTTTAAAATGTCAGGCCCGTTAACAAAGACTTAAAAATAAATAAATCCATGCCTGCGAGACTGTTTGCCTCATGTTTGTTTTGCGGCAATTATCACCCGTCACTCGTGGCGCCGTCGAACCTCTCAGTCATAGGGAACGCAGAGATTTGCGAAAACATGCTGGGAAGCGACGCCCCGTGCATGGCAAGACGGCGTTACGCTCAGCTCCGCGGCACCTTCATCAAGAGAGTTACCTTAATTATTTTAAGGAAAGGCAGAGATAATTGCATTTATATTGCAGGAACGCTGCAGAATGCTACAAGGAAGGTGAGAATTCAGTCCTCTGGCGCTCGTATGTTTTTATACTGTACACTCCTCTAAAGCTGTACGGTCTTAATATTTCAGGAATATTTAAAAGTTGTAAAAACAGTTGTGAGAGGCAATCACAACTGGCTAATTTCTTACTTGAAAGCATGTGACAAATGTACCAGTTATGCAGCACCCTTCCCTACTCATACTCGAAGAATTACAGCATTGTCTGTTTTATATTAATTTTTACGCTCATATACTCTATTTGATTATTTTATTATTTGTTAGCCTATTGCTGCAGTGTTCTATTCCATTATTCTACTTTTAATTTGTCTAGGAGTGAAACACTTCATTATATGTGTACCTCTAATATCAAAGCTGAACTGAATTGAATAAAGCAATGGCGAGAACACATTTGCTCTTTTTTTAGAGCAATCCAAACTGGCAGAAAGTAGCGGCCTTGGGCCCTTTGGACGACCCTCCTTTCACATCACTCTGGCTTCTGCACTCGGCAGCTGCGATGACACATGATGGAAGCAGCGTCCTCCACATCCTGAGCGCCGGGGAAGAGGCTGTATTTAGAAGGAAATCACCCAGCCAATGCCGAGTGGCTCGTTAGGAAGCGGGGCGTCACGTTTGGGGTGTCCTTGAGTATGCCAGGCCTGTATCGTCACAGGCGTGGTAGCAGATACTATTCACATACTGTATTTACATCATGTGTTCAAGACTGGTGATGTGCAGAACGTGACTTAATTTTTTTTGCCCAACATTTACTGAATATATACTAAAATAATACAATTATGAAAGCGTTCAATGGTAAATAGCAGGACACAGGTGATAAAGGTGTGGAACGAGAGTGCAGGGTTAAATCTCTGTGTGTGTTATTTAACTCTGCCTGATTATTCTCTCTCTCACAGGATGCCGGTGGCAGATTGAGCAATTACGCCAGCTAATGACAATGGAAGGCAGCCTTGGACGCCGAAACACAATAAAGTGACAAGAATACAGGACAGGAAATAAGCAGGAGCTGAAAGAGGAAATCCCATGCGGGGCGGCCAATCAGGGGGATGAGTGTATCGGTGAGAACCAATCGAGATCAGCGGGATACTAACTCCACCAATCAAATTCATACAGATAAACACACCCACCCAGACATGCGTTTATTCACATAAACACACTCTGCAGAAAGATCTCGTCCCACAGGGCTGTCCTGAAGTCTGCCTGCGTGTATCAAACTCGATACCTTGACTTCTGCTCCGGGCCACAGAGACCGTCCCGCCATCTTGTGAATGGATAATGTGGGAGGATGAAGAAGAGGATGATGCCGAATTACTGTTACTGAATTACTTTTCAGCACCCCCCCACCCCCGATCCACATCGCCCTGCGGCCAGAGCTCAAGGGCCCGGTGAAAAGTGCTCACCATCTATACACAATTACGGATGAAAGACATATGCGAGGCACGGCAAGTGCAAGCGCACCCGGTGGCATGGACAGATCCTTTCATCCCAGCTACCTTGGGAAGAGTGTGACGTCCATAAGGCTAATTGCTCCAGAGTGCCTCCCCAAGCAGGTACACGCCAGCATTCCGTATTTCCCCTCATTGGAGCACCTGCTGATGCATAGCTAGTTTTGCATTAAAGGCTAGTGTCAAGAAAACAACGCGCACAAATATCCAGCCCCATCGCAGAATCGACAGCTGCCGCTCCCCCCTGTTCCATGGTGGGGGGTATTTAAACCGCAGTGACCCCGTTTTCCATGCCTTCTGCACGCTTTCGCAACGATTCCAGCACACCAGTGCCGCCCTGTGCGATGCGGTGCACCAGAGAGCCGCGACTTAACCCAGCACCGTCTAGCCGGAAAGCTCGGTGATCCAGGTTGGCCGCCGCATTCCGAAGGCCTTCGCATTTTATCTGGGATTTGCTCGCGTGTCTGTGGGCGAAGCTCAAGGCACGTCCCGCGGTATCGAGAGAGGGGCCGCGCAAAGCCGGCCGGCTTATCGCCGAGCCGGAGAGGAACACAATCTACTGTATGGAGGCATCTATGAAAACATAAGCCTCTGCCGTTCGAATACAACGCGTTTAAATTATGAAACGGCTTGTTCTGTTAGAAAAGGTCTTCTAAGGCCCTAAATAGACCCATAATATAGATCAAGCAACACGGAACAGGCAGGTTTAGAAAGTACACATCTTCTATTCAATATAAAGTTACACCATAATACTACAATGTACTTCCATTACACTCTCATAGGGGAAAATACAGACTAAAAGCATATATGAAAAAGCTAAATTACCTAAAAAAAAAAAAGCCATTTCCTGGAGATAATTTAACCTCTCTTCTTGATTCCTTAGCTATTATTGTAAACATATGCACACTGCACATTGATTTGCTACATTTTCACCCTGACAATGTAGAGGAGATGGGAGAGGAAGCGAAGGCATCTTTCCGGAAATCCACATAAGCTCTGGAAAAGTCTCTGCAGAATCGCTGCCCCGGGGCAAAGTACAACTGTCACGGCATGGTTAAATCTGCCCTCTTCATTCAAATGAGTCTTCAGCTTATTATCAAGAAGCATAAGAACAAATGTGAAAAAAATCATGAATTTCCCTTCTAGTATACCTCCTTAAAAATGGCACTGAATTTTACATTATAAATTGATATTATGCTAATTGGGTATATAGATACACACTTTCACTTATAACCCAAAAATTAAACCCCAGAAAATCAGCAATTACCATCCAAACCGTGACACTTCAGCACTATCTCTGTCTCCTCATTTGGATGTTTATCAACGAACTGGATTTCCAACATCCCGACAGCTCAGCCATTAAAAATTAACCGTTACTGGGAACGTGGCTCGCAAGCCCCGAAAGTTACCCAGAATTCAGCTAAAAGGGGAGGCTTGGCGTTTCTTGCATTTTTCCGTCATTTCAGCACTCCTGGCAAAGTTTTATAATTAGCAGATCTAAGTATGAGACAAAAAAAAAACAAAGTTCTGATAAGATGTGTCCTTGGCAGTAACAATGACAATCTTTTATCTTCAGAGGGCGAATTCTTGCTGGAACTCCTGGAAGCAGCTTGTTAATTCAGCGTCCATGTTTCTCTGTTCATGTCGTAGCTGAGAAAAGCCCAGCCCGCCTCCTCACCGATCCCAAACTGGAGATCCGTGCTGAAAACGCACCAGTCATCAGAAAACAAGATGGAGCCGTCTTTTTTCCACAAGCGTGCCCGTGTGGCGAGATGTGAGCTGGGGAGATGGGCTCCATTCCCAAAACATGGCCTTTAAAAGAAGCCCCAGAGACTGAGAGGGAACAGCTTTACTTAACGGACATACAGCTGCATGGTTGCTCGTCAACAAAGAGGTAAGGACACGTAGGAGACCCCAGGAACAAGCGCAGTGCTGTCAAAAAGCCAGAGAACATCCACTAATCATCTTTACATACCTCCAGGAAACGTCCCACTCATTCCCAAGGAGAGCATCTGAGGACCAGATGTGGATTAAATTAGGGAAACAAGACCAACTTTGGCCAAATCAGACGACGACGCAAAACGGAAGCACTAAAAAATAGAATAACAAACATCTGCAGACTCTCAAGCAGCACCGAGCCACACAAAGGCGAACAAACCAGACGGCGATGCCGCTCCCTGCCGCACCAACGCACCGACGCCGTCCCGAACCGGCCCGTGACAAAGGCGACGGCAGCAGATCCCCGCGGCTGAATCACGGCTCGCTTCCGAGCAGCCTCGTCCCATCCGATGTGGGACCGGTTATGCTTCTGACATGTCGCTGACATCCTCACAGAAGAGCCTTTCTGCTCAAAGCCCCCATGCAGGGTCGCACAAACAAAACACTTTAGAAGGAATATGCGGAGTACAACACAAAAAAAAATATATATAAAAACACATTTACATCGTTTTTCATGGCCTTCAAATAAAAACCAATATTTGTACATTTTTAGGGGAGTCGCTTTTCACTGCATCCACGCAAGAACTGAGGAGCTCGTGCCGATGCCAATCATCCAGACGTCCATTTCATGGACCTGCAGATTGTTCCAGAAGCCTCACGAGCTCATTAGCGGACATGCCGGTGCTCTTCAGTTGTTATCAACTCCGGTTTTTTAATTTCCTTAAGGAACTACACGAGACACTTCTACTGGACAGAGGGTAGGACTTCAGCAGAGTAAGCGTAGTAAAACAGTCCTGTGACGGCAGCTGTTACAGGGTGTGGTGGACCAGGCCTCTTTGCTGGCCACTAAAGTCCATCCCTGACCCATGCCCTGCCCTTGTTTACCTCTCAAGGTCCATGGGGGACCAGCTTAGACCAACCGCCAAACTGGCAGGCGAGGATCCCAGCAGCCCAGAAAGCCTCCGTCTCTTTCCAAAGCGTCCACCAGCTTGAGATGTGGAAGGGACCACCAGACTGCCACTTGCATGCAGCGGGTAGGGAATCAGCAATTCCGTCAGAAAATTGCACATGAGCAGAACCCTAAGGCTGTTTAGACATACTGAGGCCTCTTTTTGGGAGCAGGAGCCATATGCAAATACAGGAGAGAGAGAGAGAGAGAGAGAGAGACAGGCACCTGCATTAATGCTTGAACACTTTATATTGCACAACGTGTATTTTACAATCAGCGTGTCCCGTGACTTGTACTCTGTGCTTTCTAAGACTCCATGTCCACCACAACCCTGCATCAGAAAACCAGTAACGGGATACGGATGGATGGGTGGATGGATGGATGGATGGATGGATGAAGGATCGTCATCCTGTCCATACATGGACAAAGTGTCCAAGGCAAGATTTGTCGGTATCCATGGTAAAATATTTTGACAGAGTAATTATTAAATACAACGTCCATGTGAATAATATGCATATTGATCAAAATATCAAGAATTCACCATAGTGTTGACCCCTGGGATGGATGGATGGATGGATGGACGGATGGATGGCATTACGATGTGAATGTTTACTAAGAAAAGCACAAAGCACGTTTTGGCTCTCACACCAATTACCAGCATCACAGGAACAAATCAACAGGTGGATTAAACCACCGATTTGAACGAGCAAAACACAATATTTTGGACAGCTAACAGCAGGCAGATGTGATCGGATTAATAAAATAAACTACCGCTCACCAGAATTGATGTACAAAGACTGTCAGGTAGCGCATCTTCAACACTTAACATAAACCAACCTGTGGGGTCTGCGATAATATTTTTATGTGAGATGCAGCCGGCTTCATCCTGGCAGGAGTGCCAACACCGGGAGCGAGATCTGGCTCGTTTACCCTAATTAGGCAGACTCACATGCCTGTGTCAGGAAAACGGCCCAGCACGGCACATCGGAGAGCCCTCCGAGGGGGAGACACACACACACGCAAGCACCTGATCCCTGCGGCCACCGCCGCATTCCAGGAAACATGAGTGGCTTTCTCACAAAGCAGGAAACATGACATCCTGCTGGCACGATGGCACCGGACCAACTGCGGCGGCTGGAGCCGTTAGAGGTAAGAGGAACGGCCACGGAAAGAAGAGAGACGGCAGGAACACAGAAGCACGCGTGTTAAAAGTAGGCGAGGCTAAAAGGGTCAGCCGAAGCCAGCTCCTCATCCTCAATGGCCGGGAAGACATCATATATACTTCATCCATATTTACTCATCCTGTGTACTGTAACACTCTGCAGCATTACCAGGTAACACAATAATCCGAACATTACACGGACATTTTCTCCCCTTCCCCTACATCTTTTGTCTCATAATTACCACTTTTCTTCTTATCGTACAATTGGATGTTTGAAGCTGCCACTGTTTGCGCCTAAAAAAATGAAAAGAACAAAAACTTTATTAATCCCCAAGCAGAAATGAATAGATATTCTTTTTAAAATCCATTACATTAAAATACTCTGATAAAGTAATTTAAAAAGGCGTTATCATTTTAATTTATTTTTGGCCTAGGGACAACACGGCAGCGGCTCTGGGCATCTCCACGCTTTGTGATGCGTGGCTAATGCTAACATGCTAACACAGGCCCATCTCAGGTCCTGCAGAGCTTAACCACAGGAAGAGGAAGCGGTCCTGGATGGAACCCGACAGAGCATAGAGGACACAGCGTCACTGGGCCTGATGGGGAAGAGAGAGAACCGCGATGAGAGACACTGAACCTCAGAAAGGAAGCCAGAGTCACCGATGCCTGGAGAGCCATAAACACACACACACTGAGGGTTTAGTGAGGCCTAGGTCTTTTCCCAACTAATAGCTAAGAAGCTTCCCAGCAGAAAACGAACATCGAAATTATTTTTATTGTGCCATTTGCCATCAAACGGCAACCAAAGTCTCCACAGTTACCGTAAAACTCAAAAAAGAAACTCTGAAGTCACTAGACAATAATACTGCAATGAAAGTAACAAACTCCAAGGTCCCTTACGCATTTCTGATAAAAGGTCCAGACCAGGGGTGGCCAATCTTATCCTCCAAGGGCTGGGGTGTATACAGGTTTCTGGAATAACCTTTAGGTCAGCTGTTTAAACCTAGGCGTCTTCAGCTAATCAGTCCTCTGATTAGCAATCTAATTAGGGAGCTGCAGTGAAAAGCCGCACACACAGCAGCCGTTTCTGGGTAAGATTGGACACCCCTGGTCTAGAGGGTTCCAGAGGAAAAAAAACAAGTAACTTTGACAAAGACTATTTTGAAGGGAGAGAGAAAGTTGACTTCAAGGACACGCTTGCGAAAATCAGAATGTCTCACGTTCATCTTAAGAACCCAATATGTGTTAGAATAATGAAGTCAGCCTACCATTTCATTAATTAAATTTTAACACCTACATGATTAAGCAGCTACTTTAATGAAATCTTCTACACTGAGCCGCAAAGTGAAGTTGCTTTTTACACTGCAGTAATGAGGAAAAAATGCTAATCTATAGAAAACCCTAACAAGTGATAAAAATATTTTCTCATTTTCACTTAGGAGATGTGCAAGGCTTGCAGTGTTAAATTACTTAATCACCGACACAGGAAGACAGTCTTCAATTATCCAGAGTATATAAAGATAGCAAGTGCGCAAAAGATCATTATCAGACAAACCTTGAAAGTATTCAGATTTTCCCTTGCAATTACCGTACTACAGACTGGTCATATGCATACACTGGAAGGTGAACTGCATCACCATGATTTTAAACGCGGGAAGTCACTTTAAGATTTATAATTTACAATAAATATTTTCAGATCTATCGATTGTCTGAGCAGAGAGATTTTGGGCCCCATATAAGCATATCAAATTGGACCCCCAACCCAGATCAATCCAATTATATTCCAATTTTTTAGGGGCCCCGTCACCTAGGGGCCCTTAGAATCCTCCTACCCCCACCTTTACAGTAGTCCTGTGTCCAGGTCAATTCAACCATAATTCACGTCAATATTTTAAGATTTAATGATTTTGTCTTTTAAACCAATATCATGAAACATTTAGAATAATAAACTAACATTGTCTTGGTAATGCACTATTGTTAAGGAGGAAATTGTATTGTGAAAGTCGCTACATGGATTCAAAAATGTGGATCAAACACGGATGACACAGGGCAGACCGCTTAGGGATGACCGTAAACTGTACGTTCAGCTGCAACGATACACTCCGCTTCATTAGCATGTGAACATGTTGTGCTCACCGGGTTGTGCTCACGGGAAGAACCTTCTCTACGGCTGCTCAGAAATCAGGTAGGGGAACAGAACCCCCGCCCCAAGGCAGGACTAGATGGTCTCCCCACAATGCATTTCATATTCCTAGAGCTGCTCTGCCTGAAATCTCCCCCCCCCGAGGCTTTGAAACCGCTTACTGGAATATTCCCCAGCTCCATGGCTCCCCTTCAGATCACCACAAAAAATATATACATCATGTTGACATAAACAAAGAAAAATATTTCGGGGTTTCAGTTGTAATGGAAAGGCCCTGGCGTGCGCGGAAGCCAAGCGACCTTTGAACCCCCGCATTCATACCTGTATGGAAACAGCAGGTCAGCAGATATAAATCACATCAAACAGATGCGGCGTGTGATGCTCGACGTCCCCTGTCCCTTACTGGTCTAAACAGAGCTTATTTGACAACAAACAAAAAGAAAGAAAGAAAATCCAGCTGGGAGGGTGAGTGAGAGCATTTCCACGATGCTGTCAGAAGTGTCCAGTCCGTCCAGATGACACTGGGACTGCCGAGAGAAAAACGCACTCACAGCCCCAGCAGTTAAAGCGCGCCAATCAGTAAGGCACATACCGAGTCTAGACAGCTGCACGTCAGGGAGAGCGCGGCCGCCAGGGAGCAGGTGTGAAACCACAGACCCGGCGGCATGGACAGCATGCGCGGAAATATCAATTAAAGAGAGGGTAGCTGGCGACAGAAGGCAACTCCTTATTGCCGGTGAGCGTCTTCAAGCAGCGCGGGCTTAACGAGGCGACTGAAGCGGGCGTGTCGGCCCTTTACCAGCAATTAGGGCCTTTTAATTAGCCAAGGACGCAATACCGCCTACAGCCACATACAGCGTCGTCCAGGGGCTGTGTCGCATTCAGCACCAGGGACAGTGGCCTGTTGGCAGCATTCTGTAGCACAGTGTTTTTTAACTTGTTCCTTGGGGACCCTCAGACAGTCCACGTTTTTGCTCCCTCCTAGCTCTCGGCCAGACAGTCCACATTTTTGCTCCCTCCCAGCTCTCGGCTAGACAGTCCACATTTTTGCTCCCTACCAGCTCCCTGCCAGACAGTCCGAAAAGTGGACTGTTTGTGGGTCCCCGAGGACCAGTTTGAGCAAAAAGCTGAAGTAAGATATGCTCATGAACTTTTATAACGTACTCCTTACAAGCAAACCTACTGCCACCAGTAGGGAGCATAGTGCCTAACAATACAGACCTATAACCTAGATGATGTTGGTTCAATTCCCCATTCAGGCTGTATAAACAGTAAAAACTAGAAACTGCTAAATGGATCACTAGGCTTTAATAATGTATTTTTAAACCAATGTGTTATGGGTTGCAAAGTTCAAAAAATGTATGACATGGGAACATTATAATAATAATAATGATAATATTTATTCAGAGAGACACAGACAAGAAACCCAGACAGACAATTTACCGTGAACAATCTACTGTGAAATGTTGCTAATTCAATGAAAACGGAAATGCGAAATGGATCTCAGGAATAAAAGCTCGATAGCCACCCCCCCCCCCCATTGATGACAGACATGGTGATTCCAGTCATCCATGATAGTGATTATACTTGCCTCACACACAAACACACTCAATATGCCAAGATGTTACAGTTAAAGGACACACTGCTGACATCACTAATGACACAAGCAGGTTAAACTAACCCGCTTACTGAAGATTACACCAAACGGTTACGGAATTAGAGTTGGCTATTTCATTTACAAGTCATTATATCCCGCCATAAACATTGCTACAACAATTTATAGAACAAATTGCACATTACAAGAAAGGACAGTATGCATAAAGCCAGCCCTATACTACTTGAACATTCAATTCATTTGTAATTCAAATGATTTAAATAGGAGTTTATGCGGCGTAACTGACGAGAGAAGCGTCGCTCATCGTTTTAAACATCAGACCCGCAGCTATGAATTCGTTGGCCTACATATCACTTCCTGTTAGACTCGCACCGCTTGACACGAGGTGAACCTGTTTAAATAGAGCCGCGTCCGTCTGAAATGATTAATATTTAATAATGGCTAGTGCAGCAACGATTAGGACATGTAGCTGGTTCCGGAGCCAATACCTCACAGGGTAATGAGGGGATGTTTTGGGCCGAGCGGTGGTGGTGGTGGGGGGGCTGGAAAGGCTACAGAATCTCATTGATGGTAATTCTGCCAGCCGACTGGCAAGATACATAAGGCAATTATTCTGAGATGCCGTGTTGGGGCACAGAGGTCATCCATGATGTAACAATGGGGGGGGGGGGGGGGGGGCCCGCCGCCGAGCCGCGGCCGCCC
>JAODKC010000016.1:10923007-10951291 GCA_026777985.1 Mormyrops attenuatus
AACTTGGGGAAAAAAAAAAAAAAATATATATAAATATATATATATATATATGTACATTTCTTAGTCACTCAGAAACGATACAACACCCTAAATTCATTGGGTGAAGGTGATCCTAATTAGGAAATAAATTAACGAGCGAATGACCTTAAAAACGAGGAAGAGCATCGAGTGACTCACTCGGACGACGCAGAGCCCAGATGTCACGGATTAGGAGGAGACCGCTGGACAGCTTCCACCTGGAATACAGATTGCAGACACACAGAGTGCCCCCCCCCTTGTTTATTTATTTACACATGTCCTAAAAATACACCCAAGCAGCTGGGGGAATGCGAGCCAGGACCCTTGCACAACCATGTATAGCAGGTATCTACCCAGATGCCCACAAACGAGCTTTAATGAGAGGCCGGGGCTTACTGAGTCTTAGCAAGAAGGCCAAGGCATGCCCCCACCTCCTCACCAGCCTCCCCAGTGCTCACGTCCAGCAGTAGGGATCATATGGTGGCCAGAGAGACTCCTTAAACACACCAGATCAATAAACAGCGACCGCGGCGGGAAATGCCATGCCAAATCTCCTCTTGAAATCCCCACGCTGACATCAGGTGACACGAGGGTTTGAAGTATACCGCTATGCAGTGACACATGGACAGCAGGAGGACAGCGGGGAACACCGTTTGGCTCCTCCTCCTGGGGAGATAGGGGTCAGCCATGGCAAGCATAGCGTAGCGAGCCTAGTGCAGCGAGCTTAGCATAGCGAGCCTAGCGTAGTGAGCCTAGTGTAGCGAGCCTAGCATAGTGAGCCTAGTGTAGCGAGCTTAGCATAGCGAGCCTTGCATAGCGAGCCTAGTGTAGTGAGCTTAGCATAGCAAACCTAGCATAAATACGCGGTTTTGCGCGTTACAAACATGTTCCAAGCTGGCACACGACAGCCTGACACACCACAGATGACAGGCAGTGGAAGTAGACTGCGCCCAGTACAGCGCTCTACGAGCCGACCTCTCCAGTGGGGGCTGCAAAGATCACCCCCCACCCAGCGCTGTCACCCACATCGATCTTGTTGATAGTCGACCCAAGATTCGAGGGAATCTGCTGGAAGAAGGTGGGGTGGCAGATCTGCAAGAACGAGGGGCCGAAAACTGGAGCAGATTCTGTGCAAATCTCCAAAGCCTCCGCAAAGACGGTGACTAATTAATTACCCAGTTTAAGGGTTCGTGAACGGCCCCTTTTTTAAGTTAATTATGGTTGGATTTACCTGCTTATTCCCAATGCAGCCAGAAGGCAGGCGCCGTTCTTGTCGCGTCTTTTTGCCTTTCCGCATTATCTCAGCCTAATCACATATTTATTTTTTGTTCTCCTTGTATCTGCAGCCCACGCACTGACACAGCTTTCCCCGTGCTGCTGTGCGTACACCCGCCGCTAACTGCTAACATCGTATCCGCGAGCTGCACCACAGAGCCCTGTGCAGGCTTCACCCCCCCCTCCCCTTCCCAAATACCCTACCCATTAACTTCCACGGCACTGAGTACCAATCCTCTTCAACCTCAAGGAATCCGTCAACCAAGCATCTAACCCAAAAATCTCAAATTTTTACAGCTCACCCTGTACATTCCAAGCCATTTCTCAATTAAGCCTGCAGATATTATGGCTTCTATATTTGTCCCTAAACCCCCAACACACGACGCACACCACCATATCTGCGTCTAATTAAGGTACCCAATCATGTTAACATGCTTCCATGCCAAAAGTAATTTTCAGGGACAATAACTTTACTCACAAAACACTCGCTCTCAGAAAAATGGACTCTGAGGCTAATTAGCAATAGGTATTGTTCTCTTCCGATTCAATTACTTTCTTTGGTTCATTAGACTGGCCACAAATCCCTTGAAGCTCACTTATCCAGAAGCACACGTGACTATTTGCCGTGCCCATGCAAACGAGTGCGGGAGCCTCACCGCGCCAGTACACCATGACGGGCTGAATAATCACCACGTGTGAGGATTCCCAGAATCCCACATCAGTTCAATTTGCATACAGCATCAGTTGGACAGCGCGTCATGAAATGCTTTAATGTTTAATTAGAGCATTCTGTAGGCTCGGCAGAGACGTCAAGCTGGGCCTCAGCATGTGGAAGAGCTGATCAGGCGATGAGGAGCGTGGAGACTGTAGGTGAGCAGGGGCTACTGGACCCCCCCAGGCAGTCAGCGCCCAGAGAACTGCATCATTAACATCCGAGCAACCGGATCCCTAACACCGCTGAAGGAGCCCTTCTCATTTCTCATTTCAGTTGCAGCATCTGCAAATCAGAACAACAACTAACACTCGTCCAAGGCTAGAGACAGACAGACAGATAAAAACACACACACACACACACACACAACAAAGCCTGAAGTACGAACCGACTCCATATCCAAAAATCTGCCTAACTGTACACACAGGTAGAGGTAAAATATTCTCAAAGCCAATAAAGGACCAAGCTCTGCAACTGAGCAGATCACAACAGAGTCCACATCTATAATAAACAACTAAATCCACCAGATACACACGCTCCCATGCCTGCTAAAAAAAAAATGTCACGCTTTTTTTAAAATTCCACGGCAAACGGGCTCAACAACGGCCTGATTTGCCACACCGGTGTCTACAGTAATTCTCTTTTGCTTCTCTGCTGAGCTCATTCCAGATCTCAGCAATTAAACACGGAACGGCCGACACACCGGAGCAAGAAGCTGCAAAACGGGTGACACTTTCAGCCGAAACGCCATGCGTGGCACTAAAGATGCTTTTAAAGTCTGTGAAAGACAGAAGGATCTCAACAGAACTTGAGATCTGAATTATCGTTCTTGCCGTACAGAACATAGTGGACAGACACACAGATGCAGATGAGGCGTTTTATCGCTACATGGCAATATTCCATTTAGCCACAGAAAAAATATATGCATCATATTGTAAAGAGTTACTGAAGTAACCAATCATCCGTCACACAGAGATTCCCAATTGCAGACCTCACCACCGTGGTTGGCTGGGGGGGGGGGGGTGCGTTCTGAAAATGAGCTGCACCCCATCCCCTAAGCTCCCCCCACAGGTGTCTCTTCTCAATGTCTTGAGGAAGTTCAGAGACTAGTAGCCTAATGAGAACAAATGGCTCACGGTGTTCAGGGTGCCAACGGACGGGAGCGAAAGGCGATTCAAGGTCACCCCCAACCCGTCCCTCATCATATCCTGGTGTCCCTCTCAAATGAGAAGTCAGGGCAGCTTAAGACAAAGTTATTTTGCAGCCAAAAGCGGAGAAAACCACAGACTGGTGTCCTTACTGTAGAGTAGTAGGATATCTGGGGGGGGCTGCTTTAGGCTGGAGTGCGCTTTCATAAAATTCAAATTCAACAGGAATCACACCAAATGACAATATTTCCACCGTAAAGTGCCAACAACAGGGCAGGGAAGCTTTTTACCTTTACACCGTCGAGAAGAAACATTATATTTCGGGATGAACTGAAATTTCTGAAAGTCTCGTGTGGCAGGTTTATCTAATTAACACTCACTTCAGCCTAATTATAAGAGTGCCGGGGGGCGAGGGGTGGGGGGGCAGGCATTGCGTGCCTTTTAATGGGGTTTGTTTTATAATCAAGGTGTGTTTCACAGAAAAAAAAGTAATGGATATTTCTTGGAAGGGTCCAGGCTACCTGAAATATAGTACGTACTAATTTAACACCGCTCACTCTCTCTTTGTAGACCTGCTATGACATCACACCCTGGTCAACACTTGGCCGGGGCCAGTGGTGTCTTACGTGGTGAGACAGCCACGTCAAGGCCCAGTGACATCATGCAGGTTATCTTTGGATGTCCATCTCGTCCCCAGCTGGGTCACACTCCATCACTACAGTGCTGTGAGCCCAGACACGACGCATGGTGGCTCGCTGAGAATATCTCGGGAGCGAGGCAGGGTCGGCTGCACGCGCGAACAGGCTCACAGCTATGCATTCTGTTGGGTTCACAGCCTGGAACGGAACTGCATCTTTCTGCGCGTCAGTCATGGTACCTGGAACGATCGTCAGAGAAGCTGGTTCACTGCGAGGCCAAGGAACCCCAGCAAAACTAACAAAAAAAATGACTACAAAAAAAGCCTTTCTATTGAAATGGCTATGGAATTATATAGCATCCGATTCTCTGATATGCAGAGCCGGGGTTTACCACAAACTGGGGGGGGGGGGGGGGTATAAAAATACTGGACTGGTTTAAACCTTTATTACAACACAGCACTACGATCACTCAGCTGCGGCCTGATTATGTCTCAGAAAAGTATTTCATAAACTACAATTACCAAGCTGACCCCCCAGGGGGGTGAACAGGTACATTATGCTGTAATGAAACGGCTTTGAAGACACAGAGCAGGCGAAAGCACCGGCGTGCAGGGAGGGGAGATTCAAGACGGCTATCAGGGGGAGGAAGAGAACAAAAAAGACCTTTCAGGCGCTCAGGCAGCAGCTCTGTGCAGCGGGATGGAGCAGGAGGAAGGGGAGGAGCCCATGCGCCGGGGGGGGGGCATTTGCATCAGGGCACCAGAATACAAAAATAAATAAATAAATTGCTGGAAAATAACAAATTTAGGAAACAGGCACCATTTCCAAGAAAAACAGCAGCTACAGGGACCGGCTGAAATGACTCCCCTGCAGCTCCCCCTACTGTGGGACCGGATGCATGACAGGAAGAGCCTCCACTGTTTACCCCCCCATCCCAGCCCGCCCCCTGGCAGGGCTAACCGGCCATCTCTTCACATCACATTAAGCCGTGTGCACAGGGGAATCACCACTCTACTCAGTCAGCCAACTCACATTTGGCCTTGAACTTCCATTAAAAAATTACTGCCCAGGATATCATATATAAAACTGGATAGTGGAGTGAGTGTACGCGCCACAGTGTGGGCGTGATTCCGCGATAATCCAGCACATGTGCACAGACCTTCCAGACTGAGGAGGGAGGGTAAAAAAATAACATGAAATAAACCAGTTCAGATCATCTTGTTCTTCCAGTTCTGGGGCAAAGGGAGATTTAAACGTTTAGAATAATAGAAGTAAATTTTAATAGTGGGAAGGAATCCTTTTTAAGATTGTCGAAACCATTACTCATTTTATGTCCGAAGAATGGAGAAAAAGCAACTCTTTTACAAGCTTGCGGGATTTAAAAAAATGATTTAATAGGAATGAAACGTAGTCCTCTTTCTGTGCTCATAAAAAAGGGAATGCTTGCATGATCCGTCCTTAAATCATGTCTGTAGCACTGCAATAATGCCTGTTTGGGTTGAGTCCCATCCAGCCTGGGGTTGGAGTCACCGTCATTAAGCCAAACAGGCCCTCGTTAAAGTTCATCACCCAGACGGATTAAACGTGAAGCCGATAACGGCACACTGCCCCCTAAAGACAAAGGATGCCACACCTACAAACCAGTGACAGCAACACACACCGATACACCAGTCACTGTGCCTTGTCTCAACCCCAACATAAACTTAAAAATCAAATGGTCACATTTTAAATTGTGTGCACAGCATTCCTTGCTATCGCTTTACCGCATCTTCCAACCCGTTTTGCAGTCAGCAGCATAAGTTTTGGAAAACTTCCAGGCAGAGCTGTCGTTCTTCGAGTCAAAGGTCTGAAGAACAAGCCTAATTGGATTCTAAAAAATACAAAATCCAAGAAACGCTATTTTGAAAAATTAACAGTGTTTCTAATGCCAAAGGAGTCCTGTGTCATATCGCAGTAAATGAAGCAGCTACTCTGTGTTCCTAAAGAGTTAAAAGCGCCATTAAGGAACAAGCAATTCCTCCCAGTATGAACCTCAATCCTGGCACACATACACACTGGGGAATCTCAGCATAGACTCCATGTTTTATACTGAAGAAGTAGCTATTTAATTATTATCATTTTTATACCATTGGGTTGGGGAAGATGAATTTATTTGTCATGGGGCATATTCAAAGGTCTGGTTTTTGTATTGCTCCAACTCATTACTCTGGGAAAACAAAAATGCAAATGAGGCAGGGAGGAGTACCAATGGAAGTACTGCGATTGGTGAGATATGACATCATTGGCCAAGAAAGAACAACCCATCACGGCGAGATACCACCTCACCCCAACCTGCCAATAAATTAACCTGTCCAATGAGACGCCAACAACTTCCCCAAAAAGTTTCTCCATTAAAGCCCCCCAAAGCTTACTGGAAATTAGACGTATGGCGATAAGAACGGAGAAATACCCATTTTAGTTGGGTGCTAAAACTCCGCAGAATCGTAACAATAGCCCCATTGCCACAAAGCATGTATCAATAAGCAAACAGAAATCTTCAGTTTTCATGCAATGAAATTTACGTCAACAGCAGGACAAATTTAAAAAAAAGCTTACTGCAATTGCTTACCGTGAATTCATGCCGTGCTTTTACTCATTTACTACACGTTAAGTCGTAACTCATCCGAATTTATAATACCTTACTTCCCTAATGTTATATATACAGTAAAGGGAACAAACTTCATTTTAAAAACGCCACCAGCTGAATTTCATCATATTACGTTTCACATTCAGTGGAATTTACGCCTACAGCGCATTACAGTCGGTGTCATGAGATTTAATAAACGAAAACGGATTTTAAAATTTAAAGAAAACTTCGCTCTTCGCAAGCGACGAGGCAAAGAAAAAGTCTAGATTTAGTACTCCCAAAAGCCAGCCAAAGTATTGCATTTACGGCGGTGACAACAGTGGCATCGAAAAACGCTCCAAATGCTGAGTATTAAACAAGCGGTTTGCTTCGGAAACTAAGGTTTAATAACAAAGGGGTCTAACAGGGGCTGACAGAGCATGCCTAAGCACACTTACGGCAAGTGCATCGGCTGTGCCCAGCATCGCGACAGGAATGACTTACTCACCAAGGCGTACGGATCACATCTCTTTGGAAATCCAGAGGAGTCAATCTTTCTTCTCTCTAGTCAGAAACAGCAGTGCTTTCTTATTCCAGACCCAGGCCCCAAATGAACTGCAAGAGAAAACGACAGGCACATCATCAGCAATGCATCGTGCATCCCCCAAAAAAGTGCAAATGTTTCCGTAAGTAATTTTTTAAAAATCTGCAAAAATTAAGAAAACAAAAAAATCATGGGCGAGGAGAGTTGCTACCTGCGTGCACCGTCCTCCGAGCCGTCGGCGGAGATAATGAGGGAGGGAGGGTGCGATAGGCGGAAAAAAAAAAAGTGAAGAGCGGAGCTTTTCTTTGGAGAGACGCGGAGCCGCTGTCAGATCGCACAGCGCACTGCCGCTAGCGGAGGTGGAGAAGCGAGAGAGACGCGGGGAAGCGCCGGGGAAGGAGGGAGGGAGGAAAGAGGGAGAGAGAGGATGCGAGCGAGCGACACCGGCCGATCGGCTGGGGGACGCGCTCGCATACCTGCATTTCCTTCCCGGGCCGCTTGATGGCCGGCAATAAACGCATCCTTATCTTTTTTTTCCTCCTCCTGCTGACACAGCCACGACCGATAATTAGCAGGGGAAACAGTTGTCTTTGGGCTGTTGCCCGGAAATGTGATCTATGGTGCGGAATTAGTAACGCTTTAAAGCGTAATCCCACGGCAGCTCGCCGTCCAGCATCGCTATAAGCCTTGGCATTTATCTGATATTCTGCTTGCCAAAGTGCCCAGGCTTCCAGTTTAACCTTGCGCCCCTTTCACGATGCGAGGAGATCGGGAGATGGTGTATATGTATAGTTTACCGTACACTTTTATGTTAGGGAGTTTCTAACGCCGCGTTTTTTTAACTGCAGTATATTGCACACTACCGGTCAAGCGTAGGTGAACCTGCAATTACCTCCATCTCGCCAAGTAAAGCGCAACCGGAACAAGGATTAATTACTTTGAGTTCATAGAATTACTTTTTATAATTGTTTGGTCCAATACGTGTCAGTATACAAAAGCCAAAACTGTTAAATTGGAAGTTATGTAAATATATTTGAATCACGGGGGGAAATCTGAAAGAGAATTATGTTATTTTAATGCAGAGTTTTAAAGCAATCTGGGAGTATCCATGCAACTTCTAACACTGTATAACCAGTACATGGTCTCAGTGGGAGAGAAGATTATTATAGAAAACATATTTCACAAGGGGCACCCTGGACAGGATGCCAGTCTATCACCGGGCACGCATACAGTTACACACTATGGGCAATTCAGAGATGCCAGCTCTGTTAATGGCATGGCGTTGGTCTGGTGCCTGACACCCCCTGCCTGAAGGCTCCTATCCCACCCACACTGTGTGTGTGGAATTCGCATGTGTTCCTCATGTTTTGCCGGCTTCCTCTGGGTACTCTGGTTTCCTCTGGCAGTCAGAAGACAAGCAGTCAGGAGAATTGGTGATTATAACACAATGGTGTATACAGGGATGGTTCCACAGGGGCTCTAGCTCCAGCTGAAGGCTGATTGGCCCCCAGAGTGCCCCTTCCCCTGTCACTCACCGATTCATAACATATCATTAGCTAATGATAAGGTTGGCCCGCCCCTCTGTATAACTTATGGCCCCTCTTATGTTTCCCACCTTAAAAAAACATCCTAAAATAGCCCCTGCCATAAAATGCGCAGGGTGTGTAGTTTTTAACGCATATGTGTCCTTCAATGGATGGGCATCCTCAGGCTGAACCCATACCTTGTGTCCTGTGATTCCTGGAGTAGACTCCTAACAACCCTCCTGGATCCAGTACCCCTGTACTGGGTTAGTGGTTGGGAGATGGATGGATGGATGGATGGACGGATGGATGGGCGGACGGGCGGGCGTGCAGTTTGAGTAACATTTTTGTACCTGATTTTCTGCATCCCACAAACCAATATGAACTGTTCATGTCTGCTGCCTCCTCCTGTCAGCCCACAGAGCACCAAGAGCCTCTCGCTCCGTTGCTGCATACAAGATTTCACACTTAGCCTTGTTTCTCGGGGGCGGGGGGTACGGCATTAAGTGTCATTTCAAAAAGCCGGCCCCGGCGCTAGCGCGAGGGCGAAAGCTGGCCTGCTGTGGCGTGGTCGAACACGGACAAGCCAGCCTGATTCCGCGGCCGGGACCTTAATGCATTTCCTTTCCTCTTGTAGGCGAACGCAGGTAGTTCACGGCACGTGCCCAGCCCTTGGCCCCGGAATGGCGCTAACCTCGTAGTTTGTCCTGACCGTCACTCCTATGGCATCTCCTAAGGCGGGAACGTGTGTGTTTACTCCAGCTCACTGAGAAACAACTAGCACTGAGTTCCTCGCAGTGCGGGGGGAGAAGTGCAAGGCACGTTCCTCCCGGCTTTGATTTCCGCGCCGTTGATTCCTCGGTGTTTAGAGCCGAGAAGGTGAGGCTTGGTGGAGATGTCAGACCTCGGCACTTTCATCACAAGCTCTCACTAGATTAGAAGCCTAACCTTTCAGGAGCCTCGCCCGAGGTGAAATGATGGTAGCTATCAGACAAACTGCGGAAGATCAATTTTCAAAAAGCCAAACCTTATTACTGGCCCTCTGTGAAACACGGAAAGAGATTTGAGCAAACTTTCTGTTTTCTTTTTTTTCTCCTAAGAATTCCGTATAGTTGCAGTGATAGATTGCTGTGATCCACTGCTATGGATTTGGGACAACATACCACACTCGTGCCTCTCTGCCTGTGGTTATCCGAGGGGTCTTTGATAAGGACAAGCACCCCTTCCAAGGACAACAGGACATCTAGCACTAGTAAAATTGGGAGCCTAAACTTGGATTACCTTGTATTTGATTTACAGGATGAGCAATTCTCATAATGGCATGATTGCTATACTTTGCCACTGTGTTTAAGACCTATTTAACATCGTGTAGTTTTCCAGTACAATGAGATTGCGGGGTGCAACCCCATATAACGAAAGGAAGTTCAATTAATAAAAAAATTGTCTGAAAATGTGCATATATAAAGCTTTTACTTTTTTATTCATTGTGACTTACAGTAGAGGGAAGGGTTACAATTTAGGTGTTCTCCCTGAGATCTGAATCTACAACCTTTGTGTTGTTAGCACAGTACGCTACCTGTGGAGCTCTGAGTCCTGATATACCAGCAAGAGGTGCAGTAAACTTCATAGTGTAAGTGACCAGTGATGCCTAGAATCCCATTATGCTCATGCAGCTAATTAGGTTCACATTCAACTAGCCAAAGAATTAAACTACTGCCATTATACCCAATAATATCAGTATTTAGTTTTTGTACATTATCTGATTCCAAGCTTCCTTCACCTCATCTGTCAGTGAACACACAGGCACGTGGCATGCAGTGCAAAACAAAGATTGCGTCTTAGACCAACAGTCACTGGATTATTGAGTTATTTTTGGTTTTACCCTTTTTTTGTCCCTTTTATCACTTATGCATGAATGTATTAATTTGTCCAAGTCCCACAACTAGTGGATACTGCTATACTAAGAGTTTATATTCACCCCTTAAGGAAAAGCACAAAAACTCTGCACAAGCCCTAACTAGCACTGCATTTATCAATAAGGCCACCTTGTGAATGCATCCATATACAGTTTCGATTTGCATATTAACTGTGTTCATCAAGGAATGCTTCCATGGCGATAATGACCCATGTAAATGTGCGTCTGTGTGGCAGGCGGCCGTCGATTTGTTTATCTCCTTGTGACGAGGCCGGCATATTAATGTCAGGCTACATTTTCTTCTTACTTAACCTCCCATTTTCAAATGCCATCTGAGTAGCCTGTCCTCCGTCCATCATTGCCCCCATAATCTAAAATCACTGATGACTAACCAGAGCCCCCCCGGGCGAGTCCCTGTGAATCTGTGATGTTTGATTGCATTTGAATTCCAGGTTTCCCCGGAGATACCTAACTGTCCAGGTGTGTCACTCGCCAACACAAGATACTCTCAACATACAAACTCAACGGTTTCCTTTCCCCCTCACACGTTCTCCGACACTGTGCTGCACTGATAAGAGCGTTTCTGTTTTGTTTTCACTGTGATGTCCTTTATGACTACAAAGCCTCCACATGCCAAGTCTTAGTGTCACCCCGCAGTGATGTTATTTTAAAGGGTATTAGAGTCATCGGTAATCAACACATCCGTGCCATGGAAAAGACTCACATACAAACAGAACGCAAGTGCATTATCTACGAGAACATGATTAAGAGCAGACCACACGTTTGACATCATAGTCAAGGAGACATAAAGCCGGAAACACTGATGCAAAACAACTATAGTATTTCAAGTGTGGGAGTTTGGGCAAGGCGGGGGGGGGGGCTTTGGGGGAAAGTCGAAATGTCTCACCTCCAAAGGTGCAGATCAAAGTTCTGTCAACAACCGTCAAACCGAAGCAGGAAATACAGGTGGTTTTGACATCGATGTAGAAGATGCACACATCATAACTGACTCGACGGCAAGCCCATCAATAAATATGTCACACAGTGATATTATGTTCTGGTTTTTTTTGTTTTTAATTTTGTTTGATCATTCTACAATACAATTTGCATACGTTTCCATGGTGAATGAATGCTTTTTAATGTGCCTTATCTGGATCCTATTGTAATCCCTCCTGTAATCTTTTGTGTTCTGAAATACCTTCCAGCGGTACGTTGAAGGAATTAGCGTCGTCTCAAACCAAAATGGTTTTTGTATATAAAATCAAAACCGCAGTGCTGAAAAGCTGTGCACAGTAGTTGTGGCAAATTAGACACTTATTAGTTGCGTCAAATTATTAACAGTGGTGGCGACTAGCCACACCCACATAGCATAAATGCTACAACACGAGCAATATGCCCAAAGTCATCCTCCGAAACATCAGCTAGGAAAATTAACATTCATGCACAAGTGACACAGCACTGCTGCTGCATGATGTATGAATCGCTCATTCCTGCCTCTGATACATACACTTGTTCGTTTGAGGGTATCAAATGTCACCGTTGCGTGACAGATCTCGCTCTCGATGCAGTCATTAGCCTCACGCACGTTTCTGAGATGGATCGCGTGGCTGGCGACACTTTTATCAACTAACTGTCAAGCTCAACGTTTGGTCCACGAAGTTTGACGTGTTGACCACATCCCTATCTGCCCTTTCGACTGCTTAATGCTCGTTAAGATTACCTTTCGACGATGAGCGCTTCGTCCTTGCTGTATTTTCCTCTGAAACGTATCTTGTTATTCGCGAATTAATATAATTGCCTGCGGAGGAGCAGCTCAGCATTAACTTAGCAAGGGTATGTCATTATTGTTATTAATTCTCTGCTCCTGAATCTCACAAATGTCAAGGCGTGCACAAAAAAACAGAAACGCAGTAATGATGATGAGATCAAAACTCTGCTCGGGAATAAAGGAGGGGGATTGCGTCAGACTGGAAGTGGATGGTAATCAAACAGGGGCCTCTTGAACGTCTGACGTCTCAGCGAAGGAATGAAAGGAATTGCCATGGGGTAGCAGTCACATTAAACTTCCAAGAAGGGAGGAAGCATGTGCTCATTGACCACTTGTGAGTGAAGTGCCCTCCTTCCGAAATGAATGAGTCAGCTTCCTTATCTGTGAAAGCATGGCTCTACTTTCCCCACACGCTCCATTGTTTCTGCCCGGCTGCGAAAATTAAACCTATTGATGGTCTTTCATTTCAGGCCGGCCGTTAACGATTCAAAATTGGCCTTGATGCCAAACTTTGGTAGAAAGGAGGGGATGCCGATGGCTTTTTATTTGTTTTCAATGAGATTTGCACCAACTCGGATGTTTACGTTGAAATATGAGAATTAAGCTGTCGATCATATGATGTGAAGGGAGGAATGCAAAAATCTGATTCTGGTATAGTCGACGGAGCTGTCGACAGAGCTGAAAAGGGCAGCGTCAAGGATGTGAAAACAGTTTGTTCCAGCAGATCAGACCTGTTTCTTTACATCTTCACATGAGTTTATTCTAGGTTCTGTCGTATTCCCACCCACAATCCCGAAAATGTGGTTCGAGTGAACCGGTCGCGCTGAATTGCCTATAAAGAGTGAAGGCGCGCATGTGTGTGAGTGTGTGTGACAGTGCACACCTCGTGATTGACTAATACATCGTCAGTGGCATACCACAGTTCATGACGTGTGCGTTCCTTGATTGCATAAGCGGTTTTCTGCAAAAGGATGGGTTTTAGCCGCAGTGGGACAGGTAGAGCAGGGCTGCCATGTAGGCTGAAGCCAGGAGTGATGTCACTTCCTAAAGGGGTGTGTCCCTCCGCTCACTAGTACTGGGTGGTATACCAATGACCTACCAAGAAGGTCATCAGCCACACAGCGAGTGGAAAGTGCATTTAACTCTGATTGCCAATGCGCTCTGGTGAGTTGGATTAGACAGATCAATTTGGAGGGAATCAGGGTGAAATGTGATACACGACTGAATGTACATCCCAACCTGCATACACAGTATTTTAGAATAAATAATTAAATAGTTCCCTCATAAATAAAACCGATCCTTGGCGCTTTGCTGAAATATTGTTTTCAGTATCATTCATGTGGCAATTTAGCGCCCATTCTCATTCGGGTAGGAACACCAATTAATCACTTGTTACACGAGATGCTTGGACGGAGATAAAACACATGACAATTTCCCATGTGTCTCGTAAATCGGAAGCTGTACATCACGGCGTTCTCATTTTAAATCATATCATCTTATTTCCATTACCGCGTAATAAAACTGGCCCCGTTATAACAGACACGCTCCATGTGATGCTGTCTTTGATCACAGGCACTTGGGAGAAAGGTGAGGACACCGGATATGTACACTATAGTGGAGTGAAGCTTGCGGTTGTTTAGACTGCTCTCAGGCAGCTGAAATTTAAGATAGCTGATAGCGTACGAAACAAGCCATTTCGGTCTGGTTGACTGCTGTTAACGGAATCTCACTTCCACGCAATCTAAAGGACCGTTTCCCAGTTTATGATGGTGACAACCTAAGTCAGGAGACTTGGCTCCAAGCCAAAGATAATTTTCCAGGCTAATGCAGAATATCAGGTCTAGGGCTGAGATTTAAAACACCATTAGTAATAAACCGGAAGATAATGCTGCAGTTTCCCCCAAGCCGAGCTTTATGCTGATGGGAGTTTTACTTCCACGAAAAATGTTCAGAGGGCAGGACGAAAAATTATTGGTTCAGAGCGACATCCAGTCAGTTTTTAGAGAAGGTGGGTCCAAGCAACTAGATGAGGCATGACCAACCAATCAGATGTCTTGGTCCTGCCTCCTTTAATTGCTTGGAACCACCTCCTCTACAATCTGATTGGTTATCTCTCTGAACCAATCATTTTTTGTTCAGCCCTCAAAACATTTTTATTTACAAAACTCCCAGAAGCACTCTGGTCATCTATATCCACACACGACAGAAGTGTCTTGTACCATGTGATTTTTTCGAGCACAGCAATTATAAAGCCTAGTTAAACATCAATATACTGCCCATTCATCCGAAGGGCGTAGGTAGCATTGACAAAACCCGCTAAAATAATGAAGTGGTAATAGGATAAACTTTAAATGCAAATATTTGAAGTGAACTTCCTAGTGATTCATCATGCACGTGACCACCAGCAGGACATGCGGGACAGAGAATAGGTAGACGGACAGACTCTTTCATCACAGTGAGCCGGAACCTGCTCCCGTCTAGGAAATGAAATGCTGCCTTTGATGCCAAATGTGCCATTGATCCAATTAGCCAGGATGATCTTGTCAGCCGCTTGTTTTCTTCTCACCCTCAGATTTAAATGTCAGGAGTCTGTTCACATGTGTCATGTCAGTCTGTTTTGCTGCACTAGTGCTGAAAAATAACTATTTATATAAACAGTGCATCATGTTTCAATTTCTGTTACCTTTTTCTAACACGTACACTAACATTTACTTGTTAGGCAGGTAAAAGAGCATGCAAGAAAGTTAGTAAACCCTATCAAATTTTCTCTCTGTGCAAATATGTATGAGATCTGTAATATGTATAAAATGTGATGAGATCTAAAGTTCTAAAATTATAATAAGAGAAGAAAATTCAACAAATTACACAATGAAACAGGACGCTTTTGTTATTTATTGAGAAAAATTCTACAGGGTTCACAAACTTTCGACCACCGCTGTGCCTACAAACTGCGTGATTACAAATACAGCAAGTGCAGTAAAATGAAATGGGAGAGGTTATAAACAAGAATCACGGGGGGGGGGACGACAATCAAATGCAGTCGACCCTCCTTCACACGCAGAACTGAAATATATTACACACTAACTAATGCACTGACAAATTACAGTCCCGAAGTGTAAGAGAGTAGTGCTGCGCAAATCAAGGTTATATGTCCAGCAGAAGTACATTCATTAACTAAGAGCATCACAGAGAGACAGGTGAAGTGGTAATTAATAGATTCAGTGACACAGACAACGATTTCACGATACATTTAATAAATTAACATCCCCTTGGATCTGTTCAGTATTATAGTGGTTATTTTTCATCAAGGGAATCAGTGCAGTTTTCTTTTGTACAGCCCACTGTCAATCAGGCTAACTGCTCCGAAGTGCTGCTTTCCACAAAGCCAAAAAAATAATTCAAAGTGTACGAAGAGCAAAGTTAAATCACAGGCACGAAATGCATAATCCATAAGGAAGCATTCTTATCTGTTTCCTCCCTCTGTTCAATACTACATCAAATCAAAGATATTAATCATGTAATTTGAATTAGCTCAAAAACTTCAATTTCAATAACATCACAGATGTTCATGAACGTCTTAAGATTATCTGGTGAAATTGTTTGTAATTATTCAAGGACCTCTATAATTGTTTAGGAACTGACTGCAAGACTGTGTACCATTGCATTAAATATTGATGGTTTTGCTATTTTACTATATTCTGTCATAAAAAGAGCTGCTTGGAATCAACTTTGGCTGCATGTATTTCTCTAGCATTTCAGGTGAAGTGTCTTGCCTATGTGCAGAACAGAGGTCTGACTGGGGATAGAACGGGCAATGTACTGGTTAAGAGCCCATGCTACATCTTAGGGGCTGCTTTTATGTAATAGTCCATGAGTTGTAGCCCAGGAGTGATGTTCTGTGGCAGATCTGGGCAAGAAGTGCACCCTGCGTACAGGCTGAAATCGGGGCACGCTACTGTACATGTGACATAACCTGGATGTGCCTGAGGTATCTCATTTTCTCTGTCACTCTAACCCCTAACGTTCACGCCGGTTGATCCACTGGTGGGATCTAAAGTAAGCAGCAGATGGCTGGCAGACTTTAAAGCTTTAAAGATTCCGTTTCATAAATGCAAAGGCAAAAGGATTTGGTTTGGACTCTTCTCTGCTATACACGTACAGTATGATCGCTGGTCACAGTTACTCTCATCGCACGCAGTGACGGGGCGTTCTGAAAGCGTGGAAGGAAGTTAGACTTTACTCAGTCGTCTTCTTAACTCATTAGGTTAGCAGCCTTCGTCTGTACAGCGTTAGGTTCAAACCCTTTTGCTGGCAGAGTAATCGTATCGCAGTTAGTGCCCTTGAGCAAGGCTCTGAATGCCAACTGCCGCAGGGGTGCTGGATGCTGGCTGAGCCTGACCTCTGACCTCTGAGCTTTGACCTCTGCCGTCAAGCATTCCTTACTTTGCAGCCACTTGGACAAAAGCATCTCCAAAGAATGTATATTTTTAAAGAAAAAAAAAACTATAATATTATTTATACATCTGTAATATTTATACTTACATAACAAATTTTGCTAACACTTTACTTGAGGGAGCACAAGTAACCTAGTAACTCAGTTACTACTCAAGTACAAATCATGAACAAAAAGTGGGTGAAACACACAAACCATAATGACTGATCGACGATGAATGATCATGGGATCAGTATTTAACTAACACTACATTAATACATTAAGGTAGATTGTACTACTGCATTATTTGTGCCCCCTGTAGTAAAGTGTTACCCAAAATTGTATGTATTGCATCATCTTTCACCCTGTCATCATCTTTCACCACATTATCAGCCAGCCAATGAACACACCTACGTACAGGTCTTTCCCACAGTTTGTTATGGTTTTGGGGGGTGGTGGTTGTTGTTCCTGCTGTGGTTTAGGTCCCCCCTGTAGGGGGCAAAGTGAATGTTAATAGATACAAGTGATCGCTCTCATCCGTTTGTGTGGCACATATGTTGTGATGGCAGTGGTGTACTCAAACGTCCTGTCATCCGCAAGGCTCAATAGCCACCGTAAGCTTTCATGATCATGAAAAATACATTTACTTTATGCTGTATCTATTATAGGCATCAGATCAATCAGCTGATTCTCCACTGAGAATTTATTGTAGGTTGTGGAGATTGTGGCAAGACAGTGAGACATTACCAGCTACAAGACAACAAATGATAGAACTTCTCATGTTCAGACGATGAAACATTCAGTAACATGTTCTATGAATACCATGGCTATGAGAATCTAAGAACACATACATAACACGGTATAATGCATTCATAAAAGCAGTATAAACATGGCTATGAATATTTATAAAAAAGACATAACACATCACAGCTACATTTATTATGCATTATGAATGCTTTATAAAGCTGTCATCTATAATGCACTATAGATACCTTTAAAATGCAAAACAAAGCATCCTTAATTCTTGTACCGACCATTATAATGCATTATGAGGGTATCTATAGTGCATTATAGATGAGAGCTTCTTTGGATCTTATGAAGTATTATAATCAACTCTATGATGCTTTATGACTGCCAATAGAAGATGCTGTAATGCTTTATTATTATACCGACCATTATAATGCATTATGAATTGCATTATAGATGACAGCTGTAAGTAAAGTGTTACCAAACAATCTACTCCAAGGCAGATAGATGCTGATGTGGAGATTCATTGTTGCCAAATCCCTTTTAAGACACTTTATGAAGCTGTTATTGTATTTAAAGCAATGTACAATTGAGATGGAAAGGTCTCAGTGTCTCTGGGATTAAGGCCTTGCTCAAGGGCCCGATGGTGAAAATGCTCTGCCCAACCTGGGATTTGAACTAGCAACCACAGATATAGTATCCTATCCCACCAGCCGATACATCCTTCCAGTTTATGCATACTTAGGAAGTACGATTTTGCCAAAACATCCCTTAACGTTACCTGAAAAACCATAAGAGCAGCAGGAGGGGGAGCCAATCAGGAAAGCGTCCTGATTCCTCTGTGAAGCGGAATTGTTGAGGTAATGATAAGACTGCGATGATGTAGCATTTGCAGGATGTGTGGGCATCCCGTCGCCTCAAAGCCGCGGAGCACTCTGGTGCCTCGGTATGTGGATGAGGAAGGGCTGGCTCCAGCCTGATCATTTCTCTCATGCTGAAAGTGTCACGTTGGGATTCCCATGAACTGGGAACCCAAGAGCAGGAATTCAATGGCTTGTCATGGGAATTGCAGAAATGCATTACTGGGAAAGGAAATCCCGACCAGCGCACAGCGTAGGCACGCGTTTCCCTGTGTTGTTTTACACCTCAACAAAAAGGCTTGAAAACATAAAATACTCTCCTGTTTACCTGTATATACACAAACATCAGCTGTCATCTAAACAGTCCAAACTACCCTATTTTTCCGTATTCCGCAGGGATGTCAATATTTCCTACTCAATAAGTTAATGGGTAGGAAAAAAATGGCCTGAGAGAGAAAGATAAAACAATCACCATGACAGAATAGGTTTTTGGACCTGCAATTAATCATCTTATTGAAGTTATTACTTTTCCGTTGCATACTGTATATATTCTGTAGGGAAAAAAAGAGCAGATATTCCAACGTATCAAGTGAAAAAAGGTAGAAAGCGCAGGAGGACAGTAGAATAGGAACTCGCCAAGGCAGTCGGAAATAAACAAACAGGAAACCAGTCTGGAAATCACAGGATATTAAGGCAGTCACATGATGGATAATACAAGGAGTGAAACCACCAATACGGCTTCATTATTTTTGGTACGTATGACCATTTTCTTGTTCCTGGAATGACCCTCTGTGAAGTGAAGATTGATGACAGGATCCTTTATGTGCTCCATAAAGCTTAAATATATACAATGCCAGGCTTCATACTTCTTAAACCATTTTTGTCTCCAGGTGTGGGGAAAAGAAAAATCTTTCGTTCTTTTAATAAAAGTGACATAACAACAGCTGTCCACATTGCTCTGGAAGTTCAGCCAGATAACTTGTAAAAAAATTTGTGCCGGAAATCAGGCTTCTGTCACCTTGTACCGTGCGGCTGTTGAAAGAGTTTCCGCCTGGTGACGACTGCCTTGTGCATGAGAGCAGAGAGGAATGGATGTTAGATGGGAGGACGTGTGATTTAACACAACGTCGCTTGTGAAGGACGAGGGACAGCGGAGGAGTAAAAACTCATCAGGAGAAATCAGGGCAACACTCTGGGTAGGCAAGGCAGCCACCGTCGTTCTCTAACCCTGATTGGCTGCATGTTCTCAGCGGGGCGTACGCTCAGTAGGATCCTGCCTGCTCTCTCTGGGACTTGAAAGCCACTGTCATGCCCACACAAGCCAGGAGCTGGGTTCAGGAGTGGGGGGGGGGGGTTGACTCCTGACAGGTCGTGTGGGTTTCAAGAGACGGGGTCAACTGTCATAACTCAGGAAGGGAAAAACTCGAGACTGTTCGCGCGCGGCGATGTTCCCTACTTGTCAAATAATCTTTCTAAAAATAATCTACTTCTGTAATAATCTAAAAATGATCTACTTGTCTAATCTGCAATAGATGCTGTGGCATATTCCAATATTGTTCTTATGTATATATATTAAATATGTGTGTGTTGGTTTGTGTGTGTGTGTGTGTGTTTTGTATGCATATGCAGCAAGAGTCTACCACAATCTAAATCTTTGCCATAGTGACTTTTCCTAGTTAATCCCAATAGTTATTTGCCATGACTATTAATCCTAATAAATAAATGCTAGACCATACAACAGGGATCAATTTGTCTTACATGGTGGTGTACAGCTGGTCTGAGAACCCACATTTTTCTCAGTGATTATGTCATAACCCAAAACAGTGTGGCAACTGTAAAAGTAACTCTACAATCCAGTGAAAATGGTCCCACAACCCACCAGTTGAGAAACACTGGTATACACTAAATATTGAAGTTTGGGGATGACCATGGGTCCTGTTATGGCTGCAGTGATCTGGAAATATTCCCGGACAGCAGCGGTTGGAAAGTGGGGGGTACTCTGGGTGTGATGCCAGTCCGTTGCAGGGGGACAGACACATGCCCACGGTCACAATAAGGGCAATTTAGTGTCACCGGTCCATCTGAACAGCTTGCTTTTGGAACATGGGAAGAAACCGGAGCACCTGGAGGCAATCCACAGAAACGAGAAAAGAGAACTTTCAATGGGAGAGAGCTGAGAGGAGATTGGGACCCGCAACCTTGGCGCACAAGCAAAGCTAGGACTGAATTTGAACCAGGACTCCTGGCACGGCAAGAAAACTGGAACCGCTTTCAAACCAGTACCTCCAAGCCTTCAAAGAGACCGCACTACCCAGAGAGATGCGCAACAACGCGCCCAAATTAATAGTAGGCGGGTTGAGAAAACCAATACCAATCAAGACCTGTATGTTAATCTCTTGGCAACTCATCCATCTGTGTCTAAAGCAAGAGCAACCCTCATGTAAATCAAATTAATGAGTTAACAGGGGAGTGAAACATGTCTCTGCTGGTCACAATTTGTGCACCTATCCACTCAAGGTCAAGCGTGACACGTCTCCAGAACAACGCTCTATTGCCGCATATCGATTTGTTCCCTTCGCCTCCTTTCTAGACCTCGATACTTGGGAGTTCACACGTTCATCTTCATTTCATAGTTTTAGACAAAAATAGCAATTGATGTCTCAGGGTGGCACTTGAAACCCACAATAACTAAATCTCTATATGGATGAGACTGGATTCTGCTCTCCAGTGACGAAGAGTGGATAAATTCAGCTTATGACCATGATGTTGGGTACAACATCCCAAAAGGGGAATTTGGGCTAATAGTGAAGCATGTTTTACAATACTAAATGTTGTAAATCTTAACGCTGTGCTCAAGTAGTTGTGACTATGAATATTCCACCTCATTTAATCAATATCCATAGGGTAGAATTTAGGGGAATTAAACTCATGGGAAATTTTTTTTTTTTTTTCCGTGAGTTGTAGTGAATGATTCCTGCTGTATTAGCTACTCATACTTTGCCCCAGTGTTTCTCCTACTTGTCTCTGAAGGAGCCAGTTGTCCAGTGTGTAATATCCAGCAACTGTGGTCTGGACCAGCTCTGAGGGTCCTACAGTTGATATTGAGGCCAAAAATGTAATAACTACAAATAGCCACAATCTTGTTGGGAAAGTCGAGGAGACAATTCAAAACCTCTGGTGCCTTCAGCGGATCTAAGTGAGGGTTCG
The DNA here is from genome assembly GCA_026777985.1 of Mormyrops attenuatus. NCBI lineage: Eukaryota > Metazoa > Chordata > Actinopteri > Osteoglossiformes > Mormyridae > Mormyrops > Mormyrops attenuatus. The sequence continues at coordinate 10,944,400 of JAODKC010000016.1, forward strand.
CTACCCCCCCCCCCCACATTTCTCAACTCATTAAAATGATGTGAGAAAACATGTCAAATAGGTCTTTGCCGTAAATCCGACCCGCCGGTTGATTTCTTGACATTTTAAAGCCCAAATTATATTTCCCTCTGCTGGTCACGTATTGTTGAGGTCAGTGGCTACAGCGTGTGTCCTGTAGCTGTGGAATACGGAGCCAAGAGCTGATATACAGAAGCCCTGTGATGTGTGTGAAATTTGGTGAAATGTGCCCTGAATTATAGATGTTCAATTTTATTTATACTTGGGGCCAATGAGCTTGTGGTGAATGTTGCGGATATTTCTTCAAATAAATAAATTAATTAAATTTTTAAAAAGCAGCTCCCTACAGGAAAAGACATGCATGTTTTTTTTTTGCGGGGTGTTTTCTCCAGTGGTGCAGTGGTTAGCACTGTTGCCTCACACCTCTGGGACCTGGGGTAGAGTCTCCGCCAGGGTTCCATGTGTGGAGTTTGCATGTTCTCCCTGTGTTGTCATGTCATTTCCTCCAGGTTCTCTGGTTTCTCCCCACAGTCTAAAAACATGCTGAGGCTAAATGGAATTGCGTGTGTATGTGGGTGTGTGTGTGTGTGTTTGTGTGTCCCCTGCAATGAGTTGGCACCCCATCCTGGGTTGTTTCCTGTCTTGTATCCATAGACTTCAGACCCCCCCACTACCCTGAATGAGATGAGCAGTTTCAGAAGATGGATGGATGGATGTTTTTTCACGGGGAGGAATGCATCAGGACAGCAGAATTGATGAATTAAACTAGCCTGGGTTTTTCCCAGTTAGGATAGACAACAATGAGCAAAACAGAGCGCTGACTTCTTTGGATCATTTTATTTGTACTTACCAGTGTGAAATCCCCCCAAGAAGCACGTAGTCTTAAAAATATATTAATAGATCGTGGCAATGCTTCCAGCCTGGCTTCGACAATCTCCTGCGAACTAGCCTGAAACTTCTCAGTTGGTCACATTTAAAAACAGAAAGTTCAGGAAGCCCTTTGAGCCTCAGATTGTGTCTAGCGTGTCAGTTTTGGCAACATCGAGGTGTTGCACGATCCGGTGATCAAAATTAGAAGGGGTGTGTGTCCGTGTGTGTATGTTTGGCGGGGGGGCCTGATGCTAGCATATTCCCGCCTAGGTGACGTGAGGACATGCTTTTGCACCCAGCGACGGGTGAGGGGGCGGAGCATGACTTTCATCGCCGCCACTCTGGAGAAGGTTAATGGAGGAGGCGCCGTGCTGACGAGCCCTCTGGGAGTTATTATACAGGAAGTGATGTCACAGTCACTGCATTAATTATGCGCTGCTTGAAGACACACGGGACTAGCATACAGACACCGGTCAACAATAATAATAATAATAATATATATATATATATTTTAAAATATACATATTATAAATGACAGGGTGGGTGTTATCTGGGTCTCCTGTTTTTTATTTTATTTCCGTACATCATGCGTCAAGGCTGACAAAAGAGACTCCGGCTGTATAAGAGACCACTGAGGATGACGGCGCTTTCGGCGTGACAGGCTGGGGTAGCTCACTGCATTTCACATAGTACGGTTGGCACTGCCATCTCACACAAAGCCCCGGTGCCACTGATACCGTGCCAAAATAGGACACTCACTTCTGTTACAAGCAGCAGCAGAAAAGTTTGGCCAAAGTGTCACTTTCGCTGCACATCAACTCAGGGCAATTTTTATCCCACGTTATTATCATAAAGACATCCGGGCATGTTTCCCAGCAGTCAGACAAGCTTGCGCGCACACGTGACCAAACCCTGCCATTATTGGCACAAATAGGCCTGCATTTTAGTTTACTGTTAATATTGGGTCCAATTAGCTAGCAATTAGCAATAAATAGCAGAAAACCAGCCCTTCCAAAATCAGAGTACACACCTCGCAAATCGCCTTTCTTTATCTTGCCGGGGGCATATTGATTCTGCTGCCGTGAGGCAGGTATATGATTTTAGGTACACCGCAAGCAGGCTGCCAGTCCATAACAGAGCTCTCGCACACGCAAAGCCCTGTTTAGAGACACTGCCACACAGCCGAGTGCGGAGTCTTTGACAAAGGGCCGGGTCTGAAAATGGCAACACATTTTATCACGCCCCAGAGAAAAGCTGTACGCCTGAACAGCCCACGGGCCACTGGCCGAGGAGACGGGGAGCGAAAAGGGGTTTGTCAGATCCAGTGACTCTCTACGTCAGCCGTGATTGTGCTAAGTTATGGAATCAGCAAAAAACTTTCCCAGCCTGTTAGCTTACTTTGCCATAGACCTGTCGCCATTCTACCATGTTATCCAGGTTAAAAGCTAAATTGAGGCATGTAACAGAATTCAGACTGTATCCCCATTCCATGTGACAAGCACCAAGACATAAAAATATGAACACATCTCAGCTCTGCAATTGTGCTCAGAAACAATGGGAGCCCGTTCTTCGTCACTTGATTTCTGCTGCGGAATTTTGGGAATAGAATTATATCCATTTAACATTCTCATTATAAATGCATAATACATCCTCTTCTTGGACACCGCTTTATGTACCAGCTTTTTCTTGCATTAAAATTTAAGGACGATTTCAAGTGATGCCATAACTTTTAATGTCAGGAACTATTCATATATTATTGGAGAGTATCCTGGTTTTTTTTTTCTCAAATCCTGTGTAGGGTTATCAGTTTATATACCAGTTTAAAACTGTGAACTGTTGAGTGTAGTTTGTTAAGATAAAATTCACTTCTGCAGGGCTGCCAACTTTGGTCAGCTGGCTGTAGAGTGGGATTTTCAATTCGAGACAAGGCCAACCCAAAGTGCAAATGTGCACCAGCCTATTCAAGTCTGCTTACACATATACACTAGAAATACAGCCTGAAACATACTTTTTATCCTTTTGATATCTATAAACCCATTTTACAGAGCTTCTTAGGGGTCCAACTGTAGCCTGACTTCCTCCTGTTGCCCTCATACAGCTGAGGGATCTGTTCTGATCTTTGCATCATTGTGCAAAGACAGACAGGAAGTTACAGGGCAGGAATCTGGGTATGTGTAACTGTGTTCCATCCAGTCCATCAGGTGAGTGCTGCTCTGCTGCCGTTATGAGCCAAAAGGTCCATCCAATTCATGGTGAGCAGTGTGGCATCCATTATGACACGGCGATTCCCTAAAATCATTAATCGCCAGGAGAAATTCGAACAGGCGAGACGCCCCGTGAAATATTGATGACGATGAGCACCCAGCACCAGAGGCGAAATAAGGATGGGGGGGGGGGCTGCTATCTTTTAGCGATTTAAATGGGGGGAGGGGGGTGCCAGTCACCAGGCAGCATTTGCAAATGTCGGGGGCCCCACTTGCCTGGGATTTGGGGGGCAGGGGCATGCTTTAACGGAGACAAGAAGCCCACAGCTCGAAAATCGCTGGGTGGGGGCTGCACCTGCCTGAAATGGATCCGTTAATTAAATCGCGGCGCTCGGCTGGTCGGTTCGTGGGGGAGCCGATCTGCCCGCTGCTGTTTCTTCCAGGGCCCCCTTGCGGGTCACGTGATGATGCCCCGGCGGCCAGCTGCCCCGCGCCACCCAGCGTTATTGATCATCTAATCTGTTGGCGAGACCTGTGGCCGCGACTCTCTTTGACAGAGCGCCGCGGCTTAATAGATCCCTCTGGGAAGGGAACGGTACCCAGGCAGCAGGACACAAATGTCAGCGTCCGGCGCCTGCTGCTGCAGCCTCTGGGACGGAGAGAAGCATACGCATTGGGGTTAAAATCTCTGCATATTAAAAAGCATAACCAGCACAAAACCAGCCCCCACTCCACACATACTGCACAATTATACCCTCATCCCTCACACAAATGTAACTGAAAATGTAACACAGACTGAATTATGCTTATATACAGCGCCCACTTTAGCTACATTCAGAAGAGACAGTCGCCTAGGGCCCCAAATTACCTTTGTTGCAGAGGAAGTGAAATGATCGCAGTTTTCTTGGTAGGAAGCCTCCCAAGTATCGCTTTGCTTAAGGCCCCCGAAAAGGTAGAGCTGGCCCGGCTTATATACATCATACTGTAAGTATGACAACCCTTTGTGAGAGTCCCACAGCTGCGTGCAAGGCACATTAGGTAGTGAGTCATAAACAGGTCATGTGACTAAACGGCCCCGCCGTGAAGTAGGCTTGTAGCCTAGCGTAATTAGCATTCTTTATGGGTAACAATATGCTGCGCTCCGCCGTTTCGTTTAAACGGCTAAGAGGCTACGTGACGTAGCAGTGTAAACTTCCCGGCATTTCTATACGCCTCAGCAAGTTTTGCCCGGACTTCACTGGCTCCTCAGCCTCCCCTGTGAATGGGGCTCCTGTGCAACTTAGGCCGATGCTAAATCACCGGCAACATGCGGCGGAGAGAGCCAAGCCTGACAGATGTGACGGCGGCGGGCAGGGTTTAAAATACCCAAACGCTAATGGAGTCAAGACTGCGGATGGGGTGGGAATGGGAGGGGGGGTGATGGCCAAGAGTGGAAAAGTCATACATCTTTCGAGCCGGGAAAGTAATTAGAGGCATCACTCATGAGAAATACACATCCGTGCACTGGAAAGGCCCTCGTTTTTCACACGGCTGATTCATTTTCAATAGAAATTTAATTGTATGTCATAAAAACATAATTAATGTATGTGAGCATGTGTGTGCTTGAATGCGGATGGGTGAAAATGGCCGCGTAGTGATTTGATATAGTCAAACAAGATGTAGAAATGTTCCCTTCTTAAAACTGCGAAGCACTGGGGTTGACAGGTCTGTCTCATTCTCAGTGCAGTCACCGCCGTCGCCGGAACTGGTGCACTAGCTAGAAAACTGATGAATACATACGAAATATGCTATGACCATAGCTACCTGACCCATTAACGATAAACAAGAAGACTGTCTTCCATTCCATTATTTACTTGAAATTTGCTAAAAAAAAAATTAAAAAAATGTAATAAAAAAAAACAAAGTAAAATGATGAAGGGAAAGAAAATCAACAGGATGTCAGAGACAGAATGCTCTGAGCTTGATGTAAACTGCGTGTTTAATCAATCTTTGGCTCACAAGAGAGAGGAAAAAACAGTTGAAACAAAATAAGGGAAATAAAAAAAAACAGCAACAACAATAACAATGGCGGCTGCACACATCTCTACCAATATGTGTGCTTTGGAAGGCGGGGAAACTGGCAGCTGAGTTATAGATATACGAATAAATGAATGCTGCCTGAGCAGCCGGAAAATAAATAAATAAAGGGAAGAAATAAATTCTGACAGATATTGTCTGAGGTTGTATAATTATGGAAAGGCAGGCGGTGAAGGAGCTGTCTCTCCTGAAGCACTCTTAAGTCACCCACAGTCCTGTGGCCAAACTGTCCTTATCCTTTGTGACAGGAGGAATTATGTCATTCCCAGAAGCACATTACCAGCCAAGACAGACTACTGTCAGCAGAGTCTGCGGCTATATTCCTAGAGGTCTTTTGCAGACTGTTCTCCCGCGTACCTCTAATTGCAAGTGGACAGCTCGTTAATGTACTTTTGGCACCTGGATTACGAACTCAGATTTTAGAAACTCGCCACTAGGTAAATATCAGCTTGAGAGGATCCAGGATTCAGCCACAGCTGCTGATGATCGAGTCGAAGTACAAAATGTTACAGTCCTCGGCTAACGATCACTAAACAGCTACAGTGATCAGTTCAAATAACATTTAACAAAAAAAGAAAACGACTCATCCAAGTGGATGATCAGGAAATTGCAAATTAGCTCCCAGCAACACAGACTGTCAATATGGAGAAACATTACCCTGACATTCCCAGAACTGATTATACTAATCTAGTACTCAGATTGTGTGTTCCTCTGTTACAGTCTATTACAATAATGATTAAACCAATCAAGTAGTCAGAACTGCGTTCCTGCATTATTGTCTTTCGCACATACAATTAAACCAGTCTAGTACTCAGAACTGTGTCCCTGCTTTACCATCTTAAACAACAATGAAGTACACAGAACTTTGTCTCTGCATTACTGTCCTCCACAGAACCAATTAAACCAGTCAAATACTCAGAACTGCATTCCTGCGTTACTGTATTCCACAAACATGATTAAACCAATGAAGTACTCAGAACTGTGTTACTGCACTACTGTCTCCCTCAAAATCTATTAAACCCATTTATTACTGAAAACTGTGATATTGTGTTTAAGTAAATCCATATACAGAGTACTGTATGCTGATAAATAGCAGTGTGTTATTACAATGCAATGAAATTATCAGGTCTTTTTTTTTTACATAACAGCTTTGAAAGTTCAGAATTGTGTGTGAATACTGAGATACTGGAAGAAAGTGTCTTTTTTTTCCACACCAAACCAGTCACGCTTACAGTAGCTGAGAGCAAGTTTATTTTTAACACAAGGCTCTTCCACTGGGGGAGGGGGGGGGTTATCTTTATATCTTTCTCTCTCTTCTCACCCATCACCCATGTTCCCTCAGTGCAGGGGAAAGTCCTGACCCCTAACAGAGACACACTTTCACCGCCCCCACTCACATCTTCACAGTTAGTCATTATTTGTTGTTAGGTCTATTTTTTTTATGACATCACATCATTTAAGCTATTGATCACAGAACAGTGGAGGGGTTGAAAAATCACAAAAATGCCTAGTAATAACTGAAAGCATATCAATAACATTCTCTTAATGTAAACCTCAGTTATATGTGTTTGTGTATTTTTAACAGAAGGCTGTGTCCGAGTTTTTCAAAAGCAAACATATAAGTGGACTTGACTTGATGCCCAGCCCGGGGGGGGGGGGGGGGGGGGGGGGCCCGGGGGGGGGGGGGGGGGGGGGGGGGGGGGGGGGGGGGGGGGGGGGGGGGG